>CM053573.1:90739483-90909456 GCA_028646485.1 Cryptoprocta ferox
TGGGGGGTGATGGTCTTGGTGGAGGTCACTTGTGGGGAAGAGCACTGGGTGTTATATGGAAACCAATCTGACAATAAACTATAAAGTTTAAAAATAAATAAATAAAATAAATTGTACATTTTCATTTATAAAATCTCTAAAAAGTCACTGTCAGTACATGCATATTCATTTTTCCTTATGAAAAGATGATGTATTTTATATGTATCTCAAACTCTGACACATGGAGTAGATGCAGCACTCATACATAATAAGTATTCATTAAATGTAAAGCTCTTAGGGGTGCCTGGGTGGCTCAGTCGGTTGAGCATCTGACTTTGGCTCAGGTCACGATCTCATGGTTTGTAGGATCGAGCCCTGTGTCGGGCTCTGTGCTGACAGCATGGAGCCTGCTTTGGATTCTGTGTCTTCCTGTCTCTGCCCCTCCCCCATTCGTACTCTTTCTCAAAAATAAACATTAAAAAATGAAAAAGTAAAGCTTTTATTATTTTAGTGTTATCACGTTAGCACAGTGTTAGTGCAGAGGGATTTGGTGAGGTTCCCACGTAAGTAGTCTCTAGTAACACAAAAGACAAATGACAAACACAAAGGACAATTCTTTAAAGTATCCTGTGGCAGGAGTTGAGCAAGCTCTCCCAGGTACCACTCTCTCTGATTCAGGCCAAGAAAGAATAGCCACCGAGTCCCTCAGTCTCCTTTGCAAGAAAAGGGTCACAGGAGTGATCACTGTGCAGCACCCAGAGGCAGGACAGCAGTTAAGTTGTATCCCATGGTAAGTGCTTATTCTTTTGGGCTGAGGTTTCTCAAAGGACCAGCTCGGGTTGTTGTTAGTCTGTTTACTTGTGTTATTGTGATCATCATGCATCTTTAATACTATCTGTCATTAACAGTAAGTTCTTCTTTATCCTGATAATGTAGCTAAGCCTCCCACTTCAGAAATGGAGTTGGGATCCAGGATGGAGAAAAATGAGGAGTTCCTGCAGAAGCTGGGCAGAAAGGCTGTCAACAAGTGTCTAGATCTGAATAACTGCATATTAACGACCGAGGACGTGGCGCAAGTGGGTATGTATGCAGCTGACTTCACACAGATGGACACAGGGACTTTAGGGGCAGATGAGCAGGCAAAACACACCCATCACTCACTTGACCACCTGAGGTCTGCAGGGTGGCCCCACACAACTCAGGAATAGCAGCGGCACCACTATTTAAAACAACAACAGCAACAACAAAAACAAAAAGCAAGTTAATTGATCCCTCCTCAAGCTACAAAGATTTGAGCCAAGTTTAGGAAGAAGGCTCATTTGTCTGTTTTTTCCTGAGTAATTTTACTTCCCTACTGATTGCTTCTTCCTACCTGAAAAACATTTGTCTTGCATACGATCTAAACTCATGCAGTTCATCCATAGAGCCGAGCCCTGCAGGGCATATAAAGGGGTGTTGTGTTCAGTTATCTATGGAATGAGAGTGTAACCATCATGTGTCACACATAAGCAGGAGTCCAGTTATGAAGATCCCCCTCTTCACACAACCACTGCCACCTTTCTTTTCTCTTTTTCCTAGATAACTTGAGTCAAGTCTTTCATCAAATTAGATATGTCTACCAACATGGAAGTGTCAAAACAAGTGAATTTTGAGTGAGGGGTCCTTGACTATTTTAATTAAAACCCATGTCATTATATTTTGGACAACTCTCTTTAAATCTCTCTCTTTTTTTAAGTTTGTTTATTTTTGAAAGAGAGAGAGACCGAGTGTGAGTGGGGGAGGGGGAGAGAGAGAGGGAGACACAGAATCCAAAGCAGTCTCCAAGCTGTCAGTACAGAGTTTGACATGGGGCTCAAGCCCACGAATCGCAAGACCATGACCTGAGCCTAAGTCAGCTGCTCAACCGACTGAGCTACCCAGGTTTTCCTTTGGACAACTCTCTTAAGAGAGAACCCTGACTGCACCTGTGTTTCCAGATGCCTGTGTGTCAGAGTCACTAGCAGAGCTGGTGCAAACACAGGCACTTGAGTTCAGCCCAAACCCACTGACTTGAAATCTCTGAGAACCAGCCCCAGCAATCCTGCTTTTAATTGTTTTTCCTTCTTAATGTGTTCAAGAGACTTATGCTTTATAAAGCATAAGGATTCTGGTGAACAAGTTGAAAGGGCTCAACTGCTTTGGAACAAAAGCAAATTTCACTCCTAAACATGGCCTCAGAGTTTTGGAAGGTCTGGAGTTGCTGTGTCTGCAGCTGTAAGAGCTCAGCTTCCTGCTTCTGACGGCTGCCCCTTAACCTTCAAGGCAGATATTTAAAAGCAGACAACCAAAGATGCTTTACCCCTTCTAGGCTGGCATCTCCACTCTCTCAGGTCTTGTCGCTTCATGAGATAAAGATGGCCTTTGAGAATCTTTTTTACAGACTAGCTTTACTTTTAATGAGCGATGGCAGCTACTCAGAGAAGATTCTGGTCAGGCTTTGTGCTTGTCTAAACCTCCACATGTTGGTCCATTTAAATATAATGGGAGCTTTCGCAGGTTGTGATACCCAGGCAATGATGATCACAAAGAAAGGGTAACTAGTACCCTCAATCTCAGCAATCCTGGCCAATGGTGCAGTCCTCTTCTTTCAGCCTGAGGATCCAATAGGATGAAGGGGTGAGGGATGTCAGGGTGCCCCTGCAAAAATTGAAAGGACTAGTGTACATATTACAGTGACAATGGTAGTAATAGTAGCATTACCATTTCTGCTACAATAAGGGAGTTCCTATGAAATCTTAAGAAGATACCACTGCATTTTCAGAGTGCATGTATTTGGCAGAAATAGAAAATGTCCTAGGAAATAGGGAATGTCACAGTCTCTCCAGTTGTGTGGCTGAGAGACCCGTGCTTTGCTGAAAGTCAACATGTCTACCCCTCCCTCTTCTCTTACAGTGCAATAGGCACTGAGCCCTATGCACTACCAATCACGCATTACATATGCAAATCTGTATTTTCTCTTGTTCCCTTCCAGTTGCTTTGCTGCCTCTTCTCCCAGACTTGGAAAAACTGGATATTTCCTGGAATGATCTTATAGGTGGAACCCTCCATTCAGTCACCCAGCAAATGCACCTTGTCAACAAGTTAAAAATCCTGAGGCTGGGAAGTTGCAGACTTACCACTGATGATGTTCAAGCACTGGGTATGATGAATGCTTCACTGCTAGCAGCTTTGAAGGATCA
Organism: Cryptoprocta ferox; assembly: GCA_028646485.1. NCBI lineage: Eukaryota > Metazoa > Chordata > Mammalia > Carnivora > Eupleridae > Cryptoprocta > Cryptoprocta ferox. The sequence continues at coordinate 90,742,681 of CM053573.1, forward strand.
AGGGCAAGCTATCAGGGTCACAGACCCTCGGGTGCTCATGGATGAGAGCACAAGGATGATGAAATGTCATTCTGGGCACTTGTAGAACTTCTGAAAAGCTAAGTAGCCCTTACCTAGCATTGTGCTAAGCCCAGGATAGAGAAAGGAACAAGGCTGGTGAGGTATCTGTTCTCACGGAATTTAAATGGAGATAATTGTCAAATTCGCTTACTCGCTGTCTGTTACTCACCTGCAAAATCGAGGAGCTGGGGTAGATAATAATCAAGTTATTTTCCAATTCGAAAACAACCTCTTCTATTTTTCCACTCCCATTTAAAAATATTGATCAAAACAAGGTTTTAAAACTAAAAGCAATGGTTTAAATAGAACTAGAACCTCCAGTTAGTTAATTACTGAACATAGAATAACACAGAATGCAGGATAAAATTTGTCATGTTACCCAATTCTTTACTAAAATGCTTGCTGGTTTCAATATTTTTAAAAATTCTTTTGGTCTGAAGTTTCTTATTACAATGACATATTTTATCTCTGCAAAGATTTTTGTAAAGACAACACAATTTGTGTCAAATGTCTTCTCTCTGATCCTCTGTGGAAAATTGAGGTCAGTTGATGCCGCTTGGCCTACATTTCCGGTAGTTGAGGAGAAACACCATCCATCTTAGAGCTGGCCAGGTCCTAGCGCAAATCCTACGCCCACTTCTAACTAGCTTTGTGACCACAGACAAATTATTTGAACTTCCTGAGCCTCAGCTTTCTTATCTCTGAAATGGGGTTGATATCCACCTCAAAAAACTATTGTGAGGATTAACTAATTTCTGTAAAGCACTTACTACATGCCGAGCACATAGTAGGTACTCAATAATGGATAATTCTTTCTTCCTTTTGCTCTTCGCTCATCCAAAACTAACTTCCAGTGGTTTTAGGTGATCGATTTAGCCCTCTGGTTAGCAGCTGGTTATTGTGTGGCAGAGTTGCAAATTCAACTCACTGCGACTCAGGCATGAAAAGAAAATGTTGTTTCTTTATTTTCTGTGATGAGTCCAATCTTTGTTATGATCTTCTAGCCTTAAGAAACCAGGAAATGGAATTTCTGCCCTGGGACTCACTCCAAACTTACCGGGTTCAGGAGAGAGTCTGCATCTTTGTTGCTGTGATGTTTTGTGCCTTGCTCCCTCTCTCAGACTCCTCTCTGGAAGGGCTTTTGCATCCTGTCCCATCAGAAGGGGTCTTCCTTAGCCTTGATGGCAGATGGAGTACAGGGAGAATGGATGGGTTACTGATAAAAGACCATAAGTCAGGAGGCACCATCATTATCACACCGGTTACAGTTGCTTAGTGCAGGATGATAGATGCATGGCTGTCCAGTACCATGTGCACTGCAGACATGGCTAATCAGTCATGTGCTCTCTCTTTCCCTGATCCTGGTGCATGCTTCAGGGGTATAGAAAGCCACCCCAGCTGACTGGTGATGACACACAAAATGATTCCTGTGCTGGGAGAACATGCATTGTAAAATGACACTTCTGCACTCCTGAAACCTCACTCCATACAGTGAATAACCAATGATAGACGTCCAAGCCCAGGGGTGGACAGTGGAGGAGAGGCTTCCAGACACAAGGGACTTTCCAGCACTCTTAATTGTTTGGTGTTGAGATTGACTCTGTATGTTGAGAAAGTGTATTTTCACATATGCCTCTGTTCTACCTAAGGCAGTGGAAATCATTCCTAAAGCTGACTTCCCTGCTCCCTTCCTTATTCTCTCCCAGCTTCCATTCTGGCCCCTGGATGCTTTCCTATGTGAAGGGGTTTCAGAAATGTCAAGTTCCACCCCCTTCTCACTGCATCCTCCTCCATCCGCCAGGGCTGCATGGCTGTCATGAGCGGCTAGCTCCTTATGCTTTATTACTAGTTCTCTGCAGTGCTCGGTTCCGTTGTGTGTGATATTCTTGATGTCAGGGTTACCTTCACCCCGTGGTGTCCAGTGCCCTGTTTTGTCTTACTTCTTCTTCTGGCCCAGCTTCCCAGCAATGCTGGCCCCAGACAGGGTGGATGAAAGTAGTTGGAATAGTACAAATATTTATTACCACAAAAACAACTCAGTGAAACCATCCTACTGATAGGTGCATTTAAAAAAATTTTAATGTTTATTTATTTTTTGTGACAGAGAGCACAAGCAGGGGAAGGGCAGAGAGAGAAAGAGACACAGAATCTAAAGAAGGCTGCAGGCTCTGAGCTGTCAGCACAGAGCCCAATGCAGGGCTCGAATGCACAAACTGTAAGACCATGACCTGAGCCAAAGTCGGCCACTTAACTGAATGAGCCACCCAGGTGCCCCTGAGATTTTTCGTTTCGTTTTGTTTTGTTTTTTATGATTTTTGTACATAGACATGGCTTCTGAACTTTGGAGGGAGGAGAGACTAGAATTGCTGTGCCTATAAATACAGAAGCGCCCATTGCTGGGAGCAGGCAGGAGCTGGGTCATTTTCTTCACTCTGTTCCTCAGCACCTAACTGGTCCCTGACCCGGTCATTATTATTCCATAAATAATGGTGTGCTGATTTTGAGATGGATTCACGATTTTGAGATGGATTCCCTGCTTTGTGAACTAACAATCAATCCAGTCTTTGGGCTCTTTGGTAACAGGAGAAGCATTGGACTCAATACCTGAGCTGGAAGAGCTGAACTTGTCATGGAACAGTAAAGTGGGAGGGAACTTGCCTCTGATCCTCCAGAAGGTCCAAGAAGGAAGCAAGATACAAACACTTGAGCTTGTGGATTGTGACCTCACATCAGAAGATGGGGCGTTTGTGGGTAAGTGGGATTTGGACGTTTCCTTCCCAGAAAATAAATGTGAAGATGCCCACAATCAGACAGCCTGGGGGTCAAAGTGAGCTGTGCTTTCTCTTACCCTGAATTGGAACAGTGGTACACTGTACCCCCAGGTCACATGAAGCTGGCCTCTCCCTGTTGCCCCAACAGTCACACCCTGCATTTTTACTGAGCTGCTCTTCTTGTTTCGATTTGCTTCCCTCTAGGTCAGTTGCTACCCATGATGCAAAATCTTGAAGTACTTGATCTTTCCATTAACAGAAACATCGGTGGCAGTCTACACAGTATTGCTCAGGGATTAAAAAGTACTTCAAATCTGAAAGTACTGAAGTTACATTCATGTGGACTGTTGCAAAAAAGTGTCAGAATATTGGGTGAGTTAGCAATCAATGACTGAGGTTTTTATAGACATATGCAATTTGAGTTTATAATAGCTGTTAGGACATTCAACAAAATATGCACAGTGGTTAGGCTGGGGAATAAGATGATAGGTCATTTAAATCTTCCTTGTTTTATTATTTTCTAAGTCTTTTCTGGTAAGTATGTACTTGCATGATTACAAAAATAACCTTTTAAAATGGCTGCCCCTGAAAAGGCCAGGATATTTTGGGTTTGAGACAGACATGGGGCAAAATAAAAGTTATGTGCTACTAAAGCTCTCTATTTTTCTCTTACCTTTGAAAAATGTCAGTATTATTTGATGCTCAGTAGTAGGAAGGAGTTGGTACTGATAAAAAGAACAGTGTCAGTGGCATCTGTATTTAAAATTTATTCCTCTATATAGAGTATCCACATTAAGGAAGACCATGAAATGAAATTGTGTTTTTCCCTTCAACTTACAGAGCCTGTAATATCCCTCTCACTGGCAGTTTGCCTAAGTCTAGAATTCTCTGAAATGCCAATGCTCCAGTGTAAGAGGAGGAAAACCATTAGTTGCAGGGTTTGACCAAAGCCATTGGCATGCATTGCAGATCACGGGTGGTGTGTGTTAGAAGACACTGTCAAGTCCAAAGATAGCCAGATGGTAGGAAGTCTAAAGATTCCTCCACCTTGGCTTTTCTCAGCCCAGTGTATCTTCTCTGTCTCCCTCTACGCACCTGCCTTCCACCTTGTAATTTGTCAGAATGGGACTTTTGATTTCCTTTGTAGATACTGCTTTTAGTTACTTGTGTGAACTGAGGAAATTAGACCTTTCCTGCAACAAGGAGCTGGGTGGAGGTTTTGAAGACTCATCAGCTCCGTTGGCTGTGTTGGAGCATCTAGAAGTCCTGAATCTTCACCAGTGCTCGCTGACAGCAGACGACGTGGTATCACTGAGTAAGTGTGAACCATAGAGCCAAGGAAGGACTTTTGGAACTTCAGTATATGTTTGGAAGCTTGGCAAATTTGAAGTGTCCCCTTAAACTTATAGTTTATGAAGTTATTCAAAGCGTCAAGTCACAAAAGTTCTATGAATGCCCTCAATATAGTATCTGGCGTGTATCAAGTACCCAGTAAGTATTAGCAAACCTAAATTCCTCCTAAACATGTTTGTAAATAATGGATGTAGCACTTGAGGGAGAAAATTTTGAATATATGTTGCTGTTTATAAATGAATCTGTGAGTCACAGAGTTTATTTCAAACAAGGAGGAAGAGAAAGCACTGAACAAAGGGCGTTGAGGCTTTCTGACTAACAAGTGAAGCCAAGCCCCTTAGATACAGACGAAGTTATAGAAGTCAGTGGGGTGGTGCACAATGGGTGTACATTACAACTTTCCACCATAGACACAATCCTGTAATTACCACACATAATGTATAATTGCAGTTTCCCGTAACAAACAGAGCAAGTTCAGCCTTGCCATTAAGGGTTTTAGTCCATCTGTGACCACAGTAAACCTTGAAAATACCTCCAGAGTCTGATCACAGCTCACCACCAAGACCTCTGCTACCCTGATTTAGGCCACTGTCATCTCAGACCTAGGTTATTCTGAGTTGAAATGGTCTCCCATTTCCTCCTCTATTGTTGTGATCTCGTTCTCTACCCTTCCCCTCCTCGACTCTCCCCAGCCACTCATGTGTGCGACTTCTGTCCCTGGGGCCTTTGTTCTCACTCCCTTTCCAGATCATGGGCCCCTCCTGTTTAGGGAGCACCGTCAGTACCTCCACTTTGCTCAGGCACAGGTGCTTGTTGACTATGACTGATTGAAAGAATGAATCCATGAAGAGCAAGACTAAAAAGAATTTTTTAGTTGTTTGTAGTACAATTGAGGAAGGAAAAGAGTTAAAATAGGTTCTTAGGTCTGACATCTATATTTTAGACGTGTTAAATTACATTTTTTTATTTTTTTTAATGTTTATTTATTTTTGAGAGAGAGAGAGAGACAGAGCACAAGGGGGGGGGGAGGAGCAGAGAGAGAGGGAGACACAGAATCTGAAGCAGACTCCAGGCTCTGAGCTGTCCCCGCAGAGCCCGACGTGGGGCTCGAACTCGTGAACTGTGAGATCATGACCTGAGCCAAAGTCGGCCGCTTAACTGACTGAGCCACCCAGGTGCCCCTAGACCTGATAAATTACATTTTAGACTCTTATGCCTCAATTTGAAAAACAGAAGAGTCCAAGACTTTCATTAAAAATTTTAAAGTAACAATCTGTTTCTGGGCTCCAAGTGGAGCCTTATGGGGTACCACCATGCCCTTTACTTCTGAGTGTCATACCTGGAGGAGACACTCCTGGGTTATCAATGCACCAGATCCCAAAGAACGATGTTCCCTTGGTACAACTGAGTTACACGAATATCGCCTCTCATCTTGCTACTCTGAGGAAGGTTACAGTGCTAGAGGACCTCCACTGTTACCACTAGCATATAGCAGGGGATGGATTAGCCTCTCTTACTACATTCGCAGCCACCAACACGGGTGAATGGCCCTGGAGAGCTAATGATTATTTAATAACTGTAGCAAATTGCATTCCCCTACTGCCTAATTTTGAAAAGATGGAAATGAAAACACATCATGTGTAAACCTTATGGTATTAAGTAATTCCCATTCTTCTTTCTGATTGTTCTAGACAACTCCAAAGAAATGGAATTACAGGCCATTTAGCCAATCATGTAGCTGTACGAGCACCGTGCCAGGGGCAAAGGGAAATTCACAGTCCAAGAGCTTGGGTCGGCAGGCACAGGAATAAACCAACTACACGGTGAAGAGCAGAGTACTGTGGGGGTTGGATGAGGAAGAAACGGTTACATCTGTTGGGATCGCATGTGCCTGCCTCCCTTTCTTTCCCCTCCGCCTTTCTCCCGTCCTCCATCCCTCCTCCCACAAATGTGTGTGTACCTCCAGTATTCTAGACTCTGATGTACACTCTGGGGGTGAAGCAGACCCTACATACAGACCTCACTCTCATAGACTCTGGGTCTAAAATTCTCTCTTGTCTAGCAAGAGAGCAGGATGCAGGATTAAAAAGTAGAGAGATGGCTAATGTCAGGGAAAAGACAAGAGCCCCAAATAAGGGCCCTTGCCCCATATTTATTAAGATCAGAAGGCTTACAAATGTGATGGGCACGCACAAAGAGACAAAGAAACTGTGAGCATTAGCCTGGGGATATGAGGCAAAAGGGGGGTGTTGAGGATATGCAGTGTTTGGGGTTTGGGTCAATATAAAACAAAATCCTGGTGCCGGGAAGATGGGCAGATGGTTGTTAATGGCAGATAGGAGGCACTGTGTCTGTTTATCTTAGCTAGCCTAGAAGAGAAGACAGGGGAAATAACCTCAAGGTTGATAAGACACCTTTTCTTTTGTTAACCATCTCCGCTCTGGGCTGCTTTGCCTGCAGCGCAGTGGTCTATAGTCCAATTTACTTGTTTTGCCCAACTTGGCCCTGTTCTCCTGTGAAAGCAGCTTCTCTGCTATAGTACTAAATTGGGGGGGGGGGCATTTTTGCCCTGCATGCCTAATCTTGCTTACCTCATATACCTTTATAGTAGGAGCCTTTGTGCTCATGCCTATTTTGGGGCCTTTGCCCCTCCCTCTCTCTTTTGGGGGCTCTGCACTCCCTTATTCTTGGGGTGACTTTGCACCATCCTATTCTTGGGGTGCATTTGCACCATCCCATTCTCAGGGTGCCAATCTTGTTTACCCAAACTGGGGTGTGAGCATTCTATGGCTTTGTACTATCTATGCTGTGTTAATCCATTGGTGTAAGTCTGGGGGATCCCTAAGCTTATTCCCCACACCTCACAGAAGCAAAACTAAATAGAGTGATGCAATAGTGACCAAGGGGTGAGCCAGCCCCACAGAGATGCCAGGATGCTGCATCCCCCACACTGGAAAGAGCGAGGCCAATGGCTTGCAAGCATGAAAAGGAGCAGAACAATAGTGAAGCAGGAATAACTCCTGGCACAGCAAGGCTCTCAGGACCCACGCCAGTGCTGTCACCAACAGACATCTGTCCTGACTGCTTGCTTTCATTGCCTTCCTAGCACTTATTACTTTATTCTGAGAAAAGAATGATGGCACCGAACATTAATTGAGCTGTTAATGTGTGCCAGGCTATGTACCAAGTACTTTAAATATACTCAGTCATTTTATCTTTCCAATGACCCCATGAAGTACTATTGTTCTTCTCATTTTTGAGAAAACTGAGGTTCAGAGAAGTTAAATAACTTTCCTGAAGTCACACAGTTCTTTAGCAGTAGAGGCAGGATTAGAACCCAGTTCTGTCTCCAAAGTCTTTGGTCTTAACTTCTAGCCTGAAGAGAGGTTTGGAAGCAGAAAAACCCAAGCTGCACACTGGGAAGTGTGGCTGGTGTGCATGCGTGTAAGGGTGTGTAAAGGAGGGAGATTGTGGGACCCAAGCACCCAGAAGACGCTTTGGGAGATGGTGCCTAAAACACATCACTGCTGACATTTTAACAGCCCAGGTAATCCCTTTACTCTCGAGTCTTCAAGAGTTGGATTTATCCGCCAACAAAAAGATGGGTGGCTCTTCTGAAAACCTACTCAGCCGGCTCCGGTTTTTACCAGCCCTGAAGTCCTTACTCCTCAACAACTGTGCTTTGCAAAGTGAGACGTTTACTGTCCTCGGTAAGAGAATTCCCCAGACCCCTACAGGCATGTGCAGTAACACATGAGAACACATATTCCCTACATCGGAATTTCATGCCAATGCTCGGCCATAGGCAAACTTGTGAAGTACTAATTTGTCTTCTTTTCAGAAACTATGCTCCCTTAACAGTGGCCTTCTGAAGGCCACATGAATGATTCTGGCATTTGCAAATATAACATTTAAAATCTAGACTGAACGTAGCCAACTCTGGAACTCCATATTCATGGTAACTCGTCATTTCACTGAGGTGCCAATATAAACTGAATTGCTGGGAGTCTTCTGGGAAAAGCGAAGCAGTTGCTAGTGTGTGAGCCTAGCTGACTGCCCAGCATCTACTTCCCAGCACGATTTGTTGTCCTCTCTAGGAATCAGGGCCTGCTGGAAGGTCATGGATACAGCCCAGCCTAGATCAAGGATCTAGAGAATCTGGAATTTCTGCCTTTTGGGGGGCAAGACCATCGTCTTCAAGTAGAGGGAGATATTCTGAGGCAGAGGCATTTTGTGTCATTTTACTGAGTTCACCATCCAAGGAAAGCACTTTGGGCATACATTGCTCTGTGCTGACAGCACGGAGTCTGCTTAAGATTCTCTCTCTCCCTCTGTCTCTGCCCCTCCCTGGCTCGCACTCTCTCGTGCATGCTGTCGAAAGTAAATAAAAATAAACTTAAAAAAAAAGTAAATTGGATCTTATCACTACCCAGTTTAAACAGACTCTTCTTTCGGTTCCTTCCTGTCACTGAACTCTCCTTTGCTTCCAGGCCTGTTTTCTGGATGGAATGCCCCCCACCGCCCAATTTTTCCTGGGGAGCTCTGACTTCAGGTTTCAGTATCAATTCTCCCCATTAATACAACATCTCTGATCTAAATTAGGAGCCCTGTATCTTTTTTATAGCCTTTATCAGAATTTGCAGTTATGTATTTATTTGTGTGTTTTTCTCAATGTGCATATTTCTCCCAGTTTATAACCTCCTTAAGGGCAGAGATGACACTTATCCTTCACTGTATATGCTAACCACATTTTAGGTATTTCTGATATTAGCTAAGCAAATAAAACAAAGTAACTTCTCAAAAGGGTCTGTAATCCCCTAAATGGTTAGGTGAACACATGCACAAACATACACACACACACACACACACAATACATGCCATTGCTCAGATTAATGTTCAGTTAGGAAAGCACCACAAAAAATAAATTTAGGGACAACATGATTTTTGTTAAAAAAATTTTTTAATGTTTATTTTTTGAGAGAGAGAGAGCACATGTGTGCAGGAATGGGGCAGAGAGAGAGGGAGACAGAGGATCCAATGCAGGCTCTGAGCTGACAGCAGAGAGCCTGATGAACCTTGAGATCATGACCTGAGCTGAAGTCAGACGCTTAACCAACTGCGCCACCCACTCGCCCCATGATGTTTTATAAGTATACTTTCTAGTTGGAAAAAAATGGATATTTTTTAAAGAAAAAAATTTTTTTTAATTTTGTGTCTTCTGCCATCAGAGGATAATAGCTCTTTCCAATTATTGCTGCATAAAGAATCATAATCAGGTAGATATTACACTAAATTATGTCAACTTGCATTTAGAAGTAAACATATATTTCTCTACCTTACTTTTAGAAGAAACAGTTCCATTTCTTACTGATAGGTCTCTGTACCATGAAGTTGGTAGGGATTTTCTTTTTAGATATTATGAAAGGATATATATATATTTGCCCCTTGGACACCTGTTATTCTTTAGAAAGAAGACTGGAATTGAAGCATAATTAACTATATATCTTGGCAATAAGTTGTTTTGGTTAATTTCAACATTGGGGCAACTGAGAATTGAGCAGAACTTCTTTTAATCTCCTTTAAAAATCTCTCCAAAATACACTAGTTCCCTTCCTTGTCTCTGTCACTGCAGGTAGGTAGGCACAAACACATTCTGGTGTCTCAGAGTCCTGAGGAGACTTGGCCCCCTCTCTGAACTTTAGTGGTGACTGTACAAGGGAATATGTAAAACCAGGACATGCATTGGAAATCCTGACTAGCTATCCAAATCCTTTGCTTCTTTCTCCCTCCTGGATGTGAACTGAAGGAGAAAAATCCCAGTCAATAGTGAATTCCATTTCATTGAAGTTTACTTTTCTAAAGTTTTCAACATTTCTGCCAAATAAAAATAGACAACATAAGTGGTGGTCATGAATTTTGGGAAAAAGAAAACAGTCTCCACAACTGTCTTAACTTTAGTTCTATTAATATGTTGCCCTAGTTTGCTCAGTTTCAAAGAGGGAAGCCTAAGTGATTGCTCTTCTTACTATTATCAATTTTAGCTGAAGCCTCCGCTCACCTTCCTGCTCTGGAAGTATTCGACCTTTCTTGGAATAAATGTGTTGGTGGCAACCTGAAGCTGCTTCTGGAATCACTGAGGTTCTCAGAGTCCCTTCAAGTGCTGAGACTGAGCAGCTGTTCCCTGGTGACAGAGGACGTGGCTCTCCTGGGTTCGTATCTACTGGTCCCAAAGCAGTGCCGGCACGGGGCTCCCAGTGCGCCCGTCCTGCAAGTGGAAGGAAGGTAGGGAGGGCAGCCAGACCTGTGGCTGAGCCCCCTGGGAAGCTTCCCTTCTCTCTGACACCTACTTAGGAGAGATCTGGTGAAAACGAATAAGGGCAATTCAAAGGCCAGGAAGACAGTGGTGGATGTTTCACAAATGGGGAGATGGGCAGAGATGTGGTAATGGGTCATTCCAGCTTCTGCTCCTCATCTTCCCCACACCAGGACAGTCTTGGCATTCTCTAGCCAGCTCAGTGTTGCTCAAATTTCAATTACCTACCATCTGCCTTGACAGAGTTTGCCCTGTCTGTGACGTACCAGCACTGTTACTTAATTTTTTCTTTATATTAACTCTTTAACTTAAATGCTTTTATTTAAACAGAAAATGGAGGGGTGCCTGGGTGGTTCAGTCGGTTAAGATCAGACTCTTGATCTCAGCTCAGGACATTATATCATGGTTTGTGGGATGGAGCCCCTTGTCGGGTTCTGCACTGACCGCGTGGAGCCTGCTTGGGGTTCTCTCCCCCTCTCTCCCTGCCCCTCCCTGCCTCAAAAACAAAACAAAACAAAAACAAAAACAGGAAACTGATCATCACCCTAACTGAAACACAGGTATCACTTCTCATATATAGACATTGTTAGGCTGTTGCCAGTTGAAAGCTTTGAACAGGGGTTAATTCTTTGTTAGAAAAGGGGAAAAGAGAGCTTTAGAGGCATACTAGCATCAATCTGATACTTTCTCCATGTCAATTTAGAAAGATGGAAAGAGAATTGATAAGGAGTAACTTTTGCACTGTGGGATTCAGAGTCCATAATACCTTTCCCAAATATCCCCTAAAATCGCCTCTATATGTCCACTTCCCATTGGGAGACAATGAATTGGAGAGTACACCTGTGTCTCTCATCTGCCCTTGTCCCCACACCTCCATCACTATGCAACCTCCAGCTGCCAGGTCTCTGAAGCAATGAGCACCCCTCCACAAACGTAGTACTGTATGTGGTTAGCCATTGCCACTTTTATATTGCTTTGATTATTTTAACAAACATCCTTTAAGAATTTCTTTATCACTTGTAGCTTATTCTTTTCTTTTATAAATAACAGCACTTTCTCAGAGTAAACTACGTATTTCCATAACCTATGATCCCAGATTTAAATAAATATAGAATAGTGAAATATCATAATTAGGATACTCACATGATTGGAAAATTCAAACAGTACAGGAAAGTAAAAACAGTGTCTTGGATTTGCTTTAAAATATAGTAATATGATCATCTCAAAAATCATATAATCATCTCAGTATATACAGAAAGAGCATTTGACAAGATTCAACATCTATTCATGATAAAAACTCTCAACAAAGTGGGATTAGAGGTAACACACCTCAACATAATAAAAGCCACATATGCCAAACCTACAGCTAACATCATATTTTCCCCTCAATGGGAAAAAACTGAGAACTTTCCCCTAAGGTCAGGCACCATAGTACTGGAAGTCCTAGCCATAGGAGTCAGACAAGAAAAAGAAATAAAAGGCATCCAAATTTGTAAGGAAAAAGTAAAACTTCCACTATTTGCAGATGATATAATAATATTTCTAGAAAACCCTAAAGTTCCACCAAAAACTATTAGAACTGATAAATGAATTCAGTAAAGTTTCAGGATTCAAAATTAATATACAGAATTCTGTTGCATTTCTATACACTAATAAGGTAGCAGCAGAAGGAGAAATTTAAGAAAATAATCCCAATTACAATTACACCAAAAATAATAAAATACCTAGGAAAAAACTTAATGAAGGAGGTAAAAGAGCCGTACTCTAAAAACTATAGAACATTGATGAAAGAAGTTGGAGATGACACAAACAAATGGAAAGATATTCCATACTCATGGACTGGGAGAACAAATATTGTTAAAATGTCCATAGCTACCCAAAGCAATCTACAGATTTAATGCAATCCCTATCATAATACCAACATCATTTTTTACAGAACTAGGACAAATAATCCTAAAATGTATATGGAACCCCAAAAGACCTTGAATAGTCATAGCAATCTTGAAAAAGAACAAAATTGGAGGTATCACAGGCCTAGATTTCAAGTTGTTGCAATGTAAACAGTATGGTACTGGCACAAAAATACATATGTTGATCAATAGAACACAACAAAGACCCAAGAAATAAATCTATGCTTATACGATCAAGTAATCTATGGCAAAGGAGGCAGGAATATACAACATTGGGCAGAGACAATCTCTTCAATAAATGGTATTGGGATAACTGGACAGCTACCTGCAAAAGAATGAAACTGAGTCACTTTTTTACACCATACACAAAAACTCAAAATGGATTAGAGACCTAAATGTGAGACCTGAAACCATAAAACTTTTGGAAGAAAACATAGGCAGTGATCTCCTTGCCATTGGCCTTAGCAACATTTTTCTAGATATGACTCCTCAAGCAAGGGAAACAAAAGCAAAATTACACTATTGGGACTACACCAAAATAAAAAGCTTTTGCACAATGAAGGAAACCACCAAAAACATGAAAAGGCAACTTACTGAATGGGAGAAGATATCTGCAAGTGACATATTCAATAAAGCATTAATATCCAAAATATATAAAGATTTATACAATTCAACACCAAACATCCCAAATAATCCAATTAAAATTGGGCAGAGGAACTGAAGAGAGATGTTCCCAAAAAAGACATCCAGATGGCCAACAGACACATGAGAAGATGCTCAACATCACTAATCATTGGGGAAATACAAATCAAAACCAAATGAGGGAGCGCCTGACTGAGGGCTGGCTCAGTCAGTGGAGCATGGTGACTCTTGATCTCAGGGTTGTATGTCTGAGCCCCACAATGGGTGTAGACATTACTTTTTTTTAAAAATCCTTAAAACACACACACACACACACACACACACACACACACACACACACAATGAAGTATCACCTTACACCAGTCAGAATGGCTAAAATCAAAAAGTAAACAAGCGTTGGAGAGGATACGGAGAAAAAGGAACCCTCGTGCATTGTTCGTGGCAGTGTAAACTGGTGCAGCCACTGTGGAAAACCGTATGGAGGTTCCTCAAAAAATTAAAAATAGAAATATCATACGATTCAGTAATCCCACTACTGGGTATTTACCCAAAGAAAACAAAAACACTAATTTGAAAAGATATATGCACCCCTATGTTTATTGCGGCATTATTTATAATAGCCAAGATATGGAAGCAACTCAAGTGTCCACAGATAGATGAATGGATAAAGAAGAGTGATATGTGTACATATACATATAATATTTCTGAGCCATAAAAAAAGCACAAGGTCTTTTTTTTTAAAGAGACACACAAACCTACACCTCCCTCTCTCTTTCTTAATAAAATAAGCTCTATGTCCAACATGGGGCTTGAACTTATGACTCCAAGGTTGAGTCACATGCTGTACTGACTGAGCCATCCAGATGCCCCAAGAATGAGATCTTGTCATTTGTACCTAGAGGGTATAATGCTAAGTGAAATAAGCCAGAGAAAGATAAATTCTGTAGGATTTCACTTATATGTGGAATCTAAAATGTGAAACAAACCAAAAAACACAGACTCTTAAATACAGAGAACAAACTTGTAGGTACCAGAGAGGAGGTAGGTGGGGGATGGGCGAAAAAGATAAAGGGGAGTCAGAGGTACAAAATAAATAAGTCATGGAGATGAAAAGTATAGCATAGGGAATACAGTCAATAACATTGTAGGATAAATAAAAATAAAATTTAGTCATATCTCAGATATCTAGTGGGTTCAGTTTCAGACAACCACAATAAAGCAAAGATTGCAAAAAATCGAGTCCAGTCAGTTTTCTGGTTTCCCAGTACACTATATTATAGTCTATTAAGTGTGCAATACCTTATCTCTAAAAAAAGAACATGTATGCCTTAGTTTAAAAATATTGCTGAAAAGTACAAGCCATCATCTGAGCTTTCAGCATCATAATCACTGATCACATAACAAATAAGGAAAAAGTTTGCAATATTGTGAGAATTACCAAAGTGTGACACAGAGACACAAATGAGCAAATGCTATTGGAAAAAATGGTGGTTGATGCAGAGTTGCCACAAATCACCAATTTGTTATTTAAAAAAAAAACAACACTATCTGCAAAGCAAAATAAAGTGAAGTGCAATAAAACGAGGTATGCCTCTACTTAAAAAAAAAAAAAAGGAAGTAGAAGGATGGGAAGTAGGTGAAACAAGACTGATGTAATGAAGGTAACTGTTGAAATTGAATGATGGGGACACAGGAGTTCACGCTCCTGTCTACTTTTTGTACCTTTGAAAATTTCCACAGTTGAAAAATATTTAAATAGGAAAAGCATGCATGTTGTCTTTAACACTTAAGTCTTGAGAATATGGTGAATCATGTTGTAGAGAAAGGAAGGGACACACATGGACATGGACACCCAGGAATGAAGGGCAGCTGTTAAGTCTATGGAATGCTAAGCTTTCAAATGCACAGTGGAACAAAACTGTCGGAAAGATTAAAATGATGGGGATGGAGCATCCTGCTTGTTCTGGAAGCCAGGACACATGAAGAATGACTGATAGACCTGGGTACATTTAGTCCTAAAGGGGGAGAAGTTGATGGGATCAGACTCTTGTCCAACACTCAGGGCTGGTGTGAGGGAGCAGCTGAGGTGTCCAGCAGGCTGTGGGGGCAATTGGTGAAAAGTCACTGGAAGGCAGAAAGGGACCCGGAGGAAGGGCTTTCTCCTGCTGAGAACCACCTCACTCTGTTGGGGCAACCTGAAAGGATGCTTCAGGCAGGAGCAGGCTGGTCTCCAGTAGAGGAGCCATGAAAGAGAGTCCTCTCTGGTCATTGATCTGGAGGTTGAATGAGGAGATCTCTAAGGTCCCTGCCCACTCGAGATCCTGTGCTACTCATCTGCTCTATGTAATCCATCCCTGCTTTTGGCTGACAAGGGAAGCACACAGTGTTTGCTTTGGGTAGCTCTCCTGTCTCCCCTTTTTAATGTTACCATCTTTTCATTGCTTCATCACTATTATTTATTAAGTGTCATTTTATGTAGGACTGTGATATGTGCTCTTCAAAGGGAAAGTTGTTGTGTGTATTAGAGGCCCCTAAGGGGAATTAGAAATTACCCAGGTGTATTTAGCGCACCAAAAGTGCTCAGTGAAATACTTGTTGAATGAAGAATGACTGAATGAGCTGTGAACAATTAAACAGTATTAAACAGCAAGAAGACTATTTACAGATAGTCCTCAGTAAAAGCCAATGAGACATCACTCCTCAGGAACAGCTGGGACTCTAGTTGAGCCAAGAACAGGAACTTGAAAAAAAAGATATTCTTTGGGTTGGGATTTGGAAAGAGAAAAAGAAAAATTTTCAAGCTATTCATGGGATGCATAGAGAATAGATTTGGTGCTAACATAAGTTCAGATGCCCTGAATAAACCTGCTAGCTAATAACAAATCATTACGAATCGCCAATCTTATCATTACTAATCTTGGCACTACTGTGTTACTGGAAGTGGCAAACAGCCACAGTAGAAAGTATTCTTGTATTTTAGCATTTAGTGTGATTTCATTTTTCAGCATCGCTGATACAGACGGGTCATCTGGCCAAGCTGCAGAAGCTTATCCTGAGCTATAATGACAGCATCTGTGATGCAGGATGGGCCATCTTCTGCCAAAACATGTGGTTCCTCAAAGAGTTAACTGAGCTGGATATCAGCCTTCGGCCATCAACCGCTCGGGACTGCGGACAATGGTTTGGACACTTGTTATGTGCTGTCACCAAACTTCCCAAGATCACGGACATAGGAATGAAAAGGTGGATCCTCCCTCCCACACAGGAAGAAGAACTAGAACATTTTCACCAAGATCTCAGACGCAGCATTCACTTTGAGCTTGGTGAATTTCAGGAAGCTGATTTCCCAAGGGTTAACTAAGCTATAAACCATTATCTGGAGGAGGAAAAGAACATGAATGAATCCCAGTGTAATCAAAGGAGTATCAACTTCTGGGCTATTTAGTAGGATTGATGTTATGAAAGCTTTGTAAATATGTATATAGTAATCTAATATGAGCATGTCTTTATTCTCATTTAGGATGACATTTTCCCCTGGAGTTTCATTTATTTTGAATATATAGTTCACTTACTACTTAGAAGGCCTGCCAAAGATGTTTAGATTCTGGTAACACATTTCCTTTTTTATTGCCCTGGAGATTTCTCCCTCTTCTTTTCCTACATGATAAATGTTCTAAATATAAGGGTGTGTAAGTGTGTGTGTGAGTGTGTGTGTGAGTGTGTATATGAGCATGAGTATGAAATCCAATGTGAAAAGCACTAGCTGTGAAAAGCACTAGCTATGTAATAGTTTCATGTTATCATTATTATATGTATCTTAATGTAAACTACTTGCATTTTTATCAGGAAGTGTGCCCTTCTGTGGTTTATTATTTTGTGTTCTGGTGCTTTTTATCACAAATATAAACCATGAACACTAATAATGGTCACTGACATAAATCTTAGGAAAAAGTGGTCAAAAAATCAAAACCCAGTATCAAAAATATATCTTGTTAAAATTTTTATTGTTAAAAGTTAACATATTAGCTCTGGGCATTTTTTGGCATGGTTTTTGCTACATAAAACCTATTTAATTCATTAAAGTTTTTGTCTTGCTCTACGTGATTTTTGAAAATTTGGGGTATCTTTTCCTGGAGCATGGAACTCACTGCATGGCAGAAGTGTGTGTTTGCTCACACATTTCTATTCTCATACACTCTAATCAATTATGTTTTGCTTTCTTGTTGCAATTATTGCTTGAAAGACAGGTAGAATTTTTAATCAATATTACTCCAAAAGAAAGCTATCAGGATGAGAAGCTTGTGGGTCATATAAATGGGGATGTTTTAGTAGTTGTGGTTTTCTTCATTCTCTGGGCATCCCCATGAATTCCATGAGCACCTGTGCTCCCCGGTTTACATGAACACATGTAAAACCTATGAATTAGCCAAAAATCTGGAAGCACCAATATCCTTCAGTGGGATATCACTCAGCAAAAAATTGATACATCAACAATGTAGATGGACTTCGAGTTCTGCTGAGTGAAAAAGCCAGTCCCCAAAAGTTATGTACTCTGTGATTCCAGTTATAGGACATTCTTGAAATAACAAAATGATAGAGATGGAGAAAAGGCTAGGGATCAGAAGAGGGGTAGGTCGTAGGTGTGACTAAAAGGAATAGCACAAAGACTTGTGGTTATGGCCACACGAACTCCGTGTGACAAAACAGTGTTGAACTACACACTCACACACAAGCACACATACAACAGAAAGAATCTGAATAAGCTCAGTTGGTGGCACCAATATAAATCTTCTGGTTTCATTATTAGTTATATGAGATATCAACACTGAGGGAGGGTGAAGGGGGCACAGACCTTCCTGTACATTTCTTTGGAACTTCCTGTGAGTATTTCAAAATTAAAAGTTGTAGGGGTGCCTGGCTGGCTCAGTCAGAAGAGCATACAACTCTCGATCTCGGGGTCATGAGTTCGAGTCCCACGTTGGGTGTAGAGATTACTTAAATAAATAAAGTTAAAAAAAAAGTTGTAAAGTAGAGAGGGTAGTACAATGAATCTCCATTTGCCGATCACATGCGTCTACAATGATCAACTTAATGGCCAATCTTATTTCATTTGGATCCCCCACACTTACCTCTTCCTGACACTATTCTGCTGCAGTACCCAGGCATCATATTATTTCATCCATAAATATTTCAACAAAGTGAGAATCTTTATTTTTATACCTAACCATAATTCTTGAATAATTTCAGTGTGGTAGGTATCTAATTCCTAGATATTTTGCCTTCTTAATCCACCAGGGGTCATTACCTCAATTTATTATAGAATTATTTCTTTTTTTTCTTTACAGCTTTTCCTTTTCCATTTTTTTTCCCTTTCTTATCTTTTGGAGAAGTCTTTCCTTTCTTTTGCAATTTTAGTTCTTCAAATCTCCCCAATCCTTTCCGGACCATTATTCCACGCCACCATGCCTGAATCTGAAAACAAGATAAACCCAAACAACATCAGCTGGTATCACTCTGGACTGGGGATGGTGATCTCTTTGTTCTGGATATGTAATTCTAAAGATGTGGAGAATGGAATGTCATTAGAACTCTACCTTATTTTCTCTCTCTCTCAACCGGCCAGTCATCTTGGCAAATGTAAAAAAAAAGAAAGAAAAGAAAAGGAAAAAGAAAAATTCAGTGCTTTTAATGTCCCAGGCACTGTTCTAGACATTTAGGAAACAGCAGTTAAAACCTAATGTCACTGAGGCACCTGAGTGGCTCAGTTGGTTAAGCATCTAACTTCAGCTCAGGTCATGATCTCATGGTTCATGAGTTGGAGCCCCGCATCAAGCTTCTCACTGGGTGGAGCCTGCTAGGAATTCTTTCTCTCCCTCTCTCTCTGCCCCTCCCTGCTTGTTCTCTCTCTCTCTCTCTCTCTCTCTCTCAATAAATAAAAACTTAAAAAAGCTAATGTCCCTGATCTCACATTGCAGCAAGGAGACAATCAACACAGGATAGATGGTAATAAGTGTCATGGAGACAACAGAGCATAGTAAGGGGAAATCAGGAGGATTTCCTGGATTGCTGTACTTCTACCTACAGCCAGCCCTCACTTGTTCTGAGATGCTATGCTCTCCTACCTACTCAGAAAGATCCCTCCTCTGAACCAACCTTTCAGTGCCTCCCCACTTCTCTCAGAAAAAAAGCTCAAGTCCTTACAGTGGCTTACAAGGCCCTATCCAATCTGCCCTCTCCCTATTGACCTCCCTGACTCTTACCTACTCCCCACCTTGCTCACTGTGCTTCAGCTGTGCGGGCCTCCCCCCACTGTCAGACATGCCTGGCACAACCCCAGCTCATGGCCTTTGCACGTGCTGCTTCCTCTACCTGGAACACTCTTCCCAATATTCAGATGGCTTACCCTCCAGCTCTTCAAGTAGTTGCTCACTCATCATGGCTATAGACTGAACCGTGTCCTCCTTACCCCCTGCTCTCATGTTAAAGGCCCTAACCCCCACTGTGAATGTATTTGGAGATGGGTCCTTGGGAGGTCATTAGGCTTAGATGAGGTCATGAGGGTGGGGTCTTCACAATAAGATTAGTGCCCTTATAAGAGACACCAGAAAGCTCACTCTGTCTCTCTGTCATGTGCAGGTACAGCAAGAAGACAGCCATGTGCAAGGCAGAACAAGACTCTCAACAGAAACCGACCATGCCGGCACCCTAATCCTGGACTTCCAGCCTCTAGAACTGTGAGAAAATGTCTGTTGTTCAAGTCACCCAATCTACGGTATATTGTTATGGTAGCTTAAGCTAAGCCAGTCATTTTTCCAATGATGCGTACCCTGACCATCCTATTTAAATTGAAACCCCCTCAACCCAACCAACACACACACACATACACACACACACATGATTTCTGGCAATCTCAGTTCCCCTTGGCTTGAACTTTTTTTTTAAATTTTTAAAAATTTTTTTAATTTATTTTTGATACAGAGAGAGACAGAGCATGAGAGGGGGAGGGGCAGAGAGAGGGAGACACAGAATCTGAAGCAGACTCCAGGCTCTGAGCTGTCAGCACAGAGCCCAATGCGGGGCTTGAAACCATAAGCCATGAGATCATGACCTGAGCCGAAGTTAGACACTTAACTGAACCATCTAGGCGTCCCTAAATATCAGTTTTAAAATGTGCAAGAGGGTACATGGTTTTTTGCAATAGTTTTAGGAAGTATCCAAAAAGTATTATTTTTATTCTTCCAGTGTAGCCATTCCTGAGAATATACACATTAAAATAAATAAATTACTGTCCTTTTTCCTTTATGTTGCAGCTTGGGTATTATTTTCATTTATTAAAATTATGTTGGGGCACATGGGTGGCTGAGTCAGTTATGTGTCTGACTCCTGGTTTCGGCTCAGGTTACAATCTCACAGTTGGTGATTTCAGGCCCCCCCCCCACATCAGGCTCTGTGCTAACAGTGCAGAGCCTGCTTGGGATTCGCTGTCTCTCTCTCTCTCTCAAAATAAATAAATATTTTTTAAAAATTATGTGGTTTTGGTAGGTTATTTTATTTGAGTTTAGTTTCAAAAGAGGAAAGAAGGTATCAGATAATATACATCACAGAAGAGAGGGTGTTAGGTTTGATACAGTTAAGGGCCATTGACAGCGGAGACCAAAGACTGATTCTTGTTCTGGGTAAAAAGGAAAAGCATGGATTTCAGCAGAGCAGTGATAAGATCTGACCTATGTTTTAAAAGCATTGGTCTGACTGCTAAGTGGAAGATATACTGTAGGCAGCGCAGATAAAGAAGTGAGGGCACTAGCTGGAGGACTAAGGTGGTCGTCAGGTTGCGGGGTAATGGGAGCTTGACCAGTTGAATAAAGAATACTGAATACTGGGGCACCTGGGTGGCTCAGTTGGTTGAGCGGCCAACTTTGGCTCAGGTCATGATCTCGCAGTTCGTGGGTTCGGGCCCCGCGTCGGGCTCTGGGCTGATAGCTCAGAGCCTGGAGCCTGCTTCTTATTCTGTGTCTCCTTCTCTCTCTGCCCCTCCCCCATTCATGCTCTGTCTCTCAATAATAAATAAATGTAAAAAAAAAAAAAGAATACTAAATACTGACTGAAGTGGACACTGGCCTGTCCTGGCCTGTCTGGGAGCATCCTATGTCTCTGTGGGCGAGGTGGGCAAGGAGGAGATGACAAGATTCTTTGCTCTCCCTCCTTTTTAAAGGCTTTTTGGTCCTAGTTAATGGCAGAGAAGAACTCTGGTCTCTATACCCCTGTTCCGTCAATACTTTCACTTCTGATTTTTAAGCCTTATCTTAGTGACTTTGAAGCTTTTCAGTCCTTTGAATAGTCCAGGAATTTTAGACTGTTTGGAGGATTTGAAGTTTTGATTTCTTTCACCTGTTTGTTGTCTTGTTATCTGACAAAGATACAAAGAACAAAAATGCAAAATTGCTAAGTTGGTGTTCCGAGTTTCCCTTGCTTAATTCTGAGGATATAAAGGAAATAAGAGTCTCTACTCTCCGTGAGGGCAGCGTATAGATGCGTAAAGAGCAGCCCAAGAATAGTCTGTAATATGTTTAACATTAACCCCTTTCCAAAGCAACTGTGAATGTGCTATATCCAGAATTTTTGCTGATTTTACCTTTGTTGCCATTATATTCATGTTTCTTTTCAGCTTCAAGTATGCCCAGATAGCCTGAGTGCCTTCAGCGCACACTTCTCCTGGGGGTTCCTCCATAGGATTGTTCATCAGTGTCAACACCTTTAGATTCATCAGGCTATCCAAATTCTCTGGAAGACAGGTGATCAAGTTGTCCTCAAGCAGTAATTCTTTCAAAGCTGAAACAGTTTTTTTAAATGATAAATTTATCTTAAGAACAAGCAAAATTAAACTGTATATTCTTTAGTTCACTTACTCTGAAATATTTGTTTCCTGCTGTGTCATGTCACAAAAGACACATTTAATAAGGCAAACCAAGTTCTCTTCTTCATAACAGTTCAGAGTTGTTAGAGCCAGTGTATATAATGAGGAGAGACAGAAAAGTAGGACACACTAAAAAAAAAGTTGATAATGTTTCATTCCTCCAGGGGCCAAGGGCAGGATCAAGATGTACGGTTAGAGGCATTACTAAGGGACACTGCGAGCCTACCCTCAACTCCAACCTTTGAATGTCTTAGCGGTAGGCAACAGGTTCCACTCATATTTCTTCATCCCTTTTCATTAAAGAAAAATAGTCATAGTTTGAAAACTATCTGCAAACCTGAAAATTCAGCATACTATGGCCAAAAACATTATTTGGTCCCACTAGAAGCTCAGGAAAAGGTTGTTAAATGGATGGATGAACTGAAGCATGTACAAATAAAGAATGGTTTAGCCTATCATAAATGTTTGAGTGTTTAAATATGAATCATATAGGATTTTTCATGCCAATCATACATCTCCAAAAGTCCCCCCTTGCTGATTTCATCACTCTGGGTCAACACTTTTCCTTTTATTCAAGCAACTTAGTGACCTAGTGCAAATCTACTGCAGGACCCCCAACTCCAAATTCTGGCATGTAGTAGGTATTCAGTAAATTATTGTTAGTGGTATAATGACCATCTGGATGAATGCTAATTTTCTTAGTTGCCATTTACTCCTCTATTCAATTTACAATAAGCAGTCTTAACGGCCTTTGTGAGGTTCTTAGTGGTACTAATCAGGCATCTGGCTTTCCTTGTCTCAATAGTGAGGCCTGCAAGGAGGTAATATGGTAGGGCGAAGCTCTCTAAACATTGAGATTGGTCTTTGGTAAATCAAGGAAATGGGAAATACTGGCCTCACACTCCACTAGGCTGAGGATCTACTAAGATTCCTCACCTTGTGCTTGGCAAATGGAATCTGGAAGTTGCTTAAGCAGGTTGTGGTGGCAGTCAAGAATTTCCAGGTGAGGCATGGATCCCAAGGATGTGGGCAGGTACTCCAGATGATTGTTCTCTATATAGAGCTCTTTAAGATTCTGAAAAACATGGCAGTAGACCATAGTGATCCTTATGGTGATAAAAAGAATTGTAATAACCAGAATCATTAGTGAATTCCCATGCTCTTTCAATGGGGATACTATGCATTAGGGTAAAGGGGAAAACATACTTAAAGAACCAACATCCGAACATAAAATTATTTTTGGGTAAAACCATTGGACATGGTTCCCATCTATGCAGGGAAAAGAAAACATGGGAATCTAGCATTTGTTTCACAAGAACTTTATGGAAAAATAATTGATAATATATGTATATATATCATCTGCTTGCTTTCAAAAGCTAATTATCTGTAGCAGTTGCTACAGAACTGAAATTGCCTCAAGTATCCATCCAACGCTGCCCAAGCAGAAGAAGTCAAAATGTGTAGATAATGAGTTAACTATTTTCAAATTCGCCAGGCAAAAATATAATGTTTCCACATCACCCTATGATTTCAGAGAGCATTGTGTGGCATGGCCTGTCAAGGAGCAAGATGAGGAGGAGAGTTCTGAACACAGGGCAAAACAATGGAGAATCAGAAAGAGGACCTGTGCTTTATAAACATGCTGTTGCATGGGGGATGGGGGCGTGTGTGGCCCGCACCTACTTAATTATTAGTAAGAGTGCAGTACCACCGACATGGAAAAAAAATGTCAATTCTTTAAAGTATGCATACATTAAGACACAGTGGTAAGGCTCCTTTGAATGAAGTTATCTTGTTGTTTTGTTAGGATTTAGCACAGGGCTGTGGACCCATATCCACAGGAAACTGGGGCAACGTTAAAGAACCCTGATTTGCCGGCCATCACACAGAAAGGGAGGTCACGTTGACCCGTCCAAAATGTGGGCTCCTAGCCATGGGCACTTCAAAATAGTACAATTTTCAGGGGCCTCCTACAATAGCTAGAAATTAAATGGGAAGCGGTGGGGCTCAA
Source organism: Cryptoprocta ferox (assembly GCA_028646485.1). Taxonomy (NCBI): domain Eukaryota; kingdom Metazoa; phylum Chordata; class Mammalia; order Carnivora; family Eupleridae; genus Cryptoprocta; species Cryptoprocta ferox. Next base: position 90,766,655 of record CM053573.1, read on the forward strand.
TTTCTGCAAAAGAAACCTGCCAGACTGTACAGGGAAAAGGAGTATGGCGCAGCATAGCCAATCACGTTCTTTTAGTATGGATCCAGGGGCTCAGGAAAACAGTGGAAACTGCAGAGTAGAATAATGACTGCTTGTTAGGGGGTTGGAAATCTAGTGTGGGTGATTCCACACGCAGCCTATGGGGACACCATTGTGTGTTCTCACTATCAGCCAACTTAAGGAATCAGTGGGCATGTACTTCTTTGCCTAATCATTTGGGAAGGCTTACCTGTAGTTTACTAATGTCTTCTGGCATAAAGGTGAACTTGGCTCCCTGGTCTTGCCCAATATATAATTTCTCTAAAGACTCTAAAGAAAGGATCTCTTCTGGAAATGAAGCAAACTGATTTCCTGTTAATCCAAGCATCTTCAGTTTTGAAAGGGAGCCAAAATCTGGAGGTAGCTAAAAGTATTTCAAAAAGATGAGTTTCAGGTCAAGATTATTTTTAACAGTGAGAACATAAATTGGGCTTTTAGTTTTGAGGCAAATTGATAAATATCAAGTAGAGCAATTTAGCAATTCCTACTGATGAAAAGTTTGCACACACATTTGCATATAGAGAATTTATACTTGTAGATCTAAAGTCTGGAGAGGCGCCTGGGTAGCTCAGTCAGTTAAGCGTCTGACTTCAGCTCAGGTCATTATCTCACGGTTCATGGGTTTGAGCCCTGCATCAGGCTCTGTGCTGAACGTTTGCTCAGAGCCTGGAGCCTGCTTCAGGTTCTGTGTCTCCTTCTCTCTCTGCCCCTCCTCTGGTTGTACTCTGTCTCTCAAAAATAAATAAATGTAAAAAAAGTCTTGAGTCCTCCTTTTTTCCCTGAGCCTCTCTGCTCTTCACTTTCATGCACTGCTTTATTTTTTTTGTTTATTTTTTATTTTTTTTAACTTTATAATTTATTGTCAGGTTGGTTTCCATATAACACCCAGTGCTCTTCCCCACAAGTGACCTCCACCATGACCATCACCCCCCTTTACCTTTCCCCCTTCCCCTTCCGCCCTCAGTTTGTTTTCAGTATTCAAGAGTCTCTCATGCTTTGTCTCCCTCCCTCTCCCTAACTCTTTTCCCTCCTTCCCCTCCCCATGGTCCTCTGTTAGGTTTCTCCTGTTAGACCTATGAGTGCAAACATATGGTATCTGTCCTTCTCCGCCTGACTTATTTCGCTTAGCTTTCATGCACTGCTTTAAACTGAAGCGATTTTAAACCTACTTTATTGCAAATTTTTGAATGGTAAGGTAACAAATGGTTGATACTACTGAAAAAGTACTAAAGTTATTGGTGTCATATTGCAACTCTGAGATCAACAAGTTCAGTTATTGAAACTGATTATTTTAGTAATGTGACCTCTCACCCTGAAAGTCTTTAGCTCAGCAATTTAGAAACTTTGGGTGAAATCTCAGTTGGAAGCAAACAATGAAGTCTATTGTGATTTTATCTGGTCATAGTCTGTCTTCCAGTCAATCCCAAGGTTTACAGGCCCTTTACAGGTATTAGGTAGGCATTTCAGAGACTCCTAGACTGTCAGGGCTGGAAGGCCTTAGAAAGGTCATCTGTTCTAATCCTTTAATAGGATGGTTGAATATATTCCACAGCTAGCCATCCAGCACACATTTAACCACCACCTCCTGGAATGAAAAGCTTATTACTTGGGTGGAGACCTCTAATCACCAGATTTCCTTCTCTGGTCAAGTCAGAGTCTCTTATGTTCACCTACTGGTCTCTTTCTGGCACTCTGGAACCACATGGAAAAATCTCATTCTTAAAATAGAGGATGGTCTCCCTATTGATTATGTCACAGAGACACCTGTTTTCTCATTGAAAAAAGAGCCCAGCTATATATCTCAAGAGCTTCTTAACTCACTTTGAACCACCTTCCTTTATCTGGCTTTACTCCTAATGGGGAAATTGTTTCCCATAGTTCCCTGTCTTAGCCCTGGCTTCTCCCCCACCCATTCCTCAATCCAACACTCTCTGTTTCATGAGAATGGTTACAGTTCAGCTCAGCCTGACCCCTGGACAGATGGGTGGGATAGATAAATTAGGGAATAGATCAAAAGAAAGCCCCCTAGAGGGATAACATAACAGTAAGTCTCACACACCTGCAATCTTTCATATTTTTCTCTTTATTGGGTATGGGGAAGGCCAATTTTCTTAAAAATGCTATAAAATATTTATTAGTTTTATTTATTCATTTACTTATTTTTTTAAGTCAATCTCTGGAGAAGCTGCTGTTTAAGGTTTCCTTCCTGGGTATTTTAAAATTCTTCATCAGGCACTTAGATCCTTTTAATACAAAGCATCCAAAATAATGAGAAAATGTTTTTTAATCTAACCCCTTCACTTTAACGTAGTAATTTCACATCGCTGTTCAGTTAGCTCACAGGCTTAGCTTTTCTTTTTCAAAGCACATTGAATGTTTAAAGATTTCTTTCAGGATATTCAAGATCCAATAATTAATCCCATCACAGTCACATTAAAATGCAGTGGAAGTAAATCTGGATGCACAGAAAACCTACAGAGCGTCAAATGAGGACAATTATTATTGATGCTCTCACTGAGCTATACTCAGTCTAAGGTTGAGATCTCCCTTAAGAGAAATGTACCATACAAATAAAATCCATCTAGACACACACTGAAAGCTACTTTTGCATCCACCCAGGCAAGAAAAAGCTACTGGCCAGGCTCCAAGAGACAGAAACCCATCAGGAAAGTTTTTGGGGTGGGAGAGGTAAGGAGCTGGTGTAAAGGTCACATGTCACTACACAGACAAATTACACTGGGAGGCTACTGGAGGGGTTAGCATAATAGGAAATGAGAAAAACAAACAAAACCCAGAAATACCATCATAAGAACTGGAGAATAACAGCCAATGGTACATAGAGATTTTCACATTCAGTATAATAATATTGAACATGACCACATTTCAGTGCAGCTTGACTTGTGGTAAAACTTGGTATTGGATGAGGCTTATCTTTATTAAGGAGCCATCTGTATGCGATTCCCTCCTCTATTCTGATCTCTTAAAGTGTTTCACAGGAAAGGATTAGGTATCATTCATGATTCAATAAGGAATTAAATCAATGTGTTATTTTTCCCAAGAACACTTTATATTTTGAGCCTCTCACTCCCAATGTGGAATGGCAGACTTTGTCTACTGTAAAAGGAATTTCTTATCTCAGCGGTGGAATGGGGATGGGCAGAGGGCCTGTGATAAACCTCTAAAATCCTCCAAAATGGGTTGCTGCCTAAGTAGAGATTAAGTCCAAGATTCTCTTCCTAAATCCTAAATTATCATCAAAACGGTTACTTCCTGAAAGGCAGTTTTAAAACTCTATAGCAACTAGGGAAAACAACAACCAATTCCCTTCCCCTCCAACAAAGTTCTAAATTAAAAATCGAATAAGAGAATAAAAAAAACCAAAAACACCCCCCAACAAACCTTCAAGGCCCATGACTTATATAAGGTGTGGTGAACACAGGAGGTTGGTGTCCATGGCCAGGAAAAACAGACCTATTATTTGATCATAGTTGTGGATTTCCAGATCGCCTGATGTCTCCCTTTACACTTGTCTTTTGCCTTTAACAGAACTGGTCTTTTTAATTTTCAAATATTAAAACTAACCAAATCTTTTGTTAATAAACAAAATGAATGTATGTCAACTATAGTCAAATAAAAATATTTTTTTAAATAAAATCAAATACCGCAAGTAAAATTGAGCTCCCTGGGATCCTCTCCTCATTTCCTTGACTTTCTTTCTCTTCCCAGAGGCAGCCACTACTAAGAATTTAGCGAGTTTTTTTCTAGTTCATAATGTTTTAAAAATAAATGTTGATTCATTTTTGAGGGGGGGGCAGAGGATCTGAAATGGGCTCTGCACTGACAGCAGAGAGGCCCATGCAGGGCTTGAATTCACAAACTGTGAGATCATGATCTGAGCCAAAGTCCAATGCTCAATCAGGGGCCCCTCTAGTTCATATTTTTATACTTTTGTTACATATATAAATATCCACAAAGTATGTGTTATGTGTGTATATAGGTAGTTTTGTGTGATTAAAAATTCACAAATGGTGTAAGGTTCTGCAATTTGGTGTTTTATTTTTTAATAAACATCACATTTTTAAGATCTGTCTACATTGGCACATATTGGTTGCTCCCGTTTACTTACATGTATCGTTTTTTTAATTTTATGAATATAGCACAATCTATTTGCTCATTGCTCTACTGACACAGTCTCCCATACTTCATGACTGTCAACAGTGCTGTGATAAACATTTTTGACCACGTCATCCTGCACACATGTGAAAGAGTTTCTTTAGGGACAAATCTGTTTTTGCAGTTCACCATGAGTGGAGGCGTAAGGTTGTTGGTGTCAGAAAGAAATCTACTGTGTGAGGAAACCCTGTTAAGAGGTGGTCTTTGTTAAGAATATAGACTCTGGGACCCAGCAGCTCTGGGTTGGAACTCGGCTCTGTCACAGAAAGGGGCGTGGCCTTGACGGGTTAGTTAAGCTCCCAGTGCCTCGTTTTCCCCACGTATCACCGAGGAGAAGATCACCCACGTCCAAATGAGGACATCAACCTCGACTGAGGGCAGGAGAAGCCCTTGCGAGAGCACAGTGACAGCCGGGAACGGAATCGGTACCTGGCATATTTCATTATCGTCCAGCGCCAGGATCTCCAGGTTCTTGAGCGCACAGATCTGCCTCGGACAGTGTTCCAGATAGTTCTGGCTGAGATCCAGGAAGCGCAGGTTGACCAGCCGCCGGAAGGAGCGTCGCAGCGTCTGCAAGCGGGTGTCGCGGAGGTAGAGCAGGTGCAGCGAGGTCCACTTGCAGATGAGGCGCGGCACCTTCTCCAGGTGGTTTCCGCTCAGCCCAATCTCCGTCATTCCCGACAGCTCGGCCAGGGTGTGCGGGATCGAGTGGAGGCGGTTGTGGGACAAATCCAGCACGGACAGTTTGCTGCACCGGCACAGCGACTCGGGTAGGAGGAGCAGGCTGTTACGAGCCACATAGAACTTCTGCAGCCTCTTCAGGTTCCCAATCTCCTCTGGGATGGCACTTAGTTTGTTGTCATCCAGGTCAACGATCTCCAGGTTGTAGAGAACACAGAGCTCGGGAGGAAAGACTTCAAATTGGTTTTGCTTCAGGTAGATCTCCCTCAGTTTGGTCTGGTTCACAACTTCCTTGGGCAGAGATTTCAGGTGGTTTCCGTCCAGTCCAAGCAGCTCGAGGTGGTGGAGGAGTTTGCAGAGGTCCACGGGGATCTCTGCCAGGTCGGTGCGGTAGAGGCGGAGCTCGCGCAGCCTCCGATTGCTGCTGAGGACGCGCAGGGACGAGGGCAGGAGCGTGTTGTCGCTCAGGTCCAGGCCCTCCAGGCCGCTCAGCCTGCCCAGCTCGGGGCACAGCTTTCTCAGCTTGTTCTTGTTCAGGTAGAGGATCCGGACGTTCTTTAAATGCTGAATACCCTGGGGGATTTCTTCAATCTGGTTGTTTTCCAGGTGTACTTCTTCTAAATCTTCTAGTTCTAAGATCTCTGATGGGATGGTAGTCAAGCTCTGATTAGAAGCATCAATGAAAAATGTTCTAGCAGTAGCCCGTTGTGGATCAATTTTCTGATGCATTTTAATGGAATGTCCTGATTTTATGATGTCATTTGACATGTTGATGGAAAGTTCAAATATTCAAAATCTGAAATAGTGTAAAAAGGAAAAAAAAATCCGTTTACTCACCATGATACTTTGGGTCCTTAAGAGAGATAAAATTCAAGTTTAGTTGCTTGCATTGAGGGCTTGATGTTCTAACATAGCATGAAATGTAGGTTTTTGTGTTTCGTGTCAGGAGAAGAATTCAAGTATAAACTCCTCCTAACCGGTTGACATATATGAAAAAAAAAAGATTGTCTAAATTCAGTTTTTAAAAATCCCTATCTTGATTCTATTTGCAGGTAGACTATAGAAGTTTGCAAAAGATTGCTCTTACCATGAACACCGAGAAAACACTTGGAAAAAATAACATTTTAAAATATTACATTTTTTTTCTTGAAGCTACCAGGGAGTTGTGGATGCAAAGGAGGCTCAAAGAATTAATTCTAGAGAAGGACTCATCCCTTCCCTAACTTAGTAGAGACCAGTGGGCACTTTCATACCTGGTGGCATTTTCAACTTTGGGGACTGGAAGGCAGAGAAGCTAGCCTTCCATATGCACAGGCAAAGAAACTTCTGAAACCAGGAGAAACCAAACTTTTTTTTAAAAAATTTTTAACATTTATTTATTTTTGAGAGACAGAGAGACAGAGCATGAGCAGGAGAGGGTCAGAGAGAGAGAGGAGACACAGAATCCGAAGCAGGCTCCAGGCTCTGAGCGAGCTGTCAGCACAGAGCCTGATGCGGGGCTCAAACCCATGGACCGCGAGATCATGACCTGAGCTGAAGTCGGCCGCTTAACCGACTGAGCCACCCAGGTGCCCCGAAACCAGTCAAACTTTTAAAAGCCATGTAAGAGGGGTGCCTGGGTGGCTCAGTTGGTTAAGCGTCTGACTTTGGCTCAGGTCATGATCTCTCAGTCCATGAGTTTGAGCCCCACATTAGGCTCTGTGCTGACAGCTCAGAGCCTGGAGCCTGCTTCAGTTTCTGTGTCTCCCTCTCTTCCCACCTTTCCCCTGCTCATACTCTCTCTCTCTCTCTCTCTCTCTCTCTCTCTCTCTCTCTCTCCCCCTCTCTCTCAAAAATAAATAAAACATTAAAAATTTTAAAAATAATAAAAAAGTAAAAGCCATATATGAGTGGCATGGTGGATAAGCATAGAGAAGTCTCAAATGCAGAGCCACCTCTCTCCAAGTAGACTGGGGCTGACTCAGTGGCCTAGGAAAAGTTGCAGGTGATCTGGAAGAGCAAAGAGGTCCTGTCCTCTCATGCTTTTAGATCCCTAAGCCTAGCTGGAGGGAGGGGCTTAAATCCCTAAGTGGGACATTTGAAATTGCTGGGAATCAAAATGAACTATAGCTGCAACCCAGAAAGATATTAAATGGAGAAATAAATCATGTCCATGGATTAGAACACTCAATGTTAAGATGTCGGTATTACCCAAATTGATCTATAGTTTGAGTGCAACCTCAATCAAAATCTTTTTTTTTCTTTTTCGGTAGAAGTTAGCAAGCTGATTCTAAAATTTATATGAAAATGCAGAGAACCTAGAATCTCAAAAGACAATCTTAAATAGTCACAAAATTGACAGTCTTGCACTACTGGATTTATAAATCTTGTAAATCTAAGATGTTAATATTGTGTTACAGAAGACTAAGTCGGTGGTCATTAGTACACAGACACACACACACTCACCCCCAAAGCCTAAGAAGGAAGGCAGAGCAGACAATGATGTGATGATGGGTAGGTTGATTGTAGCATCTCTGATTTGTCTTCTAGGATGAGGACTTTCCTACTGGAGCATGGGGCCTCTCATCCACACAGAGGCCCAGTCCCTAGATGGAGGGGATGAGCTTTGAGCCCCACACTTAATATTACTGCACCGTGCAACACAACAGTATGTGGTTTAGATCCTCACTACTATATGCCTAGCCTCCAAAAGAGCTCTGGGACAGTGTTGCTCTCTGTTATTTAAAGAAAAGCCTTATCATTGATTGAATTATGCCTAGAATGAACTGTCTCCAGCATTTGTCATTTGATCATTAGGTAGATTGATTTAATACTGTTTAGTCCTGCAGGATAAAATTTCCAGTGTCCTAAATATAAACTACTGACAATACTGAAGGCTCCTAGAAAATCCATAGTATACAGCATAAGGTGATACTAGAAGTGAAAATAGAGAACACCCAGGATACTATGTGTGCTAAGCTTTACTCAATGCCTTTAATCTATCACTAGAACCCTGAGAAGCAGATACCATTATAATCTCTGTTTTACAGATACAGGTACTCAATAACTAAAAGGGCTTTTCTCAGAACATAGAAGTGGGGGTCGAGGGTAGAATTTGTCTTAACCTTACCAGGGATATTTACATTATTTGTTTACAAGAAGCCTGGTTTTGATTAAAATCAGACTTGGGGGGCGCCTGGGTGGCTCAGTCGTTTAAGCGTCCGACTTCGGCTCAGGTCATGATCTCACGGTTCGTGGGTTCAAGCCCCGTGTCGGGCTCTGTGCTGACAGCTAGCTCAGAGCCTGGAGCCTGTCTTCAGATTCTGTGTCTCCCTCTCTCTTTGACCCTCTCCTGCTCATGTGGTCTCTCTCCCTCAAAAATAAATAATAAAAAAAATTTTTTAAAAGGAATTATGAGCACTAAAAAAAAAAATCAGACTTGGGTGTAAGCATTCGGGCTTGATTTTCTTTTGCAGCCCTTCAGACAGAGTCATCTGGGGAAGATTCTTGCGGACGAGCCATCTGATTAGGGTTAACACAAGTGTATCTGGGCTTCCAGACACATAAAAGAACTTATTTTTCCTAATATTCATCTTGATCCATGATGAGACCTGCCTAGAATGTCTGAATGTGTGTGTACATGTGTTATCTTGGCAGAATCATATAGCCCACATGTGTCTGGAACCAATTTGATGGCCTCTGAAAGCTATATATATTGTATATCCATTAGCAGACTTAATAAAAGGAAGTTGTAAAGTCAGGATTTGCAACAGCTTGGCCAGTAATTCAGCCACAGTAAATAAGAATGAAGAAGATTGATTCCTTATTTGGCTATTTCTTCATAGGGATTGCTACCTCGACGTGGTCAAATTAACTTGTTCCAAATCAGTATCACTGTGGAATGTCTAAGTGTCATAACTGTTGTGTCATTTCAGGGAGATGGGGTTTGAATAGTTTAATAGTTAGCTCTTTTTTGTTTAACTTTAATGCTTGAGAAAACCATTTAGGAAAATGATCAGCCCTCTCAAATTTACATCAAGTGTTGACACTTTTGTTTCCAAGTCTGATTACACCAACTAGATAGATAATATTAGGTTCCTGCGGTTAACATGACTCTGATATCATAAAAAACCATTTCTAGTTAAATTAGTTTCAAGATTTTACTTAAAACACCTGAGAGACCTTCTCCCTTACATACAGACAAGCAAAAAGCCTCAATACACCTAGGACTTGAGAATCATGTAATGGTAATGGTAATCCTTTGCTTTGATAACAATTTCAGGAAAACCACAAAATTCCATGAAAAATGTTTAAGTCTCTTCTCCAGTACTACTGAGATGAAGACTCATATAAAATTCAGACTTGAGTGGAAAACTATTAAAAGCAAGCAACTTGAGATTTAAAACAGAGGCAAGGGAGAATCTAACTTGCTCAGACAACAATAAAGGAAGATTCTGGGTGTTATATTGTGATACAATATGTATTTGGTCTTTGTTCCTGGGTTCCTGATACAAGAGCTTCTAAAACCTTTGGTATTTGCTGAGTGGTTGGAGAGGAGCATCTTTTGTTATTCTTAATAAGCCCCATTCAACCACACCTGAGTTCCTACCACTGCCCTCAGTTTTGTTTGGCACCCTGATAGCTTCCTAATGGCAGCTGGTTGCCAGAGGAACCACCCACGTGATTAGAGGGGTGGAACTTTCAGTCCCAGCCCCTGACATCAGGGGAGGGGAGAGGGGCTGGATTTTGAGTTAATCACCAATGGCCAGTGATTTAATCAGTCATCCCTACGTAATGAAGCCTCTATAAAAACCCTAAACGAGAGGTTATCGGAGAGCTTTAGGGTTGGTGTTGTAAGGGTAATGTGCCCAGGGAAGACATGGAAACTCTGCACCCTTTCCCGATACCCTCTCTTCCTCACATGCATCTCTTCCATTTGGCAGTTCCTGAATGGTAGTTTTTCGAATACAGCGGTAATAGTAAGTAAAGTGTTTCCTTGAGTCCTGTAAACCATGAAAGCAAATTATGGAACTTGAGGGAACCCCTGATTGGCACTCCGTTGGACCTGGTGACAACCTAGGACTTGTGGCTGGCATCTGAAGTGGGAAGCAGTCTTGTGGGACTGAACCCTCACCCTGTAGGGTCTGTGCTAACTCTGGGTACAGTGTCAGAATTAAACATTTCGACACCTACTTGGCGTCCTCAGAGAACTGGAGACTTGCTTCCTTAGAAAATACATGCAGTTGGTGTTAGTGTTTTGTAAGTAGAAACTTCATAATTAGTCCTGGGATACTAAGACGTATGATGTTTTCTTAAGAGAAATAGAAGAAAAGAAGTCTATAATCTGATAATGAGCTTTGAAAGGTTTGTAGGTGAAGAGCTCTACCAAGCACTGAGCCAGTAACCCTATCCTTTTGAAAACCTCAGATCAGTCACTTAAAGGTAAAATAGGCCTTTAGAGAAACATTTCGTTTGCCGGAATTGTTAGCTTGCGCCATACCAGTGTGCCCATATCACCATCGTCACCAAATGATCGATCTGAAATAGCTTCTCAGGACTTGTTCCCTATAAATAGACTCAAAATGGCACTTTACCCATTTTCCAAAATGTTTCTACCACATATACCACCAAACTATAGCTCTGGCAATTCACAGATAATACCTTTTTTCTTCTAGAATGTGGTTTTTTTCAAACTATTGTCTTGCACAATGGGCAAGAAGATTTGAGGCACTATTTACTACTAATCACTGATTTACTTTCTCATCTCATCAAATAATAAGAATGTAAACTTTTATGACAACTCACTCCACTCTTCTTTTATCCATGGGCCAAATCAGTTTTTCAATAATAACTCATTTTTCCACCTGCATATTCAGTATCTAAAGAACATGTATACATGATCAATACCAGAAGTTGGCACTTAAGATACTCGTCAGAAAATTCAACCAGGAATTTGCTCTGTTCTGACACTTGCTAGCAGCTCCATTGAGACTTCTGGTAGTTGGGAGAAAAGAGCTAATGGGTGTGTTAAATATTAATTCTCCCAGATCCTTTGAGTTCTATCTCCATGTTATCAGGAAACAACTTACCTAGACCCTATTATCGGTTTCCTCAAGACAGGACTTTCTTAGATCATAGTTAAACACCAATCTGTTGGCCTTTTTAAATAGTTAAAAATAAAAGAATCATTCGAAAAATATTTCTATAAAACAATAGTCAAGGACGTGTCTGTTAAGTTACTTATATAAAGATACACTTACTAAAGCTTCCTACTATAAGGTGCCAGAGAAAGGTAAATGCTGCCTTTTACAGGGGCGCCTGGGTGGCTTAGTCGGTTAAGTGTCCAAGTTCAGTTCAGGGCATGATTTTACAGTTCGTGGGTTCGAGGCCTGTGTCAGGCTCTGGGCTGACAGGTCAGAGCCTGGAGCCTTCTGTGTCTCCCTCTTTCTCTGCCTATCCCCAGCCTGTATTCTGTCTCTCTCAAAAAATAAACATTAAGAAAAATTTAAAAAAAAATAGGGACTACATACTCTTATATATTTTCTTTGGTTCTGACTTCTAGAAAACCGAGATTCAAGTTAGACCTCCTGATACTTAAGCACCCAGTGAATCCACTTAAGTTTTCTTGAAGCCAGCTTAGCAACATCTGTTTCCCCCACTTCTCTGCCCCTCAGTCAATGATTCTCAAGGGGAGGATCTTTAAAAATTACATCCCTCCTCCATCTGGAAATCATTGGGTTGATGAAAAATGTACTGATGGAAATGAGTTGTCCCTGTGATATTTTTTGACCATTCTATTTGATATGCATTTTGACATACAGGCTGTAGTTCTGTGCAAATATTGTTTTTTTTTTGTTTTGTTTTGTTTTTGTTTTGCTAAGGTAGATAGGGAGAACAATGCTTTAAGTGCTGTTTGGTGAAAAGCAGCTCTTTTCTGTTTATTCTGTTCTGACCTTTGTTTATTAGATTGGCACTTCTTGCTTCTTTAAAAGTGTATCCCTCCCTTCCCCTAGAGCAGCAATTCATCCTTAACCTCTCCTTACTTTCCTCTACTTGACTCCAAATACTTTGAGGTGGGTGGGGACGGCAGATGCTGAATTGTGCCCACATTCACGCTTGAATATTTCAAACTACCTCCAGGCCTTGTTGGTAGAATGGGGGTAAATGAAAACAGTATTTTCTATCACATTTAACCTGAAATAATTCAAGTGATGCTCACAATCTGTGGGCTACACAGAGACCCCTGCCTTCTAGCACAATTTCTTAATAGTGGAGTGCTCTTCTGGAATTGCCTAGTGGGGTAGCTTAGGGAGAGAGGTCTTGGACAATTTTTCACCTTTGAACTGTGTTCATAAGTGTCCTGGTTTCACCGTGAGGGTCCTCCTTCTATCTTCCAGGCATGGAGTCTCTGGTTGATTCCAGGGCCCTTCCAACTGCTTCCTCTGTGGTCTATGGTAACTCCAAACAGAAAACCTTTCCTTTCCTCCTTCCTCTTTTTCTCTCTCCCACATCCAAGTACCAAATCCTGAGCATGTTACCCTGTAACCCTTGCTGGACTTTGTCCCTGTCTTCTCCTTTCACCGAGTCCAGCCTGGGCTGGAGCCCTATCTCTGCTGGGCTACTGTGGCTGCTTCAGCGTCTCCCCTAGGAACTGTCAAATCCACCCTCCACCAGCTGCTTCCTATCTGAGGGCTCCCAGCACCCTTGCCCTCTATCAGCTGTGCCTCTCAGAGGATGCACAGAGCTCCATGTGGATCTGGCCCTGCCTGCCTTCCACCCCATACTCATCTGGGGAGCCCCAAGTACCTGTGTGTCTCCAGCACCTACCAAGCAGTTCCGCCTGGGGCGGATTCACTGGGACCGGTCAGGAAGTCACCTCCCACGAAAAGCTCTCCCTGATACCCCTTGCCCCAACACAAGACTGATCTACATACCCCTTTAAGCTCCCTTAGCTCCAGGCTTTATCCGTCTTGGTGCTACCATGTGCTTCTGTACGTGGCCCCCGCAGGTATGTGCACACTTTGGGGAGGGGACTGTGTCATAATAGTCATTGTAGCCCCGGCTCCTAGCCTATCAGCCGTGCCCCCTAAACCTCACGAACTCCGTGCAAAGGAACCGGGGCACCCTCTGTGTTTTTTAACCCAGGCGAGGGTGACCCGGAGCCGGACGGAGTGACCGAGGAGCCTCCATAGCATTGACGGGCACCGTCTGCCCAGTCAGGCCTCAGGGCCCGAGTGGGTAATGGGTGCGCAGCCGGCGGGAGGTGGCGCTCAGGGTCTGGCGGTCACCCAAGCCCGGGTGCCGCGGGCGGGAGGCCGGGGACTGGGCAGGCGCATGCGCGCGGTCGTCATGACAACGCCACCGCGGCCTTGGGGGAGAAAAGGGACCAGCAGGGCGACTGGAAGGTGGCGGCAGGGGCCATGTCCGGGTCTCCCCCTCCCGCTCCCACTACAACCCCTACCACGTCCTGGGCCCCGGCCAACAGTAGCGGTAAGAAATAGGGTGTCCTTCGGCGCCTGCCTGACCTCGATGAAGCGGGCGAGGGGCTTACTCGCACCAGCCCATTCCTGCGAGCGGGCTGCCGGCCAGAGGCGGCTTGGCAGGAGGGTGCCCCTGGGAACCCCAGATGTGGCCAGAACTTTGGGGGCCTCCGCATGTGGGTAGGAGGGGAGCCCCAAGTTCCGCCCCCTCCCTCCCCGAGGGTCTGCTCTTCACAGGACAGATTGTCCTAGAGGAAGGTGTGTCTATTGGTTTTGCTCTTCCGTCTCAGGGAAGGGTGTGTAGATGTTCCTCTAGGACCCTTTTTTGTGGAAGCTCCGGAAAGCGGGGCCATTTTTTTTTAAGTTTATTTATTTTTGAGAGAGAGCACACAAGCAGGGGAGGGACAGAGAGGGAGAGAAGGAGAGGGAGGGAGGAAGGGAGGGAGGGAGGGGGAGAGAGAGAGAGAGAGAGAGAGAGAGAGAGAGAGAGAATCCCAAGCAGCCTCAGTAGGTAGGAACTCAAACCCAAGAACCATGAAGTCATGATCTGAGCAGAAATCAAGCAAGAGTCGGTTATTTAATTGACAACCACCCAGGCGTCCCTCACTGTTACCATTTTGGATGCTTGGTTTTTTGTTTTTTGTTTTTGTTTTTTAAATATATTTTTAAATGTTTATTAGAGAGAGAGAGAGAGAACGAGAATACAAACAAGTGGGTGAGGGGCAGAGAGAGAGAGAGGGAGAAAGAATCCTAAACAGTCTCCAGGCTCTGACCTGTCAACACAGAACCTGATGTGAGGCTCCAACTCATGAGGGATGAGACCATAACCTGAGCCAAATTGCACCATCCAGGCGCCGCTGGATGCTTGTTTTAAAGTGTTGTGTGCTTGTAGATATGGAACTGTGCTAGAAGCTTTACCTATTCCTTACTGTATCCATGAGATGGGCATCGAGCTCTGCCTCTAGCATGAGAGGAAATTTAAGATGGGAAAATTTAAATAACTTGTTCAAAGTCACACGGCTGATCCTGGATAGGCACTTACTCTGACTCACTCCCAACCCTTGGATTTCCCCAGTTCTTAGCTGGTTCCAGTGTAGGAGGGCATAGGGGACCACCTCCAAAATAACCCCCTCACCTTTTTTTTTTTTTTTTTTTTTTAGAAAATTTAAAACGTGCTCCTAGGTGAAAAATAGTTGGAATATAATACTTTGGCATGGATGAAAGACATTTGAGTTAGACCTTGACATTTTATTGTGTAACTGATTATTCCTAGTATTAGCTTTACTATTGGAACTCTGATTTATTATTTTTCCTGAATATGAATACAGGAAATGAATTATTGATACCATAAAATCCTGACATATAATACTTAGTGAATTTTAAATGAAAGATTGCATTACAGAAAAATATACCAGAAACTTTCAAATACTTTAAATCCATGGTCAGGTAATAAGAATTTTTCATATATCTTTCTTTAGCTGTATTTAATGTATAGTCTAGGATTCCTTCCTCCTTTCAGAGAAACAGGAATTCTAAGTCTGATGCATGTCTTGGGTGTGTTGTGGCCAGCTGAGGGAAGGCACTGAGCCTCAGAGATTCCAAGGCAGTCTTCACTTTTTAATAAGGATGAGGCGCCTGGGTGGCTCAGTTGGTTGAGGGTCCAACTTTGGCTCAGATCATGATCTCATGGTTCGGGAGTTTGAGCCCCGTGTCAGGCTCTGGGCAGACAGCTCGGTGCCTAGAGTCTGCTTCAGATTCTGTGTCTCCCTCTCTGCCCCTGTCCCCCATTATCTCTCTCTCTCTCTCTCTCTCTCTCTCAAAAATATTCATTAAAAATTTAAAAAGAGAGAAAACAAGGAAGGTTACTACCTCCAGAAGGGAGGAAACAAGCCAATGGGAGCCCAGCTCCAACAAGTAAATGTGTTTGAGATCTGTTTGCTATGTTTCCTGTCAAGAATGCTAAAGTAGCATTTTGTAGATTGAATTCCATGTGAACCATGGACACTTAAGTCTGAGAGATGGAGTATTTTTTTCTCCCTTCTCTCCAGGCTTAACAATTTGAAGACTCTTTATGCCCCTGAGTGTTTTTAATGTCCAGCGAAGTGTTATATAGATAGGGGTCTGTTTAGCTTTATTTAAGGCAGTACTTCCCAAGCTTATCTGACAATAAAATCTATTCTACTTAGAACATCTTTTTAAAAAATGTTTATTTTTGAGAGAGAGTGCATGGCGTGGGAGTCCAGATAGAGGGGGATAGAGGATCCAAGTGGGCTCTGCGCTGACAGCAGTGAGCCCTACGTGGGGCTTTATCTCAAGAACCGTGAAATCACGACCTAAGCCAAAGACGGATGCTCAACGGACTGAGCCACCCAGGTGCCCCAGAACATCCTTGATCATCTCATAGAAGACTAGTATTCTAAAGAATACAATTTGGGAAATATTGTGCTAAAATGTCATTTAAATACATGAAAACTTCCTAAAATAAGTGAAGGGTTTCTTAGGTACATCCAGATACAAGAGAGGTAATTCTGTTGACATTAAAAATTTTCAGAGAATGACACAGGAAAACTCACAACATAATGTTAACTGAAAAGATCTGGAACTGTACTGAAAGATTTCAATTTTGTTAAAAAATGCTAATATGTACATATATGAGAAAAACAATAGGGAGGAAATACCCTCAGACCTCAGTTGTAATGGTTCTTTGGCAGTGGTATGGCTGATCAATGTTTATTTCTTTTTGATTCTGAAATGTCCAAGTTGTCTGGAATAAGTGGGTTAATTTTTTTAAAAGCTTATTTTTAAAAACTATTGAGAAAAGTTTTCTGGCCTTTCCTTTTTAATACAATGTTCCTCATCTTAAATCTTGTTTTGCAAATTTGTTTAGCAAACTCTTGGGTTCATATAACATAGAAATCTATTCAGCAAAAATCTCCGCAAAGAGCATCTGTTGAGATGCAGAGACTCAGAGAGGCTAGCTTCTGAAGACACTAAGTTGGCTGAGTAGGGAGATCTCTGAGCACAGATTTTTTTAAAGAGACTTACACAAAAGATAGGACAGAAAACAAAGATACTGGTATGTGCCTCTAAGAAGAGTGTATATAACAAAGGAAAGCGATTTCAATTCCTGCTTTCAATCTTCTTTATGAAGGACTGAACAGACCAAAATCCATCTTTAGAAGAGAAAAAGGCGGAGGGGGGGGCACCTGGGTGGTCCAGTCAGTTCAGTGTCCAACTTCGGCTCAGGTCATGATCTCACGGGTTCGTGGGTTTGAGCCCCGTGTTGGGCTCTGTGCTGACAGCCTGCTTTGGATTCTGCATCTCCCTCTCTCTCTGTCCCTTACCCACTCACCCTCTGTCTCTGTCTCTCAAAAATAAATAAAAATGTTCAAAAAAATTAGAAAGAGGAAAAGGCGGTGCATGGGTGGCTCGGTTAAGCGTCCAACTTCGGCTCAGGTCATGATCCCACAGTTTGTGTGTTCAAGCCCCACGTTGGGCTCGATACTGTCAGTGCAGAGTCTGCTTTGGATCTTCTGTCCCCCGCTCTCTCTGTTCCTTCCCACTGGTTCTCTCTCTCTCAAAATAAATAAACATTTAAAAAAGTAGAAAGAGGAAATGGAAGGTCAGGGTAGTTGAAGAGCTTCTATGAGCCAGGCCTCTACTTAGTGTTTGGAGGAACTGACAGCTATATTCAAAGATGCATCAACTTGCATGGTATAGAGGTGTCCAAGAAGCCTATGGGACATGGTGATTCTTCAGATCTTTAAAATTTTTTTTTAATGTTTTTATTTATCTTTGAGAGAGAGAGAGAGAGGGGAGAGAGAGAGAGAGAGAGAGAGAGAGAGAGAGAGAGAGAGAGAGAATCCGAAGACAGGCCCCAGGCTCTGAGCTAGCTGTCAGCACAGAGCCCAATGCGGGGTTCAAACCCATGAACCGTAAGATCATGATCTGAGCTGAAGTTGGATGCTTAACTGACTGAGCCACCCAGGCACCCCTCTTCAGCTCTTTTTAAAGTTTAGATTCTCTGGTAGAATTTTCTTTATTTGAAGTCATGATAAGAACGCATGAGTCATCCTAACCTAATGTGGCAGAGTAGTAAGAGACTTTGGGCTCAGTTTTTATACTCTGCCCTCATTAGGTGTATGATTTTGGACAAACTATTTAATTTTTCTGAATATCCTTTTCCTCACTGACCAGGTCTATTAGTTCTCCCTTTGTGTCACTTCCCAGATAGTGTCTGCCTACCCTCAGTACTTCTAGGGCTCTAGTTCTCCAGATGGCATTTTCATTCCCCTCAGTTTCTTCTATTCCGTCCCCCCGCCCCACTCCTTGCTTTATTCTTAATTCCATCTCCTTTTCTTCCTTACCCCTGACTCTATACACATACACATTCATATCTTTGGAAGAAATGTAATTTGGGGGGGTGGGTTGTAGAGGAAAAGGGAAAGGTCCTGGTATAATTCACATGTGAAGAGTAATGCACTTCTTTTTCAAAAGTTCCAGAAATTATGGGCAGTCTCCAGGAAGATTATTATAATCTGTGTATGGAAAAGTCCAGGAAAATTAATTCTTTTGTATGGCATCTACTCCAGGAAGTGGATGAAGAAATTGAAAAGGGGTAAGGAAGACAAAAGTCGGTTACATAAGTAATATTCACTGATAATTATCTGTGTGAAAATCCTAGAATACTGAGTGATTTGTTTAAAGCCATTTGCAAATGCTTTTTAAAATGGACATGCTTTTTGATTTAGAGAAGTAGATGGTGGACATTGTTAGCCTTGGACGTAGTGGAGTATACAGGAAAGAACACCTGACCAGCGGTCTCTGAAGTCTAGGCTCCATATTTGTGCTGAACTCCTGTGGGCTGGATTATTTATGAAAATCGTTGTTATCTATTAAGTGGAGATACATTGTTTTGTGTGTGTGTGAGAGAGAAAAATTCTATAATATAAAAGTGTCTGTAAAATCTGTAGAATATTCAGTCCTCTTAAGTTACTTGGTGTAAATCTATATTGTGATACATACTTGGTTTCAGCAAATGCTATTCGTGATGTTACTATTTACACATGAAGGAAAAAGTACTTTTATTTTACTGGGTTTCTTATTTGTATTTTAACAGATTGGAAGGAATCACATTAAACATTGCTGGTAACAGTCGCTTAATGCCAGTAGAAAGAATGACAGGTGAAGATTTTTGGATTCTTTCCAGAATTTTAAAGAAGAATCCATATATTAATGGTATATGCCTCCTTAAGAATCATTACCTCTTTTATTTTCCTGACTTTAATTATTCATTATAAGGAATATCAGCCTCTATTTATCCGTTTTCTTCAGGTTTGGATGTTAGATATAACCTCATAAGTGATGTTGGTGCATACTATGCTGCAAGATTGCTTCAGGTATTTTACTACAAAATGTTCTTATTTCTTTTTTCTCTCAGGAGCCAGTTAAGAACCCATCCTTTCTTTGGAATGTGCAGGGTTTGAGTACCCTAAGCCTACTAAGTTAACCCTTTATTGCTGACTTCACTTTGGAACTGCCCAAGCTGAAATGCTGCATTATGGTTGCATTTTATTTAAGAAATACAGCGTAGTCAAACAAACAAAACAAAACAAAAACAAAACAACAACAACAACAACAACAACAAAAGTGTGGCCCACCAATCAGAGTAGGTGTCCTTTAAGAATAGGCCTTGTTTCAACCTCAGACGATTGGCAAATATGTGTATGTCTGTTTTTTCAGTTAAGATGTTTAAAGCAGCATATATCATTTACTCAATACTCCTCTTAAATTGGCTTTTTAAGTTCCTACTTGCCCCAATCTCAACTGCTAAACATGCTTCCAAATGAGCTTAAAAATGATTTTAAAGCTCTCATATCCATGAGATGGCACACAACATAAGGGCAGAATGAAGATTAAAAAAGAATATAAACCAAATAATTCTCAACAATTACAAAAATTCTGCAAAAATCATCAAATGTTCTGTTTATAATGAAACCATCTAGTCTTGTGGCACCCAAAATGATAGTTTTGTAAAATGTCCAGGGTCCTGACCTTGTGCTATATTTATAACACTTGAAACACACTGAAAACTCACCTGTGTATTTTATCAGTAGATTGTTACCTAGAGCTCCTGAGTCCTCTTTTGCAAACTTGTACACTATCATTAAATACATAAAACACATTCATACTTTGAATCATTGATCAAAAAATATAATCTTTTTCATTTATATTGCAATTATGTTTAAATGAGAATGGTAATCTCCCCCACCCCTCACCCCCATGGTAGTTTCTTTTGCTGGACTTTCAGATTTTCTATGTTGCAAAGATTTTCTTTGGAGGTAAATACTTTTATTTAAATACATCAGCTCCTATATTGATTTTTTTCCATAATAATTACATGTATAATAGCTTCTTTTCTCTCATTATAGAAACAACATAAACTCATTTATTTAAATCTTATGTTTAATGATATTGGGCCCAAAGGTGGAGAACTGATTGCTAAAGCACTACATGTAAGCATTTATATACCTTAAACTAACATTTTCTTTGGGAATTTTAACTTCTGATAGCTTGTAATCAACATAATCTAATGTTATTGTGAACTTACATTATTGTGGAAATGTATATTTTTATTGCACTTCAATTTAGTAAAATGTAATATTATAAGCACTTTTGAACTCATTTTTAAAAGTATGATTATTTATTTGAGAGAGAGAGTGCTAGAAGGGGAGGAGCAGAGAGCTCCACGAACTGAGCCACCCAGGTACCCCCCCTTGAACTCATTAAAAATTTTTTTTAAATAAGTTTATTTTGAGAGAACAAGTAAGCAGGGGAGGGACAGAGAGAGGGAGAGGGAGGGAGAGGGAGGGAGAGGGAGGGAGAGGGAGGGAGAGGGAGGGAGGGAGAGGGAGAGAGAGAGAATCCCAAACAGGCTCCACAATGCCAGCACAGAGCCTGGTGTGGGGCTTGAACCCATGAACTGCGAGATCATGACCTGAGCCGAAACCAAGAGTCAGATGCTCAACTGACTGAGCCACCCAGGTGCCCCTAAAACTAGTGAGGTATAATTCACATACATAAAAATTTAATTTTTCCCATAAAAATTTAACTTTAAAGTGTTCAGCTCTGTGGGTATTTGTATATTCAGAATTGTGCAACCATCACTGTCTGTTTCTAGAACATTTTCATCCCCCAAAGATGCCCCATACCCATTAGCAAGCCTTCTCCATGCTTCTTTCATTCCCCAGCCTTTGGCAGTCATTAGTCTATGTTCTGTCTACAGATTGCCTATTCTGGACATTTTATATAAATGGAATCTTAGAATATGTGGTCTTCTGTGACTGCCTTAATGCTTTCAAGGTTCATCCGTATTGTAACATACTTCATTCCTTCTTATTGCCCAATAATATTCCATGGTTTGGGTATATCCTATTTTTTTCATCTATCAGTTAATGAACATTTGGGTTTTCACTTTTTGTCTATTATAATCCTACTGTGAATATGCACATTTGTGTGTGCATAAGTTTTCAATTTTCTTGGGTATATATCTAGATCATTTGGTAATGGTGTTCAACATCTTGAGAAAATGCCAAACTGTTTTCCAAAGTGGCTGTCCCTCTTTACAATTCCACCAGCAATGTAGGAGTGTTTTAATTTCTCTACATCCTCACCAGCACTTGTTACTGTCTTGATTTTAGCCATCATAGTGGATATGAAGAGTTTTTGTGGTTTTGATTTGCATTTCTCTCATAAATAATGATGTTAAGCATCTTTTCATGTGCCATTCTTTGGAGAAATGTCTGTTCAATGCCCATTTTTAAGTTGTTTTAGTTGTCGTTTTAAATTGTAAGAGTTCTTTATATGTTCTTGATGTAAGTCCCTTATCAGATACATGAGTTGCAAATGTTTTCTCATTCTGTAGGTTAGGTTGCCTTTTCACTTCCTTATGATGTCCTTTGAAGCACAAAATTGTTTAATTTTGATAATGGTCAATTTATTTTTTCTTTGTGCTTTTGGTGTTATATCTAAGAAGGCTTTGCCTAACTCAAAGTCATGAAGATTTACATTTGCATATCCTTCTAAGTTCTGTTTTAGCTCTTTCATTTAGTTCTTTAATACATTTTGAGTCAATTTTTGTATACGATGTGAGGTGGGAGTCTAATCTCATTCTCTTGCATGTGGATGGATATCGTTGTCCCAATACTCTGTTAAAACTGTTCTTCCCCCATTAATTTTCTTGATGCCCCTGTCAAAAATTGATTATACATGGTTTATTTCTCTACTCTTCATTCTATTCTATTAACCTGTATGTTGATCCTTAAGCCAGTCCCACACTATCTTGATTACTGTAGTTTGTAGCCAGCTCTGAAGTCAAGAAGCGTGGGTCCTTTTTGTTGTTTCAAGATGTGTTGGGTCTTCTGAGTCCCTTGCATTTCCATATGAAATTTAAGATCAGTTTATCAAGTTCTGTAAGAAAAACAAGGATTTTGAGAGGAATTGCTTTCAATCTTTAGATCACTTTGGGGAGTATTGCCATCTTAACAGTATTAAGTCTTCTGATCCATGAATATGGGATGGACTTCCATTTATTTGGTTTTTCACTTCCTTCAACAGTGCTTTGTTTTTAATGTACAAGTCTTGCTTTTGCTAAATTTATTCCTAATGTTCTTTTTGATGCTCTTGTAAATGGGATAATCTCAATTTCAATTTTGGATTGTTCATTGCTAGTGTGTAGAAATACAATTGATTTTTTTTTTATACAATTGATATTTTGCCCTGCAGTCTCACTGAACTCACTAGTTCTGGATTCCTTAGGATGTTCATAAAGAAGATTGTTACATGCAGATATGGTTTTACTTCTTTTCCAATCTGGATGCCTTTTCTTTTCCTTGCCTAATTGCTTGGTCTAGAATCTCCAGTACAATGTTAAATAGAAGTGTTAACAGTGGACATCCTTGCCTTCTTCCTGTTCTTAAGGGGTTTGGATTAACTTTAAAAACTATTTGCACTTATGTCTTCTAATATTTAGTCATTGGGATATCAAAAGGTTTGTAGTTTTCTTTGTGAAAGAATTATCAAAAGTGGAAAGAGAGGAGTTAAACTCTGCAAATGTCTGAGAAATTCTATTCCTTCTAAAAGTGATAACAGAGAATATGGAATGATTGCTTAATGGGTATAGTGTGTCCTTATGGGGGGTGGTAATAAAAATACTTTGGAACTAGCTATGTGGTGGCTGTATAACACTGTGAATTTATTAAAAGCCAGTGAATTGTACACTTTAAAATGGTTAACTTTGGGTTATATGAATTTCACCTCAAAAAAGTGGCATAATTTTCTTAGAAAACAAACTTACAGATTACCAATGAAAGGAAAATTTATTAAAATCTGCTTCATTTACTGGGCATGTTTCCTGGGCATTCTCTCCAGTAAAAAAATAAGCTAGATTTTTATCTGTTCTGAGTAGCTGAATGCTACCTTTAAGGAGTATATCCTATTCTATCTCCATGAAAAATTGATGAGTCTGCAAATAGTAATATAGTCTAACTCATGTAATCAAAGGAGAATTCTATGGAATAAAAATTTAACGAAGTTTTGCTTCTTTTCCTTTTCAGAAGAATACAACTCTGAAATACCTAAGAATGACTGGAAACAAGATTGAAAATAAAGGTGGAATGTTTTTTGCTGCAATGCTACAAATTAATTCATCCTTAGAAAAATTAGATCTGGGTGACTGTGATCTGGTGAGTAAAATGGTTTTGAGAAAAATTGCCTGGGTACTGCACCATTTTCCCTGGAAACCAGAATAGGGAATTGTTAAAGAGACCAGCTACATGACAGTCTTATGAATGATTAAGCTTTTCCTTGATATCAGAAAAAAAGTTTTGGTTTTTTACTATTAGGCGTAATAGTGCTGTTAATAAAATCAGATTGTATTACACTATAGAGGAATACTTAGAATAAAATTCTAAGCTTCCATCTATAACCCTTGACCTATATGGGATTTTTTGAGAAAAAATTTTTTAAAAATTAAATAAGACTTCATTAGAAAGCTTATATTCTAGTTGGGAAAACATCATTAAAGAGAGAAGTGCTACAAAGATTGCCAAGTGGGAGGTAATCTGCAGGATAGGGTAGTTTCTAGTATCTGAGGAGGTCATACTTGGTCACAAAGGATGAGGAAACACTGCCTTGGAAGCATCCATGGCTGAACATTCCAGGCAGGGGTCCAGCACACACAGACTCTGTGCTGTCCCAAGTGTCGTATGGGTGGCATTACTAATACAGACAGAGGTGATTTTAATACTCCGGTATTTATTTTTACAGATGCTTTATTTATTTTGAGGAATTTACTTATTTTGAGGTTTTCCATTTATGGTAATAATAGAGTTCTAAAATAAAGTGGAAAAAATGAATTGCTTTAACGGAAAACTATTAAGAAAATGGTAAAACTGATCTTCAAATATGGCAAAAATCAGGAGAGGCACATGAATAATGAAATACTGACTCCAGCAGGTTGTAAGAACTCAGAAGCCAGAGCAGCTGGACAAGGGAGTTAAGAGTATCTCCAAAGTGAAGGAGGAGCGGTCTGCAGAGGCCTGATCCAGCAATGTTGTATGGGTTGTGGGTCCTATGTCCCCTACGAAGAAAAGGGGATTGTGCTATAAATGTGCGTCATGGAAAGGCTTTGAGAGGAGACATGATCTGATTGGTCCTTTAAAAAGATCTCCTGGTTCCTCTGTAGGGGAATTAGAGGGTGACAAGAGGAAGCCCACTGACCATTTAGGAAGTGACTACAGTAGTCCAGGAGGGCAATAAGACCTGGGGGTGTGGTGGTGGCATACAGATGGGCTAATCTGAGACATCTTTTGGAGACAGGATCTCTTAAGACTTACTGATTGATTGGATGGGAAGGTGAGTGGACTGGTGGAGTATGAGGAAGCCCAGGTTTTCTGGAATAACAGCTGGGTGTGTTTGGTGGTGTCCATCACAGAAATGGGGGAGAACTAGGCCCTTCCAATAAGGTAAAGAGGGAGGCCTGTGGAAGCTGTGAAAAATGACTAGTAAACCTTTGTCACCACTCACACATACTGAGGGTACAAGCATGCATAACACTTGCACAAGGGTGTATGTTCTCAGTAGCGTAGAGCCCTAGTTGGGACCAGCATGTGTATCTATGTATCTGAGGTCTGCAACACACAGAACCTTGAGGACTTAGGAGCAAACCTGGAGGGGGACATCCCAGGAAATGGATACTGAAACTTTAAGAACTCCCCATCATGTTATAGACAGATTTTAGGCCAGGGAGAAAAGAACACAGTGACCATTCATTTCTGAATTTGACCACCCACGGTTTACAATTCAAAATACAATTTATTTAATTGAATCAAGATTACTGATTTTGAAATATTCTATATGTTGTCAGTTTCCTTAATGAATTTACTGTTTTTAGGGAATGCAAAGTGTGATAGCATTTGCTACAGTCCTAACTCAAAACCAAACAATTAAGGGAATAAACCTAAACCGACCTATACTGTATGGTGAACAGGTATGTATTCAAAGTGGTGATAGCTAATATTACTACATGTGAATAAAAATGAAGGTACTATTTATTGAAGGTTATGTCAAGGTTCACGAATGCATTATATTTTTAGAATTAACTGCATTTACAAACAAAAGCTTATTTGAAGAAAAATTGAGTTGATGTTGCTTATTTAAGCAGTATACATGTCTTTTTTTCTTGTAAACTCAGATTAATAGTGAGTAAACCTGTAGAGAGGCAACGTAGTTCAGATGAAAAATGATTAAAGTTTTACTTTTTATTAAAAAAATTTTTTTAATGTTTATGGGGGGGGGCAGAGCACAAGCAGAGCAGGGGCAGGAAGAGAGGGAGACACAGAATCCGAAGCAGGCTCCAGGCTCTGAGTTGTCAGCATAGAGCCCCACATGGGGCTCGAACCCATCAACTGTGAGATCATGACCTGAGCTGAAGTCAGACGCTTAACTGACTGAGCTACCCAGGTGCCCCCAAATGATTCACGTTTTAAAGGCTAGATTGTAAAAGCTCAGTGTGAATTGTTGTTTTATATTGTTATCACTAAACCACTTTTGGAATTATGAGTAATGCAAAATGTAAATGAATAGCAGCCTGGGAAGTCTGGACTTGATCCTGTAGGTAAGCTACCTACTGGAGATAAGATGAGTAAAAACATGGTACCTGCTGTCAAGGCTGCCCCTGGACAGTTTTATTATAAAGCTCATATACTTTTATTATAAAACTCATGTACTATCTGCTATTGCCATGTGGTTTGTTAACTTTTAAAGTTTTCCTCAAAGTAGTTTTTCTCAGAGTATTATGTAGAAGTACATAATTTGAGCACACATAGTTATCCATCTTTGTATTCAGCATTTCCAGTGACTGTAAAACTTATAAATACAGCAATCATGCAAGATGGCTTCTTACCATAAAATACTCTGACCCATTCATTTAAAGACATGCGTGGACTCTGTTAAAAATCTAAAGTGACTGGTATTCAAATCCTCATTGAGGCTATGTACCTTTTGCCTGGAAGCAGCTAGATTTTGGAATTAAAAATAAGTCTTCCAGTGACTAGAAGAGTAAAACATATTTAGAAATTTGGGATGATTATAAAAGGGAAGAACTGGATATTACAGGATTAATGAGTATTTTTAAATAGAATCAACATTGGGAAATGTCTTTGTAGTTTGTCTAAAGACTATGAAGGGTAGAAATCAAGAGAAAAGTTCAGGAACGTATGGAGGGTGTAAGAAAAATTGAGAGACTGAGAGGACAACAATAACGGAGCATATTAATATGCTCAATACATCATGGGACCAATTTTTTTCCTTCTGGAATGATTGTTAAGGATTATGACTTTTTAAAACCAGCCCTTTTTACATCACTTAGTCACTGTACCCTGCAAGTGGCTACTGCCTATTTTTAAAATAACAAAGTATCATTTGTGGCAAAAATGATTTTTCTTAAAAGCCAAGCCAAAACAAATGAAAATTATAGACTAACAGTCTTAATTGACATTTTTTAAAAAAGGCAATTTAAATAACTTAGCAGATATTTGGAATAAACATGTACAGCTTCAAAATAATATTTTAGAAAAAGATTTTACTTATTTTTAGGAAGAGTCCACAGTTCATCTAGGCCACATGTTGAAAGAAAATCACTGCCTTGTTGCACTACACATGTGTAAGCATAATATGAAAAACTGTGGTATAAAACAGTTATGTGATGCACTGTATCTAAACAGAAGGCTACGCTACCTTGATGTCAGCTGGTAAGTGATAATCCATTAATCCAGAAGTCCTGGGAATAATCTATGTAAATATTTACAGTACCTAGATACGTTGCTAGACACTAATTCCAAAGATCAGAAAAATGCAACCATTGTTGTCAACTTTTTATCCTAAGCCTTAGTATTTAGTTTATACATATACTGTATGTCCTACAGTGTGGATGAGCAATTTAATCATGAGTAATCCAGAATGGAAGCAACATTTTATAGCAAATTTTCATTAACTTTTTGGGGAACTGATTAAAATCTTTTAGTAAACTAAAGTACCATTCTATATAACAATTTTGAAGCATGTTAATCTCTATGAATAAAAGAAAAATACTTCATATTTTCAAATGTAACATGTATTTTTCCTTTCCCAGCAATAAAATAACTCATGATGGAATGGTGTATTTGGCTGACGTACTGAAAAGCAATACTACCCTGGAAGTAATAGATCTTTCTTTTAACAGAATAGAAAATGCAGGAGCAAAGTATCTCAGTGAAACTCTTGCTTCATACAACAGGAGTCTTAAAGCGTTAGTATGGCTTTATATTTAATCAAAATAACAAAAACTTAAACCTTTAAAATACTAACCTAATCTCAACTCAAGATGCATGATGAAATATAAAAATAGTTTCTAAACTGAGATATTAAACATTTAACTTTTTCAAAAGTAATGTCTAATTTAAAAAAAAATATTTGTCTGTCTGTCTCTCCCTCAAAAATAAACAGAGTGAGAGCAGGGTAGGGGCAGAGGGAGAGGGAGACACAGAATCTAAAGCAGGCTCCAGGCTTTAAGCTGTCAGCACAGAGGCCAATGCAGGGCTCGAACTCACGAACCGCGAGATCATGACCTGAGCTGAAGTCGGATGTTTAACCGACTGAGCCACCCAGATGCCCCCAAAAGTAATGTCTACTAAAATTAAATTGATTCTAGTTATGACTGTGTAAGATTGAGAAAATTCTTACTGCGTATAGTATTGATCCTGAATTCTAAAGAAAAATCACAACCATTCAGTATGACCAAGACTTAAAAAATAATGAAAGAAAATACTACTTGGATGACTTAATCCTGATGGGTGTTTTTTGTAATCCACCCCAAACATTTACTGAATGATATAAAAGACTACTGATTTCTAAAATGTAGGTAGCTATACTAGGTACATGAAGCATCCAATTACAGAACGAAGTTTCTTGGATTCTAGGACTACATTAGATGCTTAAGAATAATGCTAAGATTTTGCACAATAAAATGCAATAGGGGTACATGGGTGGCTCAGTAGGTTAAGTGACCGACTTTGGCTCAGGTCACGATCTCATGCTTCATGAGTCTGAGCCCTGCATCAAGCTCTCTGCTGTCAGTGCAGAGCCTACTTCAGATCCTCTGTCTCCCTCTCTCTTAAAATCTTAAAAAGAAATATAATAAATGCTATTTATTATATATTATGCATCTTCTTTGTGGATTTACTGGTTTCCAGGTTATTCTTGTTTCTCCCTAGGTTGTCAGTAGTCAGCAATAACATAGAGGGAGAAGGACTTGTTGCACTTTCACAGTCCATGAAAACAAACCCCACACTCTCTAATATCTACATTTGGGGAAACAAATTTGATGAGGCTACATGTATGGTAAGTTTTTTTTTTCTTCTTCTTCTTCTTCTTCTTCTTCTTCTTCACTGAAGGCTTTTTCTGGGGTCTTCTCTGTAACATTAGACATTTACAGGTGGTCTTAGAAATGATTATAACATATTGGGACACCTAGGTGGCTCAGTGGGTTAAGTGTCTGACTCTTGATTTCAGCTCAGGTCACGATCTCACAGTTTAAGTTTAAGCCCTGTGTTGGGTTCTGCACTGACAGCACAGACTCTGCTTGGGATTCTCTCTCCCCGCCCCCTCTTCCCCTGCTTGCTTGGGGTCTCTCTCAAAAATAAACATTAAAACAAATGATTACAAAATACAGTAAGACATTTTAACATAAGCCCTTTAAAAATTAACGACTGGAAAGTTCTGTGGTTGAAATAGCAAAAGATCTCAAATACTATAGATTAAGATCAATGAATTACACAGTCCCAACTCCTCCAAAGTTAAAACATTTTAAAAATCACAATTGTTGATTTATTCTAAATTTGATGCAGCACAATCTCTAATCTGCCCAATCATTAAACCAAGACATGGTTTTGGAAACCTGCAGTACTTTTATCTGTTGCTTATGCAAATAAAGCCCTTGATACTATTTTGAAAACAAAAAGCATAGTAACAAATAGTTCTGATTTGGAAAGAAAGATGCTAAAAATCTCCATTTGCAAAAGCTAACCAAAACTCCACCACTAAAAAGAGTAATAAAATATACTATTTAAATCTTGATTCCAGAAAAACATACTCTATACACTAGAAACTAAGGTGAGCTTGGAATAGTAACAAACTAAAGCAGAAAGCAACTAAAGTTTTCTATCTTTTACTGTCTACATTTCTGCCTATCTCGGTCCACAACCTTACCGACAAACCAGTTTAACATGTTTGTGTGATCTTACATAGCTACCACTGATCCATGAGATAGACAAAGAAAATTCTATAATGAAAAAAGAATTAGGCTACGAGCCAGGCCAGCGTCTATTAATATGGAAACTGTCTCTTAGCCTCAGACTATAAATTAGCTTCAGGGAGTTCATGAACTCGAGAGTTAAATGCCAAAATCTGATTGTTAATCTTTCTGAGAAATGGGTCCCTGGCCATCAGATTTTCAAGGGCATATACAACTCCTTTCTCCCTCATTTAAGAACCCCTGTAGGACTTGGAAAATTTTGACCATGATTTTGACCTTTGGCCCACAAAATCAGTAATAGTGAGAACTGTTAATTCTGGGAGCCATAAAATGACAATACCTTAAAGCTTAGAAATTAATTTTGCAAGATTATAAGATCATTGTGAAATTAAGTGAACAAAAATCTATATAATATGTGGAAAATATTAAAATTCAGTAATTTACTCAGAACATTTTAAACTGAAAATTAGCACAGCTAATTTGAATATAGAAATTTGTGTACTATAAAATAAATGAGCTATTAACGACAGTTGTTCTTTTCTTAAAAATCATAGGCATATTCAGACTTAATTCAAACGGGCCGTCTAAAACCAGACAATACAGATGTGGAGTCATTTGTGGTGGATGGACATGTGTATCTTGCAGAAGTCTCCAATGGCCTTAAAAAGCATTATTACTGGAGACCAACTTTCGGAGAAACTTGCAGTCAGTCGTCTAATGCAGGTTCTATTCTTGTACCAGTAGGTCCAGATCTATGAAAAACAAGCTCTAAAATAATTTTCACAAACTTGCCTTATGTTAATATGTTATGGCCTACTACATTTTTCATTCATAAATTAGAACAAGTTACTTTTTGAAATGTGTAAAAGATATGACTATATTAATTTTAACTGTCCATTGTGGAAAAACTTTTTAGAAAAAATTTTACAGGAAAATGAAGGTGGCAGAGTAGGAGAACCCTGAATTCACCTTATCCCATGGACATATCAAGGCAACTGCTCCCTGTACTGCAACTCACTCTGCAAACAACCTGAAGCCTGGCAGAACAGACCTACCACAACTAAACCCCTGGAGTGACTACCCACAAAGGGGAGGGACATCACAGGCAAGGAGAGGCGACCCCCACACTGGACACCGATGGCCCTGGGGACTTGCAATGGGAAGACCAGTCTCCATAATGTCTGGTTTTGAACATCAGTGGGGCTTAACTCTAGGAGAGCTGGAGGGCTAGAGGAAACCAAGGCTCCACCCTTGAAAGGCAACACACTAATAACTAAAAGGCAGTTTGAAAAGTGCCTGGGGTATATGTGAGGGAGATTTATTGCCTAGTTTGAGGATGTGTACAGGAGGGGCAGGAGCCTACAGGAAATTTAGGAGCTTTCTCCAGGAAAGAAAATACTGATGGGTGCCAGTCTTCTTGCGTTCTCCCAGCCTAGACAGCCAAACACTGTGGAAGCCAGTTCTGACATTGGCAATCTACAGTGTGCCCTGCCCTCTCCAACCTGCCCACCCTGGCAGAGCAGCTCTTGCTCTGGAGAGGAGGGAGCTAACCCCACACACCTGCAGTTGCTGTAAGCTGCATTTCTCAGCTGGCTATAGAGGGAGCAAGCCCTACTCATCAGTGTGTCTGCAGCAGCCACAGAGGCTCACTGCAGACAGCACTGCAGGCAGGCCAACCCTGCCCTACCAGCAAACCCATGGGTGCGGCAACCAGGTCTCACAGCCAGCCATGTAGGAAGCAAGCCCAACTCACCAGTAAGCCCACACCAGGCAAAGCAGATCACTGCAGACAGGCTGTCCACATGCAGAGGTGGAAGCAGGGCTTATCAGCCAGCTGTGCAGGGGACAAGCCCTGCCCACCAGTGTACCCTCAACACTAGATGATGACCACTAGTCAGCTGGGTAGAGGGCTAGCATCACCCACCAGCATGCCGCCATCAGTCACAGATCAACCACAACAGGTTCTGGTGACCAGGGAGGACTGTGCTACAGGGAGCCACAGGACTCCTTTAACACGAGGACACTACTTTCTAGACCAAGAGAAGGAGCTGACCTACCTAATTCACAGAAACAGACATGAGGAGACAGGAATATGTCCCAAATAAAAGGCAAAACCACAGAAGAAAAGCTAAATGAAACAGGTAAGCAATATACCTGATAAGGAATTCAAAGTAATGGTCATAAAGATACCAGACTTGAGATAAGAGTAGATGAATTCAGGGAGAACTTCAACACAGATATAAAATTTAAAAACTAGTCAGAGGTAAAGAATATAATAACTAAAATAAGAAATGTGCTAGAGGAAATCAGTGGATTAGAGGATGGAGAAGATGAGATTAGGGTAATGGAAAACACCCAAGCTGAACAGCAGAAAGAAAAAAACAGAGTAAGTTAAGGGACCTCTGTGATCTATCAAGTGTAAGAACATTTGCATTATAAAAGGTTCCAGAAGGAGATGAGACAAGGGGGACAGAAAACTTATTTGAAGAAATAATAGCTGAAAACTACCTGTATAACTATATGTATACAATATATACAAGACATATAATTAAAATGACAAAAATTAAAGAGCGAATCCTAAAAGCAATAGAAATCCAAACTTACATACGTGGGAAACCCCATAAGGCTATGAGCTCATTTTCAGCAGAAACTCTACAGGCCATAAGGGAGTGGCATAAAGTGCTGAAAGAAAAAAACAACAAAATTCCAAACCGCCTGCAACCAGAATACTCTATTCAGCAAGATTATCACTCAGAATTGAAGTAGAGATAGTGTCCCAGACAAACAAAAGTTAAAGGAGTTCATCACTAAACTAGTTTTACAAGAAATGTTAAAGGAAATTCTGTAAGTGGAAAGAAAAGGCCATAACTAGAAGAAAATTATAAGAGGAGGAAATTTCACAGTAAAAGCAAATATATAGTTTAGATCAATCACTTATAAACCTAGTAAGGAAGTAAAACAAAAGTAGTTTCAGATTAATTATAGCTATAAAAATTAATCAAGGGATAACACAAAGAGGTAAAATGATACATAAAACATGAAGGGGTAATAAAAATCGCATCAGAAGAATAAAATACTGGGGTGGCTGGCTCAGTTGGAAGAACATATGACTCTTGATCTCAGGGTTGTGAATTTAAGCCCCACATTTGGTGCGGAGATTACTAAAAAATAAAAAAAATACAGGGTGCCTGGGTGGCTCAGTTGGTTAAGTGTCCAACCCTTGATTTTGGCTCAGGTCATGATTTCTTGGTTTGTGAGTTTGAACCCTGCATCAGGCTCTGTGTTGTGTCTCCCTATCTCTCTCTGCCTTTCCCTTGCTTGCTATCTTTCTCTCAAAATAAATAAAAATATACGTTAAATAAAGCAAAAAATAAAATACTTAGGAATATATTTAACCAAGAAAGTGAAAAACTTGTACGCTGAAAACTGTAAGATGTTGATGAGGGGCACCTGGCTGGCTCAAAATCAAGAGCATATGACTCTTGATCTTAGGGTCGTGAGTTCAAGCCCAATGTGGGTATAGAGCTTAATTTTTAAAAATAATAAAGGTGTGCTAGGTGGCTCAGTCAGGTAAGTGTCTCTGACTCTTGATTTTGGCTCAGGTGATGATCTCATGGTTCAAGAGTTTGAGCCCCACGTCAGGCTCTGCACTGACCGTGGAATCTGCTTGAGATCCTCTCCTTCCCTTCCTCTGCTCACTTGTTCTCTCTCAAAAATATTATTTTTTTTTGTTTTAAAAAAGGTTAAAAAAAAGACCTTGATGAAAGAAACTGAGGATGATACAAACAAATGGAAAGATAGTCCATGCTCATGGATTGGAATACTTAATATTGTTGAAATGTCCATACAATGCAATCCCTAAAAAAATACCAATAGCATGTTTCACACAAGTACAACAAAAAATCCTAAAATTTGTATGGAACCTCGTAAGACCCTGAATAGCCAAAGCAATCTTGAGAAAGAACAAAGCTGGAGATATCACAATCTAAGATTTCAAACTATACTACAAAGTGTAATCCTTGCTTGGGATTCTCTCTCTCCCTCTGCCCCTCCCCTGCTCATGCGCTCTCTCAAAATAAATATTTAAAATAAGTAAGTCATGAGAATGAAAAGTATAGAGAACATAGTAATATTGTAATAACACTGTATAGTAACAGATGGTAACTAAGCTTACCATAGTGAGCGTTTTGTATATAATTGGTGATTCACTATGTTGTACCCCTGAAACCAGTATGTCACCTACATATCAAACTATACTACAAAGTAGTAATAACCAAACAGTATGGTGCTGGCACAAAAATAGATACATAGGTATCAAAAGAACAGAATTGAGAGCTCAGAAAAAAACCCATGCTTATAAGGTTAATTATTCCATGACAAAGGAGACAAGAATACATAATGGAGAAAAGACAGTCTCTTCAATAAATGGTGCTGGGAGAACAGGACCACTTCCTTATTATATCATACACAAAAGTAAACTCAAAATGGATTAAAGACCTAAATGTAAGAGACCCAAAACCACAAAGCTCCTAAAAAAAAAAACAACAACACAGGCTGTAATCTCTTGGACATGAGCCTTAGCAGCATTTTCCTGGATATGTCTCCCAGGCAAGGGAAACAAAACCAAAAATAAACAGTTGGGACTATGTCAAACTTAAAAAGCTTTTGCACAGTGAAGGAAAGCATCAACAAAACAAAAAAAAAACCTACCGAATGGGAGAAGATATTTGCAAGTTGCATATATAAGTTAATAACCAAAATATATAAAGAACTACAATTCAACACCCAAACTCCCAGATAATCCAATTAAAAATGTGCAGAGGACCTGAATGGACACTTTTTCAAAGACATACAGATGGCCAACAGACACATGAAAAGATGCTCAACATCATTAATCATCAGGGAAATGAAAATCAAAACCACAATGTTATCACCTCACACCTGTCAGAATGGCTACTATCAAAAAAAAAGACAAGTGTTGGTGAGGAGAAAAGTATTGGAAGAAAGGAAACCTTAATGAACTGATAGTGGGAATATAAATTGGTACCGCCACTATGGAAAACAGTATGGAGATTCCTCAAAAAAAAAACCTAAAACTACCACATGATCTAGTAATTCTGTTTCTAGTTATTCACCGAAAGAAAACAAAAACACAAATTTGAAAAGATATGCACCCCTATGTTTATAGCAGCTTTATTTACAATACCCAAGATATGGAAGCAACTTAGGTGTCCACTGATAGACGAGTGAATAAGATGTAGTGTACATATATACAATGGAATATTACTCAACCATAAAGAATGAAATCTTGCCACTGGCAACATCAGTGGACCTCGAGGTTATGTATGCTAAGTGAGGTAAGTCAGGCAGAGAAAGACAAATAACATATGCTTTCACTTATATGTGCAGTCAAGAACAAATGAAAAACAAGAACAAAAACTCATAGACAATAAACTAGTGGTTGCTGGAGGAGAGGATAGACAAAATAAAGGGACTAAGAGGTACAAACTTCCAAACTTATTAAATAAGTCAGGGGAATCTGGGTGGCTCAGCCGATTAAATGACCGACTTTTGGTTTCAGCTCAGGTCAAAATCTCACATCTTGTGGGTTCAAGCCCTGCACTGGGCTCTGTGCTGACAGCATGGACCCTGCTTGGGATTCTCTCTCTCCCTCTGCCCCTCCCCTGCTCATGCGCTCTCTCAAAATAAATATTTAAAAGAAGTCATGAGAATGAAAAGTATAGCATAGAGAAGATAGTAATATTGTAATAACACTGTACAGTAACAGATGGTAACTAAGCTTACCATAGTGAGCATTTTGTATATAATTGGTGAATCACTAGGTTGTACCCCTGAAACTAGTATGTCACCTACACATCGGTTAAAAACAATAATAAGGACTGGAGGAAAAAAGGAATAGAGACTAAAATTTTAACAATGGTGGAAAAAAATTAAGGAATTAAATTTGTTTTTAAAAAGAAAATGTCATTAAGTAGTAAAAATAGTATAAAAAAGAAAAGGTTGTTATTAGGTATCCTCACTGAAAGGTGTCATGAGGTCATAAAAAGTGTTCAGGTGGCAGGCTGTCAGGGAATTCCAGGAGGTTCGGAAGTTGCAAAAGTAATATATTTAGGTATTATGGGTATTGACAATCTCACAAATACAAGCAAATATATTATAAACATACAAATTACAAATACATATAAGTGGATGCTTTCCAAACAAGTCAGTGATGCCAGTGAACTTTTTAAGACAGTTCTTTTTTAGAAGGTGCCAGCAGCATTTATTTTAAAGAGCTGTTATTTTTATTTTCTAAAAATGTTTATGTATTTGAGAGAGGGAGAGAGAATGCACAAGTGGGGGAAGGGCAGAGAGAGAGAAAAAGAGAGACAGAGAGACACACAGAGAGAGAATCCCAAACAGACTCCATGCTCAGTGCATTTCTGACACACGGTTCGATCTCACAACTGGGAGATCATAACGTGAGCCGAAATCAAGAGTTGGACGCTTAACTGATTGAGCCACCCAGGTGTTCCAACATTTTTTTTTATTAGAAAAAAATTTTTTTGAAGTATTTTTTGAGAGACAGAGAGATAGCACAGCATGAGCTGGGAGGGTCAGAGGGAGAAAGAGAATCTTAAGCAGGCTCCATGCCCAGCTTGGAATCCTACATGGGGCTCAATCCCAGAACCGTGAAATCATGACATGAACTGAAATCAAGAGTCGGATGCTTAACCCACTGAGCCACCCAGGTGCCTGAAGATGCCAGTAACATTTTAATGAATTGATGGTAAATAATTACTGTTGTCTATCGCCAATCTTGTTTTCAAATTAAGATTCCTATAAGGATGGGGTGCCTGGGTGGCTCAGGCGTGGAAACTGCTTAGGATTCTCCCTCTCTCCCTGATGAATGTGGATGCAAAAATCCTCAACAACATAGTAGCCACACGGATCCAACAACACATTAAAAGAATTATTCACCATGACCAAGTGGGATTTATACCTGGGATGCAGGGCTGGTTCAATATTCATCATACAATCAATGTGATACATCACATCAATAAAAGAAAGGACAAAGGGGCGCCTGGGTGGGTCAGTCGGTTAAGCGTCTGACATTAGCTCAGGTCATGATCTCACGGTTTGTGAGTCTGAGCCCCTCGACGGGCTCTAAGGTGACAGCTCAGAGCCTGGAGCCTGCTTCGGATTCTGTGTCTCCCTCTGTCTCTGCACCCCCCGCCCCACCATTCGCACTCTGTCTCCCTCTCTCAAAAATAAACATTAAAAAAATTTTTTTAATAAAAGAAAGGACAAGAACCACATGATCCTCTCAATAGATGCAGAGAAAGCATTTTACAAAACACAGCATCTCTTCTTGATAAAAACTCTCAAGAAAGTAGGGGTAGAAGTATCACACCTGAAGATCATAGAAGCCATATATGAGAGACCCACTGCTAGTATCATCCTTAATGGGGAAAAACTGAGAGCTTTCCCCCTAAGGTGAGGAACACAACAGGGATGTCCACTCTCGCCACTGTCATTCAACACAGTATTGGAAGTCCTAGTCTCGGCAATCAGACAACACAAAGAAAATAAAGGCATCCAAATCAGCCAGGAGGAAGTCAAACTTTCACTCTTCGTAGATGACATGATACTCTATACAGAAAACCCAAAAGATTCCACCAAAAAACAGAACTGATACATGAATTCAGCAAAGTCACAGGTTATAAAATTAGTGCACAGAAATCGGTTGTATTCTTATACACCAATAAAGAGGCAACAGAAAGAGAAATCAAGGAATCATCCCATTTACAACTGCACCAAAATCCATAATATAGCTAGGAATACACCTAACCAAAGAGGGGAAAAATCTATACATTGAAAACTATAGAAAGCTTGTGAAAGAAATTGAAGACACACACAAAAAGGAAAAATATTCCATGCTCCTGGATTGGAAGAACATTGTTATAATATCAACACTACCCAAAGCAATCTACATATTCAATGCAATCCCTATCAAACTAACACCAGCATTCTTCACAGAGCTAGAACAAACCATCCAGATATTTATATGGAACCAGAAAAAAAAAACCCCGAATAGCCAAAGCAATCTTGAAAAAGAAAACCAAAGCCAGAGGCATCACAATCCCGGACGTCAAACTGTATTACAAAGCTGTAATCATCAAGACAGTATGGTACTGGCACAAAAACAGACATTCCAATCAATGGAATACAGGACTCAGAAATGGATCCACAAACGTATACTAATCTTTAACAAAGCAGGAAAAGAATACTGAATGGACACTCTCTTCAACAAATGGTGCTGGGAAAACTGGACAGCAACATGCAGAAAAATGAACCCAGACCACTTTCTTATACCATACACAAAAATAAACTCAAAATGGACGAAAGACCTAAATGTAAGACAGGAAGCCATCAAAATCCTCAAGGAGAAAGCAGGTAAAAACCTCTTTGACCTTGGCTGCAGCAACTTCTTACTCATCTCCGGAAGCAAGGGAAACAAAAGCAAAAATGAACTATTGGGACCTTATCAAAATAAAAAGCTTCTGCACAGCAAAGGAAACAATCAGCAAAACTAAAAGGCAACTGACGGAATGAGAGAAGATATCTATAAACAACATATCAGATAAAGGGTTAGTATACAAAATTTATAAAGAACTTATCAAACTCAACACCCAAAAAACAATCCAGTGAAGAAATGGGCAAAAGACATGAATAGACACTTCTCCAAAGAAGACAACCAGATGGCCAACCGACACATGAAGAAATGCTCAACATCACTCATTATCAGGGAAATACAAATCAAAATCACAATGAGATACCACCTCAAACCTGTCAGAATGGCTAACAACTCAGGCAATGATAGATGTTGGCAAGGATGCAGAGAATGAGGATCTCTTTTGCACTGCTGGTGGGAAGGCAATCTGGTGCAGCCACTCTGGATAATAGTATGGCAGTTACTCAAAAAATTAAAAGTAGAACTGCCCTACAACCCAGCAATTGCACTACTAGGTTATTTACCCAAAGGATACAGGTGTGCTGTTTCGAAGGGGCTCATGCATCCCAATGTTTATAGCAGCTCTATAGACAATAGCCAAAGTATGGAAGAGAGCCCAAATGTCCATCAACAGAAGAATGGATGAAGATGTGCCATATATATATATATATATATATATATATATATATATATACACACACACACACACACAATGCCATATATATACACATACACATACATAGATACACAATGCACTATTACTCAACAATAAAAAAAATGAAATCTTGCCATTTGCAACTATGTGGATGGAGCTGGTGAGCTAAGTGAAAAATCAGTCAGAGAAAGACAAACATAAGACTTCACTCATATGAGGTTATATTTAAGATACTAAACAGATGAACATAAGGGAAGGTAAGCAAAAAGAATATAAAAACAGGGAGGGGGACAAAACATAAGAGACTCTTAAATATGGAGAAGAAACAGAGGGTTGCTGAAGGGGTTGTGGGGGGGGGTGGGCTAAATGGGTAAGGGGCATTAAGGAATCTACCCCTGAAATCACTGTTGCACTATATGCTAACCAACTTGGATGTAAATTAAACAATAAATAAAATTTTTAAAAAAAGGATTCTTCCTTTCTCTCGCTGCCCCTCGAGTCATGCACACTTGTGTGCGTGTGCTCTCCCTCTCTCAAAATAAATGTTAAAAAAAAAAAAAAAGATTCCTATGACAAGGCAACTGACACTATGATGCTTTGATTACAGACCTATAACATGAGTTTACTCACACATACCAAGAAGAGGATGCTTCATCTGAATGATTTACTTGTTAAGCAAAGTGTGAAAAGAAGACATGGACAGTTTTAAAAGGTTACTTTAAATTGAGCTGAGGTTCTGCAGTCTAAAAGAAAATACCACCTATTTCTAAAGGTTGACAGCAAGGAGGCGGAATCAAGGTGGTGGTCAACTTTACAGACATCAAAGTATTGGCCTTCACTTAAAGTACTGTCAATTTCTAAAATCGTAGCTATATATATTTTTAAAAATTAGCAATAAAAAACCCACATCGGTCCATTCCTTTAAACAATTAAGATAAATATCTCCTACTCAGTATTTAATGATTTTTGAAGTTTTATAGGTCCTTCCTTCTATTTAGCACCTAATACCATGTTCCTGTACTCCCTGGGGGGAAGTGGGAGGGTGGGCACAGTGGTTATGTAAAGGAAAGAACATCTGAATAAACTGTATGAGGCATTATTTTCACTTAATGTTACAGAGTCATTGAGCAAGAAAAGACCTAAATGCCTTACCAAATAAATCCATTCTCAGGCTTTCAGAGATGAATCTGAATCATCCAGGACAGGACAGATGGTTGCTATCAGGCTCTCTGCTGAAAAATAAAATCTTAAAACATCTGGAATTGGTTGAAAAATACGTAATAGTTCATGTTAATAACAATGTGTGAAATGGATTTCAAGGTTTTTTTTTTTTTAGATAAATATTGTTTATATGTTATATGAAAGAAAACTACCACAATCTGGTAATGGAATTTTAGAAATAATATGACCTTCCATTGATATAAAAATCACTTAATTGTCTGCAAATGTTTACAATGGAACCAACAAAACTATACTGTATAGATTACAAAATTCTATAAATGACATTATGTATCCTGATGCTTAAACTGACTGATTTCACTAATTATTGACTCTACTTAATAACATTTTACCAAACTTTACTTGGCAACATTCTTCTCTATGTGTTCAAATCTTACTTTATTTCCATTTCAAGACCTCTACTATGCAGATATAGAGACTGATTATTTTTTTATAAAGTTCTTTTAACATTATTACATGCTGAATAATCTAGAACTAGTATCTGTAACTAAAAGGCTGTATATCCCAGGAAAAATCAAATGTTATTGTTTTGTTAAAAATGCAATAGAAAGTGAATAAAATTTTTCGTTTTTTAATCAAATTTGAAAAACTGCAGAATTCAGTAGATGCAATAAAACCAAGCTATAGGAAAACATAGGAACATTATAAACTGTCATTACATCTGTAAAACATTAAGCTGGTGAGGAAATTGCTCCCAGCAATTAGAGATCCAGTAAAGTTAGACTTGAGTAACAATTAATATGACAAACCTCTTACACTGGAGAGAGTTAAGAGTAGTTCATTAAACTATAGATGCTAAATCAGTATTTTTAAAATGTGGAGCATCAGAACACACTGGGACAAATGTTAAAATTACAGATTTCTTAAGAGTGAGACCTACTGAATCAAATTTTCTGAGGACAGTCTGGGGAATCTTCATTTTTACAATTCAGGCCATCTTTAATCTCATTAAAGTTTAAGAACCAATGCTCTGGTTTTCTTATTCTTCAGTTTTTTAAATATATGCTTTTTTAAACACAAGTATAGCAATCATATGGAAAAGTACAGAAATCTTAAGTGAACAGATAGGTGAGTTATCATAATGCTAACCCATCTGTGTCAGCCATGACTTAAAGATAGTAAATGCCACATGCTTCCCAGAAGCTCCTCCAATCTTCCAATAGGCAACCACTTTCCTGATTTCTAACACCACAGTAACAGTTTTGCCTATTTTTGAATTTTATAAAAACAGAATCTTACAGTATGCACTTGGTGTCTAACTTCTTTTGTACAGCATTATATTAGTGTGATTTACTCATGTTTAAAGTAGCAATAGTTTTTTATTGCTTTGGAGTATTCTGTAATATGCTGGATAGTAGAGCAGCCTACCACATTCTGGTAAGAGGTGGCCTCTCATCAGGCTAGGAAACGGTCACATGAAAGTACACCTTGGTAACGAGATCTGTTTGTCCAGGTTAATCTCTATTCTTGTGGGATAGAGGGGACCCATAAGTTTCTACATTCTCCCAAGGGGAGACTCAGAAGGTAGCTGAGTGGGAAGCAAGTTCATGAATGGGAGGCAAACAGGCTTACTTCAATCAAGCCTGTGGTGAGGTGGCACAGGTTAAACCTGCAACCTGATCTACCCTGGCCTATTTGAGACAGAGTTGCAGAAGTCTGAGTTCTCCACATTTGTCAGCACTAAGGCGAGGCTAATTCAGTCAAGAATCACTGGGCTCTGACCAAGCTAGGAAAAACCTGATCACATATTTTACAAGCTATCACCTACTGCATCAGAGGCCAGTAGGATGCCCAGAGAATGAAGACCTAAAGACACGATTTTCCCTGATGTCAGGTAAGCCCCCTCCAGATATCTGGACACCAGTTTAATGAGAAGACAAAAGGCAGAAATAAGACAGCATTTTTCCAAAAGCTTCAGCATTACCTTAAGATATTATAAATTGTATCTCCTTTATATTAGACTAAGTTTTAAATCGGCTGGGACTAAAGGTTAATTTTTTCCAGACTTCCCCCACTGGGTGGGAGCTCAAGAGTAAACACATGCACGTTCTGTCGGAAAACTCTACTTCCTCTGCACATCTGAACCATAATGAGTAAATCAGTGACCATATGTAGGTTTCCTTCTATTTTTCTTATCATCCTTTAAGATCAGGTTCAAATACCGCCTCTGATTATGGTGTTACAAATCATATTATGCTTTTCATTTTGCAACGTTTCAAATTTGAAAACAAGAAAGTGCTTGATATTTATTTACATATTTGACAAAAAATGATCTTGCTCTACAGTCTGCTTTTCAAGCTAAATAATAGTATTCAATGTCTTAACTACTACTCAAACCATATCCACCTAGCTTACTATAACTGCCTTCTCAAAGGATCATCATGCTCCAATTACCCAACCCAAAGCTGTCTTTGATTTACACCCTATTTAATTTCTCTGTACCATATGACCAGTATAAAACCACTTTTGTCTTTGTGAAACTTGCCCCACCCTGATTTTCTTCCTGTTACCACTTTCTCCTTTCCTTCCTTCCTTTCCACCCTCCCTCCCCCTTTATCTCTCTTTACCATCTCTTAGGGCTGCCTTAATCATTTCTATCACTGTAATTATCAGCCTTATGCTACAAGATCTGTATCTTTAGCTCTAACTTCTCCTGGGTTTAAGGCTCCATTTCCAACTACTGCTAGGCATTTTCACATCGCTGTTTTATCACCAAACTCAGTGCATCTAAAATAAAGTCTTCTCTTTCATAAGCCTCTTCCTTATCTTCCCTATCAGAGTTAATGGGATCACCATCTTCCCAGTCATTAAGGATCAAAACTTAGGTGTCTAAGTTGGAGCTAACTGCAAGGAAAAGAAACTGATTCATGCCTGTTTAAGAAAAGGATTTACCATAAGGATCTAACAGGAGAAAAAAATCACTGGAACCCAGGGATAAGGAAATAAAGCACAGCGCTGTGCCACCTAAAGAATGGAACTGCAAAGCCAGAAACCAAGGCCATGCCTCTCTCATAGGGAATCAGTGGCTAGCTCTGTAAACCTATTTCATCCCCTTGCTTCACTCTACAGATCAGATTTGTTTGCTTATTCATAATTTCCTTTAGACTTTGGCTTGCTTCACTGACTCTGGGCCAGTTCTAAATGACCTTTTCACTCACATGCCTACCAAAACCTAACAGTCTCTGAATTTCATAGCTCAAATTCTTGAGAATCTAACCGCTCAGTCAGGCCTAAGAATTGTTTCTCCCTGGTAGGCTGTTCGGTTGGCTGTGGACATTGTATGGAATAATGTATTATAAATGTGGCTATGTAATCCCTGCCCTTCAGCAGTCAACTGTGCTTGGGTGTGTGAGATCATGGGTTATAAACCTCACTGTCCAATCTTACTCCTTAGCACAGGCAGAGGACTGAAGACTATTTCATGGAAGATGGTATAGGCACAGTGCTGGACATGTCTTTCACTCCTATCTCCTCCCTGTTTCATACTTGTTTCATTCTGCCTATTTCAGTTGGCTGTGTGCACATTCCTTCCTATCATCCATTTTTTTCTTGTTTGCCTATCTATAGGAGTAATGCCCCTTTTCTGTCCATTCAACTCTGGTTGACTGCCCAATATTTTCTTTCTTGCCTTTCCCTGTAACACTTGACATTCTGTCTTGTTTACTGCCAGTTACATTCAGGCTTTTCCTTCCCATTTGACTTAGGGTAGTGTTTATTTTTGTAGGTTTATGTATTCTGATTTCAATAATTTTCTAGCATTTGAAATACTGGCCAGACATTTTAATCCCAATATTTATTTACACCCATGGTGTTTATTTTAGTGTAGTCTTCTTGATATTAAATACCCTATTTCTGGATGGTTATTATGTTTACATTGATAATTACCTAATTCCTTCAACAAATAAACCAAACCTCTCTTTTCTGAGAAAGTGCACGCATGGGGACACGTGCAGTGAAGGGGCAGAGGGAGAATCTTAAGCAGGCTCCATGCCCAGCGCAGAGCCCTACACAGTGCTCAATCTCATCACCATGAGATTGTGATCTGAGACAAAATCGAGTCACACCTAACCACCTGAGTCACACCCACATGCCCCCCAAATTTCTCTTGAATGAATGGGGGCAGGGGTTGCAGAGGACAAAAGAGTAACTATACCATTGTCTCAAGAAATTAATGCTCCAATAACTAAATCTCCATGTTGTTCATAAATGAGTAAAAATATAGAATATACAGAAATCACATTAAAATACAATTTCTTTTCACTTGGCGGTATTTCTAATGAAGTTCTAAAGACTCAAAACTGAGTACAGGATGGAGAATTGTATCAAGAGCTTCATTTTTAAATGCCTTCCAAAAGAACACCAAGAAACATTTAGGGTATTAGTTCTCAATGTCTGGTTATATTAAAATCACCTATGGGGCTTTTCCAGCTATGTATGTCCCAGAGATTGTATGATTCAGTAGGCCTAAGGTGGGGTGGGGCTGGGATAGTGTTATTTTTAAAATGTTTCTGATAAGCATCAAATGTTAGAACTATTATTCTAGGATATTTTTAAAAACAAGTACGTGTACATTGTTTTTATACACGTACATTTCAACTACTCTCACTTGTA
Organism: Cryptoprocta ferox; assembly: GCA_028646485.1. Taxonomy (NCBI): domain Eukaryota; kingdom Metazoa; phylum Chordata; class Mammalia; order Carnivora; family Eupleridae; genus Cryptoprocta; species Cryptoprocta ferox. The sequence continues at coordinate 90,810,916 of CM053573.1, forward strand.
CAATTTCTGTAGAACTGAAACATACAGAAGCTCTAAACTACTTTTGCAATACAAGGGTAGAACCATTTAAAAGATTTTTTCCTAAAATTTGTCTATCAAAATCATCCTATGAAATTAAACATAAAACAAATACCATTTAAAAAGAGCAAAAAATCATTTATATATAATCTATGGTTTCCTTTTAGAAAGTCTAAAATCTAACAATACAGTAGGAGTAATCTAATACATACAAAACTATTTTAGAAAATAATTTCTCAGTGAGATCTTCAACATCCTAAACAGACTTTCAAAAATGTAGCAATATTTAATTAAGAATAGACCTTTCCCAAAACTGCATTGTACCAAATATATTTCAAACTGGACTTAATTAAAATTATGAGTGTTAGAATGACACCAAATACAACTAAAATAGAAGCATATTATGATAAAGAAAAGTACAGCATTATGAGAAGAAAGACAAGACAGGAACCTCAGCCTTCAAGATTTCTCACATGTCATTCTGGGAGAGCATCGAGCCATGTCAATTTAAAATAAAAGTATTTTAGCTATGAAGCAGATAATGTGATGGAGAAAAAGCACAGTAAATCAACCTTAGCCATTCCAATCCAATAATATTAAAAATAATAAATTTGAAGACTACTCTATATAAAATGCTAATTACCATTATTAGAAGAAATTTAGTAACTATAGCCCCCATAAAACTTTGATATCACTGTAGCAGTTTTTGAAATGTTATTCTTTAGATGCTTGGATTAATGAAGATGTGAAATAAATATAACCTCTCCATTTCAGCAGACTTCTTAAAGAGGCTGAATTTTCTTTAATTTCTTCACATTCCAATAAATTCCTATTAAATTTAAGCCAGAATAGATTAGGTGAACATTTTATAACTTTGTAAATTGTATTTAAACCCAGCGTATTAATACACATGCATAATTAAATCTCTTAGATAAATAATTAAATCCTAAGTCTGATGTATATTACACAAAGGCAATATTTCAAACTCTGTTTAAGTCAGTACCACTGGTGGCAAACTACTGGGAAAATGCTGAGTGTGCTGCGAAACGGTGGCCATCTCTACAGTGTACAAGAATTAAGTAGTCTCACTACAGCCTTTGTAGTGAGTTGGTTGGTTGGTTGGTTGGTTCCTCCGACCAGGATGCCAGAGAAAATACAATTAAAGAAATCAATACTGAAAAAACCCCACATTAACTTTATTACAGAAAACAAGCCACAACTATTGCATGGCAGAAATAATGTCACCATGGTGTTTGATCAGGAGCATAGGATTGACTCTGTGGAACTGGTAATTTAATGTCCAAAGATCGGGCAGTAATATAAATGAATTATCCGGAAAAGTGGCAGGGGGAAGTAAATATCAGAATGATACTGAATTTTTTAAATTCAGTAGGAAGAAGACAGACTACTGTAGGAAGTCTGACAACAACCAAATGTGGTTTAATTCATAAAATTTTAAAACTCAAAACTTAAAAATATAAAATATTTAAACGGGCTTTCTAATAAGTTAAATGTTCACTGATAAATGAAGCTAATTTCTTAATTCTTTATGTAATTACAAGCTGTCAATTGAGAAGCCAAGTGATTTAGAGTACGCATTAAGTTTGTAGTTAAAAAATTCTTTTTAGAACTTAGTATTTTAAAAAGTGTGCAACAGGTGTAGGAGAGGCTCATCAAAAATCTTCAAAACTCATTATATTCTCATCTCCAGTAGCCTAGAAACCTATTAAAACATAACCTGAATCAAATTTTGAAACGGTCTTTATTAAGATAAAAATACCAAATGATGTATTTAAAACCCATTTTGCAAACAAATGTAGACTCAGATAACTCAAAAGTACTCATGACTGCTTTTCTCCCAGAATACTGAGTTCTAAATGAACAAAAATGTATATACAGTTTTCTAGCTTTTAAGAAAAACACTTCTTTTTGTGTCATTAGAAAAGTTACCTCCAATGGAATATATTAATAAAGAGCACAATTCTTATTCAGTACCTAAGTTCTCTTAAGTAGAAGAATGAAAATTTACTTTTCCCTCATAGTTTATGTACTGGTCTATGAGGCTTAGTAACAGCAACATTATTGGCCTGATACTATCAAAGATTTTGCTTAAATTTTGAGGGGAAAAGGCTAAAAAATACCACAGGTCAAAACTGACTCATATAAATGGAAAGATTCCACTTTAATAAATGAAAAGCAATTTAAAATGCAAAATAAAAATGAATTAAGGCAGCTCTAAGAGAAAAATCTTATCCATCCGAAATAGTGCTACTACAGTATAATTCACTCCTTAACATGTCATGTTTATAATCTAGGCATAGAAGCCAAAAATCAAAACAAGCATTGCAGTTATCACGTAGCATCAGGTGTTTACTTCAGTGAATGAAAAATAATGGTCACAACGCAAATGGTAATTTAATATGAATATATGCACCTTACCAGAGATGTTTGTTTACTACCAAAGACGTCTTAGCAATTCCATATTCCTCACAAAGTCAGTATAACTGCTGTAAAAAAATCAACTGTGGTTCTGAATACCCATTCACAGTTGATCTCAACAACGTATCTGATGTAGGAGACTGATTATCTGTGACAGGCAGAAGGATGTGGTGGTCCTCAGTTCCAAGAGGAAGAGATAGTGGTAAAGTCATATCAGAAGGCTTCACATCCAGTGTTTCTGATAAAGGACTTTTTTGTATGGAATCTTGTTCACTCAATGGATGATCCTCTATACTAGAATCTAGAAGTTTATCTGCACCTGAAATAGAAGACAAAGAAATTTATGCTATCCTTGAAAACAAAACAAAAACTCTTAGATAGACTAAATTTGCTTACCATTCCCAGAACTTGCATTCCAACCTCCACAGCTTTACTCATGCTGTTTCTCTTATACTGATTTACCCTCATTATTTACACACATCCAATATGGGCCTCAAGCTTAGGTTCAAGCACCAACTTGAATTTAAAAGGGATTTAACTGTTCTAGACTAGGGTGAGTTATCATCTCCCTTGTGACATCTCTCTCTTATTGCTAAGGAACATTCTGCTTTGGTATGCCCTCTATTCTCAAAGATACTGTAAAATCCTTAAGGGTAAATGTCAAGTTATACTTCTCTAATTCCTTCAAAGTACTTAATAATAGCGCTATACACATAACAGATTTGTTCCCTGAACGCATTAACGAGTACTATTCTCTGAATTCAAGTTCAGAGATATGGCACTTTTGTATATTTTTCAGAAGTGAGAAATTCTGCTCTACTTAAGGGCATAATTATCACACTGATTGTGATACGCTTTTGCCTTCAAATTTTCCACAAGCTTTACCATGCTTCTGCCACTCCAAAGTATTTACATGACTTCAATCTGTTTCACTAGATAAAACTGCATATTTGCTTTCATCAAACTAGAATTCTCTGTTCTTGCCAAACTACTCTTCAGTTCAATCAGCCAATACAACCTGCACATCCTTGTCCTGGTGACTCCCTTTACAATATTTTCTCTGCCTGGGACGAACCCTCCTTTTCCCATCTCCATTCTCTGAACTCCTCTCTTTCCTTCAGGTTCCCTAGAATTAAGTAAACTTATCCAATACTCACCGCAGAAGGACTTAATCTCTTCTTTAGCACTTCTGCCTCTACTATACCCTACATTTTGTCTTATAGTCACAGTTATATATTTAGATTTCTGGTCTCCTACACCAGATTTTAAACTCTTTGAGAATTAAAACTGTGCCTTTTTCAACTTCATATATTCTGCAGTTATGTGTACTTTAGAGGCAGAGGCATTTAATGTTTGTTGAATTAATGACACTGCAGTTTTCATACGTTACCGCCTTAATCCTTACGATGTTGCTGTTTACTATCAAAGACTTGTTAACATCTCTATACACTGAAGAAGCCTAGTATTTTGTTTCTAATCATGACAGACATAGTAAAACTTTTTCAAAGATTCATTTTAAGCAACGGACAAAGTTTTGTAGTCTGACTTTTCATTTTTACATAACAATTTGGGGCTACCCATTTCCCTATCTTCTTATATGTTTCTGGATTCATGTGTTCATGATGCCCTTTTCATCACATAACTATAGTAATCCTCAGGTAACCCAGACTCTAGTATGGGGAATAGTGATACATACTTTGTTTATATATTCTTTCTTGAATCTTCATAAATCAGGTTTTTAAAAGAGGGAATATTTCAAGTACTATTTAATAGAAGGTCAATATAGAAAGAAATTCCTAGTGAACTTAGCTACCTTCCTAATATGTATTTGTCTAGTTTTTAAATATATATATCTAATTTAAACTGTTATAATGTGCATCTCAACATTTTAGGAGTAGTACCAATATGACAGCACTAAATTTTTAAAAAACACAAACATTTACCAGAATGGACTTTTGTCTTGTGCTTCTTTAAATTTTTAATATCTGTGTAAGAATTTCCACATAATTCACAGATAAATGGCCTCTCTCCTGAAAAGCAAGTTAAAAAGTTTAAACTCAGTATTTTCGAACCTAAGACAAAAATATCAATGTTTATGAATGCAGTGTAAACATTACTGTACTGTTTAAATTTAGTTTCAAATTACCATTTTAACCACTTGGTTATAATATAGTGAAACAAAAACTTCTATACACATTAGGCACTACTTTATACTAAACATCCCCATTTCGGGGAAAATTGAGCCATTTCATTAACAGAAATGTAACTTACTCTTATTTCTATTAGACAGGTAGTGAGTGCCAGTTATATGCCAGACCCTAAGAGGAACAGCTGGGGGAAAATGTGTAAATACAGTTTCTGCTTTCTCATAGTCTACAAATTAGAAAATCCTTCAAAAACAGTGACAGAATAAAATGCTACAAAATTAGAATTCCTTTGAATAAGAACTGTTCAATGCTTTATAAACTAAGGAGCTTAAGAATAGAGAAGTTGCCAATAAACTTATTAAATGTCTACTAGGTGCTCATAGTATTCTAGATAGGAATAATGAGAAATAATTTTAAAATGAAAAAGAAGAGTACATTTTCAAAGTGGCATTTCCCTTTAATTTTTTTTGTTCCATATTTCCTTCATACTACATAATAGTCTTACAAGAAACATGTCAATTCTAACATTCATTCTAAAAAAACTTCCTTACTGAACACTATTTTATAAGAAAATCTGGTATTATCTTGGTGTTATCTATTCCTTTTCATTTCTAGGTACATCTTTGCAATTTAACCTAAGTCATGTAAAAATTATTATCTGGCATATTTCTTTTGGAAAATCTATACAATTCTAGACCAAATTTAATTAACACTACTCCAAATAACTAAAGAAACAAAGCAAATATAAAGTTGATAGTTATACATTAAAATATTGCTATAGGTAGAGCACGACTAGATACCATATAGTCCATAATGGTTTAAAAGTCAAGGTTTACATAAAAAGAAATTAGAGAGAACAAAAAATAATACGTTCTCCCTAAACACAGACCTGTATGGGATCGAAAGTGTTTGTTGAGCTCTCCTGAGGAAATAAAACTTTTCCCACAAATACCACATATGTATGGTTTTTCACCTAGATGGAAAATAAAAGATAGCGAAGTGGTGTACTATACCAGTATAATATTTTATCAATTACAATAATCTAAAGTAACCTGTTCTACAATATTGAATTAAAACCTCTTTATATTGTATTTTAGAGGTATCTTCAGTGTGATCCAACTTAGAAGAAGATTAGTAATTACTTTACATTGTTCATGTAACCTGATGCTTTTCATAGAATAAAACTTTATTCCTGCAAACATCCTTCTAGTAGACTAGAGTTGGGCAAGAAGTTCACTTTTTATGATTACAAACATATGATTAAAAATTCATCAATCCATTACTTTAATTCGTGCTATCTACTATATTATTAAGAGGAGTAAGATTACTTAGGAAAGATCTATTTTAAAAGGTACCCTATCAAAACTGAAAATCTTTGAGTACAACATACTTCAAAACTGATATTTTGCACTTGAAGTAGCTGTTTGTGAATCTCAGAATGTCTGCGTAGGAAAAGTCCTAAAAAGTCATAAAAATCAATGTTCTAACTAAATCCACCTTCACCCCTTAATTTCACTCTACAGTTTTATCCAAGGGAAGTGAAACAAGAGGCTAAGAGGTTTTTCCAAGGTCATAAAATACATTTCAACTCAAGTTTATATATTGTCAGAATTACCTGATTTTTAATGTATATAGCTACATAATAAAAAAATTCCATCCACTGTGTACAATTCTAGAAAATAAGTCTGCTTTTATAGCTAATATTTATGTGAAAACCACAAACGCAAAAGCACACACACAACAATATACAACACAAAATCTATAATCTACTTTCTGTAAGGGCTCAATTTCCCTTTTTACAACTTTTCTTATTTTAAACATCTCTGTCAAATTCTTACCTGTATGTTTTCGAGAATGAGTGATAAGAGAACTAGAGACAGCAAATGCCTTCCCACAAGTATCACACACATACGGCTTTTCTCCAGTATGCCTACGAACATGATAGGTCAATGTGCTGGCTTGAGCAAATCTCTGTCCACACCTATCACAGACGTATGGCTTCTCTCCACTATGCTTCCTATTAGTAAATAAATAAAGTTATATGGTGGTAAGTAAAACAATTTGGGTCCAAGCTATATAATAAGCAATTTTATGTAATTTTTTATGTAGTATTTTATATCATATTAACAGACCAAGAATATGTATTTAAAATCAACAGTGTCACGATGCTCAGCGTCACTCATCATCAGGGAAATACAAACCAAAACCACATTGAGATACCAACTCACGCCGGTCAGAGTGGCTAAAATGAACAACTCAGGAGTCTACAGATGCTGGCGAGGATGTGGAGAAACAGGCACCCTCCTACACTGTTGGTGGGAATGTAAACTGGTGCAGCCGCTCTGGAAAACGGTGTGGAGGTTCCTCAAAAAACTATCAACAGAACTCCCCTATGACCCAGCAATAGCACTGCTGGGGATCTACCCAAAGGTGTGCTGATGCATAGAGGCACATATATCCCAATGTTCATAGCAGCACTTTAAAAATAGCCAAATCATGGAAAGAGCCTAAATGTCCAGCAACTGATAATGGATCAAGAAGATATGGTTCATGTATACAATGGAATACTACATGGCAATGAGAAAGAATGAAATCTGGCCATTCGTAGCAAAGTGGATGGACCTCGAGGGTGTCATGCTAAGCGAAATTAAGTCAGGCGGAGAAGGACAGATACCATATGTTTGCACTCATAGGTCTAACAGGAGAAAACTAACAGAGGACCATGGGGAGGGGAAGGAGGGAAAAGAGTTAGGGAGAGGGAGGGAGACAAAGCACGAGAGACTCTTGAATACTGAAAACAAACTGAGGGCAGAAGGGGGAAGGGGAAGGGGGGTGATGGTCATGGTGGAGGTCACTTGTGGGGAAGAGCACTGGGTGTTATATGGAAACCGACTTGACAATAAACTATAAATAAAAAAATAATAATAAAAAATAAAAAATAAATAAAATCAAGTGTCAATGTATACAAGTCAAAAATAAATGTTTCGGCTGTTATCAAAACATTAGTTCTAAGATCAGTTAAAAAAATTTTCCCATCATCTTTATATGGTTGTCAAGTGTGTCTCTAATACCACAGGCAATTAGTTTCACTTGTCCATTAAACCTTTTTCCTTAAAACTGCAGCAACTCCTCACCCATCCTCATCCTTAGCTGATGTCTTGCTTCCCGTTTTACTGAGAAAAATTTAAGCAATCAGAAGAAAATTTCTACCATCCCAACCCTCCATCGATAGGCATCTGTACCTATGTATCTGGTGTTCTTCTCATTAACTCTAACATGAAGGTGACAATTCAACTGAATCCAAATACTCCCATTTGCATACTTAAGATACAATCCCTTTGCCTACTCCGTGATCCCACTCCTATAATTTCCTCCACCGTTCCTTTTCCCCAACCATTGTATTGCAGCATACAAATATGTCTCAGAGCTTAAAAAAAAAAAAAAAAAAAAAAAAAAGATCTTTGACCTCTCCTGCTCCTCCATTTCTCGGCTCCTCTTTATCAAAAATTTGAGTCTCCAACTGTTCTACTTTAATTTTTCTCTACTAGTAGCAACTTACATTGCTTTTGTCAAGAGCACTGCTGACCTCTCACTTTGCTAAATCCAATAGTCAAGTCTCAAGTCTTTACCTCCCTATCACCAAATTTGACACAACTGATCGCTCCCTTCTGGAATAATTTCTTTGGATTCTAGGGCAGTTTACTATTGGTTTTCCTTCTATATTGGCTGCTTCTTCCTAGTCACCTCTGCTGGTTCTTGACTATCCCCCAGACGTTTTAAGATTAAAGTACCTTATGACTTAGTCCTTTTGATTGTTTCTCTATCCACATTCATTCTCTTGGTGACTTCATTGTTACAGCTTTAAATATTATCGATAAGCTGAAGATTTCCAAATTTATATCTTCTGCTCAAACCAGTCCCCTGAACTACAAACTTACATAACCAACTGTCTATTGTACATCTCCATTCAGATGTCTAACAGTTAGCTCAAATTTTACATGTTCAGATCTCTGCTCTAAATGCCTATACTCCCTCTTAAACTGCTCTATCCACAACTCTTTTCCATTTAAGTTCATGGTAATTCCATCTTTTCAGGTGCTCAGGCTATAAATCTCAGAATCTTTGATTCTATTCTTCTTTCTTTCATACCCCACATCCAATCTGCAGCAAATTCTTTAAAAATCCTTTAAAAATATATCCAGAATGTGACTACTACTTATCTCTTCCATTGTTACCACTCTAGCCTAAATCGTTGTCACTCACTTGGGTTTTATCTGTAGCTTCCTAACTGGTAATTTTGCTTCCACTCTTGCAATCTTACAATCATTTTCCAAGATAGCAGCCAAAGCCACCCTTAAAATGCAAGAAGATCATATCACCTATTTCTCATTCTGATCTTATTTCTCTCCCTCACTTATTCCCCTCCAGCCACCATGGCTTCCTTCTGGTTCCTTCACTATGGTAAGAAAATTTAAGGCTGGAACCACAATTAGAACTCTACTGTCCTGAATACAAATACAGTAGTCTATTCACAAGACTAAGGTGAATGCCAGAGTCAAAGATCAAACAACTTACTGTTTTGTTTTTTTACCTTGCATGAATCTTGAGATTGCTAGAAGTTGCAAATTGTAAATTGCATACATCACATTTATAAGGTTTTTCCTCACCATGATGCATACGACTATGGAAGACTAGCTGGCATTTCTGAGCAAATCCTTTATCACACAATTCACATTTGTATGGCTTCTCACCTAAAAGAACAAGCAAATAAATTTATATTTAAAAGGAGATACTGTTTTAGTTGCTTAAGCCACATAGGCTTTCAAAAGAATTCATCAACAGTACTATTTTCAGTATTCAGAAATTGTTAACTACTAGAATAAAGCAAAGCAAATAGGATCTTTCTTCCAGATAAACTATCAAAAACATTGATAGAATTAAAAGAAATTAGTGTTTCTCAGTTCTTAATAGTAAAAAGATGATCAATGAGAGAAATACATATTACATCTTAAAAAGCACAAATCTAAGTGTACCAAACAAAGTAAATGCAGAGGCTGAAGAATAAATGTATATGTAATTCTAGGAAACATGTTCAGAAGTTGACAAAGTCTAGGAAGCAGGAGGTGAGATGTATTGGCAAAATCTGAGAACTGTCCTGAGTTGTAACTACTTTTCCCCTTTATCAGTTCTCTTAATCTTTGTCTCTCTTAAATACTTAAGCTAGAAACAAGTTTATGTTTATTTTAACTATGATGGAAAATGGTATAAACAGCTCATGCATTAGGACTTCAGAGTATCAGCTGCAATAAAACAAAATAGCCATTAAATACTTGGTCACAATTACAAAGAAATTTTCAACAGTCTAACATGCTAAATACTTTTGTGAATACAAGTATATACCAAATGTTGGTAACAGTCAACACTGTATGTTAATATGTACTGTACAAAAATATTATTTCAGTCACAGTATAAAAGCAATTGTATCTCCCACAAACCAGTCTTACCTGTATGAGTTCTTACATGCGTTTTCAGCTGGTTACACTGGGTAAAGGCCTTTCCACACAAGTGGCAGACATAAGGTTTAACTCCTTTATGTATTCTCATGTGCCTTCTCAAGCTGCTGGCTTCTGAAAACACTTTCCCACATGTATTACACATTGGCTTGGCCTTGGAATACCTCTGATCCAGCTCTTCCCCAGAGCTCTCCAGCTCATAAGAATTCTTGACACTGGCTATATTAGACATAGAATGTTCTTTCAGAGCACAGTTTGGCTGTGATTTTCCACGTTTCCGTTTCACTGTAACAGTCTGCACAATATCTTGTGCTGGAAAAGTATTTTCCACGACTGATGTCAACTCGAGTTCTGAATTATCATTTCTTTGTGCAACTTGTTCTATTACAGGGCTGGACAATTTATTTGCATCTAAGAATAATTCAACAGACGCATTCTCTAAAATGTCACTGGGATATTGCACTGTTTTATTCTGTCCTGTTTTCTGGGAGTTGAAGGCCTTCTTCTTCTTTTTGCTTTGAGATGACTTCTTTGCTAAAGCCCCTTGTTTAGAATTTGCCTGAACTAAATCTGTAGACACTTCTGATTTTTCCCGACTGTTATAATCTCGTAGAGTAAGGAGACAAGTCTGTTGATTCAATTCAATGTTTCCAGTAATACTAGATATCTCTGTAGAAGAGGGATTAGCAATAAAAGCAAAATCTTCCATCTTTATTTTACATTTAGTGACCACCTCTTCCACTTTGAGATAGTCAGCAGCCTGATGAATTTCTTTAACATTCCAACTGTAAGGAAACAAGGCTAAATGACAGTATTCTGAACAAAGGAAAACTATTTGTGAAACAGAGCTGCACATATATTTCAATGTCTTTTAAAGACCTAATGAAGCAGAATAGTGAAAAGAACATAACTAAAAGAATAAATTTACAGAAATTCATTCACTCATTCAGAATAATGTTTATGCAAAAATCTCCAGTTTTACAGAACTTGAAAAAATAAAAAATAATGGTTATTCATAACTACAATGCACCACTTTAGGAAAATGTTAAAATTTCTGTGTGTTTTAAAAAACACTTGGAATACAAAAGTAGCTGTTGGCAACTTATTGCCTCCTCTCATTCATCCTGAGGCCTATTCAGATAGCAACCACCTTTTCTGGATTGTCAACAGCATGAGTCTAAAAAATTGTTTCCTGTTATCATCCTCTGCTCCCCTGTGAAGGACTTAAACAGTGCTTCTCAAGCTTTCCTGTCCACGTGAGTCACCCAAGTATCTTGTTAAATGAGGATTCAGATTCAGTAGATCTGTGATGGGGCCTAAGTGTCTGCATTTCTAACACAATTGTTGGTGACGCCAATGCTGCTAGTTTATTGATTACACTTGGAAGGAACAAGGGTTTAGAAAGCTCTAACAACCCTCCCACCTGCGTGTGATACTCAACCCATGTTAGTTGGAGAGTCTGTCATTATTAGAATTATATAGAAAGACTTAAGTTCACCCTGTTCAACATCGTAGCCAGTACTTACTGAGCATCTACCATGTGTGGTACCTAAGAGGGATAGTAAGAAATAAGAACTAGTCCCTGCCCTCCAAAAGTTTACAATATAGTGAAAATTTGTTTGATTACTCTAGCACTGGCTCTGCATTACTAGGTGAATTAATTAGGGTAAGTCAGCACCTTTGGGCACTTTGCTTTCCTTAGCCAGAAAATCTGAGAGTTGAGTTGATATTAACATGAAAATAGGACCCTTTTATAATTATCTACGGATGGATACACACACACAAACACCCTTCAAGTAATCTTCCTGCCATTTCCCCCAAATATTACTTAACTCTTTAAAAAAAATTTAAAAATCTCTTTTCCCTTTTCCCACTGGATTATATGTATGAGCCAGAAAAAGGTTTTAATCATAGCTGATAATGTAATTACAGTACCATTAATACATCTTTTTTTTTAAGGAGTAAAATTTGAAATGAAATTAAACATTAACTAGCATCATGAACCACTCAGGTCTTTGAAAGTATACTACAGTATTTACAGATCTCTCTCCATTTTCTCATCATCTGATGAAAACTTCAAGTGCCACCTGTATGCTTTCTCTTTTTTATTTAGTAGTACATTGGCTTTTAAAAAATTGCCTTTTATTATACACATAATCATTTTCTCAGCTCATTATAGATCAAGTAGATTTACAGACCAGTTTGGAAATCTAATCACAAGTTTAGAGAACATTGTATTCTCTGGGAAAATATACCTAAAGTTCCTAAACATAGTATAAATAAATTTTAAGAATATAATCTATTCGCAAATGGAGTCTTTCCTCTAAATAAGAAAATATTAAAGATTTCTTATGTCCCTTGGCTTTAATTGTGGAATATATAATGAATGATCTTTGTAATGAAGTTACTTCTGTATTTGCAAAGATATAGCATAAATGCCCCAAATATAAACACAACCTTGTTTGTCTTTTATACAAAATATTTTTTGCATGTATACAGTAGCATTGTCACTTTCTAAAAATGTTGCCTTTGTCCTTAAGCATTTTTATTAATTTTGTTACACAGTCTATTATTAAATTACAATAAATGAGAGACACCACTAGAATGAAACCAAATTTATCACTTATTATACTTAGGTCTCAAACTATAATTATGTTTAGTGGTCCATACAATGAATTACCAAACACATAACAAGGTCTGGGAATCTTTAAGACCAATACAAACTAGCACTGAGACGCACACTGATTGTTCAGTACTGACACAGTATTTCATACAATTATTCCTCTATTTCATAGACAAACTATAATCTCAGTTACCGTAAAGAGAACCAATCAGCATTCATTTACATCAATAACTAATCTGCTTTTGTTTACAAGCATGAAGTTACAGTGCTTGCAAACTTGCTTTCATCTTTTGAACAGTCACTGTAAGTCACTTAATTACATACTGCCAGGTTTATGGCTAAATGCTTTACATGAATAGTTCATTTAATCCTCAGGACAGGTCTATGCAATCTGTAATAATCCCATTTTATATGCAAATGAAGGCTCAGATGTCCAAAGACAGTAAATAATTTGTCCAAGATCACAGAGTGTTAGAACTAAGATATGACCAAGGTAATCTGGCTCCTGAGTCCACTTAATTCTCTATTATTTTGCTTTCTTCACTAAGTTTAACCACTAAGTTGTAATGACTTTCTACTTTTGATGTAAGCCTTCTCACATCTGTGGTTGGACTCAAACAACTAGTTTCCAGAAAAGATATGTATCAAAAAAGATTGAACAAAAAGCTGGCTCTTTTTCACACTGATTCTTTGCATGAAGGCTCAAAGTAAGCTGCTCTTCAGTGGGTTCAAATCAATTCAAGATTGTTCTGGAAAAGTTAATTGAGAAAGGGAAACCACTAAATTGAAGATCAACCAAAATTCACTAGTTTTGTGGTTATTTTACATATATGTTCTAAATGTTTAGATAAGAGGTACCTGTAGAGTCAACTATTCAGTAAATTTAAATAGTTTGTCAGGGAGATTAATCGACACTGGTCTGTTCCTTTAACTGACCCGCACAGAACTGACTCAAAGGTCTCATTAAGTTAAAATGTAAAAATAATCCCCCAAAAAGCACGTTTCCTTTTCAAAAGAATTAAGGAACATCTTGATTCTAGCTTTTTTAAGAAATATATTTACACAGTAAGTTGCAATGTAAAACAGAGAGAAGGATTCTGCTTGTGCACATATATAGAGTGATCATCTGGAAAGGAATGAAAGAATTTTTATCAAAATGTTAATAGTTATCAGTGGATGGCAGAATTTCAGGTGTTTCCTTTTTGTTTCTTTCCTAATTTTTCTCCAAAAATTGTGGAGTTAAAGGGAGAGAGAGGAGTAGAAGAGAGAAAATGAACGAAACTAATGTTCATTGAGAGGTGGGCCTTCAAGTAAATCCTTGATCTTCAGAGTAATACCGAGGGAGTTACTACCATCTCATTTTTACAGAAGGGGAAACTGAGGCCCTCAGAGGTTGCATCTTGCTCAAAGAGACACAGTGACTGACAGGCTAGATCTAATTTGAAAGCCCATACCTTTTTATGTCAGATTATAATCTAGTCATGTTCACATTTCCATAAGAGATGGAGGAAAGGTGACAGGAGTAATTTGACTGGTTTCTTTTCCTTTTATCCCCTCTACCTTTCCCTCCACAACTAGTAAACTCATGAGTATTAAATTAATTATATAGTTCACTATGCATGGGAGACACACAGTGACTGCTTTATTAAATTCCTCAGAATTTAGTAATTCCTCAGAATTCCTGTTAGTGGAGTGACACCTTTAAGCATTTCAGAGAAGCATTCTAACACCTTGGATCTGGTGTAAGCATTAGTACTAATAGCTTTACAGAGGTAATAGGAATCACTGCCATTTATACTCCAAGGAAATTATTTTCTTGAATCAAGATCAGGAAGAGGTCCTGCACATTGTTATCTATGGTTAGAAATAGGAACACATTAAGTGAACACAGAGGATCATCCTTCTTCATCTACACTCCCCTACTACCTCAACTACCTTAAGAGGTAAGGGACAGAGTGAGAAAGATCAGAGGAATATGATGACCAAGGAAACTGGAAATCACCTTGAATCCATTAGGTATGATCTTCAAGTTTCCATAACTGAAACTGCAGGCTTTGCTTCAGTAGATAAACATGTCAGAAAAAAGGCTCTAATCTAATTAACATCTGTGCTTTGGGGCTTAAGATATGTAGTCTGTTCATCCCAAATCAGTAATACTGACATCTTTATTAAAACCAACAATAGCATTGTGCACAGCAATATATGAATTTAAGGGACTGAATCGAAAAGCTACAAACATACTTTAGCTCTAAAGACTGTTGACTAGCTTTTATAAGTGAAAACAGAATGTGTACTTTACCTGTCAAGATTTAAAGTTCCTGTGTATATAAACTCCAACAGTTTCTGAAATCCATCAGCCTTCACTTGACTCTGATCAAGGAAGACATTGTTCTCAGAAGTGCTTCTGTAGATCGCACCAAAATACTCACTAAATGAGGCAAGCACATTCCTATGAGCTTTAAACTGGAATTCCCCAATCACTACGGTGCAGTCACAAAGAAAACCTGCTTCCCGCTGTTTGTTCAGTCTCTCTAAAAGGTGCTCACAGTGGTGCGAATACTGCATTTTGATATCAGAATGGAATTTTACCCTTGTTCTAAAAAACAAAAAGAAATAGTAAGTCAGTAACCCTAAGTTTTCATCAAACATTTCACCCAAGCAATTGATAAGGGGAGAAGGGGCATAGGACAGAACACGAACAAGAATAAAGTCAGTCCTCATTCATCCCCACAGAAAATTCTTATCAAACAGATTAGTTAAAAATGCTAAAGGTTAAGTATCTCTGGCCAACTAACACAATCCTTTGGACACATCAATAAATGGCGATGCGTGAAAACACTTCTACAAGCTGAAAAAAAGCATCGCAAGATTTCACGCTTTTGCAAGCAGTAGAACCTTCAAACTTTCAAGCTCAGTATGCATGCATATGTTGGGGGGGAAATGCACAAACCACTAAGACATGACTCCTTCGGACAGATGGGGGGGGAACACAGTATGATTTCTTTAAAACTGCTCTCAAATCACCGCAACCTATTAGTTTCCCGTGGTGTACACAGCTGCTTCGAAAACGGGGCGGGCGCCCAGGAGGCGGAGAATGAGCAGAGCCAGAGTTGTCAAGGTTCTGTCACTCGCCCAGAGGAGGCCACACCCTCTCTCTTCCCCCTTCTCCTCTCCCGACTGCAACGGAGAGTGACAACCATAGCCAGTCTCTCCCGGCTTCTGCCGCACTGTCCTTCGCCCAGCTGCAACTACTACCGCGAGTTCCCACAGCAGAGGTTGTGGCCAAAACCAACACCGGGGCTACCTCGCCCAAGGTTTCCACGTTGATATGTTCGCGTCGACCTGAATTCGAACTCCAAGAAGTTTGCTCACTCCTGACCCCGCGTCCGGAGAGAGCAGGATTGGCAAGCTGGGGCGTGAAGAAAGAACTCACCTAGAGCAAGGCAAGGGGCAACAGTTTCTTCACGCTCTCTCCGCCATCTTGGAGGGACGTCACCGCGCCCTGCTCCGCCTCTTCCTTCTTCCTCTACGGCGACATCATATCCGGCCCGGGTGTCCCGAGGAAAGGTGGAAGCTCTGGGACTGTGGAGGTCTGGTACCGAGAGGGACGTACCGGGCTGGCCCATAGAGATTCCACTCCCCTGCATACCAAGATCCCCCGCGGAACCGCGAACGTCATGGATACGGGACTTAAGGGGTCATTCACAGCGCCTCGCTTGGTTTCCTCATTCTGAACATTCTGGTCGAACGACCGTCAGCATCTCGCGTTCAGGGCCGAGGCCGGGCAGCACCGCTCGGGGGTCCTCGTTCCAGGAGCCAGATTGAGCACTGCATGCTGGGGCTTGTAGTTTCTTGGTTCCTCCCATCATCCTCTCCTTCCTCGGGACCCCAAGAGTGGGAACAGCTGCTTTGTGTAGTTAGGCTCCTGGCGTAGGGGATTTTTGAACTGAGACTGATCACCCTTTTTTAGTTTATGTACCCGAAAGCTCTTGGGACCCATGGATTGTGTTTGCATCAGCCAACTGTAGCTTAGTTCCCAGAATATCCTTACCTGGTGTTAAAAGTCTGAGATGCAAGAAAGTTGGGCAAAGCACTAGGGCACGCTGGGCACGCGCAACATTTCGGGAAGGTGGGCTTAATACCGGAAAAGGTATTGCGTTAGAACCAAAAACATTTTAACACAGTGATTTACGTTGAATTCAGATTTTGTACACCGAAGGAAAAGGATGCCAGTTATCAGCGTAACATACAAAAGGCAGGGGAACAGTAAGATAAGTCGTGTTGATATTTTAGGGTGAATTTTTCTCCTAGTACTTGCGGATATCCTAATTCTCAGAAAACCAGACTACATTTTTTTCTTGTTAAAGATGTGTCAGGACCATAGGATATTTACTTCTGACTTCATTTTAAAAGACAATCTCACCTGGAATTTACCCGTTTCTTCTGAGTTTTTTTTCAACGACATTGCTCTTTAACTTCTTATGTCGGTAAGAATCATATTTGTGAATAAAGCTATTACCATAATGTTTATAAGGGGAAAAGTTGAGGCTGGCTCTAGATTACATCTTTATAATTCCACTTTTATATTTTGTTGGAACCCTTTTTGGTAATTAAGAAATAGGAGTCTCTACCAGGTGTTAAGCACGAGACTAAGTATGTATAAAATAAGAGTAAAATATGGTCTGGCAATAAGGAATTTGCAGTCTGAAGGGGAAAACTAATGGAAAACCAAATGTCTTGAAACACAAAAGGGTGCTTAGGAGGGAACTTGGCTAATGGTTTTTCCGCTGTGTTTGAGCTCCTCTTCTAGGCTGTACATTATATTTTTCAGTAGTAGGTTGTGATTTGAATTTTTTTTTTTAATTTTGAAGCACTTCCACGTGGCAAGCTGTCAGTAAAAACATCAGCTGAATAAAATAACCAGGGTGAAAACTTAAATTCCCACTGTTCAACAAGTTGCTATTAAGAAAAATATCGGCTGAATAAGATAACCAGGTGAAAGCTTAAATTCCCACTGGTCAACAAGTTGCTATTAAGATTGTCTTTTAAAAGCCTAGAATAATTGGTGAAAACTCGTGGCTCTTTACAAGAAAGGGAGGGGGGTGTGGGGAAAAAATAACCAATTTGTTTCCGCCCGGTTTCGAACCGGGGACCTTTCGCGTGTTAGGCGAACGTGATAACCACTACACTACGGAAACTTTGGTGGTAGCTGGGGCTCAGAAAGCCTTCCATATGGAAGAAGTAATGTGAAGTTCACAGGCATTTACGTAATATTAAGGTAGCTTTTAGCAGGGAAAAAAACAAAACGACCAGAAAAGGAAATAACCATATGTCTAATTGAATAGTGCTGAAACTATTTCGAAAGTTGGAATTTGCATGCACTTCTTTTTCAAAGATCCCTAGGTACCGCTGCAGAAACCAAGCACTCGCTCCTTGCCCTTCCTTTGGGTACACTTATTCTGGGGGAAAGAAATGTTTTATTTCGTATCCTTTGCTGGAGTTGCTAAGAAGGCAGAGGGTGTAGTGCGGGGCTTCCGTGGCCTCGCTCCTCTTGCAGAGGCTTGCAGCACCAAGTGCCTCGGCTGTTATATAGTCAGGTGACACTTTCAGCCTCTGGTGGAGAGGCAAGTAAATAGCTTTTGAATTTCCTCCCCTGCTTTCAAAGACCAACCAGAGGTTCGAACTTGAGGAGGTATTTTTAAATCCTTTACAAAGTGTGTAAAATTGAGGGGGTAAAAAAATCAGACACCAAAGATGCACTTTTGGCACGCAATATACTTAAATTTTTTAAACCTCAACTTCGTATGACCTAAGGAATATCACTTTTCTTGCAAAGAGGCAGAAACATCCTTATGCCTAAAAATCAAGTTTTTTTTTTAAAGTTTTTATTTATTTTGAGAGAGACCGGGACAACATAGTGGTGGAGGGGCAGAGAGAGGAGAGAGAGAGAGAATCCTAAGCAGACTCCGCACGGTCAGTACAGAGCCCAATTCGGCGCTCTAACTCAGGAAAGTGTGAGACCATGACCTGTATTTTTTAGGAAATAGAAATGACCTTCCTATCACACAGGGAATAACCGGATGAGATTGCTAAAAATCGATCCAAAAAAGTGACCTTCTACCATTTTGGTTTTGACTACATTTTGCTTAGAAACTACAGGACAGAAGCACAACAAAGTATTTCCCTGGTGTATAGAAACAATAATAAAACTATATAAAACCCACTTTAAATCCTAGCATTCTTTCCTTTGTCTTTTCAGAAGTTGACAAGGGTTTTAGAAGCACATACCCGGCTTCTTCTGCGACAACTTTCTCCAGTCAAATCTCCCCACCTTTTCCTAGGTTCGAGGGCACATTCTAGAGCTTTCCACATGCCCATGGACAGACACTTCTTAACCAGAATTCAAAGGCTTTGGAAAAGAAAACTTTTTATGACTCATCAGGGTTATTAGGGAAAGTCACTTGTGAAGGGTTAGATTTGTATCATTAGGGAAGAAAGTTGGGTTTTCCTGATATTGGTATCCGAGGATTCCAGAGGGTGGCAAGTGACTCAGCCTCTGTGAGATGCAATCGGCGGGCAGTACTTTGGAGGGTCAATGCGCCTGGGCTCTCCGGGCCGCGCCTGCCAGGCGCAGGCCTTGTGGCCAGCCCATGGCCTCTGTGACGCAACGTTCCAGGCCGTGGGCCTTTTGACGCTGCCCAGGGTCCGCACTGCCCACTTTCCGCGCCCCCACCCCATCCTCCCGCAGCGCAGCCCGCAGCCAAGGCTGCCGGCCTGCACTGCCAGGCGACAGGAGGCGGCGGCGGCATGAGCTACTACTACCAGCTACCAGTGGTGATCGACAACGGCTCAGGAGTGATCAAGGCGGGCCTGGCCGGGTCGCGGGAGCCCCAGTTTGTCTACCCGAACATTATCGGCCGGGCCAAAGGACAGGGCCTTGTAGCGGAGGGCGGGCTGGAAATGTATGTAGGTGACCAAGCGCAGGAACGGAGAAACTCGCTGTCCATCAGGTACTGTCTTCTCCCAGCTGTCAGGACCCTAGTGGAGAGGAAAGAGGGAGGAGGATCTAGATGAGGGGCCTAAGGGTGAGAGGATAACGAAGACAGGAACAGAAAAGTTTCAACCGGCTGGTGCAGGCCACAAATCTCGGAGGGTACCAGACATCAAAAGGGTGAACATTACTGGCTCTCTGTATCTAAACAAATGTATTCAAATGTATAAATAAAGCTACCGTTCATAGTATACAAGTTTATTTAAGGCTGTCACTTTCTCATTGTGGGTTATTTTCTTCAATTAATTGATATTAAAACTGTACTATTATGTAAAGATTTCCCAGTTTTTTAAACTTTTTTTTTAAGTTTATTTATTTTGAGAGAGAGGGAGCAGGGGAGGGGCAGAAAGAGAGAGGGAGAGAGGGAATCCCAGGCAGGCTCTGTGTAGAGCCTGGGACTTGATCCCACCAACTGTGAGGTCCTCACCTGAGCAGAGATCAAGAGTCAGATGCTGAACTGACTAAACCACCCAGGTGCCCCAAAGACTTCCCTTTTTTTTTTTGTTTTTTTTTTTTAAGATTCTTTGGGGGCGCCTGGGTGGCTCAGTCGGTTGAGCGTCAGGCTTCGGCTCAGGTCTTGATCTCGGGGTTCATGAGTTCCAGCCCCACTTCAGGCTCTGTGCTGACAGCTTGCTCAGAGCCTGGAGCCTGTCGTCAGATTCTGTGTCTCCCTCTCTCTCTGACCCTCTCCTGCTCACGCTGTCTCTCTCTCTCTCAAAAATAAATAAAACATTAAAAAATTAAAAAAAAAAAAGATTCTTTGTCTTCCAAAGCTGGGACAAATGGAAAGCAACAAAAATTGCATAGGAAGTCAGCTCTGCAAACTACTGCTGGCAGTTACCTTCTCTGACTGGCTGTGACAGTCACTGCCCACAAAGGGTACTGGTAATAAATATGGGGATTAACCCAGGTTTGAAGAGAGTAGATGCTGGAAAAATTAAAAGCTGCCATTAGGGGCGCCTGGGTGGCTCAGTCGGTTGAACGTCCAGCTTCGGCTCAGGTCATGATCTCGAGGTTGGTGGGTTCTGAGCCCTGCGTCAGGCTCTGTGCTGACAGCTAGCTCAGAGCCTGGAGCCTGTCTTCAGATTCTGTGTCTTCCTCTCTCTCTGACCCTCCCCTGCTCACACACACACACTCTCTCTCTCTCTCTCTCTCTCAAAAATAAATAAGATATTAAAAAAAAAAAACAAGAAAAAAAAGCTGACATTATCTTATTGCTTTTCCTACAGCTACCCAGTGGAGCGTGGTCTCATTACTTCCTGGGGGGACATGGAGGTCATGTGGAAACATATCTATGATCATAACCTGAAGCTAAAGGCCTGTGATGGCCCAGTGTTGATTTCAGAGCCAGCACTGAACCCACTGGCCAACCGGCAACAGATCACTGAAGTGTTTTTTGAGCATCTGGAGGTTCCTGCCTTTTATATGTCCATTCAGGGGGTGCTGGCTCTCTTTGCTGCTGGCTTCACAACTGGTTTTGTGCTGAATTCAGGTGCTGGGGTTACCCAGTGTGTGCCCATCTTTGAGGGGTACTGTCTGCCTCATGGTGTCCAGCAGCTAGCTCTGGCAGGCCTTGACCTCACCAACTACCTCATGATGCTGTTGAAGGAACATGGCATCATGCTGCTTAGCACTGCAGACAGGAAGATTGTTGTAGACATTAAGGAAAGCTCTTGTTATGTGGTAATGAACTACGAAGAAGAAATGGCCAAGAAACGAGATTCTATAGAGAAAGTTTACCAACTACCTGATGGGAAGATGCTCAAGCTCCATGACCAACTCTTTCATTGTCCAGAGGCCCTCTTCTCTCCACATCTTATGAACCTTGAGACCCCTGGCATCGATAAGTTGTGTTTCAGCAGCATAATGAAATGTGATACAGATCTGAGGAATTCGTTTTTCTCCAATATTATCCTTGCTGGGGGATCAACCTGTTTCCCCGGTTTAGACAAGCGGCTCGTTAAAGGTGTAGCAAATATGATACCTGCCAATACACCTGTGCAAGTTACAGTTCCCCCAGAAAGGAAACTATCAGTGTGGATGGGAGGCTCTATTCTTGCATCCCTGTCTGCTTTCCAGGACATGTGGGTCACTAAGGCAGAATTTAATGAAGTTGGACCCAACATAGTACATCAAAGATGCTTCTGAATACAGATAAAATGGTTAGAAAAAAATGTTTTGAGTATATGTGACAAAACTTTGGATATTATATGTATCTGGGAGAACAGAAAGTATTTCAGTTGTTGTAATGTTCATGTCTCTTGCATTTCTGTGATGGGTGAAGCAAACAACATGTTTCTTGAGTAGAAACATTATTCTTGACCTCGGAGATCTTCATCTTTCCCTTGGAAAAAGAGCAATTCGTGGTACAACATGTGTGACAAATGAGTGATACAGATTTAAGTTTGTTGAGGTTTATTGAAAGAAGGTTTCTGGGAGAAAAGATTTCATAGCAGGTATATGCCAGCATGGATGGGGCGGCCTTAGGATGGCTGCATGATGAAGGAGAAGAGAGCAGATTTCCAGAAAAGCATAATAGAAATGAACAAGGGGCTAGAGATGAGAATAAACAAAGCATATTCAAGGTATGCTTAGTAGACTGGTTTTATTGAAATAAAGAACTCATATGAAGCAGACTAAGAGCGATGACTAGGAAGGTAAATTAAGGCCGAGGACTGGAATGGAAGGCTTTGTGTTACATGTCCTACAGGCAAAGGGGAACAATTAAAGAATGAAAAGCAGGAAACATAGGGCATTAAGATGAATGTGGCAGCGGTTTAGAGGATAAATTGGGCTCGGAAGGCCCTGGATTTTGGTGATCAGTTAACCAGTTATTAGTCTAGATATAAAGTAGTCAAGTCATAAGACTCAAGTTTACAGACAATAGGAATTCAAAAGAAGAAATTACAAAAAACTAACAAGTCTTCGGATCTAATTAGGTATGAAGGGGGAAGAGTCTGAAATGACCTGGGTAATACTGCCTGATAATGATGGCAGTATTCACATAACTCAAAGTATTTCCTATCTGCTCTGTGCAAAGCACTGTGTTAAGTGCAATGAATACTAAATCAGGAATAAGATCCTGTCCTTAAGAAGCCAGCAGTCTAGTATAAGAGGTGAAATTTATGCCTTAATTATAATAATACTAGACAGAAAGTGATTTGGTGTCCTTAAGTATAAAATGGTCTGTGGGTTCATAGGGAGGAAAATACCTTTTAGGTCTTACGGAAGACTTTCTGGTAGATTTGGCTTTGGAGCTAGACTTGAAAGACAGCTGGAATTTAAACCTAATGCAATGCCCTAAACCAAATTCAGGGGCAGCATATGTGGATTTAGGTCTAGGCTCTACCACCTACCAGCTGCACGAACATTTTGAAGATCAATTTCCTCATAAAGTGGGGCTGCTAATCCCTATCTGTCTCTCACAGAGTCATTGTAAAGTTCAAATGGGATAAAGTCCATAAAGATATATATGTATTTTTTAATGTTTATTTTTGAGAGAGAGACAGAGTGCAAGTGGAGGAGGGGCAGAGAGAGAGAGGCAAATCAGGCTTGAAGCTCCAAGCTGTCAGCACAGGCCCTGATGTGAGCTCAAACCCACGAACTACGAGCTCATGACCTGAGCCAAAGTCAGACGACCAACCAATTGAGCCACCCAGGTGCCCCTAGATACTTTTAAAATACAATGAAATCTGTTATTTTTTGTTATAGAATTAGATGCTCCTTCCTCCATGTAGTCAAAATTCATGTGTCCTCCAACGCATTGTTGTTTGTTCTTCGATTGACCACTTAATTTATGCAGTCTTATCTTTTAGTTTGCTTGTCTGCCTCCCACACTAGATATATTCTTAGAAGATAGGGATTGTGGAATTTCCCTTTTCAGCTCTATTGCCTTCCCTGATGCTCTCTATGGTGTACTCCCAGTAGGTATGTAGCTACGGAGAATTGACCAGAAGAAACTTCTGGGCAGAGGGAACCTTAGGGCAAAGACTCCAAGGTGTAAAAATGATGGGCACATTGCACAGGTAGAAATAGGCGAGAATCAAGCATTTGTGAAGAGGTGCATTTCATTCCTAGGTACTTCTTTCCCACTTTAGTGATTGTAAGGAAAACTAGATTGGATACCGTGTAAAAAATGATTATCTGAGGGCAGTGTGAACAGCTGATGCTGCACTCACCAGATTCACAAGCACTGTAGAGAGCATGAACTCATTCTTCAGAATTCTGAAACTGTTTTCTAGAAGAAAATAGGGCTATCCGTTTATCTTATTTAAACTTCAACATCCCAGGGGAGCCTGGGTGGCTCAGTTGGTTATGTGTCAGACTCCTGGCTTCAGCTCAGGTCATGATCTCACAGTTGGTGGGTTGGAGCCCAGTGCTGGGCTCCACGCTGACAGTGTAGAGTCCGCTTGGGATTCTCCCTCTCTGCCCCTCCCCCTCTTTCTGTTTCTCCCTCAAAAATAAACTTAAAAAAAAAAAACCCACAAAAACTTCAACATCCCAGAGAGATGGGCAAGACAAGTACTATTCCCATTTTACACATTAAGATACTGAGATTTAAACAGGTTAAGAAATTTAAGTTTAAAGGGATCCCAACATAGCTTGCTTGCTACCTTAGGCAGGCAAACAATCCTCAACCGCGGTCTCAGGTAGTTAACCCAACAACCAAGCTGGAATATTCTGTACTGACTCAAGCCTCTAATGGGGTCACAGATGATCCTTTTCAAATAATGCAGGGACAGGGAGTAAAATGGAAAATCACGTTTATATTTTCCCTGGGGAAACCAACCCCTCTAACATTTTACCTTTCTTTCAGGTTGAGGTGTCAATAGCGACAACTCCACAGAATTCACCCAACTGAACATGAATTCTATAATTAGGATCAGCCAGTTATACGTAAAACAGTATCATACCATTACAGAAACTCGGTACAATTTATGGTGGATTTTTAACCTAATCACGACATACATTAAAGCAAAGTCAATGACCGAAAAGCTTTTATTTCCTAATGAGAAGCAGATTCACATCTTGGATGTTAAGATTAAGAATCTTAATCTTAGTTAAGCTAATAAAATTTAGTTATACTTAATAAAACCCATCCTTATGTTCAAGGGGAAGTTGCAGAGAGGCCTTCTAAGGAGAAGGGAGCAGGGCAGGAACTCCAAGGCAGTCCAACGAGCCCAGCCAACATTCTGGTTTTGCCAAGGCTCTCCAGGAATCCATTTTCTTAAAAATCTCTAACAAATGTGATTAGAGTTGAGAATCACTGTCCTACTTCCCTGGCCCTAAAATTTTTCTGTGAACTTCATTTCTTAAGGTGGACGAACGCACCGGGTCCGGTCCTTAAGGCTTGGAAAACGGAGCTGCGCAGTAGGGCAAGTTAGTTTTTACTTTCAAAGTAGGTCGGAAAAGCCCTCACGCTTTCCCTAGGGAATGTGGGGGAGGGGCGCGACTGTCCTCAAGGCCGGAAATAGAACTTTCCAAAAAAAAAAAAAAGGTGAGGGCGGATGTCGCGAGAACCGCGACGGGCGTGCTTTAGCCAATCGGCGCGTGCGGCGGCCGCTCTCTTTATAGGGAGCCGCGGCGGTTTGCGCCCAGGGTTGCGGAGGGTGGGCCTGGGAGGGGTGGCGGTCAGATTTTGTCTAACCCTAACTGAGAAGGGCGTAGGCGCCGCGCTTTTGTTTCCCGCACGCTGTTTTTTTCGCTGACTTTCAGCGGGCGGAAAAGCCTCGGCCTACCGCCGTCCACCGTCCAGTTTGGAACAAACAAAAAATGTCAGCTGCTGGCTTGCTCGCCCCTCCCGGGACTCTGCGGCGGCTCGCCTGCTTAGCCCCCGCGTCCCGCCTGGAGGCCGCGGTCGGCCCGGGGCTTCTCCGGAGGCACCCATTGCCGTCGCGAAGAGTTGGGCTCTGTCAGCCGCGGGTCACTTGGGGGCCAAGGGCGAGGCTTTGGCCGCAGGGAGAGAAACGGAGCAGGTCCCCGCGCGCGGTGCGCTTCCCTGAGCTGTGGGACTTGCACCCGGGACTGGGCTCAGACACATGCCGCCTGCTGAGTGCTGCTGGAGGCCCGCGGTCTGCTTTCCCAAGAGAAAGGGTGGGGGCGGGGGGACTCCTTTTGTGCGCGTCGGCCTCCCTTCGCCATCAGTGGTGGGCTTGTGGATCGCCATACCTTCGAAATGGACTAAATGGGGGCGCCTGGGTTGCTCAGTCGGTTGGGCGTCCGCCTTCGGCTCAGGTCATGAGCTCACGTTCGTGGGTTCGAGCCCCGCGTAACCGCTAGCTCAGCGCCTGGAGCCTGCTTCGGATTCTGTGTCTCCCTCTCTGTGTGTCCCTCCCCTGTTCACGCTCTCTCAAAAATAAATAAATGTAAAAAATTAAAAAAAAAATGGACTAGGGTGCGTGCAGATTAGCAGAATGTGGAGAACATTTATGAAATTGGCTCAGGTGAATGGGCAGTGAGCCAAGCAGCCAGCCATTTTTTCCTAGGGTTTTTGTCCTAATCCCCTGCTTCTGGTTTTGTTGCCCATTTGTACCTCATGTATTAACTGACCTGCGGATTTTGTTGAGGTTTTGCCTTTACGAAAGTAGGTCTCACAGCCAGTCCCCTCCACCGGGTGCGGGATTGTTAAACATTTCACAGCCAGTCCCCTCCACCGGGTGCGGGATTGTTAAACATTATCTAAGTATTTGTTAAGTAGAACTAGTGTGATGTCAAAACAGTGAAAATTGTGTTCCGTAATGGTGCTAGCTTGTTAATTTTCTTTGCCTCTGCCTGTGGATGCAAAGTATTAAGTGGCGACAAACGGCAAAGAAGTTTGCAAGGAAATTTATTACCACCCCAGCCTCCCATTTGGATATAGTTTTCTTTCAGAAAGGAAAATAAACTGATGGCCTACTTACTAGGTTAAAGGAAAACAACCTACGGGCCCTTCTGCCCACTCATCCCCAAAGATTAAATCGAAACTTGCGTTTGTATTCATCCCAAAAGAGTGCCTTCATTTCCTTAAGACAGCTATTCAGGGGACTGTTGCTGGGAGAGACGGTAGCCAGCGGCCTGCCTTATAAAGGCAAATTAGTAGGGTGGGTAATAACTCCTATCATATCCTGACCTGACAATGGAAAGAGCCCGTCAGGAGGACCATGTCAGCAAATTTGTAAATGTGTAGGTCTGCAGTACCTCCGCCCGTTACCTAAAATAGGTCCCTTAAGGTTCTAGACAATTCTTAGCCCTATTACATGTGAAAAAGCTGGAATTCACTGTTGCTGGTAATGTTCTCTAAGAAGAAAAAGAATTTTCCCCAGTCAGCATGGTTTTGTGTAAAGCACACAGGGTGACTAGCTACATTAAGTTCTTTCTCCTTACGATTTTCTAGATTCTTGAAGTGACTCAACTTCACTAAGCTTCCTTTGCTCAGAAGCTGATCTTTTAAGATCTCTTGAAGACTGCCAGGATTCCTTGATCTATAAATGTCTTTTGTTCCTGCTCCATCTAGTGGTTCTTTTGTTTCTCCACATTCACAAAATCTGTGTGATGGTTATGGGGCCTGGAGGCAAGGGTGGCCATCTGCTGGGAGTGTTTTTCTCTCATTTTTAAAAAGAAAATGTTAATTGAATAAATACAATTTAAAAGTAAGTCAACAGCTGGTGTTTAGTTCTTATATTTGAAGTCCTCCCTCTGACTAATGTCTTCTAAACATTCCAAAGGAAAGCTCTTCTTAGAATTATAAACAATTGATATATTTATTCTATTTTGGAAAATGATTCTCTTAAGTTACATAGTTTTGGAGTAAAAAGGGACCATCAAGGTCATCCAATGAGATAATTCACATGGAAACCTTTTGTGGATAATAGTTATGGCAAATGTGACTTACTGCTACACAACTTAAATCCCTCTAGCAGATAAAGAAACTGATGCTTAAATGGGTTTAGATGACTTGCCTAAGTTAATTACCTGCAGGGTTGGGACCAGCAAAGAGGCCTCCCAACTTTAAGTTCACCACTCTGCTTACTATGTGGCATATTAATGCTGCATAGGTTTGTCTGGGAAGGATGACTGGCATTAACTCCATCATCGTTTTCTGGTTTAAAACAAAATAGCATCCTTGATGGTTATGCCTGTGAGCTTAGGCTCCACCCCCACCCCCACTCTCTCCACAGCCCCCTGTGATGTGATTTTGTGCTGGAAAGTCCCATGTGTGTTTCACTGTTTTACAAGTACAGTTGATCCTTGTCATTTGTGGTAGTTATGGTCTATAAAGTCATTATAAACACTGAATTAGTAAATACTGAACCATTTCAAGGGAAATATAGAATTAGGTTTCTGTGAGCCTCTCTGGTCACAACATCTGCACCAACTGATTAATGCATAATCTTGTTTTATGTGTGTTTCTGTTTAAAGAAATATATTAATATCTTAATATATGTTCAACATATTATTGACTTACTATTTTTAATGTTATGTAATGTCTATTATTTAATATATATCATTGAGACATATATTTAATATGCATATATCATTAGCATTGTACTCATGTTCAACAACACTATAGCTCATGCCTGTATGAAGCTTATCTAGCACATGCATTTCCTCTATGGGTCATATCACAGCCTTCCTTTTTTTTTTTTTTAAGTTTTTATTTATTTATTTTGAGAGAGAGACAGAGTGAAGAGGGGAGGCCCAGAGAGAGAGGGAGAGAGAGAATCCCAAGCAGGCTCTGCACTGTCAGCGCAAAGCCTGACGAGGGGCTCAAATTCATGAACCATGAGATCATGACCTGACCCAAAACCAAGAGTTGGATGCTAACGGACTGAGCCATCCAAGTGCCCCCATATCACAGCCTTCTTGCACTTGGGAACACCAGATAGCACTTCACCACTATGCTTGGGGGTCGTTTACAAGAAGCACAAAAGTACCAAAACAGTACCCCTACATAGAACCCAAAAAGGGCAGTTATTTACAGTGTTTTTTTGGAACAAGAATGTAAAGTGTCCCTTTGGCCTCTGCTGGGAACCTTCATAATCAGTTGACTCATATTTTTTACTGCTCTGCACGTGTGTGAATGACTATGAAAACATTGCAGGTATTGGCTTTGGGGTTACTAATTTTAGTGAGTAGATAAATTCCAAATATGAAATCCACAAATATTGAAGGTAAACTCAAGGTCTGACACTTGTACTTAAGAGAGACTATAGGTATCTGTCCACATAGCCACTGACGTACTTAGGTAAGCTTGTTTCATGCCTCTTATATTCTTTAAACAAGTGATTTACAAAGGGGTGTAGTGGGAGGAGGGGTCTGTAATTTTGAAAATAATAGTATTTGCCCCACTTATTTTTTTCAGATAATTATGAAAATAATAGTATTTGCCCCACTTATTTTTTTCAGATAATTATGTTGAATATCAAATAATAAAGGAGGATGTGAGAATTTTATGCTTATGAAGGAAGCTATAGCTTTCAAAATACTGAGAAACGTAGCTTTTGCTTTGTCTTTAGAATGAGAGGCTTCTTTTCTAAGGTCCTCCATTTGTTATAGTTTTTGACTCTGAAGATGACATGAATTTTATTTCAGCTTATTCTGATTCTGCAGTGAAACATTTCATATTAGCATGGCTCAAGACATAAGAGACATATGGCATGGGCATGCATAGTGCACACATGCACCCAGACTCATGTAAAGTGTAGAGGAAGAGTAGCTTGAAACTAAGATAATGAAATGATAAAAGGTAATTGTCATCCCTTCCCCATTTATTCCTTTAATAATGTGAGATGGAGTAAAAACAGCCATAATACCCAAGGCCTAGGCCAGGGTTTGCAAATTTAAATGTTTGCAGTGGATGTGAAGGAAACAAAGGAGTGAATCACCCCAAGAATAAGAAAATAGAAACTAGGAAGATGGTGGGGAGAAACGAGTGTCCCTTTTAAAGCAGGCAGCAGGTTTGTGGGAATGGAAGCCTCAGATGGCCAATATTTTAGGAGAGGACCAAACATTTAGCTTTTTTTTTGTGAACACAGAGTTTTAAATGTTGGTAGCTAATCTGAAATAACATTAAAAATTGTTTTTAAACATTTATTTATTATTGAGAAAGAGAGAGAGACAGAGCATGAGCATGGGAGGGGCAGTGAGAGAGGGAGACACAGAATCTGAAGCAGGCTCCAGACTGAGCTGTCAGCACAAAGCCCGACGCGGGGCTCGAACCCACGAGTGTGGAAATCATGACCTGAGCCGAATTCGGACACTCAACCGACTGGGCCAGTCAGGCGCCCCTGAAATAACATTTAAATATTGTATGGGTGTATAAATAATTAGGACTGGTTTTTGTTTCTGAGTTTTGGGAAGTAGCTTCTATACCCTTGGAATTTCCCGGGTGGTAGGAGTGCCTTTCTTATTCATGGTGGGCCTCTCATAGTTTGTGAGATGACTAATAGTTTATGAGATGACTCAGTAGGGGGCTGGTAGTACCAGAAAGAACAAATGTGGGCTTATCAAAGCAACCTCCTGGGAAGGGGGTGGGGTGGGCAGAGATTGATACATGATTTAACCAATCAAACTGGTGTAATGAAGCCCTAGTAAGAACTCTGGACACACGGAAGCTTGGATGAACTTTCCTGGTTGATAGAAATCTGTCTTGTCACATATCATTGTATTTGGAAGATAGTATATCCCTGAGGACACAGGAGAGAACAGTGGAAGCTTTACATTTGGGACCTTCCCAGACCTTACTCTATGCATTTCTCCTTCTTGCCAGTCCTGTGCTTTTGCTATATAATAAAAGTGCAATTATAAGTATTGCATTTTCCTGACTTCTGTGAGTCATTCTAGCAAATTACCAAACTTAAGGAAGTAGCAGGAACCCCTAAATTTGTAGCCAGCAGCTTAGAAGGGAAGGTGGCCTGGGATCCTTGAACTTGTGACTGGTATCTGGAGTAAGGGCAGTCTTGTGGAGAACGTGCCATTAGCCTGTGAAGTCTGGCCTGACTTAGATGGTTGGTGTCAGAAATTATTGCACTGGGCCAACTGAAAAGCCTTTTGAGGTAAAGTCTGGGTCATTATAGGCTACTAATTTATGACCTTCGACCTAGGTAAATTCAACAATACCAGATGCCAGGAATGCTTTCCCTAGAGATGTGAGATTTTGGGCCATCCTACCAGTTTCAGTTTAAGGCCTACCCAGGATAATTGTATTTGAGAAGATGCTATGCTGTTGGCATCTTTTATTGGCTCCTGAGTATATCACTGGAGGCAGAAATTTCAAAATTAACCTTTAATAATATTCTGAAATACTAATGCCACTCCTTCCCCATCATATATAAGGCCGAGGACATTTGTTCCTGGGGTTCTGCCTGAGGAAGAAGGCCTATTGTTCATCAGTGTCCATTCTGTCAAATCCTGGTGGGGCTGTGAGGAGGCTTCTACCATCACTTGGTAGAATTGAGGCCATTTTATCCCTACCTTTCCTCTATCCTGGGTTAGAGCTCCCCTCCTAGAAAGTTATCAATGTGTACAGTGTCTTCATTTGTGTTGCCTCAAATTCTAATTTCTTCCTTGAGAGAAAAAGGAAAGAAGAAGGAATGGGAATGACATTATCCTTGTGGTCAAGCATTTTTAGCCTGTGTTCTGACCTAGCTGGGGGATCTGGTGTAAATCAACCAGCTTCAGATTCCACATCTGTCGAGTGGATATTGTAAGGCTTACCTGGAGGGGTGTTATTTAAGAGAGGAGAGGTAGGTTTTATTGTCTTACTTTGCAAGGAATGATTTTGCAGCACTCTACTGGGAGTGTTTTGGCTACTCCAGCAGGAAGAGGTTTGATTTGTGTTAGGTATATAGGTAAGAGATGTGTGGATAAGAATGGAAGTGCTAATGGTCTGTGAGTTTTTAAATATAATACTAATTATGAATTAGTATTCATAATTTCAGTTGGCCCAATTGATGCACATCTGTAATAGGAAATGTTCTAGATGATGTTTACTATCCTGTATTTTATCTTGAGGCCTGTAGGTTTTTACTTTGGTCATATTTATGTGTGTACCATGGCTGTCAATATAGATCTTCCTTGACTTACGATGGGGTTATGTCCTGATAAACCCATTGTAAGTTGAAGATATCCTAAGTCAAAAGTACACCTAACGTTGCTGAACATGATAGCTTTGCCTCGCCTACCACTTACATTAGCTTACCCTTGGGCAAAATCTCTAACACAAAGCCTATGTTATAATAAAGTGTTGAATGTCTTATGCAATTTATTGAATATTATACTGAAAGTGAAAAACAGAATGGTCGTTTGGGTACAGAAGGGTTGTAAGTGTATTGGTTCACCGTGGTGATCGCGTGGCTGACTGGGACCTGCGGCTCCCTGTTGTTGCCCAGCATCTGGAGAGAGCATCCCACCACATACTGCTAGCCTGGGAAAAGAACGAAATTCAAAATTGCAAGTATGGTTTCTACTGAAAACATACATACCACTTTTATATCTCCCTAAAGTAAAAAAGTTGTAAGTCAAAACACTGTAAGTTGGGGACCATCTGTGTTAGAAATGTTAAAATGTATAATTATAGCTATTAAAAGCAATTTTAGGAAAACCATCAGAAAAAAATACAACAGTGAAGAAATAAAAATACTGAATTTTCATATCAATTTTTGAATGAGGATATTGTGGCTAAAATGAAAAACATTATACATATCATTGGCAGAAAATAGTTATATTCACCTCACAATCACTTGTTAGAGTGCAAGTAGCTTAACTAAAGTGAACCAAATGACTTATTTTCAACCTTGGAAGAAAAACTCAATTAAAGTTGCAATTGAACTGTAATGGCACCAAGGAGTTCAACTTGACCTCACATGCCAGATGATAATCATCTTTCAAGTGTACAAACAAGGAAGCATAGTTATCAAAGAATGAGAAATACATTTGTTCAAAGACCATTTACTGCTTTAACAAGAGGTGAAAGCTTGCCAGAAATGTATAAACACCTAACACTGTGCTATTCATAGGCTTAACATGTTCAAAGACTTGGGGGGCAATTTAAAAATATCTTTGAAGTTGTGAGTATTCATCATCATATCTAATAATGCTTACTTTCTGGAGCCCCTTTCCAAGGAGGGCAAAGCAATTTATCTGACTTATTTTCATGACATCCATGTGAGATAAGGCAACTACCATTATCTCCCTTTTGCAAATGGAAAAACTGAAACACTGGGAGGTAAAATTACTTGAAGTAGGTCAGTAGCTGGCCCAAGAATTTAAGCACACACATTAGAGCTTTTAATTCCCATTTTAGTTTAACTACAGAAAACTAAACAAACAAGAATTTAAAAAATAAGAATCTCCTACTTTTTCTTTCTCTTTTTTAGTTAATGGCCAATCAATTTTTCTCCTTGTCAGCCTTGGTAAGGAAAACTGTCTAAAATAGGGCTTTTCACAACAACTAGAATCTTATTACATTGAAATGAATGAAATATTTTCTAAACTTTAAAAATTATTTTATTTTTGAGTGAGAGAGAGAGACAGAGCATGAGCGTGAGTGAGAGAGAGGAAACACAGAATCTGAAGCAGGCTCTAGGCTCCAAGCTGTCAGCACAGTGCCTGATGCGGGGCTTGAACTCAAACGCTGTGAGACCATGACTTGAGCTGAAGTCAGACGCCCAATGGACTGAGCCATCCAGGAGCTCCTGAATGATATATTTGCAAAGCTGTAATGTTCACTTAACAATTGCTTACTAAATGCTCATTCTGTAACATGTTGCACTGTTCAGGATGTTAAGATTTAAAAGGTGAAAAATATGTTCCCCATTTTTAAAAACATTTTTATTTATTATTGAGAGGCACAGAGAGACAGAGCATGAGCATGGGAGGGGCAGAGAGAGGGGGAGACACAGAATCTGAAGGAGGCTCCAGGCTCTGAGCTGTCAGCACAGAGCCTGATGCAAGGCTTGAACTCACAAACCGCAAGATCATGGCCTGAGCTCAAGTCAGACGCTTAACTGACTGAGCCACCCAGGTGCCACAACATGCTCCTCATTTTTAAAGGTCTTCCTGAAGAGAAAGATTATATAAATGGATTATATATATAGCAGTTCAGTGTTATTTAAATTTAAAGTCTTCCTTTTATCCCCCAAATCTATTTCTTTCTCTGTTTTCCCATCTCTCTCAGTGCCACTGCCATACACCCAGTTGCTCAAAACATTAATCTGGGAAGCATCCTAGACTCGCTTTTCCCTTACCCCACCATATCCTGTGGTGTCTTTGAAAACATACCCTGAAGACTTTTAGTCTAATTCGTTTCCATTGCTACTGCCCTAATCTAGTTGGCTGCAAAGACCTTCTAACTAGCCTCTCTGCTTCTTGTCCCCTATGTACCACCAAAACATTTCCCACAATGCAATGAGTGATGTTATTAAAGTGCAAACAGAACCATGTTTCTTCTGTATACAACCCTTCAATGGTTTCACGTTCCATTCAGAATAAAATCCAAAATTCTTATCAAGGTTTTGCAGGATCTGGTCCCTGGTTACCTCTCTAACCTCGTTTTAGCCCCTTCTCTCCTCTTGCACTGTGTTCTAGCCATGCGGGTGTCCTGATTTCAGTCCCCAGGACTTGCTGAGCTCTTTCTCACCTTAGGCCCTCTGCTTAAGTTGCCTTGCTCCGGCACTTGGGGTTCTCAGCCACCTCTTTCTCATCTCAACTTAGATACTACTTCCTTAGGGGCCTCTCTGACCTCTGTTTAAAGCCGGTTCTCTCTCCTTTTATTTATGACATTATTTGGTTACCTTCATCCCATGTTTTCCTCATTTGTAACTAATTATTTGCTTATAGTCTGTCTTTTTCACTAGGCTGTAAGGATAGGTACAGACACCATGTCATTTACTCATTGATACATCCCTCGTGCGTACGTAATAGTTGCTCAATGATTAATAATTGAATAAATTATTGAATTTGAATAAATTATTGAATAATTGAATAAATGAATGAGTGCTGTTGGGACAGAGACAGGCCACTTAAATGTGACTTTTTTTTTTTTAATTTATCTCTACACCCAGTGTGAGGCTTGAACTCACAACCCTGAGATCAAGAGTCACATACTCTGCCCACTGAACCAGCCAGGTGCCCCTGTAATTGCTGTTTTACCAGCACAGAGGCAAGCTGCTATCTGCCAAGTAATGCTTTCTTTCTTTCTTTTTTTTCCCCAGTTACAAAATTAGTATAACGGTGTTACAAAAAAAGTTGAGAAGTAGAAAACAATCACATTTCAGTAAAACTCTAGTTAATTATTTTATATATTTCTTTCCAGTCTCTTCCTACATGTATATTTTACATGATTGTATCTGATATGTACATTTTACCTAATTATTTTCCACGTTCTGCTTTTTTTTATACAGTAGTAAATCATAGGCATTTTTTTTGTGATACTATGAAGACTTTAGATCCATTAGTTAATATCATTGCCTCATGTTCCATTCAATGGATGTACCAATCCTACATAACACTTCACCTATTAATGAATATTTAGGTTGTGTTCAATTTTTTCTTGCTATTGTGAATAATTATTATGTACAACATTTGCCATGCTTTTAGATTATTCTTTTACTTGGTTACTAAGAATGCATGACTGTGGCCCCTGGGTGGCTCAGTTGGTTAAACGTCAAGACTCTTGATCTCAGCCCAGGTCATGATCTCATAGTTCATGAGATCAAGCCCTGCGTCAGGCTCCGTGCCTGCTTGGGATTCTCTCTCTCCCTCTCCCACTGTCCTTCCTCTCTGCCCACACATGCTCTCTCTCTCAAAATAAATAAATAAACTTAAAAAAAAAATAAAAGAATGCATGATTAACATAAGGGTATTTGGTTTGAAGGAGAATTGCCCAGACTTATAGAGTTATTTTGGGTAATCTACCTATTTTGCTTTGTCTTCTAAAATTTTCCAAAATAGAATTTTTCTTGATTATCCTACACATCTACTTATATAGAGCATTAGATGTGGCCATAGCTGCAGGTTAACTTGGGTAACTGCAGATTGAATCATTGAATCTTTCCCAGAGCCTTTCTACTAAAATGGAGGACATGTTATATATTCCCCATCTTATCTTTCCTCATTCTCTTTCCTTCCTTGCTTTCACTGCCAATTAGTCTTAACGAAGCAGGAGGTAGAGATGACTGGGAGAACAAGAGGGGGTGAGGAGAGAGAAAGAGGGAGGGAAGGGGTGGGAGTGCAAAGAGAGGAGAGGAGAGAGCATGGTTAAAAACGCAGTCTATTTCTCAGACAGCTTCGTTTGTGGTTCTGTTACAGAGACGAAGGAAATAAATACAGAGCCTGGATGTGGAC
Organism: Cryptoprocta ferox; assembly: GCA_028646485.1. Taxonomy (NCBI): domain Eukaryota; kingdom Metazoa; phylum Chordata; class Mammalia; order Carnivora; family Eupleridae; genus Cryptoprocta; species Cryptoprocta ferox. Next base: position 90,847,030 of record CM053573.1, read on the forward strand.
ATGGTGGTGCCTCTTGTACATTATACTTTCCTCCTGCATTCGGTTGCAGCCCTGCATTGTGGGTGGAATGGATTGACCCTTGCCTATATCCAGATACTTCTAACCCCATCTTCTTTGCCATCGTGAGCAGCTCTGGGATGGTCCAATTGGAACAAGTGCAGCACTTCAGTTTAATGGTTGAGTGAAATTAGAGTTTCTCTCCTTGGATGGCAAAGGAGAAATAAATCAATATTCTGCTATTAGAATTAGAAGGGAAGCCAGTCTGAAGACAGAGGCAACACATAAAGTAAGGCAGAGTCCAGAGACACACAGAACAAGAGGGGTGGAGCCCTTGATGCACTCTACCTAAAAGCTTGCTTTACTTCTGGACTTTCTAAATACATGAACTGATAAAGTGCCTTGATTGTTTAAACATTTGGGAGTTGAAGTTTTTGTTACTTTCACTTAAAAGTACCTTACCTGATGCAGAAGGACTGGTACGACTGCAATATGATTGCTATCTTGCCGAGTAATCTTATTGTGGCCCTGTCCCAGAAGAGGGGTGACAGTGGCTTCTGTCCTAGAATGAAATGTTTTCTCCAGCACAGGAGGCCTGCCTCAGAGACTTCTGGACCCGCTCCTCTCCCACCTCATACTCCCAGGCCCTGGACGCAATGATAGGTGGCATTGCCATTTCTAAAGACAGGACTTGCAACTGTCAAATACTGTATTTGCAAGTAAATATTCTCCAATTAGAAATGTTTTGTAATTACCAAGTGCCATGAATGCGGTTTGTGATTATTTATAACACATAATAGTAATTTAATTTAATTTATATACATTTTATTTTAATTTTTTAAATGTTTGTTTATTTTTGAGAGAGAGAGAACACAAGCAAGGCAGGGAGCAGAGAGGGAGGGAGACACAGAATCTGAGGCAGGCTTCAGGCTCCCAGCTGTCAGCACAGAGCCCGACGTGGGGCTCAAACTCACAGACTGAGAGATCATGAGCTGAGCCTAAGTCGGACGGTTAACCGACTGGGCCACCCAGGAGCCCCGTTATTTTAAAATTTTTAAATTGTGTAATATAATTTATAAGTGTATAAATAAAATAATATAATATCAAATAGCAGAGGCACAGGGGCTGTAATTCTGAGGCAGAAGCAATCTGGACAACAGCCCTAGGCTAACCAGGGATATATAGGTCCAAAGTCTAGGAATTTGGAACCCACAGAGTGTGCTTGGAATGCTTATTCATAGTGGTGGGAAAAAAGTGTGTGTGTGTGTGTGTGTGTGTATGGCACACAGCTGTGAAAACTCGAAGTTCTGTCTGTCTTCATCTTTCACTCCCATTCTGTCCTTTCTCCCCATACTAGCTGTCACCTTATTCAGTGGGTTATGACAGTGGGATTTGTATGAATGATGTAACTGAAATGAGAATATCTACCTAGTTTATTTTGGTCTTAAAGTTAATGTTTTAAAAGAGTTAATGCATGGTATTCAATGACTGTCCAAGGTGTTACTCCTGCTATGGAGTAAGACTTCCTTTGGTATTTATTGCAACAAGCTGACTCTAGCAAAAAATAGTACTGCTGATGATAACGCTTCTGAGTGGTTGACTTCCATATTAACAGGCCTCTCCTTCACTATCAGAGAGAACGGTGTTCCTTAATCAGAAATATTGCTTTGACCTGCTCATTGATGTAATTTTCTCTGCTAGTGCAAGATATGGAATTAAAACAGAGTTATAGAGGCACCTGGGTGGCTCAGTTGGTTAAATGGTGGACTTTGGCTCAGGTCATGATCTCACGGTTCGTGAGTTGGAGCCCACATCAGGCTCTCTTGGCTGTCAGTGCAGAGCCGGCTTCAGATCCTCTGTCTCCCTCCCTCTCTGTCTCTCCCCACCTTGTTCTCTCTTTCTCTCTATCTCTCTTGAAAGTAAATTTTAAAAAATTAAAAAAATAAAACAGTTATATTGAGAGCAAAGGAGGTGAACAGAGGGGATGATTTGAATTCACCAGGTCACTCTATTTTTCTCCACTCCTGTCTTCATTTTGCCTTTTCCCAGCACTAATACTGACCTTACTTGGTTGTTTGGTCTTTGTCTCAGAGATTCAGATGCTTATTTTTTAATAGGGCACAAAGATCCAGCTATATTATTCTCAACTTCACACTACTTATTGTTTTTTTAATTTTAAAATGTCTGTATTTATTTTTGAGAGAGAGAGAGAGAGAGAGAGAGAGAACGAGCAGGAGAGGGGCAGAGAGAGGGAGACACAGAATTCACAGAGCTTGATGCAGGCTTGAACTCACAAACCATGAGATCATGACCTGAGCCGAAGTCAGATGCTCAACCATCTGAGCCACCCAGGAGCCCCTCACACTTCTTATACCAGTATTTCCCGAAGGTGTTCTGCACGATGTTTATTTTTTCTATTTGTTTATTCATGTATTCATTCATCCAATAAACATTTACTGAGCACCTGTTATGTGTCAGCATTATGTTAGGTGCTAGGAATGCCAGGCACTGGGTGATCAAACTGGGGTCCTGGCAGTAAACTAGAGAAGACACATAGTGACAAGTAAATTAGCAAATATGTAATTTCAGAGTGTGATATGTAATTTCAGAGTGTGAAGGAAGTGAACAGGGTGATGGGCTAAGGTACAATGGGTGGAAGAGGAGGTTTTCCATACTGGATGGAGGAGAGAATGGTATATATTTGGATTATACTTTGTAGGTAGATCTATGATAGATATTTTATCAAATGGTCATTAGAGAGCGGAAGAGGGAATTGGGCATGATTCCCAGGTTTCTGGCTTGAACAAATGGGATAAGTATAGATGGGATTTAATAATATGAGGAAAACAAGTTCTTTAGAAAAATCAATGATACAGTGTTTTCATGCTGAGTGAGATGTGAAACTTCTAAGTTTGTATAGAGGACCGGGCCTGTTTGTGTGTATTATTCCAATGTAACTATTAATAATGTTCCTTTTTAGTCTCAAAAATCCTAGTTTGTGCAATACATTACAGGGTCATCCTGTGCATTGGTGAGAGTAGTTTTGGTAAATTGGAGAGGTGTGATATTGTTATTCAGAATAAGAAATACATATTGGTCTTGTACCCCATTTCTGGCCCAGAGCTCCTAAAACTTTTGGAATTTCCTAAGTGATAAGAGGGATAAAGATGTCTTGATACAACAAACACCTTTTAGGCATACCCGAGTTTACGCTGATAAAGGTAACTTTTGGAAAGCACCTGAGGATGGGTCTGGTTGCTAGGGGAATCACCACATGGTTAGGGAGCTGGAACTTTTCAGTTCCCCTTCACCCCACCATATGAAGTTAGAGCCTAGGTCTCGTGCAAGGATTGCTTTATTCTTCTAATCCTCAAACAACTCTGTGTAGAATATGTGAAAATAATTACCTTATTTTAGCAGTACAAAAACATTGTACTATAGCTACTATTATCTGAATTTTATATAGGATGAAATTGGGGGTGAGCAAAGTCTGTGATACTCTCTTGAGAGTAATGCTGTTTTTGTACTTCCAACTTCACTATGCTCCTTGTTATTTATTCAACCTTTCTTCTTTCCAGTCTTTCGTGGTTGGGGGATGGTGGTGGTGGAAGGAGATGAGAGACAGCCATCCTTCCATTACACTGAAATTTAGAGTATTAGCTTGAGTGTCTGAACTGGGAGTCCTCCCACAATTTGATCTTAGTGCTTATGTATTCCCTATTTTTTTAGTTTTTAAGTCATCTCTATACACAACATAGGGCTCGGACTCACAACCCCAAGATCAAGAGTTGCATGCTCTACCAACTGAGCCAGCCAGAAAGTCCCAGTGCTTGTGTATTCTTAATTTGAAAACCAACTCTTATATTCCAACAATTATGAGTTTAGTAATGGGGAGACTATGGCTTCACATGTGAAATCTGACTAACCAGAGAAATCAGACTTATTGTCCCTGAAAATAGAAAGAACACTAAAATGAGAGATATGACATCTGGGCTTAAATCTCAATTTTGCCATGTAGTGTATCACTGACATTGGACATTTCACTTAAACTTGAACCCATTTCCTCCTTTCTAAAATGAGTTTATTAATATCTGTTCTTTCTGTCACAAAGATTTATAAAGATTAGACAAGGCATGTGAAAGTACACTGCTATGCAAATTTAAGTTATACAACGTCTTTCCTTAAAAGAAATATTTTGAGTCATCATTTCATGTTCTGAAAATAAGAATAAAGAAAATTCATCTATACCCATGAAAGTGGCCTGATCCTCATGTTAGAGAAGAATCTTGGGAAAAGTATAAAATACAAAGAATGATGTAAGGAAAAATTTCAATTAGTTAGAATTCAACTAACTAAAACCTTTAATTAATCAGGATTAGTTTTTAAATTTTCTGATTCTAGGGGTGCCTGAGTGGCTTAGTCAGTTGAGCATCTGACTCTTGATGTCGGCTCAAGTCATAATCTCATGGTGTATGGGATGCAACTTTGTATTGGGCTCTGCACTAACAGCAAGGAGTCTGCTTGGGATTCCCTCCCCTGGCCTCTCCCTCACTTGTGTGCTGGTGCATGCTCTCTCTCAAAATAAATAAACTTAAAAAAATTTTTTGATTCTCAACCCAAAAGACATTTCTTGAATTTATCCTGTGATTTATCCCATCGTCCATCTATCTACATTACTTTGCACCGGGAGGTGTGAGGAAGATGGCAGAGGGAAATGTGGGATAGATGGGGTTCTTGAAGACACTGCTGTGTTGCTATTTTGACTTGCTCTGGAATCCCCTGCCTCTGGACTTTGTTACATGATATTATAAATTTCTTTATTATTTGAGTCTCCTTCAGTTGGGCTTAACTGTTATTTGCATCCAAAATACATTTGCCTCTACTAATTTTACATGAGGTTATCTAAACCTTTATTCTCCTCAAAGATAGGCTTTTATGAGTCTTTGATCTCTTCCCGGCTCGAACTAACACCCAAAGCAGCACACAGCAGAAAATAGATAAAAAGCAAAAGTTTGTTCTAGAATCAGAAATTCACCCCCTTATACCCCGCCCCCCCCCCCCCCCCACTGGCTTCATCTAGTCTGTGGAACTCCTGATAATTGACTCTGATTGCCTGTACTTGGGTATATCTCTGCCTTTTGGTGCCTCTGCTGGTGATTTGAACTTGATCACATATTGTCTAAACCAGTACAGTCTCTGCTGATTTTAACCTCATCTTCTCCTACATTCTCAGTTCTATTCAGTTCAGCTTCTCTTTTCCTTACTTGATAATTGCATAATTACACATTTCGTCCTAGGAAACCTACTTATCCTTATTCATTCGAGCAAAGCAAGAAATTATTCTGGTGCTTTTCTGAAGCCACTAAAAGGTTACAGAAATTTACACATGAAAGAAAATGGCATATAGCAGGGTTGTGTAGTTTACCGAGTTTCATGGTGGATGATGGCAGTGCAGGATTCAAGCCCAAGTCTATTTGTCTCCAAGTCTTTTTGGTTGCTATTCAGCATGCTTTTCATTTCTTACTTTCAAAACAGGAATAAAATCATACTTAACTTGAAAGATAAGCCTTATTTAAGTTCTTAAAAAAATTAAACATATACTTATCATATGCCCCAGCATTCATACTCCCAGACATTTATCCCAGAGAAAGGAAAACTTATGTTTTTACAAAAACCTGTACATTAGTGTGCATAGCAGCTTTATTTTCAATGGCCCTAAAGTGGAAATAACCAATATGTCCTTTAGTGGGTGAGTGGCTAACCAAACTTGTCCATCTGTACTGTGGAATGTTACTTAGCAATAAAAAGGAACAGACTAATGATACATACAACAACTTGGATAAATGTCAGGCATTACGCTAAGTGGAGCAAGCCAGTCACCCAAGGTTATATATGGTATAATTCTGTTTACATGACCTTCTCTAAGTGATAGAATTATAGAGGTGGAGAACAGATTAGTGGTTGCCAGGAATAGGAATGGTGGAGAAAGGGAAGGGTGGATGTATCTATAAAGGGGTAGCATGGAGGGGATCTTTGTGAAATAGTTTTATGTCTCGATTGCATTGTGGGCTACATGAGTCACATTTGATAAAATGACAAAGAACTGTACACATACATTGTACCAATGTAATTTCCCTGGTTTTGATATTGTGCTATAGCTATGTAAGATGGTCCCTTTAGGGGAAAGTGGGTGAGAGGTGTATGGGACTTCTCTGTGCTTATTTGCAACTTCTTGGGAATCAAAAATTATTTCAAAATAAAACATTAAAAAAATAGTCTCATTGTCTCTCATCTTCCATCCTACATCCTCTTCCCCAGTCCAGCCTGTCACTAAGCGAGACACCAAGCAATATTAGTGTAAGGTCCCAGGACCAGCCACCTCAAAATGTACCCCAATGGCATATTGATTATTTTGAGTTGAAGCTACTTGATGAAGGGTCGATGCAGGGACACTCAGACCTTCTCTGTCCCCTTGAAATCAGGAAATAAATCTCCCATATGAAAAATACCCTCCCTGTATTAAGAAGTAAAAAGATATACTTATCATCAGAGTTAGGAACTTTAAAGCTGAGAAAGCTATAGAGACAAATCTTAATACTTTTAAAAAAATCTATTACCTCAGCCTAAATTCTGCTTAGAATTTCTTACTACTTAAAGCTCCCAAACATCTGTTTTCCTTATTCTGTTAACTCCTTACAAATTTATTGTCTCTTCACTGCTTGCCCTGGTCATTTCTTTGGGTCTCAATTTCACTATTGGACCTCCATGCATATGTACTAAAACTTTGTGTTTTTTCCCTCCTGTTCGTCTGTCTCATGTCAATTCCTAAACTAGTTAGAAGAACCTTGGGAAGAAGAAAGGAAATCTCTCCCTCTTCTACATTAGACTCTGTTCTTTCCCTTCCCCCTAAATCTAACCAGTCTTAAAGTCCTGTCTGTCCATTCTGTCGTTCATGTCCTGACATTCATGTCACTCAGGAGCATGCATCTCTCTGTCTGTGCCCCGAGTCACACCCTGCAGCCTGCCCTTCAGCAATATCTCCCTGGCTGATTTCCTATCCTCCGTTTATCTTTTCTAATGCTGATGACTTCTTTCAAATATGAATCAGATTCATTTACTTCCCTGCCCAAGACTAGTTGGTGGCTCCCTGATGCCCACAGTTTCCAATCAACTCAACTTCGTAAACAGGAGCTTTCAGTTCCTGTTCTCTCCTCCTAGGAGCAATAAATCAGCATGTCCTGGAGTCTTGTCTTGTCCACATTTTTGTTAGATTAGTAGATACTGGTTTAGCAAGTCAGAGTGCACCAGAAAGACAAGCTGATACCAGTCCATGGACTTCAAAGTTTCTCTCATTCTGTCAAGGCTACTGCCCTGATGGGGGCGTCCGTGGTGCCTTGATGTTTCCTGTTCCCTAGAGTATTATCCCTACTGGGATGTTAGCCCTGGGGCATGTGGACCATCTATGTAGGGCCTAAGCTGTGGGATAATGAGAGTTCAGGGGACTATGAACACTCTACTACTTCTCTGTTTGTAAGCTGTTCTCCTATAACCTTTATTTTATATCTTCCCTGCACTGCATATATGACACTTAGGTGTCTATGCCTGGAACTACTCTGCGTGATGCTCTCTTACCCGACTGACCGGCCGTTGCCCACTGAGCATGTGGCATCCAACAGTGACCCACAATTCTCAGGAAGCGTACCCTCTGCTGGCTCATGTACTGTTTGGCTATCACCTACACTTTCCTGATTCCTGCCAGGTTCCTCAAACAGAAGCACAACTGTTAGCTTTCATTTTTACAGAGTGCTCCTTCATTCCTCTGCCAGGGAACTTCTAATATTGTTTTATAAACCCAGCGGTGAGGTTGCTTCCTTCTCATCTCACCTAGACTATTAGACTCTTTGAAGGATGAGATGGCTTCATTTTTAGCTTTGTATTTCTGATGTTTTTGAGAGCCCTTGTGCATAGCTGATGTTCAGTACTCATTTGTTAAATGAGCAAATAACTTGTGACATGTGCGAGGGCCCTTTAAATGGGAAACGCTATACCAATGTTAGTTGTGATGAAAGCACCTTAAGGAAGCCAGCAAAATAAGGGATATGAACCAGAATTGATATAGCAAAGTCCGTTACCAATACATTAACCCCTCCACAGACACACAGACAGACACATGTATACACACATGTCTGCACCATACATAGTGCATAGTGTGCAATCAGTTTTCCTGCTGGGACTAACACACTGCAAGATTGGGGTCTCTCTCCTTTCTCTTCATAGAAGGGGTCTACTCCACACCATCCACACATCACGCTTCACATCCACTTCTCTAGACTGTGAGAAAGCGGACGCAGGACGTGGTGTGGTGCTTGGCTGCTGGCAGAGTTAAATAAATACTCTTTAAAGGGGAAAATACTTTTTTATGGGCAAACCCAACTGAATTTCGGCCACCAAATCATGTCCTCTGGCTCAACAGCAGCCATCAGAAGAAGGACAGGTCATTCTTCACATTGATAGATCTGGAGTCACAGAACTCTGTCTCCCCGTACTAGTAGGCGAGTTTTAATGTGCTAGATTGTCTGACTCAGATGCATTGCTTTTGTAGTAGCTTTTTGCCCTAAAGGGGCTTTCTCTAAATCTGAACTTAAGTATGTACCATTAGAAGCCTAAAGAAGGCTAAGTGTTAACTACCCTATTTTTCTAAAGAATATTTATTTATAGCTAAATCTAAAGTCAAAAACTGACTTTGTCTTATGCATTTCTAGTGCCTTTATGAAAAAACAAAGAAAAACTTTACCTTAAATTTTGAAATGACGTTAAGATAATTAAAAAGGGGTAATTTACTTATATTTCATCTTTAGTGTAGTATCTAAAATTGTGTACCACATGGAGACTGGAAAAACGATGATTCACGTTCAGTTTTTAATCCAAAGTGAGAATAATTACACAGAGCAATTTTTCTGATGTTAGGGAAGAAATTTTTCTGGTTTGTTATATTTTCTATTTTCTTTAGTTTTCAAACTACTTTATGAATACTAAATAGCTGTATAAGTGAGGAGAAACTATTTTCATAAAACCATTTTTTTCCATTTTAAATTTATGATCTGTCAAAACCTTAGTAAGGTTGAAAAGTTTTGGCTTAGCCATTTTATTTTTTCTCAACAGTAGATGGCAATATCTGTTCACCTGTAGCAAAAACCTCAATCACAGTAATGACCAAAGACTTACAGATTATTTTTCTCCCTCCACCCTATAAAGTGGAATCAGTCTATTTAAAATTGTAAAATTGAAGACAGAAGCAGTTTGCATGTCAGTACAATCTTTTAAAATGTTGGTTGAAGGGGCACAAAAGTATATGAGTAGATGAAAACTATGCCTTCTTTCACTCCAGGATAGAGAGGCTGGTGGGTCTAGGAAAGGCTGCTGGATCCAGTGAACAAAGACAGCATAGGAGTAGACAGTCTGAGGCAAGAACAAGAGGTTAAGCTAACAATTTCTAGCTAGTTCTGTTAAAATTTATGCTCAGATCTTGTTACATACTCATAGAGATTGTTTGCTTATTTTTTTTAAATTCCAATGTGTGGTGTTTTGCCGAGAAATTTTTAAGCTTCGCACATTTTTATTTTTGAGAAATAAAACAAGAAATAAAGACATAAAACAATGTCAGTTTTGTACCCAATGCCTACGTTTATGCTTTCCTTTTCAAGGAGTAAGTGGCGGCGGCAAGACTAGGATTTGGGAGAGGTTTCCCTCATGGGACACTCCTTCTGATAGCCTCAACTAAGGCAGCTGCACATCTGTATAAAGTGAATTTCTAACACGCACTTGAAGAAACATCTCCACGGTTTCAAAAATTTCAAAAAATTACAGTTAATGGCCTAAAAAAAATAGCTGTGCTACAGGTTATACAGCTTTACTTCTGTGAAAGAATAAACAAACCTTTTTTTTTAAAAGGAGCAATATGTAGTTGTGTCCTCCTTAACACCTAACATCATTTATGCCTTTGAAAACTCTAAGTGTGGTGTTGTGTTCTATGATGAGAGAAATATATTGACATACCACAACTTCCTAGCTTTTACTATAGGAATTTCTGTAATGAGTGTTATCTTCATTAGAATCTATCTTTAATATGGAACATTTGGTACTCATTGGATTGCTTGTTGGCTATAATTTTCTGTAACTAACTTTTCTATGACTTTCTGTTCTATATTTTATTTTTTAAGTTTATTTATTTATTTTGAGAGAGAGAGAAAGAGAGAGAGTGCGAGTGCAGAAATTGCAGAGAGAGAGGGGGAGAGAGAGGCTCCGCACTTTCAACAGGGAGACTGACGCAAGGCTCGAATCCACAAACCGTGAGATCATGACCTAAGCTAAAGCTGGACGGTTAACCTGACTGAGCAACCCAGGTGCCTCTCTGTTCTGTATTTTAAAATAAGTCATCTTTTTGCCAAAATAGTTTCATTGATTGTACACCTGAAACTAATATAACATTGTATGTTAATTATACTGGAATTAAAAAAAACAGTCTCGTTGATAGTTTGCTCTTTAGAGGACTGTGGATAGGAAAACAGCTATTTTAAATAGAACAGCTGGGAAGTGTGGCAAATGGCTGCTACTGCACTGGCAAGCGGCAAGCCATATGCAAAGTACAAAGAAAAAGAAAAAGTGGGGCATACCTGATGATATCAAATAGGTCTAGCTTCCTTGACATCGTACTGATCAAGACTTCACACGTTTTTATGGACCACAATAACATTGGGCCAATTTTCATTGAAAAATGACCATTTCCTTGTTTTTATAGTGATGATCATCCTCCTGGAATAAAAATATCCAATTGTAGTATATAAAAGGATTATAGTTCTTTTGGATTCTTTTTAAAAAGTGGTTCACTTTAAGTAGTTAGATTTTAAAAATAAATGTTTTGAGGAGCCAAGGAGGAATGAGATATAATCCATTTCTAGGTCAGTCTGTGTTGGTGACTGTTGATGTCAGTAGAAAATTCCGTAGGATTCTGGAGATTTTCACTGATACTTGAATTCCTATTAAAGAACAGGTCCAATGGCAGTCTGTCTGTCTCTCTCATTATTTAAGAAGTCTATGGCATGTGTGGTTAACTGAACACAGTTACTGCATAAATAAAGTAACCACATTCCATGAAGTTTTGATGGGTTTATGGTCAAATGAAGGAAATTATCTTGGCTATTTCATGGTGGATCTTTTCCATAGAGTACGGCTGTGTTTCTCTCATTATTTCCTGTAAAGTGATGGGTTTCACAGTAGAAGCTTAACTATTTTTAGGATCACTGGACCTCTGGCCAGTTTAACTATTTATAACAAGTCTTTCTTAGGCAAAGAACCAAATCTCATTTCTTTTATCATATTAATATATCTGTAAACTAATGCATTATAGGATCTATTATATTTAGCTGAGGAATATCTACAGTGTGTATGTACACCTATGTATATTTCATCATAGGAAGCAGCTTGAATTTCTTTATAACCCATGGAACTCTCATTTATCTTGTTTCCCAACAGCCTTTCGCTATTCACCTGGTTTTATGGCCCCTACTATGTACAAAGAAAAGTGTGAACCTAAGGATAGGCCTTATGATTGTAAGCTCCCCCACATCAGAATACATTAAAGGTTCAATTTAATATTATCCATCTGTGGGCAGCTTTGAACAAATAGAGCATGATGATTCTGAGTGTGAACTGGTAAAGCCTACTAATTTCTCTTCCTTTCCATTCACTCTTATCTCAAATTCTCCAAGGTGGAACTTTTATCTGCATGTTTCCAAGAAGGAGTTCAATTAATAACAGAGAAGAATTAAGCTGATATGATCATTTCGTGTCTTAATTTAACTCTTTTAAATAGACTGCTGGGAAGAAAATACCATTTTAATGTTTTTTTTTAATGCCAGGGTTTTTTTCCTTTTTTGAGGGGGAGGGTCATGTTACAGGTTAATATTTCCTCTCAGTAACTTATCCTAGATAATATGGTATCTGATCACTTACCCACATAGTATATACTAAATTTAACTTTAGGTAAATAATATTTAAAATGTAATCAGTATAGGGCCTGCTCAAGCATGGGTGCTACTTCCTAGTCAGAACAAACTCCTGTTAAGGTGTCCCCATTTGATGCCCCTATGTATCATCCCTCCCAAGCTGTCTCTTCTAACCCCACCAGTGTTACCCTTCTCCTCTCAGCCATGGTTTGATGCTCTGGGGTCTGCTTTAGCTTCCCCCCACTATTGGAGAGCCAGGGTGAAGGAGAGCCAGTGCAACCAACATACAGCCAGGTCACTTGATTTTGAGACTTGATCAAATTGACTTAGCCCTTCTTGCTGTATGTGGTGGGGCAGGAGGCATCCCTTGCCCCCACCCTCATCCCCACAATGTCTGAAGGCTTTTGGAGGAGGCTATGTCCCAAACCAAGACCCTTAGATTCTGCTTTTCTGTTTCTGGAAGTCTCTACCATGTGTTTATCTTACTGACTGTATTTCCTGTCTGCCTTTCATGTGTCTTCTTCCTGGACATCACTCAAATCCCTTCACTGCCCCAAGTCCTGACAACTCAGAGTTCCATGGGAGATTTTAGGGTTGGGGCCATGAAGCTGTGTAAATACAGCTTCTGTCCTCAAAAGCTCTTGGCCATTCCTGCCACTGGGCAGTTGTTCTCTTCTGGACTGGGAGGAAGAATCAGAGCTCCCTTTCTTCTTCCTTCAAAGTCTTGCCTTTTACTCAGACTAGCATGTGTCCCTAACACCCACAAAGCCAGCTTCTCTTCTTCCACAGAACAGTTTTGCTCCCTTTGTCTTATTCCTGCCTCATTCAAGCTGTGCCCCAAGGACTCTACAACCGAAAGGGCACATCAAGATTCTGTATCTCACCAAGCAGACTGTTTTCTAAGATGAATTCTGCTATTAGCTATTAAAGTAACATTTATTTAATGTACTATGCTAAATATTAATAGTTATTGGACTAATATCTTTCTAGAAATATTTGCTTGTTCACGGGATTTGCCTGAGGAATCAGGTAACTTCTCAAATAGAGTTTCTGGACTACTTGTGGGCCTTTTTGGTGAGATGTGTCTGATTGGGAGAGCCAGGGTTCATAATGAAAATAGAGTTAAGTAGGTGCCTGTGCTAAACCATTTATGTGCATTATTTTGTCTAATGAACAATTTTATGAGGAATCTATTGTGGGATAGGAAACTGTCGCCTGTGAAGTAACTCACCCAAGGTCACATAGGCGATGGATTCAATCTAGATGGATCTTACTCCAAAATCTCATGCCCTTCACCACTAGGCACTGTGGAACTTTTATCCATAGTCCATTTCATTACATTCAAGGGCAGAAGTCCACTGACTTCAACGTGTTATTTTTTTACCTAATCAGTAAATAATGCATTGTTTAAACACACATTCTTTCTTTATATGTAAACAAGAATCAATTTGTTGTGGGATATGCTGGTTGTGTGACAAATTTAAACCAATGATAAGGCTTTGAGATAGTGCAATATTGTCTAAAAATTAACTTCAGTTCCTTTATAAATATGTATTGTGTACAGTATACAATATAATATAAAATCTATTTTCCCCTTTATCTTCCTGCACCTGTCTCAATATCAAAATATTTGGAAATTTTTTGTTTGTTAAATTATGGTATTGTGATACACTTTATGTTAAAGTTAAATATGAGAAAGCAATTAATACTTCTAATTGAAATATAATTGCCTTTACCATGGCAAAAAAACAGGGATTTTCACGAATACAAAGTTATTTCATGGTATATAAAAAGATGATTTTCAAATAATTCATAAAGAAAAAAATGTCCAGGGCATCTGGGTAGTTCAGTTGGTTAAGCAGCTGACTCTTGATCTCAGCTCAGGTCATGATCTCACGGTTTTGTGAGTTTGAGCCCCACATCAGGCTCTGTGCTGAGAGTGTAAAGCCCACTTGGGATTCTCTCTCTCCTCTCTCTCTGTCCCTCCCTAATTCACACTGTCTCCCCCTCTCAAAATAAATAAATAAACATTAAAAAAAGAAAAAATGTTGAACCAAAATTCAGTTAAAAATTTTCCAGTAGGTAATACATTCATACTGTTCAAAAATCCATAAGTTATGAGAAGGTAAATTATGAAAATTTCCCTTCCCTTGTATTTCCTGAAACCCATGCCCCTTTTTTCCAAGTCACCATTGTCATATATATATTCTTATGTATTTGAATATGTATTTTTATTTCCCCCTCTTATACGTAAATGTTAGCATATTTAAACACTCTCATGTACTTTGCTTTCTTAATATCAGTACATAAAGAATTTTTTCCTTTTCTTTTCAGCTAAATGATATTTTTATATGGATGTACCATACTTTATTTAATCAGTCCCCAACCAAAGGATATTGAGCATTTTCCAATCTTTTACTATTTTAAACAGTGTTTCGTCAATTAGCTTTGTGTCATTTTGCATGTACGCGGGTATATCTGTAGGAACTGAAGTTGTTGAATCAAAGAATACGTGCATGTATAATTTTAATTTTTTTAATGTTGATTTGAGAGAGAGAGAGAGAGAGAGAGAATGAGTGGGGGAGGGGCAGAGAGAGACAGAGACACAGAATTCAAAGCAGGCTCCAGGTTCTGAGCTTTCAGCACAGAGCCCAATGGGGGGCTTGAACTCACGAGCTGTGAGATCATTGACCTGAGCCAAAGTCAGACACTTAATGACTGAGACACCCAGGCACCCCTATAATTTTAATAAATATTATGTAATTGCCCATCATAGAAATGTAACTAACTTATAACATACAAGTAATACAATAATATTCAACCAACATATAAGAGTTTCTATTTCTCACAGCCATGTTAACAGGGTGCACTGTGAAACTTTGGTTTTTGCCAGCCTGGTAAGTGAAGAATGGTATCTTAGATGTGTATTATTTTACATTTCTCCTATTACAAATGAGGCTAAGCTTCTTTTCATGTATTTAAGGCCAACTTGTATTTCCTCCTCTGGGACATGTTTGTTTATATCTTTTGTCCTTACCCAGAGGAGCTCTGGGTCCTCCTCCCAGTCCAGAAGAGAGCCAGTGGCAGGAATGGCTGAAGGCTTTTGAGAACAGAAATACCTGAAATTCAATTGTAAGTGAATATTTTCTATTGAAGTATTATTATTTTTTTTCTTAGCAATTGCTATTTGGAAGATTTGTCTGTGATGTATGTATTGCAAACATTTTCCCCAGCCCCATTCCTCAGAGGTAACCACTACTAATAGTTTGGGATTAGAATAAACACATAGACTAGTTTGGTATTGTCAAATTTTTTTCAGAATTTCTCTCTCCTATCCAGGAATAAGGTCTATGTTAGGTTTTTCTAACCTCATTTATTGTTTTTTTAAAAAATAGTTATTTATTTATTTATTTTGAGAGAGAGAGAGAGAGAGTGTGTGCTGTCAGCATAGAGCCCTATGTGGGACTTGATCCCACAAACCGTAGATCATGACCTGAGCCGAAATTGAGACCGATGCTCAACCGACTGAGCCACCCAGGTGCCCCTGTTTTTGTTTGTTTTATTATTGTGCTTATAGCAGTCTTGAACATTTCTTCTATATTAATTTCTAGATATTCTGTGGATTTTTGTTGTCACTATTTTTATTTGGCCCAGAAATATCCTCTCATCTTTCTCCAGTTCAATGTGTTAGTGTTCTGGTATGTAGGTCTGTCCTTCTGTAACTGTCCTGAACATTTTGGGGGAGGAGTATCTGAATGCTCCACATGGCCATTGGTCATTGAGGAAGAGCAAGAGAAAGGCCAGTGTGGCTCTTATTTATTACTGTCAGGTTGAAGAACTTCATTCCCTTTAGCATTCTGTGATTAGGAAGGAAAGTTTCCAATTCTAAAAGTATCATTCTGGGGGCACCTGGGTGGCTCAGTTGGTTGGGCATCTGACGTCAGCTCAAGTCATGATCTCATGGTTCATGGGTTCGAGACCCATGTCTGGCTCTGTGCTTACAGCTCAGAGCCTGAAGCCTGCTTCAGATTCTGTGTCTCCCTTTTTCTGCCCCTCCTCCACTTACACGCTGTCTCTTTCTTTCAAAAATAAATAAACATTAAAAAAGAATTTAAAGTATCATTTCTTAATATGAAAGGGCTAGATGCCTAAAAGGAAAACACAGTACAAGTATTCCAGTTTACTTCAAGTGGGTTAAAACATAGACATTAGGCTTGAAAGTTTTTCCTTGGATTAATATACACTGTAAAATAGAATTATTTTTGTGAAATCAAGATTTTTTCTAATGATCACATTTCTAAAAAGTCTACCTCTTATAGAACGAAATGTGAACTTTAATTTTAGTCTAAGTACCAGCTGTTTTAGAGAATAAAAACCTATATTAAGTTGGTTCTGTGCACTGGGACATTCTCCATTCTCAGAACTGGTAAAAAACTCATGACATTAAGACTTTAATTGGTCAGATGATGACAGTTAAGGCAATTTCTTATTCTGTGAGAATTCCAATGCACTAAAAACAAATAACAGCAGCAGCAACATGCCTTGGGGGAAAGATCTCAACACCTTTGAATATGGCAAATTTTTATGCTTGTCAATACCTAGTCACCCTACTTTATCAATTCATAATATACATCATTTATGTTTATATAAGCAGCTATGAATTTTTAAGAATTATTCCGTACCTTTTAGTTTATGTTAAATAGTAGTCTCCAAAAAAGTTTTATTTATACTGTGATAGTATGAATTCTGAATAAGTTACCCTTTAAAATTTTTTTTTAACATTTATTCATTTTTGAGAGACAGAGCATGAGTGGGGGAGAGGCAGAGAGAGAGGGAGACACAGAATCTGAAGCAGGCTCCAGGCTCTGAGCTGTCAGCACAGAGCCCGATGCGGGGCTTGAATCTATGACATGAGATCATGACCTGAGGCAAAGTTGGACACCCAACCAACTGAGCCACCCACGAGCCCCATAAGTTGCCCTTTTATTCTTGCCTTTTCCTTCTTCTTTTGAAATTCTTCATTTGGTGTATTTGCCATCAACCCCAGCTTTTCATGTGGTCTGTTGGGCGTGCCCCCTTTGCTCACTATGTTGAGAACATGTTTTTCTGCAAGGGAATGATCATGTGGCAAGGATGCGGCTTCTGGGCATCAGAACATGGTAGCTGGTTTAGTGATTTATCTGATGGGAAATTTTCTGATGGGAGTAATGTTGATGATGTCCCTCTAATTCAGCTACCTCTGCTTCATTGAACACAGCTAAACTGGATTTGAAAGCAAATGGGAGACAATGTGGTAAACCACAGGCAGAAAGACAGAGCTCTTGAGTATTCCTGATGAAATAAAGGCCTGACAAGGAAGAATATGTTGACAGCATTTCTTAGGACATGCTTCAAGGATTACATTAAAACATTTCCACAGGGTACAGGCTTCAATCAGCAGAAGGTGTTCCTGTATCCGAAGTATCACAGGGTTGAGTTTTCCAATGACCTCAGCATAGCAGCCAATATAGGGGTTGCTGGAGTAATTAAACAGATTTCATTAAGTGTCAGCGAAAGCTCCTGGCCAGCTATTAGAAAAACTTTTATGCATTATTACAGTCAGGTCCTTCCAAAAACATCTAGGCTAATGTAATTGAATTGGGTATTGCAGTAAGGAAACATTTATTAAAAGGGAAGATTTGTTCTTCTGCCTCATGTGACAATGTTTTAGGAGATTCTTCTGCTTTCTTCAATTTGTAAAATATGTAAGTGGCTGGATAAATTCTTCCCTAGGACACTTTTCAGACAGATGTATATATTCTCTTCTAGAAGTTTTACTGATCTTTGGATTCATATTTACCTAATGTTAATTATCTACTAAGTTAGGCATTGAATTCTAACAAACTCTAGCATAGCTATTGTTCTCTCAATTTTGTAATTGAGGAAAGGGGGACTCAGAGAGGTTAAACAATTTATCCCAGATCACACAGCCAGAAAACGGGAATAAACCCAGGTTGAATCATACAAGCTATTTATGTTCTCTTCTTACATTTTTATATGCTTTTAAAGAGCTGTTGGTAATATGTTGGGTGTGTATCATCTCATCTCATTACTGAAACCAAATTCTATTTGATGTGAAAAATCTTTATTCTAATCACACTTACTGGGAATTTGTGTAACAATAAAACTATTTTTTTTTCCTGGTTAGTCTACTGTATATTTTCCCATTGACTTTACCAACGTGGAAGAAATGGAAACAATTTGAATATAAAGCATTTCTGCAAAGACAACAAGCTGGGATATTTGCACTGTGGCCATTAGCTTACAGTACTTTTCAGAGATCATAGCTCTTATCTTCCTTTCAGAACTCATGGGGCACTGGAGAGAAGCATGATAGGAGAAGAGACAGCATGACAGACAAGAGCCTATAAACAATTTGGTTTCTCTTAGAGATGCTTTGGGTTGTTTGATGGTATCTCCTTGATATTTCAGTCTTGAGAATTCACTGAACTCAGAACATTGAAAGGAGACTGTCTATTCCCCTAGCCTTAAGCTATCCTCAGGTTAATAATATTGAATTGGCAAATAATTATCTTAAAAACTACAGAGAAATAAGTTCCCCAATTTCTCTGGTAATCTATGCATTCTAGTGTCAGGTATTTATTTATTTATTTATTTATTGCTAGTTATTTTTTCTATATTATTCATTTTATTAGTTCATTATAAACACAATTAGCAGTATCATCTTACTAGATAAAATATCTGTAAAAGTCCAGTGACTGAACTATTGAAAGGACATATAGATATCTGTAAGTAAATAGAGGTTATGGAAGATGCAAGAAAGTTGTGTCAAATGTCCATGAAAGTTGTTGATAACTATTCAAAAGACTTACATTTCTTTGCTTAACTAGTTAGTTTTTTTAAATAGTGTCTAGAACAGTATCTAGCACATGATAGGCACTTAAATACTTAGTGAATGGAAGACCAAAACATGAATCCATTTGTTATCCTCACAGGAGATAAAATGACAAGAAGCCTCCTTGTGAAAGTGAGATAAATTGAGACTAAAGGAAAATTGGATAAAAATCAGTGTAAAGTGGTGAAAAATGCTCTTCATCTGTACTGGCTTTGCTGTCAGCATGGAGCCTGTTTTGGGTCCTCTGTCTGTGTCACCCTCCTCCCCTGCTCGCACTCTCTCTCTCAAAAATAAATACACATTCAAAAACAAACGGGCATATGGGTGGCTCAGTCGGTTAAGCGTCCAACTTTGGCTCAGGTCATGATCTTACCGGTTCATGAGTTCGAGCTCTGCGTCAGGCTCTGTGCCGACAGCTCAGAGCCTGGAGCCTGCTTCTGATTCTGTCTCTGTCTCTCTCTGCCCCTCCCCTGCTTGCCCTCTGATTATCTCGCTCAAAAATATACACGGAAAACAAACAAACAAAAAAAAACCCCAAATTTTTAAACAAAATTCTTTCAACAATAGAAGAAAATAAAATTTAGTAGTTTTGCGATTCAAATAAAAATCACAATTAAGTAGACGTGGTAGGAGAGTAACAACAATGTATTCTTTTTATTTTTATTTATTTATTTTTTATTGTTGAGAGAGAGAGAGAGAGACAGCGTGAACAGGGGAGAGTCAGAGAGAGGGAGACACAGAAGTGAAGCGGGCTCCAGGCTCTGAACTGTCAGTACAGAGCCTGATGCAGGGCTCAAACTCACAAGCTGTGAGATCATGACCTGAGCCTAAGTCGGACACTTAACCGACTGAGCCACCCAGGCGTCCCAGAGAGTAACAACAATGGCATGAGAAACAGGAATAAAAAAATACTTTAGAACACTATTATAACATCCATATCATTCTTAGACTTGATGAAAGAAAACGCCGTATTGGAATCTTATGTCTCAAACCTGAGCTTTGTATGCATAAAAACGGTCCATGGCTGTATAATAAAGACATTGTAAAGTGATCTTCAATGTAATTTACTGCACAATTCAAAGACTTATCCCTAAGAAGTACATGTGTGGTATAGAAAAAACAGCAGAAGATTTGAAAACAAAACTGACGCTGAAATTGACCAAAGGAGACAGAACTTAGTCTGAAACTAACCATGTGACTGGCCTGTTAGATTTTTTAATTAATTAATTAATTAATTAATTTCCATGTACCAGTCATCTTTTATTGGGTGTTGCTTCTTAATTAGGACACAAAAGGGTTCAAGGGTGCCCAGCAAAGGCTATGGTAAGGAATGTAGAACGTGCCTCCACACTGGGCCCTCCTCAGTGGTACTTGTGTAGCTGCTCGTGTTTGAGTTCCTTGTTAAGAATGGCAGTAGCTGAAAAGCACATAAACTGCCAGCACGGTAGAAATCCTAGAGACGCCCCCTTTCTTCACATTGACATACTTGCCGTAATACAGTAGTAACCTCTTTGAAACGCTCCAGCAGTGACGTTAGGGGTGAAAGCCCTCATCAATATCCAGCTTGGCAGCTCTCCTAGTTTAACATCCATGTGCTTTTTCATCTTCACTGGTACGGATGATGCCATCTTGGAGTTCTGGGTGTCTGGCCAATTAAAATTTTTAAAAGTCAACATTCCACAGAGGATTTTAATAGGACCTGGAGTTTCATAATACGACATATATTTGAAATGTCCAGAATACCATCCAGAATTACTCAACATACAAAGGAGCAGGAAACTATGACCAATTCTCAAAACACAATCAACAGATGCCAACCCTGAGACAATCCAGATGTTGAAATTACTAGGCTTTAAAACAACTATTATAATCACCCTCCACGAAGTGGAATTGAACACATTTGAAATGAAAGAAAGATAGTAATTTTGAAAAGAGGAATAGAAATTATAAACAAAAGAGTCCAAAAGAGATTTTAGAACTGAAAAATACAATGTGTGAAGTAAAAGTGAGCCCACTGGATGGCAGAATTTAAAGACTGATGAATAAAAATCATCCAAAATAAAGAACTGAAGAGAAAATATTTTTAAAAAGTGAACAGATCATCAGGTACCTATGGGATAATATTTTAAGATATAACATATGTGTCATTGCAGTCCCCCAAAGAAAAAGAGATTGGTTCATAAAAAATATTTGAAGAAATAATTGCTGAAAACTTTCCAGTATGGTGAAACATATAAGGTTACAAAATAAACTCAAAGAAAGCCACGCCAGACACATTATAATCAAACTGCTGAAAACCAGAGGTAAAGAAAAAAAAAACTTGAAAGCAGCCAGAGAAAAATAACATATTACACAGAGCCTAGAAGACAGTGGAACAACACCTTTAAAGGAAAGATCTGAGAATTAACCAAGGTTTTTACATCTAGTGAAGATATCCTTCAGGAATGACAGTGACAAAAAGATATCCCTAGAGTAAGAAAACTAACACAATTCATTGCGGGCAGACCTGCTCTAAAAGAAATGATAAAGGGAGTTTTCAAGCTAAAGGGAAATGATTCAAGAGGGAAAGATGGAACAGCAGAAATGAAGGAGGAACAAACACGTTTGGATACATGTAATAGAATATTTTTTCCTCAGAAGTTATTTCAAAGCTATATGACTGTTAATAGCAAAAATGTAAGCTTGGTGGGGGTTTCTTTTTTTTTTCTGTAAAATTTTTAAACGTTTATTTATCATTGAAAGGCCGAGAGAGACAGAGCATGATCATGGGAGGGGCAGAGAGAGGGGGAGACACAGAATCTGAAGCAGGCTCCAGGATCTGAGCTGTGGGCACAGAGCCCGACGTGATGCTTGAACTCACAAACCATGAGATCATGACCTGAGCTGAAGTTGGATGCTCAACTGACTGAGGCACCCAGGCACCCCTAGTGCGGGTTTCAATATATGTAGATGTAGTAATATAAGCAGCAACTACAACATGAAAGGGGGAAGGGTAAAGTGAGACTTAGGAAATTGTAAGGCTTTTTCTATATTTTCCTTGGAGCGCTTATATTAGCTCTAAATAGGTGGCTAAAAGTTCTGTAGGTATATTGTGCCCCGTATGGACTGTACACATAAAGAGTGAATTTTACTGCATGTAAGTTACAGAAAACTTAATGGAACAGGAGGAGAGGGGAAATGAAAGTTTTATATCTGTATTTATCCTTTTAGTTAGTTTTGAATTTCACATCATGTAAATATATTATCTAAAATTAAAACAAGAAGATAAAACCAGGAAACAGCCCAATAACTGAGCACTGAAGAGTTTCTGAAGGCTGTTGATGCACACCGTTCTGCTCTGCTCCTCCCTTGAGAGTCTTTTGGACATGGCAGAACCTATCACACAGAACACTACAGCTCATATTGTACTCATCCTTGTGTGCCACAAAACAATTCCTCATGAAGAGCAGGATGTACTGGCTGCCAGAGAGAGTGTGGAGGTGAGATTTTAGCATCCTTTTGAGGAATATGCAAAAGGAGACACAGAAGGATAGTGGTGCCATTGAGGATGCTTCTCCCTCCATCATTTCCCCTGTTCACCTGAAGAACAAGGTCCCTCTCAAAGAATTACATTCTCGCACTGTCAGAAATCCCTTTTGTGTGTTCTCATCAAAGACTACACTTTCGAAATAATTTGGTAGTATACCAGTTAGGAATACCAGAAATGGGGGAAGAAGGGAAAGGGAAATTCATAAAACAAGGCCCCAAATGAAAATAAGGCATAGCCTCCCAAAACAAATAATCCAGTTAGGAAATGGGGAGAAGAGCTCATTGAACGCGGCGTTAGCTTCCCGGGTAGCTGTTTTCTTCACAAGCCGGGCTGGGCCCACCCAGAAGCCACTATGTCTAAGGGACCTGCAGTTGGCATCGATCTTGGCCCCACCTACTCCTGTGTGGGTGTCTTCCAGCACGGGAAAGTGGAAATAATTGCCAACCATCAGGGAAACCGAACCACCCCAAGTTATGTCGCCTTTACGGACACCGATTGATCGGTGATGCTGCAAAGAATCAAGTTGCAATGAACCCCACCAACACAGTTTTTGATGCCAAACGCCTGATTGGACGTAGATTTGACGATGCTGTTGTCCAATCTGGTATGAAGTATTGGCCCTTCATGGTGGTGAATGATGCTGGTAGGCCCAAGGTCCAAGTAGAATACAAGGGAGAGACAAAAAGTTTCTATCCAGAGGAGGTGTCTTCTATGGTCTTGACAAAGACGAAGGAAATTGTAGAGGCTTACCTTGGGAAGACTGTTACCAATGCTGTAGTCACAGTACCTGCTTATTTTAATGATTCTCAGCATCAGGCTACCAAAGATGCTAGAACTATTGCTGGTCTTAATGTACTTAGGATCATCAATGAGCCAACTGCTGCTGCTATTGCTTATGGCTTAGACAAAAAGGTTGGAGCCGAAAGGAATGTGCTGATCTTTGACTTGGGAGGTGGCACTTTTGATGTGTCCATCCTCACTATTGAAGACGGGATCTTTGAAGTCAAATCTACAGCTGGAGACACCCACTTAGGTGGAGAAGACTTTGACAACCGAATGGTAAACCATTTTATTGAAGAGTTCAAGCGCAAACATAAGAAAGACATCAGCGAGAACAAGAGGGCAGTCCGTTGCCTCCGTACTGCTTGTGAGCGCGCCAAGCATACACTTTCTTCCAGCACCCAGGCCAGTATTGAGATTGATTCTCTGTATGAAGGAATCGACTTCTATACCTCTATTACTCGTGCCTGGTTTGAAGAATTAAATGCTGACCTGTTCCGTGGCACCCTGGACCCTGTAGAGAAAGCCCTTTGGGGTGCCAAGCTAGACAAGTCTCAGATCTACGATATTGTCCTGGTGGGTGGTTCTACACGTATCCCCAAGATCCAGAAACTTCTACTAGACTTCTTCAATGGGAAGGAACTGAATAAGAGCATCAACCCTGATGAGGCTGTTGCTTACGGTGCAGCTGTCCAGGCAGCCATCCTTTCTGGAGACAAATCTGAAAATGTTCAAGATTTGCTGCTGTTGGATGTCACTCCTCTCTCTCTTGGCATTGAAACTGCTGGTGGAGTCATGACTGTTCTCATAAAGCGCAATACTACCATTCCTACCAAACAGACCCAGACCTTCACTACCTACTCTGACAACCAGCCTGGTGTGCTCATTCAGGTTTATGAAGGTGAGCATGCCATGACCAAGGATAACAACCTACTTGGCAAGTTTGAACTCACAGGCATACCTCCTGCCCCCCCCCCCCCCGCCCCGGCGTTCCTCAGATTGAAGTCACCTTTGATATTGATGCTAATGGCATTCTCGATGTCTCTGCTGTGGATAAGAGTACAGGAAAAGAAAACAAGATCACCATCACAAACGACAAAGGCCGCTTGAGCAAGGAAGACATTGAGCGCATGGTCCAGGAAGCCGAGAAGTACAAAGCTGAAGATGAGAAGCAGCGGGACAAGACGTCCTCCAAGAATTCACTGGAATCTTACGCATTCAACATGAAAGCAACTGTTGAATATGAAAAACTTCAGGGCAAGATCAATGATGAGGACAAACAGAAGATTCTGGACAAGTGTAATGAAATCATCAACTGGCTGGATAAGAACCAGACTGCAGAAAAAGAAGAATTTGAACATCAGCAGAAAGAGCTGGAGAAGGTCTGCAACCCCATCATCACAAAGCTGTACCAGAGTGCAGGAGGCATGCCTGGAGGAATGCCCGGAGGCTTCCCTGGTGGTGGTGCTCCTCCATCTGGTGGTGCCTCCTCAGGGCCCACCATTGAAGAGGTTGATTAAGCCAACCTGAGAATAGGTCTAGCATTGTTCCACACAACATTTGAAGGACCCAAATTTGTAGCAAATTCCAATGGCAGTTTTAAAGTTGAGCTGCTATAGTTAATAAACTGGGCATTCTTGATACTTGAATATGGAATATGTGCACAGGGAAAAATATACAACATTGCACTTTATAAACACTGTATTGTGAAGTGGAAAATGCAATGTCTTAAATAAAACTGTATTTAAAATTGGCACCAAAAAAAAAAAAAAAGAAATGGGGAGAAGACATGAATAGACATTTTTCCAAAGAAGACATCCAGATGGCTAACAGACATATGAAAAGACGGTCAACATCCCTCATCATCAGGGAAATACAAATCAAAACCATGATGAGATACCACCACATACCTGTCAGAATGGCTAAAATTAACAACACAGGAAACAACAGATGTTGGTGAGGATGTGGAGAAAGGGGAGCCCTCTTACACTGTTGGTGGGAATGCAAACTGGTGCAGCCAACCTGGGAAACAGTATGGAGTTTCCTCAAAAAGTTAAAATTAGAACTACCCTGTGACCCAACAAATACATTACTAGGTATTTACCCAAAGGATACAAAAATACAGATTCAAAGGGGTACATGCACACCAATGTTTATAGCCGCATTATCAACAATAGCCAAACTGTGGAAAGAGCCCAAATGTCCATCAACTGATGAATAGATAAAGAAGATGTGGTGTACTTACACACAATGGAATATTATTCAGTAATCAAAAAGAATGAAATCTTGCCATTTGCAATGACATGAATGGAGCTAGCGTATATTATGCTAAGTGAAATAAGTCAGAGAAGGACAAATATCATTAGGATTTCACTCATAAGTGGAATTTAGGAAACAAAACAGATGAACATATGGGAAGGGGGAAAAAAAGAGAGGGAAGCAAACCATAAGAGATTCTTAACTATAGAGAACAAACTGAGAGTTGCTGGAGGGGAGGTGGGTGGGGGGATGGGTTAATGGATGATTGGTATTAAAGAGGACACTTGTTATGATAAGGATTGGGTGTTATACGTAAGTAATGAATCACTAAATTCTATTCCTGAAACCAATATTATACTGTATGTTAACTAACTAGAATTTAAATAAAATATTGAAAAATAAAAAAAGAAAATAAGGCATAGCAGGAAAACAAACTATACAAACAAGATTGGTACCTCCGTCAGAAACAGATGAGAACAAGTCAAAAACAGGGAAAGATATCCACACATTTGGAGATTCAGAGGAGGTTATAGATCAGGACCCTTGGTTGCAAGGAGAAGAGACATATTTCCGATTGGCTAAAATAAAAAAGAATTTATTGGATCATGGAATTGAAAAGTCCTATGGTATGAGGACTTCAAGATAGGTGGATCTAGGAGCTCTAGAATGCCACCAGGACCAGATATGTTTTCCTCTGGCTTTTCCTTAGGCAGGCTCTTCCCTTGAAGGGCAAGATGGAGTCTTACAGCACTAGGCTTTTTTCCAATCCCCAAAGAAAGTTTATAGCACCCCACCCTCCTCCCCCAAATAATTTTGACAAGGGTTTCATTGTTTTGGCTTGGTTCATAAGCCTATGCCTGATTTGTTTACTGTGCACTGGCCAGCCCGAGTCACATACCCAGCTTTGGAGATGGGAACCAGTCCACTGGAGCTGCATGGACTGGAGATGGAAGAGGGGCCAATCCTCCAGAGAGAATTGAGGTATAATGGATCTGAGTAGGTAAAAACAACAGGTGTCAGCTCTAAGGGGGAAGTTCAGGGGCTACAAACTTGATCAATGTGAAAAGAAGGTCAACAATTCATCCTCAGGGTGTGAGGAGAAATTAAGAGGAAGGGATATTAGGAAACTAAGAGAGGAAAACATTTGGTATCAATGCAGTGGGAGTCTACAGAGATTAGTAAAATAATCACTGAGCAGCCCTGAGGGCCCAATTAAAGTTAGATAGCGTGGATTTGTCATTAAGTCATTAAACCCAGTTTTCAGTAGGCTCATAGCAGGAGGGAAGGAAGGACATTTTACTGTAGCTTTTCCAGAGCTGGGGATTGGCCTAAGCGTCGAGAAATCAGGTGCTAGCAAAGTCATGGTTGAGATGGAGTCCAGGCTGTGGCATGACAATAGGGAAATTAGATGGTAGCTGGTGGACTACGAATGGGGGAGGGGCAAGGACTGAAGGTCATGAGACAAATACAAAGCAGTTTTAGCAGGAGCAGTGAAATATAGAGGAGGAAGAACATGCTTTCTGGAGATGCAAGATATGTGGGCAGAAACAGAAGTTGTAGACAGAGGCACAGCTAATTATCAGGGTCCTGCTACAGATTGGGCTCTTTGGGAAGCATGTCCTGAAATGGAGTGAGGAGCACAAAAGGCTTATTGAGACGTTAACACCAGTGAATGGAGAAGGGTGAGAAGTAGGATTGGCCAGGGGGAGCCATCAGACCATGATGCAGACTTGAGGCCAGGCAGAAAAGAACATGAATTCCCCTTGAAAGCTAGGCAGACTCTGAAGGAGCAAACAGCTGGAGGCTGTCAGCTAATTGCACTCCTCACAGCTGGACAGCTAGTTCTTTCTTGAAGGGGAATCTGAGCATGCCCACCACAGGTACATCTGTGCAAATGTGAAAGAGGCGCCTCCTCTAGGAGTTTACAGCCCCATGGCTACATGGCTTGGTGAACATAAGGAGACTCTGATTGTATTTGGAGGTGAAGGAAGGCAGACCAGGATGCACAGATGGGTGAGCAAGCAACCCTCATTCATCTAGGCACCTTGGACAATGAAAAACAATGCAAAACTATATGCAGTGACCCTGATGGACACACTGTGAGAGCAATGGTTGTAGCAGCCATTTCCATTCCCTTCTCAGTGGACCCAGGATATGTCCTCCCTCTACCCATGCTGGGCATAGTGATTTCCTCTCAGGTTCTGAAAATCTAAACCAATCATCCAATCCCATCCTCTTTGCCAAAGATTGGTTCGGGAAGTTGGGTTTAAACCAATCACTTGGAGCCTTCTCTTGTTATCGGGGTGGGCATATCACCTAAACTGTTTCACTCAGACATGATTGGAGGAGAGTTCCCACCCCCACCCCTCGGGGCAACAGCAAGGGAGCACGTGGTGCCTGGTCTCCTAGTAGCCACTCTAAACTCTTGAGGCGGGCCAGCCTTTGGGTCAAGTTTACAGAGTTGGGAGACCCTTGATCCTTGGGTTCTTGATGGCATTGCCGAGTTGCTCAATCATGTAGCCCTGGAATGTGATCCACCCTTATCCATTCCTATTATGTAAGATCAAAATCCTTATTAGTTAAGCCAGCCTAAATTGGAGTTTAGATTCTTGCAGCCCAAAGTATCCTAACGGACACAGGGCATTTGAGGAGTTTTCAGAGGAGTTAAACTTGGAGGAACTTCAGAGGGATGGCAAAGGAAACAGCGGAGAAGCAGCTTTTGGTTACCATCATTGAGTAAGGTGGCAAACTTTCCTTAAAGTCAGTAAATAATAGTGATCTGGGCAAGGCATAGTGTAAAGAGAGGGTGGGACATTTTAAACGAGGGGTGCTGCTAGGAGTTGGGAAGCAACATGCGGGGTGATTAAAAGCATGGGTTCTGGCCTTAGAACGCATAAGTTTATATTCTGGCTCTTGCGTTTAATAGTTGTAGCACCTTTGGCAACTAAATCTCTCTGGACCACAATTTCTTTGTTTGCAAGAGGATGGCTGTAAGGACTGAATAAGATAATATTTATCAGGCACCCAGTACATAGTAAAGCTCAATAATACTTTAAAAATTTATATCAGATGAATGGAGACTGTTTCTCAACTAAAATCACACTCTTGAGCAAAAACTCTAAACAATCTGTTTTGTATCTAGGAAAACGGCTAAGGGATTGGGATAAAAGAGCTGGAAATGCTGTTCCTAAGGAGGTGAGCACTGGGAAAGAGAGTGAATTTATGGGATTTGATTTTGTCCTATCTGTGGACTGGAAGTTGAGAAACACGGCTCAGAGCAGTTTGGGATGCAGAAGGAGCTGACTGGTGCTTGCCTTTGAGAACAGGCATGGGTGCAACTGAGGTGTGCGGGTGTGAGAGCATGGAGGGCGGTCTACTGCAATATGAGGGAAGGGGTAACAGTTGCAGGAAGTGAGCTGGAGGGTCATGCATAAGGGAGGTAGAGATGGGGTGATAAATGAAGGGCCTGAATGTTGGAGGACTTTACACACTGACCACATCCAGAGTTCTGGAGTCCAGCTGGGGTCCCCGCTCATGCACTGGTGGAGAATATCCACCCTGCTGTTAGTGACCCGCAATAGCCTAAAAAGGGGGGACTCACATCTCCCATTTCAAGGGAATGCATTTTGTTTTTCTAACTTTGTTCAGGCTGTGGAAGCTTGCACGACACCAACATTCAGTGTCTGAAGTCAGCCCGCTAAATAGGGCATCCATCTCTGCAATTTTCAGGGCTGTAGGGCCAGCTACCAGGAAAGGGAGGCTCACTCTCCTTTTCTCCTCAAGGGGCCTGTGGTTAATGTGCTGCCAGGTCACTAACAGTTTGTAATCGTGTTTGTGTCCACTGTGGTGAGTTCCCCAGGGAGATGCGGGGAATTCCGGAGACAGCGGTGCCGAAGAGCTGTGTGTGTCCAGAGGTCACTCAGCTGCTCTGCTTGGGGCCAGAGAAGCAGGGAGAAGAGTCGGGGGGACATGGAGTGCCTGCATGAGAGCGTTCGCCAAGATCAAAATGTTCCCCATTGCTGAGAGCAGATGAGATCTTGGAACCTGGAATCGCACAGTTTCAGGTCCAGCAGGGCCTCTGGCAACAGCCCCAGTGTCTTCAGCTACAGACACCACCTCTGTGAGTGCCAAGAAAAGCAAACACAGGCCCCAGATCTCCTGTTGCACCAATTGGAAAGAAGCCCACAGCAGAGGAGTGAGCTGTGAGGACAGTCTTCCCATAGCTCTTGATTTTCCGCCATCCTTTCCCCATCCGAATCGAACAAACAAACAACACACTTGTAATAAAACTTGCAGGTGTGGCTGGTTTACATTCTGGTATTCTCTTTTGATCAAATTCCTATAGGACACTTGGATAAAATGATGAATAAAACTGGATAATATGGTATGTCCCAGACGTTTGAGACTGAATAGGAGGGGAGGAATCCTGGAAAAGCAGAGATTTCATTCTGCTCCTGGGGGCAGAATGAAAGAGATTTCAAATGGGGGCAAATGAAAGAGATTTCATTCTTTTTAGTGGTCCAGGATGGTATCATTCAAATACCTTCCAGCCAGCCCTTGGGAAACGGATTCCATGTTCTCTTCTTAGGGGCAAAGGTTGGGGGTAGGTGGAACAAAGTGTTCTGTAAAACTTAAAGAGCAAGCCAATAAAGTGTCATCTTAAGATCCTGACCATCTCAGATTGGCAGAGAGAGCAGAAATCCATTTGGGGTAAAACCTTTCCTCAGCTTTAGGAGAAGAAAAGTAGAATCAATAATATCAAGAGTTACAACAGGAGAGGAAGATGTCTGTAATTTGCCAAAGAGAATTGTAAGCCTCTAGTGGCACACGGGTGAATGAGGAATCTGCCATCAGAGGGGTTTGAAGTTCTAGAAAACAAACTAGGGACTGTTGGTGACTCAAGTTTTCAGATATTCCTAAAGCTTTAGTTTCCTGATTAAACAGAGTTTAGTCCTGTTTCCAGTCAATTACCATGTTTCTAGATTGAGATCAATCAACAAATGAGCATTGGTCACATTTAATGGGTGAGGGACTGGGTTTTCTCTGGATTATTCCTACGAGTTTGCTCTCCATCAGTGTTTCCATGAGCCCTGGATACTCTTCTGTTTCCAATTTTTATAATTAAAGAAAATTTCAAACATGCAAAACATATAATGAGAATATCCCAAAGGCCACCATACCCATCTCTCAGCTTTAACAATTAAGAATCTTCTTTACTTTCCCCTTTTTAAAAAAGCAAATCCACACATTATATCTTTTTCACCCTTGAACATAATTTCTACTTTGTCATTTCTGTTCAAAAAACATGTTTTTCTGTTTGAAAATTTCATTGTGAAATATACACACAATAGAATGTTTAAAATGCATTAGGATTGCTTAAAATAAAACAAACAAAAAACTCCCCAAACACTCATGTGTCTACCTCCCAGCTTAAGAAATACAGTATTGATTCTTTTTCAAAACCAAAGATGAAATTTAAGTTGCAGCTCCTACCGGATGGTAACCTTGCATGGATTCTTTGGCTCCCTCCCTTTGCCTAAAATCGACCTGGCAGGAAGTATAGGCATGAAGGCCTCACTGCTGCTGCCATCACCCCCAGAAACACTGGGCTCTCAATTCTGCCACATTCGCCCTGAAAAATCAGGCCATGTTTGCCTCTGTGCGTTATCCCATCCATATGCAATAATCCTTGGTGGGGCATCTGATTGGCCAAGCCTAGATCACAGGACTGTGCCTCAGGACTAAAGAGACTGGAAAGGCAGTCAGTCTGCTCCCTCGATTACTTTGATAGGAGGAGTGGCCCTGCCTTCATTCATTTTGTATTTTCCCCAAACAGGAAGGAGATTCAGACAATGAGCACAAACATGATAAGAGTCCAGTCTACCTGGTATATGCGTCCAGCTCAGGCAAGTCTTCTAAGCTCCAGCTGGTATAGCCAACATCCTGCTTCTCAGCGCCACTTGGCTGTTCCTCAAGCATCTCAGATGGAGCATATTCAGCTCTGAGCCTGTCATCTTCTCCCAAATCCTCCTTCCCCTCCTTTAGTCCTCATCTTAGTGACCTGGCATTGCCGTTTCCTCGTTTCCCAAATCAGAAACCTGGAGACCATCTTGGAATTCCCCGATGTTTTGCTTATTTGGTTTTAACGTCTTTTGAATGCAACTCCAGAGCACTTCCTTGGTCTCCAGCTCAGTGTTCCCTGCTTGAATCAGGCCCTTGTTATCCTTCACCTACATCGGCCTTATCTTGGTTTGAGTTCCCCCGGAAGCAGATCCTGAAATAAATATTTGAGTACAAGTAACTTATTTGGGAGATGAAGTATGCGGGGTAGGGGAAGTGAGACAAGGAAGACAAAGACGCCAGGAGGCCTGTTACCATGCCTGCTTCTGCCCTGGGCAACTGGAGCTTAATCCCATGGATCATAGCACACACCCCAGAGTTGGGCGTGGATTGAGGGTGTGGCTGGAGCATGAATTCTATGACACTTCAAGCCTGTCACAGGCAACAAAGTGAACTCCAGCAGCAAAGGAAAACTCCCAGGTACCACCGTGCAAGTGCTGGGAGTTAGGGGACTGGTGTTGTGCAGTGAAGTCCTGAGGGTGAGACACTGATGGCAGGTGACACAGGCTTCCTAACCATCTTCTTTGCATACATTGTACCCCTCCACTAACTCACTTTTCTATTTTTCAGCCACAGTGATGTTTTCTAAATTGCAATGTGATCATGTCATGGCCCCACTGAAAATTCTTATAAGTCTTTCCATAGCTTTTTATATATGGCCCAAATAATTTAACAAAGTGTACAAGACCTTTCCTTCATTATTTGTCTCTTGCTTGATTCTTTAGTCTTATCTCTTACTACCTTCTCCCTCTATTGCCTCATAAATACAATACAATAAAACCTTGAATTGTGAGTAACTTGTTTTGCAAGTGTTCTGCAAGAGGAGCAAACATTTCTAATACATTTTAACTTGGCAAATGAGTGATATCTTGCAACATGAGTAGCAAATGTCACATGATCACAACTGAGCCAATGGTTCTTGAAATTTGCTTGATATACAAGTGCTTTGGATTACAAGCATGTTTCCAGAATGAATTATGCTTGCGAACCAAGGTTTTACTGTATTCCATTATTTTAAAAAAAATTTTTAAATGTTTATTTATTTTTGAGAGAAAGAGAGAGAGAGAGAGCTAGCGAGCATGGAGGAGGGGCAGAGAGGGGAACAGAGGATATGAAGCAGGCTCTGTGTTGACAGCAGAATGTCCAGTGTGGGGCTTGAACCCACGAACCATGAGATCATGACCTGAGCTGAAGTCAGAAGCTCAACTAATTGAGCCGCCCAGGCACCTCTCCTGCATTTCATTCTTATTGGACCATTTACAGTTCTCAGAATGTGCCACATTCTTTCATGCTTCTGTATCTTGGCATATGCCAGCTCCTCTTTGGAAGGCTTCTTCTGGCTCTTCTGTTTGGCTCCTTCTAGACTATAGAGATGCTGAGCATGTGCGGCTCTGGGTACACTACCAGAGTTTCAGTCAGAACAGTGAGAGAGAGAGCAGAGGTATCTATATATACCTATGTACCTATGTGTGTGTTCCTTGCAAGACTTAATCCTGAAAATGTGCCCTACCACTGATAAAATAAAAATAGAAATAAGAAATGGCTGAATTGGACTATCATAATCTAGTGCTATCAAACATTTGAATCATACAAATAACTCCCTTCAAATTCCTCACTGCTCACCAAGCAACCTTCTGGTTATAATATGATTTAAATATTAACTGCCTACAGGGAAAGTACAAGCCATGACAAAATGAGCATTCCTTTGTGTGTGATGGCCATATTTCTTATTTAAATGAATAAATTATATTATGACTTACATATCATCCTCTGTGAGTTTTGTTGTCATAAAGTTGCATCCTTGAGTCTGCTAACTCTGGTGCACTGTGAAGATAAAATTTTAGAATCTGTAAAGCCAAAGTCCATGCATATCTTTGACTCCTGTGATGTTACCAAGATAATGCCCACCTGTCAAGTAACCAGCCAGCTGGTTTTCCTATGGCAACACCCTCTATTATCATTCTTTTTAAGGTGCAACGATTTAGGTCCAACTAATTGTTGCTGATTTATTGATTACTGCCGCCATGTTTTAAACACCACCTTCTGTATCCAAAGATGTTGCCAGGAACTGCTGGAAAGACATTTTTTAAAATTTGCTTTTCTGTGAGTGGTTACATGTGGAACTAAGCCATGAACATCTTCTCATTTAGTTGCTCCTTAGACCCACATATTTTTGAGATTGCTGACTTGACAGGCTTCACTGTTGAAAAGAATTTATCTTTGGGCAATATGCAAAATGGGTGTTTCACACAGATTGACTCTGTGGCCTTATTCAACAGGTCAGCTTAGACGAGATAATGGAATCCTCTATTTAAGAATAGAAGGTTCTGTTTTTGTTTTTGTTTTCTTTTTTTAATCAGGAGATTTATTTTTTAAATCAGGAGAGAATACTGTAGGGTAAGATTAGCCTTCTATGATTATATGGTTCCATAGGGATATTAAACTAGTAAATATCAAAACTGAGAAACACTTTTTAATCCCCCAAAAGAACATGAACTGGCTAATTATTTTAGGTTAGTAATATTTGGCTCTATTCACTTCCTTTGTGCAAGCTGAAGGATGTCTAAATAAAATGTCATCCATCTACAGTTCAATTAATTAATGAATTAGTTTCCAGTTATGTTAATAGCTCTGAATATGTACCCTGACAAGTTTTTTGCTTTTAAACACATTAACAAGTCCACATTAAACTCAGTTTAGGAGGCTATTCTAGATAGATCATCACTTCTTCTGGTTAGATGTGGAACAGAAAACATATTGATGCAAACACTTGATTTGCAACAACCAATTTGGTGTTCTGTATCTAAAAAAACCGAGAAGTTGATCCAGAATTTGACCTATAGAAGTGTAGCCAGCTTTCAGAAGGGATATCATTGAGCAGTAAAAATGTCCCATGCGTGCTCCTCCTTGTGTTTTCTTTTTCCTCAGGCTGGATGCAGATTAGGCACTAAAAAATTACAGTAGAATTCCATGATACCGACAAAGCTTGGGTCTCTGAATTATCATGTGGAGGAGAGCTAATGCACTGGCCTAAATTCCCCACCAAGACAGGAGCAGGAATAACTATTCTATTGTTGGAGCCATTGTGGACTTTGATCTATCTGTCATGTTGATCATCTACCCTAACTGACATATTATGAGCAATATAATGTGTGAAGTTAGTGAAATCAGGGGAACATGCAAAGTCATCAGAAGCCTGTGACAAAACAGATAAACAAGGAGAAGGGAACTTTAGGATGCTTACAAAAACAAGAGTTTGACCAAAGAGAGCTACGGGTTTGGTAATTGCAAACTGTGCATGTATCATTACTGGTTATGTTGGTAAGTGGTGCCCAGCTGATACTACTATAATGAGAATAATCCCATAAAAACAAAGTACACAGGTATCAGAGGTCTTGCACGCACTTGTTCCAGCTAGCTTTAGTCGGAGAAAAAGTCTAGGGTGGAGTCTTGGTGGGAAGGGATTTGTGCTGAGACAGAAGATGGGTAAAATAGGAAAGAAGTTGGAGGATGTATGAAAAGGTAAAATTGAGCCTGTGTGTCTTCTTAGGAGTGCTGAGGGTATGTTTTGTAACAGACTTTTTTTGTTCAACATCAGTGAAGATAATAAACCATACAGTGCCATGGCCACTTGTCATCATGATTCACGTCGCTTCCAGGAATGAACCTCGGGCTAGAAGATGGTAGCTCTCCTGGTAATTTGTGTAATTTGGCTCAAGATTGTGGCATTTGTGGCAGCTACTGGTTAGACAGCAAGCTATGCTAACAGGAGGTCGGGCCCATGGAAGGGTGGTGAGAGTAGAACAGGAAGTTAACAGTGTGTTTTACTGTAAACAGTTTAGCCACTCTCCTATTCAAGGACATTTATGTTTTCACTTTTCCTCTAGTACAAACACTCTTGCAGTGAACAACCCTGGTCGTTAATGTTTCTCTCGGCATGGGATGTGAGTGTTTATGAAGAATGCAAATTCCTAGACATAAATTGTGTTTTGCTCTTTTTATCTTGTAACTTTTTTGCTGTTATTTTCCTTAACCTCTCAACATTTTAATAGTTTAATTGTTTTAATGGTTAAAAAAAACCCAATAGGGGCCCCTGGGTGGCTCAGTAGGTTGGGCGTCTGACTTCGGCTCAGGTCATGATCTTGAGGTGTGTGAGTTCAAGCCCCACATCGAGCTCGTTCCTGTCAACGAAGAGCCCACTTCAGATCCTCTGTCCCCCTCTCTCTGCCCCCCCCCCACTTGCACT
The DNA here is from genome assembly GCA_028646485.1 of Cryptoprocta ferox. Lineage (NCBI taxonomy): Eukaryota > Metazoa > Chordata > Mammalia > Carnivora > Eupleridae > Cryptoprocta > Cryptoprocta ferox. The sequence goes on from CM053573.1 coordinate 90,882,861, forward strand.
GTCTCAAAAATAAATAAAACATTTAAAAAAAGTTAAAAAAAACCCATAAAATATGTATCAGGATCCTATGGCAGCTGGTAACAGAAAATCCACTTCACAACTGTTAAAAGGAGAAAAAAAGGAGATGTTATTATCTAATGTAAAAGTCCCCTAGTATGATGACTTCAGAATTGATTTATTTAGTGGCTTAACATCACTGAGATCCCGGGTTCTTTCCATCTTCCCACTAAGCCCCTCTCAGTGTGTTTACTAATCTTCAGGTGAGCTCACCTCCTGGTGGCAAGGTGATTATAAGAGATAATAGATGGTCTCTCTCATATGCCTCTTTTTTCTGAGTGAGAATATTCTTTCTAGTTGCTTTCCAGCAAACTTCTCCTGAAATCATGTAAACATATGCCTGGATCATCACTGAGAGGGGAATGGGACCATGATGGTCTTAGACCAATCAGGATTCATCCTCTGGGACTGGGGCCAAGTCAATCTTTCCTGACACAGAAAGCCTGGGAAGGAAATCACATATCTGTAAGCAACCAAAGTTCTATAAGAAAAGGAAAGAGAGAGGAGAAATGGTTGTTGACTAGACATCTAACAATGTCTTTAAAGATCATGTGTGCTATATCTTCTTTCATTATAATTTGCGTTGTTAACATACGTAAAAAATTTAGTAACTCTATGGTGACAGATGGTAGTTACACTTATCTGGTGAGCATTGGGTAATGGATAGAACTGTTGAATCACTATGTTGTACACATTAAACCAATGTAACACTGTATGTCAACTATACTTCAATAAAAAGGAAAACTCAAGTGGAATTTCCTATTCATTTTGAGTAATATTTGAGTCATGGTGGTATTGAACTGCTGACAACCACGTATACTTTCAGCGATGTATTCAAAATAAAATTTCTTCCAGTTTAAGGGATTAAGACAACGAATATAATTTAAAAAATATTAAAAAATTGTTTTTGTTCTTTTGAATCCAAATCACTAAATCTCTGTTGTAATGGATATACAAAAAAGAAAGAGCAAATTTGTGTATGAGAAACTTGTTTAAAGTTTGTAAATCTGTATGTTGATTTAAAATAGAAACGCCATCTTAATCTGCTTGTATGCTAACTCATATGTATTGGCCAACTCATATTTTAAAATGCTAATTTGACCTTGAAGATTTATTCATACGGTTTTGGAGTAGACAAATGCTGCACATTAATTAAACTTGACTTAGGGACAGCTTATTGGCTTCATGTAGGTTTGAAAATTTAGATGTTGGTTTTCATTATAGCTGCAGGTTCCAATCACAGTTCATTTCAAACTATTGCAATTTAACCCCTTGTTTTGGTGTTTTGAAGACATTGATTATCTGAGAGAAAGAGGAAGGGAGACATTAAAAAAATAAAAGTGTAATAGAGACAATCTGTGGTAGGATGTATTTGAAAAAATTTCAGAGACAGAATCCTTTGCATTTTGTAATCAATACATTTTTAAATGTAAACAAAGATAGGCCTGAAGATTTTATATATCAGTATCTCCAATGCAGTGATCTGTTCTTTTTTTCTTTTTCAAATTTTTATTTAAATTCTAGTTAGTTAACATACAGTGCAATATTGGTTGCAGAAGTATAATTCAGTGATTCATCACTAGCATTCAACACCCAGTATTCATCACAAGAGTCTCTTGCAGTAGTCCATTCTAAGCGTTAAATCTAAATGTTTTCCTCCTCGCATTATCAACAATAGCCAAACTAGGGAAAGAGTCCAAATGTCCATTCACTGATGAATGGATAAAGAAGATGTGGTGTATATATATAATGGAGTGTTACTCAGCCATCAAAAATAATGAAATCTGCAACAACGTGGATGGAGCTACAGTGTGTTACGTTAAGCGAAATAAGTCAGACAGAGAAAGACAAACACCATATGATTTCACTCATATGTGGAATTTAAGAAACAAAACAGATGAAGATATGGGAGGGGGAAAAAGAGATGGAAACAAACTATAAGAGACTCTCAGTGATAGAGAACAAACTGAGGGTTGGTGGAGGGAGGTGGGTGGGGGGATGGGCTAGATGGGTGATAGGTACTAAGGAGGGCACTTGTTGTGTTGAGCACTGGTTGTTATATGTAAGTGATGAACCACTGAACTCTACCCCTGAAACCAATATTGCATTGTAAGTGAACTAACTAGAATTTAAATACAAATTTGAAGAACATAAAAAAAAAAGTTTTCCTACTCTCTGCTATTTCCTCTCCTTTGGTTTGCCAGGGAGTATGATTATTTATTATTACTATTGTAAACATAAACAAATAATATTATGTTATTAAATGAATAATATTATAAGTAAATAATAAAATTATTGTTATTATTAATGACTTCCACCTCTTCAGTCCCCTCTCATCCCCAACCTGAATATCTGTGTATAGTGACCAGCTTTAAACTTCGCGCCAACATCATACCCAGATACCCAAAGCCTCAATTCCAGTGTCATTTCAGAATCTTCCCTGCCCCTCACCAAAAGCACCCCTCATGTTTCCCCATGTCTTATGCATTACACCTTCTACATCCCATTAAAATCATTTGTTCTCTGTAAAGATATTTGCCACTTTGGCCTGCTTTATTTATTCTCAGTTTTCCTTTGGAGAAGTTCCTTTCTCACTCTTAGTTCGAGTGGTTTGGGTGGGGCTCCAGAGGTGAACATGGAACGCAGCCTTGCCCGGTCAGCAAATCCCGTTTGCCTGTCCACACTGGTAGGTCAGAATGATGGGCACATGTCCCACGTTCTTCCAATGAGATGCATACTCAGAACTTTATGGGAACTTGAGGGGCTGCTTACAGGATGAGATATAAGCCTGGGGCTGCTTACTGACTACTGTAGAATCAAAGAGAAGGAAGAGAAAGATAATGAGTTTTGGTGACATCGTTTGAGCTGTTGGAGTTAGCCATACCTGAAACCTTGCCTCAGTACTTTTTGGTCCAAGTTGCAACTGAAAATGTTCTGGTGGACAATAATTTTCCCATGCCCACTTAACCCCCTTAGTCTTTCTCCTAAGGTAGTCCATCCTTTTGTCTGCTCTGACAATTTTATTCTTTCTTTGAAACTCAGTGCAAGTGTTATTTCCACAGTAGAGCCCTCCATAACATCTCCCCCTTATAGACAGTCCTGTGTTCTGCAAAAGTGTGTTATGTGCAAAGCATGTGACAGTAGAATAGTCAATGTAACTGTTAGTCTAGGTAATTGTTAGCCTATTGTTAGACACTACTCACTGCCTATTAATCTCCATTCTCCCTTTTTTCTTGTAGCAGGATTTCTATTTGGTTTGGAGTGGTAATATACTTAGCTTAAATACTTGTCTTTCCAGAATTCTTTGCAGTACAGGCAATCTTGCTGCACAATTTTGACCAGGGGACATAAAAGAAAGTCTACTAGAGATTTCTGAGAAAGACTTTGGTTTCCTGATTCAGGAAATGCTTTTTCCCTCCTCTATTCTGTCCCTTCCTTCTCTATTGGCAGGAGGCATGAGTTTGGAGGTAGAGCTGTTACCTGGCAGCCTTTGAGTGACAAGCCATATGTGAGTGATAGTGGAGCAGAAAGTTATTTGGAGCTATAGCCTGTTGACTCTGAACTGCCCACCTCTGGATCTAACTTTGGGAGGAATATACCCTATTCAGTTAAGCCACTGTAAATGGATTTTTATATTCGGATATTTTATTTGGATTGCATCATAATAGTCTTGCTTAAGTCTATGATCTTCTTAAAAACAGAGTGTAGGCTTTTACTTCTGAACCCTGAATATACCTAACTTGGTACATAGTAAAGCTTCACTCTAATGTTAAAAATGGGATTAAAGTCTCAGATCTATTTCAATCCTGAGATCTCATGCTTGTATTCTGTAACCCACTTATAATGCCAGCTCTCACTGCAGCATCTACCTCCTTTCTCCAAGTCTTTTTGCATGTTATTTTAAAAGGAGGCCCCTACCAGGAAGCAGAGGTTGGTCTCCACTTCTCTATAATATGGGCTGCTATTGATATTACCTTCCTTGCTTAAAAAACTTTTAACCATTTATCCACATTTGTTCTTTTTTTCCATTTCATATATGGGACCTGTAAAGACTTCAACATGAGACTAAAATTTCAGATCCCTTAGAATATGGTTTCACTTAGAAAACACTTAAAACAATAATTCTGACTTAAGAATTCAATATATTAACAGCTGCCAGTATCAGTCATCAAATTTGGCTCCTTGAGAGGCTGCCTTGGGCCTCAGGTAAAATTATTCATCATCCTAGATAAAAATGCATTTCCTTAGGCCTTGACTCTTGCCCCAGGGGACCGATCAAGCTGATGGTGATGATTATTGTAATGAGCAGTAATTACTGTTGGCTGAACACTGATTCCAGAATTTCTGAAGAACGAAAGAAAGAAAAAACCTCAGCTATTATTATAGCAGGGAAAAGAACTTTATTCCTTATGACATGTGCTTTTTAACTCCCATTAGCACTATAGGAAAATTATTCATGTATATTTCTTATTCATCAATGGTATCAAAGAATTCAAAATGAGGATCCCCCAATTAGCTTTTGAAAGTGAAAGTGGTGTTATCACCCAGAAAGAGGCAAAATTAGTTGTGTCTTTTCATTAAAAAGAAGTTTGGTGGAAAAGCAGTCATGTCTAAAATTAACCATAGATGGGCTTTTACACTATGAGAAGCAAGGACCAGATTACTTAGATCATCACTAAAGTCATTCCAAGTCATAGATGCTAACAGGTTAATCATTTGCAAGAAAAGAGGAAAGAAGTCCCCCCTACTTGGTTGGTGGCTTCTTGCTGAGACAAAGGAACATAGAATATATGATCTGAAATTCATTGGACCATGTGACTTAGTCGGAGAACCTAGATGTTGGAGCTAGAGCCAAAATCATGATTATAGTCATCAAATTTCAAACCTCTTCAAAGGACACTCAAGAAAGCCAGTAACATTTACCTGTGCAACCCAGGCACTGCCCTTAGAGATGAGGTATTGTTTTTAGATTTCCTCAGAGTTCATCTTACCCAAAGGCTTTTCCTTATTAAACTCTTCCCTGGAGAATATCTTTAAAACTAGCTTTATTTACTCTTGAGATATCAGCCCAAATCACCTCATTTGTTGAAAAAGTGCCACAAAGAAACAAAAACTGAGTAACACAATAAAAAGTGATGGTTGGTTGGTGGCTGCTTTAGAATGAATGGTCAGAGAGAGAAAGAAACTTCTGAGCTGAGATAAGAAGGAGCTGGAACATACAAGATCTGGGAAGCAAGCATTTTAGGCATACCAGTAGAAGTGGAGCCATGGAGATTGTCTGTAGTGCACAATGGTGAGGGAATGAGCAGGAGTTCCCTGTACTGGAGCAAAGGTGGGGGTTGGTGGGAGGAACCAACTGAAGTGAGGTTTGAAGAGCAGGCAGAGGCTGAGTCAAATGGGCCTTTAGAAAAGAGTTTATATTTATTGTAAGCGGAATGGAAAGCTGTTGGACATGAACTTATCTCATCTATGTTTTTCAAAGACACATAGGCTGCTCTGTAGGAAATGGATGTTGTGGGGTGAGAGTGGGGATAGGAGACAGTCAGGAGGCTGTTGGGTGAGTCCATGTGAAGATTGATGGTAACTGGATCCCAGTGGTGGGAAGTGGAGAGACATGAATGGATTCATGATGCATTTTGGAGGAACAGGCAACAAAATACTTTGATGAATTGAACATAGGGATATGAGAGAGAAAGAAGAATCAGGGCTTGAATGGAGTGGATGATGTTACCATTGAGTGAAATGGAAGACTGGAGAAGGAGCAGATTATTTTGTGGAGTTAGAAAAGAGAAAGTATGGACATATTGAAGTTCCTTTTAGGTATCCAAGAAGGGTGGTTTGGAAAGGCAAGGCTGGCCTTGATAACAATATTTTCACTTAAGAATTAGGGAGTGAGGAGAGACACTAATGACAATTCTTTTAAAGAAGTTTTAAAGCGAAGAGAAGCAGAGAGATGATGTGATAGCCAGATGGATGTAGAGTTAAGGAAGCTTCATTTTGTTTTAAGATAGAAGATACTGAAGCATATTTGTAAGCTGTGGAAAGAAACTGGCATTCCTATGAAGGGAAAGATGAAGTCCCTTAGAAGATGAGAGGAGAAGAGATCAAGAGCAAAAATGGAGGGTTGATCTTTGATAAAGAGAAGGAACTCTTTATCTATAGCCAGTAGAGAGGTGCAGAATGTGGGTACAGATGTGAGTGGTTTTGTAGATTTGGAGGTAAGAAGATAAGGAATTCCCTTCACTATTTGTATTTCCCCAGTGAATTATGAGGCAATGTCTTTAGCCAAGAATGGTGGGGAGGGGAAGGAAATTTAGGAGACCTAGGGTAGAGAATAAAAGGTGTAGTGTGGTAAATAGCAAATCTGAAAGCATAATAGGATTTTGAACTATTCTGTGTGCCCTACTGAGATTTGTGATCATGGATTTAAAGTTAAAACAACCAGCACAGTCAGTTACATGTTTTTCCCTAGGAATCTTCAAGAGACTTGGTTCAGGCATAGAGTATTTGTGGCAGTGAGTATAATGGCCTTAGGGGACTTCACCAGGGAAATATAATGGTGAGGAGGGGGTGAGCATTTGCACATGATTATAATTATGGGCTACGGGAATCTGGATTCCAGGACATGAGAAAGTGATGAATGGTGAGAAGGCAATTGGGCCAATGGATCAAAGATATCTATAAGGTCAAAGACTTATTGCAGAGAGAGCTCTTGAGTAAGTGAGTAGAAATCATTTGGAGAGGTATTAACATATAGTTCGTGCCCTACCTTCAAAGATTCTGATTTAGTTAGCTTGGACTGGAACTTAGCATCAATGTTTTTAAAAAGCTTTGTAGGGGCGCCTGGGTGGCTCAGTTTGTTAAGCATTGGATTCTTGATTTTGGCTCAGATCATGATCTCATGGTTGTGGGATCGAGCCCCTCACTGGACTCCATGCTGCGCATGGAGCCTGCTTTAGATTCCCCCCCAATTCGTTCTCTCTCTCCTTCTCCCTCTCCCTTTCCCTCTTCCCTTCCCCTGCTTGTGTATGCTCTCTCTCTCAAAAAATGAGATAAAAAATTAAAAAGTTTTGTAAGTGATTATAGATGCAACTTTGGTTAAGAACCCTGTATAACAGGAATATGGACAATCAGTTCACTCTTGAGGATTAGTAGTTAGCTGGAAGGAGTGGAGCCATGAATAACTGGTGATTGTATGGTGGCCTCATAGACCTGACAGTGAGCAAAAGTTTCCTCCTCCCCTGATCAAACAATGTCCACAAGGGTAAATTTGAATGTAACTACAGTAAATATTAGCTGGGATGATAATCCCACCTGTTAACATGGGTACATTCCATTGCTACAAACATTCTTCATGGGACTCTCTGAGCTTGCTGCAATGTGGCAGCTCAGGAGAGCGAAGGAGAGTGAAGGACTACCTCACCAACATGGCAGGGCTCTGTGAAGGCCCTCTCGAAGCATCTAAGTCATAGGTGCTCTGAAGTCTTTCATAGGGCCACTCCCCTCTTGGTGAATGGAATAAATATTACCTTGTATGTATATGGTCAAAAGTGAGAAAAGAAAACAACAGCAAAGCAACCCAAAGTGTAAATTCCCTGTCACCCTTTTCCACTTGTTTTATAGATTAAAAACATGACAAGGTGTTACATATGGCTTAATGAGATAACAAGAATTTTCTTTACATCAATCAACAAAAATATTATGATAGAACACGTTCTAAAAAGTCCTATAAATAACAAAAAATGTTTGTGATACACAACACTAGTTCCTAATCTTGCTGAACTTGCTGACCCAGAAATTGTCAGGGTCACCCCCGGAGCCAGCAGAAGGCTAGTTTCATGTGAGGTCATACATGGACAGACTTCTCTACCCTGGCTCCTGCTAAGACAGGAACCACAGAGATAAGCTTCCAGGTTATAAAGTCAACATAGGGCCTCTTACCTGCATGGCTACAAAAATATCCAAGTGGCAGAAAACAGATGTGAAATCAAAGAAAAATCAGGGAGAATGCCATGTAGTGTTCAGCCATGACTGGGTCTGAAAGTTATAAGCACCAAGTAAAGTCAAATGTGGCCAAAGAACTTACAGTGCTTTCTCAAGCAGGGCTTTCACTGCTCATTCCCATCACTGTGCAGTAGGGTGGTGGGGTGGGGGGTAGGGGTAGGGAGTGGGGGAGTGGCAGGAGTGGGAGGAACATAAACATTTTAAAGGGAAATAAACTGCACAGTTTTAAAAATATTAAAGGATGTTTTCTGTTGGTTTTAATCTAAAATGGAATTTATCAAAAAGAGATGAAAATGATCAAACAGTGTCCAAAGGGTAAATTAAAGGATAAATTTGAATATAACTATGGCAAATATTCACTGGGATGATAATCCTAACTGTTAACATGACTACATTTCCATTGTTACAAACATTTGGTTTAACTTAATCCCCAGAATATATTACTGCCAAAAAGAATCTCATTGACAAGAGCTAATGCATTGGTTATTCCTAAAACTATCCCTTTTTAACTGTTGACTTACTGGTAGTGTTTGTCATGGAAAAGACTATTTTTATTACCATTGTCATCAGTCTTAGTGAAGTTCAGAGATATTTGTAGTCACTACAGCTTATTCCTTTGCTGGTTACACATGTGTGAACAAGAGCCCAGAAGTTCCGGTGAAGCTACATTTCTATCGGATGACAGCGTGACTGTGATTGGATCTGTTGACAGTGTTTGGCGGAACTTCCAATCCAGATTCTTTTGACTAAAGCCAAAAGGCAAGAGGAAGCAGAAACAACATGCACAGTGAACCTATTAAAAATGTTTTTTTTAATGTGATCAGCCTTGCTTGGAAGTGCTGAGGGGTGGGTGGTGGGCAGGGAATCTATAACACTTCCCTCCAGCTTCTCAGATATTCCCTAGACTCAGATTGGCGGACATCTTGCAACATCTCAAAACCGCACAGGGAACACAAATCAGAAAACATTGCCAGACTTCTCCAAAACCAGCATTTCAACAAAATAATGCAATATGGTGGAAAGACCTTTGGACGAAAAGAGAATCAGGAAATGTAGGTTGAGCCCCAGTTCAGTTATCAAATAGAAAAGTTGTCTTGGCCAAGTCATTTCCTTTCTGGGCCTCTGTTTCCTAATGAGAGAGGTCTAGTATATCAATGGTTTGCAAATAGTGCTCCTCTGAGGCCTTGGGAAAGAGCAGATGGGGAAACCCACCAAACTATTCTTTATTTTAGTATTGGGGTTTTATTTGAAAAAAATTCTGCCATCAAAAAATTTCAAAACTACTAGATTAGATGTTCTTTAAGGTCTCTTTAAGAGTAAATACTTTGAGGGGGCACCTGGGTGGCTCAGTCGGTTAAATGTCCAACTTCGGCTCAGGTCATGATTTCACAGTCTGTGAGTTTGAGTCCCACGTAGGCCTCTGTGCTGAAAGCTAGGAGCCTGGAGTCTGCTTCAGATTCTGTGTCTCCCTCTCCTTCTGCCCTCCCCCACTCATGCTCTGTCTCTCTCTCCTTCAAAAATAAATAAAAAACATTAAAAAAAAGATAAATACTTTGAATTGACAGTAGTGGTTTCTGAATTTTTTGATCATGCAGATTAATCATTAAAAATAATTTTACCATGTATTCCCAAAATAAATACTCATATATTCGATATATGTATTGCTGTAAAATATATTCCATATGAAACATTTCACCCAAAATAGAAATGTTAAGAGGGAGATAAAGATGAAACTTTTAATGGAAATTATAAATTTGCTTTTTAACCATTAAAGCTTTCCATTATCAATAATGATATTTTCATTACTTAACATTAATATTAGTATTACAGCTTTTAGTGAAAGTAATACTATTTGAATATGCCATATCTTGATTGTTTTCCACATTACTGCATAGTACCTGTCAATTTTGTACTACTATAGTGGGCTCATGGTAGATCTTTGATATTAATAGTGCTCTGTGTCAGGATCTACAAATAAAAATTAAATACATGGTTTATAGCCTTGGGATTTTTGGAATCATTCAAAGATCACAAGATGTTGGAAGATGGTAAATTCATTGTTCTTAATTTTACACACAATATCCCACTCTAGTATATGCAGAGACATTTTATTTAAAGACAGTAGGAAGTTTACATATCTTTGAATGGACAGGAGAACCAGGCTTGGATCCTTTACATAACTAGAAGAAATGCCCTCCCACAGCACAAGATTGACCTAGCAAAACACAGTGGCTGTCCCTGCCTACTTCTCAGCATGATGCTTCGGACTAGATGCTAGAAACTCCAGCACCGCTGCCCCAGGAATTCTGGATGCCTCTGCCTCTGGGCTTGTCTGGAAATCCAGTTGTCTCCTAGTGACTCCTGCTCACTCTGCCTCCATATTTCTGTCAGTGTGCTGTTAGAAGACCTGTGCATGACTAATTGCAATGAACAGGGCAGGTCTAGTCATGCTATTCCCTAAGGACTTCTGGTAAGGAGAAGGAACATATTGGGGAGGATGCTTGAAAATGAAGATAGAGCTATCCCCATCCCCTTCTTAGGAAGGGTCAGAGTCCAAACTATCAAGTCCATGAAGGTGAAGTGTGGCTGGCAGCCTGGACTGGAACTGGTCTTTGAATGGTCCTCAACAAGAGAGTAGAGTGGGCACCAGGGCTTCTAGGCAACATCAGAACTCAGCTTCTAGAGAGTAGTTTGGCTGCTGGGTTAAGTCAGCTTGTCAGGGTTAATATGATGGATGGCACAGGCCAGATTCAGCCCCAAGAAGGAGGAATGGCAGTAGTGAGTTGGGAGGTCACTGCTCTCAAGCAACTAGGTTGGTCTCAGGCCCAGGTGAAGACAGAAGGCCAGTTAGACAGACTCAACACACAGGTTTGGAGCCAAATGCTTAAAACCTGTCCAGAAACCAAAACCCACTTGAAGCACATTTTTGATTCTTGACATAGGAGCAGCCATCTACCACCAGATCCTTATCATTGAGGGAAAGGAGCTCCTTTACTACCAGCCCAACCTCTGAAGGTTCAGAACTGACCAGGCTACAGGTATTCCTAATCCACAGGCCAGATTAAGGCAGTGCTCCAGTTGTTTACTGCTGCACAACAAACCACCCCAAATGTAGTGGTGTAAAGCAATCATCACTTTATTATGTTCACAGAGTATGTGGGTCAGGACTTCAGACAGAACAGAGAAGGAGGGCTTATCTCTGCTCCACAATATCTGGAACTTTAGCTGGTAAGATTCAAATGCCTGGAGGTGACTCAGTCAGCTGGAATCTAGGGGCTGGGATCACATGGGGACTTTTTCATTCACCTGCCTGGCATCTGAACCGGGATAACTCAAGGGCTGGGCACAGCTGGGACTATTGGCCAGAGAACCTACATGAAGTCTTTCCATGTGGATTGGGCTTCTTGCAGTGTGGCCACTGAGTTCTGAAATAGAGCACCCAACTGGGAGCAGTAAGAGAAAATGTTCCAAGACACCAAGACACATAGGCAGAATCTGCATGGGTTTTTATAGTCCAACCTTAGGAAGCCATGTAACATCACTTCTGCTCTCTTCTACTGATTGAAGCAGTCACAAACCTGCATAGATTTATGGAGAGGAGACATAGACACCACCTCTTGAAGGAAAGAGTGTCAAAAAATTTGGGACCATATTTAAAAATTTCCACTAAGAGAAAATAAGAAAAAGAGAAAAGTTTAAAAGCACATCAACTACATATAAATACTGACCAATGCTTCCTAATAAACAAAATCAGTTTAGTTTATTTAAACAATAAAATAATTGAAGACTTGTCATGTAGTAAGTACTGTCTTAGGTGCTAGGGATACCGAGCTAAAGCACAGCCCTCAAGGAATTTACAATCCACTGGAGAAGACAGATGAACATACATTGTTGTTAACTGAAGGTTAAGTGAACAAAGTAAACCAAGACAGATAGTATACAAGTGCTCCAAGAGCCTAGAATAAAGGGTAATTAATACAGTAAAGAGTCTGTGTTGTCCAGGTGGTAGCATATGAAGTTATAAATTAGTCAGACCTGAATTTGAATCCCGTCTTCACCGTTTCTTAGATTGAGCTATGTAAAAATACTTTATTTGTGTGAGTAAAAAATAGTTGAGTATCAATTATTTCATATGGTTCAGTCCAATACTAGCTAGGTGACCTTGAGTAAGTCACTTCACCTCTAGAAATATCAGTTCCTTTGGCTGTACAATGAGGTTAAAAATATCATAGGGTTATTTGGAAAAATAAGGTAACATTTGCAAAATATCAGTGTAGTGCTTGGCACAAAGTAATCACTTGAGAAATAGTTGTTTTGTAATTATTATTACTATTATTATGGAAAGCATTAGAGACAGGGCAGAATCTGAGATGACATTTGAAGACTGAACATGATTTTGATGGCCAGATAAGGGAAATGGGATGAGCAATTTTAGGCTGATCAGGACCATGTTCTGATGTTTTTGTGATTCTATTTATATGTGACATTTGGTTCTGCATTTTGGGACCTGGACATTTATTTTGAATAAAATAATTCATGAAAAAATATTGAAACTGAAATTCACCTGATGGCAAACCACCACAGGTAATTTTAAGTCTAGATATCTTAGTGATTTTATGGACTACATAATCTGCAATCCCTCCCTTCTGAAATCACTGATGTATTCTGCTTACTAACTAAAAATGTTGCTGAAAGAAAGAAAAGGAAGTCCTTGGCACTGAATACAAAAGGGAGTACAAATCCTGGCAGCCTGTAGTTGGGGAATGGGAAGCTGATAGCTTTGAGAACTCAGGGCTTATATTTCAAAACCTTCGTGGAATCAGTACATACAGTTCTGGTCCAACATTAGTTGGGAAGTTAGAACTGATACCCTTGCATGAAGTTAGGTTTTAAAGGGTTACGCTATCAGTGAAAGGCTGGTCTAGAAAATCATTGACTCGCCAGAAAAGGACATAATAAGAAAGCTTCTATCTCATCTGGTTTCTAGGTTACAAAGAAAAACGTCTCCCCTGGCCATTCTTTCCAACAGACCTACTATCACTTGTGTCTGTGGTTCTAATTATACTTCCTCCATCTTTTGGAAAACCCCAGGCTGATAAAAAAACTTTAAACTTGATGATATTCCTGGGATATCTTATAAAAGCAAATGTAAAATCTCTTTGGAAGGATAAGTCTTCAAGTAATATTAAACATAATTCCCACAGGTAAAGTCTTGCTGAAGGTGAACTAACAATCGAAAATTCTAAAATATGGGAAAACAGTTTATCTGAGCAATGGTCAGTAGATACAACAAACAGTAGGAATAGGCCTCTAGCAACCTCAAATAATAGAATTGTCAGATAAAAGAAATATGCTTAAAGTGTTTAAAAACTTAAGCTTGAGGGGCACTTGAGTGGCTCAGTCAGTTAAGCATCTGAGTTTGGCTCAGGTCATGATTTCACAGTTTGTGGGTTCAAGCTCCACATTGGGCTCTGTACTGACAGCTCAGAGCCTGGAGCCTACTTCAGATTCTGTGTCTTCCTCTCTCTGCACCCCTCTCCCTCATACTTCGTTTTTCTCTTTCTGAATTAAATAAACATTAAAAAAATAAAAAATAAATAAAAACTTAACCTTGAAACCGAAAATAAGAGGACAACAAGGCAGTGTGAAAAGATAATGGGAACATCTAAAAAAATAGTATAAATTATAAACATGAAAAAAACATAATAAAGATGGAAAAAATTAATCAACACATTACTTGATTAGACATAGCCAAAGAGAGAATTAGAGAGCTTGAATATAGATCTGGGAAGTTATTCAGAATTAAACACAGAAAGACAGAGATAGAATTTATGAAAGAGAGGCAGACAAACATGGAAGATAGCACAAAAAATCTAACATATACTTACTCAGAGAGAAAGAACAAATGGAGAGGCTGGTGGTAAGGCAGTTATAAAAAAGGTAATTGTCGAGCATTTTCTAAAATTGTTGGGAAACAAAATCTTTACATTTAGAAAAGGCCACTAGTTGTTAGCAAGATGTGTTTTAGCACTGCAGAACAAGAAGAGTTGGATACAAATACCCCTCAAGGGACTTACAGTCTTATTAAGAGGCACCATTGAGATACACACAAAAATAGCATGTAGAGAAGAGATGCTGCAGGATGTTCGTGATGAGGAGAGACTGCTTCCAGTTGGGAGAACCATATCAACAGTTTACTGGAGGAGGTGATGTTTGCCTTGGATCTCAAAAATGGGTAGACTGAACATGTGAAGAAGTGTAATCCATGCTACACACCACTGCCTGCTTAATTTTCCTAAGGCACAGTTCTGATAATGTCACCCCTTTATTCAGAATTTTCAAGATCTTGCAACTGCTTTCAAGATAAACCCCCAAAATTTTGTTTTTCATTCAAAATCCTTCATGGAATGTGCCCAGCTTATCTTTACAAACCTGTTTCCCATAAAGGGTCTTCTTGAATCTTTTCTTTTTAATGTTTATTTTTGAAAGAGAGAGAGACAGAGGGAGAGCAGGGGAGGGGCAGAGAGAGAGGGAGACACAGAATCCGAAGCAGGCTCCAGGCTCTGAGCTGTCAGTACAGAGCCTGATGCGGGGCTCGAACCCACGAGATATGAATCATGTCCTGAGCCAAAGTCAGATGCCCAGCGGACTGAGCCACCCAGGCGCCCCTTGAATCTTTCAACTCAGGCAGAATAAGATTCTTAACACTTCTGGTCATACCTGATGCTTTCCCACCTCTCTTGCTATTTCCCCTGGTTAAGCGTGTGACTTCGGCTCAGGTCATGACCTCATGGTTCATAGGCCCAAGCCCCTTGCCAGACTCTGTGCTGACAGGCCTGGAACCTGCTTCAGATTCTGTGTCTCCCTCCCTCTCTACTCCTCCCCCTGCTCACTCTCTGTCTCTCAAAAATAAATAAACATTAAAAAAAATTTTAACAAAGAATGCCAAGAGTCCTGATAAGTACAATATATACAATTTCAGAGTTTCAGTTCAATGCCAACTAGCTAAGTAAAAACCTGGATATGAGTTGGATGGTAATATTTTTGCCTATAGACTATCATTTCTAAATGAGCATAAGCCCAGACCAATTTTAGAATTATTCAGTTTCTCTATTCAACAGAAAATTCTTCTTCAGCTTTGCAAAGTACTTTTTAAGAATGTTTATAGAGTTGATTTGAAAATTTTTTTGTTAAAACCCAGTACAACAGCATTGCATTTTTAAAAACATTTGAAGTCCAAATCTTACCATATATCAGACTTCTAGTACATCTACATGAGCTCTCAAAGTAGATAATTCAGCAGATCAATTCCTACAGTTTCTTCTGGGTGCAATTGATTCTCTGCACAAAAATTGTTTCTTTCTGAGTCTCAGAACTGTGGTATGCTTCCTTACCTTAAGCTTTGAAAATGGACTGCTTTTAAAACATTTGCTAAGGGACATGCATCATCATTAAAAAAATAGAGCTTTACCTCCATAGGTATGTTTCTGGGAAAAGTGAGTATAAATCAAATTTTTGTAAGTCAAATCATATTTTAAATGTCTCAGGGGAACTCATTATTTAATAAAATAGCATGGAGAGAATAATCACATTGTGATGTGGCTTTTCATAAAGCAGGGCACACCTGTATCCCACTCTGTCATGGCTATGGGCTTCACTCTATAGCTGAGTTTGAGAGTAGCCAGGTCTGCTTGGACTCAAGTCAAGGGAATTAAGTTACTGAGTACTGAGGATCTTGTTACAAGGCAGTCTCCTTTATACGCTGTGTCAGCATGGGTCCTATAGTTAGTGCTTTGTAAAGACGTGGAAAATCTGCAATATCTATAAGTTTAAAAGTACATTAAGCAAATTAACTTGCTTTGATGATGTCTATATTTTCTTATGTCAACCACAATCATTTGTTTGAGTAAAGAATTTTAAAGTAGTGCATATGTAAATTTCACAGATCTTTTAGTTCCTGGCAGGATCTAGACTCAATCAATAGGTTCATGTATTGATAGTGAGGATAGCAACTGGATTCATGGAAATCAAAATTTAAAAACACTAAACAAACAAAAAAATCATGTAAACAAAAAATTTTTAAAAAGAAAGAGCACTTACTAATCCCATTAAAAACCACTGTCTCTTTGAATAGTCTGTGTGGCTTCCATCTTCCAGGGAGAGAATATGGTAAAATAGATACATTAGAGAGCTTCAAATTATGACTTTGTATGTATTATCCAGAGAGGCTTGCAATCAGGCAGCCAGGGGAGGAGCAATGTCTCTGTCAGTGAGTCTCAGTGGACCTCATCATGTGGCCCAGGTCCTGTTGCCTCATCTGAGAGATGGTCAGGACACTGCTTGTATGGGATGAACTGAGTATAAGCCTGATGCATAGTGGCAGTAGGAACAAGTACACAAGATTCCTTGAAAATATGTAGCTAAAATTCAATCGCGCGCCCCCCCCCCCCACACACACACACTGGTGTCTATTCAAACTTCAGCGTTAAGATTTAGTTGCCCCAGCCAGTTTTATATACACCAAATGCCCCAGGCTTCAGCAATTTGAGGGAACCATTTACTGAGCAAAGAAACAATATGTCATTATAGATTGGAATGGAAAAGGCAGTGTCCAAGACCCCTGACCAACACACACACACACAAAACAAACATTATCATTATGCCAACTATAGAATGTCAGAATTTGGAGGTCTAAGTAGCTCCATTTGTCAAATTTTTGCTATGCAGCGGACATTGCATAGTAGGTACTTTGTATACATTATCTCAATTCCCACAATAACCCTGTGAGATATACATAGTCATTTCCATCATACAGAGGAGAAAATGGGGACTCAGAGATATTTAGCAATTTGCCTAAGATTACACAGTTGTTAAAAGGTAGAACTGGGATTTATTGATTTTTTTAAAATGTTTATTTATTTTTGAGAGAGAGAGAGAGAGAGAGCAGGGAAGGCACAGAGAGAGGGAGACAGAGAATCCCAAGCAGGCTCTGCACCTGTCAGTGAAGAGCCTGATGTAGGGCTCGAACCCACAACCCATGAGGTTATGACCTGAGCTGAAACCAAGAGTCAGACACTTAACCGACTGAGCCACACAGGTGCCCTAGTAGAACTGGGATTTAAACCTCTAAACTTTATCTTGTTATTCCAGAACTTAATGTGTAATGGCTCTGAAATCTAAATACTCCTATCTTTTCCTGACACTGGCAACCATGGCTTCCAGAAGAGTTCCAGAATCTTTGATGGTATTTGTCGTTCTTTGTAGTCTCCCAAAAGGGCTTACCTAATTGTATTTACAAAAGCTAGCTTTTAATTTTCAAAGATCCCAACTTTTAGCTAGTAACCACTTAGAATTCTGACAGCTTCCAGGCCCCAGAACACCTCTCTGAGTAATGAAATTAGAATATGCAGATGTCACCCAGACCCCTGAATTCTTTCTATCCCAGAGTAAGAACCTCTTGTCTAGAGAATTTTATGGAAGAGAAAACTAGAACTTAAGTGTTCATACAAAAAGCTTTAAATGTGGCTGTGTTCTAGGTTCAGTGTATCAGGTGTGCGACTGAGTTCAAGAAACTTTCAGAGAGACAACACCATACTGAGTGGTTAGTGATATAAAAGTGTGCTAGCCTATGGGAGGGGGGAATACGGGTAAGAAAAAGAGGTAACAGTTACCTTAGCTTTATAGTTCATGAAACATTTTGA
The DNA here is from genome assembly GCA_028646485.1 of Cryptoprocta ferox. Lineage (NCBI taxonomy): Eukaryota > Metazoa > Chordata > Mammalia > Carnivora > Eupleridae > Cryptoprocta > Cryptoprocta ferox. Next base: position 90,900,623 of record CM053573.1, read on the forward strand.
GACGTTAATCCCATTGAGGAGGGAATGACGATTTCCCTGCTGCAGTGAAAAAACAAAGTTTGGAGAATATAAGCCATGGTCTCCTTCAAGAAGCCTATGGGTGAGAGGGGAAGGAAGATGTGGAAACAAAGAACTGTAATGTAAGGAGGGGCGAGATAAATGTCAGAGGCTTGACAGCAAAATACTGGGGTGGGGGTTAGAAGGAAGTGGAGGTATGTGTCATTCTGGGTGATGACCAGAATCCATGAAAGTGTCACTGATTGGCAAATTTGTCTTGAGTCCAACAGTCAGTCAATTGATGAAGAGGGCAAGAGTTTCTGCGAGGGGGTAGAGGAGTTGTAGCTTTTGGAGGGATAGGTTCATCGACTCCATCCTCTCCTACCACCAAAGTAGACAGCAGGATGTGAAAAGAGGTTCATGGAGGTGTCCTGAGCTAAGACAGAAGGAAGAAAAACCTGGCCAGGCACATCCTTCCATGTTCAACTGAATCTCTTGTTAAAATGCCAATTTTGCTTTAGTAGGTTTGGATTAGGAACTGAGATTCTGTGCTTCTCATAAAGTCCAGATGATGCTTGACGTTACTGATCCGTGAGCCGCACTTCGAGGAGAAGCATCCACTTCACCCAGCAGCGTTAGAAATGCAGACTGCTTGGGGTTTCACTCCAGACTTACTGAACCTGAATTCGCATTTCAGTAAGATCCCCAAGGGATTCATACGCACATTTTAACTTTGAGAAGCACTTTTCTAGGTAATTATTTGATCGGTAGCAGGGGCTCAGGGAGGTCCAAACTTCCCCCGGTATCGCATACCAGCAGTCTGGTTTCTCTCCAGAGCTCCTGTTCCCACGGGCAAAGACTTGTACCCCGCGAAGCTGCTCCTCCTGATTCTAAGCCAGGAGCAACTCTGGGAGTTGATCGCCTCATAATCCTCGTCGCTGGGTTCCTTTCCGCCCCAACCGGCGCTTCCCTGGGGCGCTCCAGCTGTTTCCCACCCCCGCGCCCAGGCTGCTACTGTGCACAGCTGGAGCCCTAGGCAGCGGGCGCACCCGGAGCTGCAGCGGCCGGGAAAGCCAGGCGGGGGCGCCGCAGACTAGGCTGTGCGGGAGGAGGCCGTTCCGAGCCCGCCGAGGGCAGCCGGAGCTACCGGCGGGGGAGCGCGAGCTTCGCATCTGGTGCCAACCAGCACGGCCCTGGCGCGGCCCCACATTCCCACACCGCGGGAGCGGCGGCTCGCTACCTGGGAGGCGGCGCGCATCACCCCAACCTGCGTTTCATAAACCTGTTGGGAAATAGTTCCCGGCCTCGAGGGCCAGTAATCAGCCCGACCTTGTCTCGAAAGAACTGCTGATTATAATCCCCGAGCTGGGCGAGGGCCTCGGGGACCTAGATTTTAAGTCGACTATATAATATCATTATCGTTATAATTAAAAAAGCCAGCCACCCCGCCCCACCTTCCCTTATAGGCACTTCTGAAGTTGGGGGTGGGGGGCTGTTGAACGACCAGAGGGTTGCAGCAGGATTGTAAAACCTAACGATTTGCTAAGAAATCCGGGGCCGAAAAACGCAATTTACAAAACGGCAAGTTTTACAAGGTACAGAAGGTAACTGGGCAAAAAACGCACCGCCGCCCAACCCTCGCCGCGCGTGCTCGCAGGAGCTGGCTGGCTCCGAGCGCGCCTCTCTCCAGCCGCGCAGCTGGGGCAGCGCGAGGATTTCGCACGAAGAGGAGGCTGCCTCGGGGCCTCGGACCCTGACATCCGTGCCTCTCTGAGAGGGCCAGCAACGCTGCCCTGAGCCCCCTGCGGCCGGCGGCGCCCCTTCCACGACTGGTCGCGGAAGTCACGCTATCCCTGAGCCTCCTTGGCCTCAGCCCCGCTGTCTCTCCTCGCTGGTGTTTGAAGCAAGCATTTCACCGCGAGCTTCCCTTTCAGAGCAAAGCGCAGTGGACAGTTTAAAGTTAACATCTTCACGCAGACACTGCTGCGGGGATGTGCGCATTTCCCCTTGCGTATGTGTATGAGTGTGTGTCTCTCCAAGAATGTGAGACTAAACGGACAGTCTTAACATTTATTAAAGCCTACGTGTTTTGTCTCGAGGCTTATCGGGTTTGTCCAAACTTTTGTGTGTGTGTCTGTGTGTATGCACGCGCGCACGCGCGTGTCTCCACCCTCCTCTCGCCTCCCCACCCCCGCCCGTGCAGGGCGAAGTAGTCCTATATAGCGATGATAAATATCCCTGTTGATCACTTGATTGATTACCTCCCTGAAAGGTCACGCGGGCTCGCAGTAATTTCCTTTTGCCTAAGGCTCCCTTTTCACTTTTACTCCAGCACGACAGCTCCGAGTACACGGGATCTTTATTTTTTATTTTAACCCCTAAATGCAACCCCTCCCGAAAACAATGCAGACAAGAAAAATCGAATAAAATCAACTCGAGACCTTTTAGCTCACTCGAAGTCGCCTTCCCCATCTCGCTCCTTTCTTTCTTCTGGCCCCCGCCCCTCCTACTCCGACCCCTTCTCCCCAACTCAAATGTATTCTAGACACTATTTAATAGATGAGTGTCTTGCAAGTAAACTCGGGCGTCCCTTGGGTCTGCATTTCATGTCTGTGACTCTCTCTTTCTCCCGTGGACTAAAAATTCGGATTTAAACCACTAGACAAGCTATTAATTTAGCTAGACTACCCAGGGTCCTGAACCCAATTAATTTCTAATAATTATAGCCCAAGGGGGCTAGATAGATCTCCCTGCCTCTTTCTTTTATTGCCACTCCACGCCACCGAGGTCAGCGTATAATAATAAAGTGTATATTTTGAAAGCGATCTCCAGAACAGTGAGTTATTGCAATGAATGAAAATTGTTTCCATTTTGGCTAATTGAGCCCGTGGCCGAAAGCTAGAGCTCTGAGACTAAATAAAGAGGACTGTTTCCTTTCAACATGAAGAAACCCCTGCCTAGCTCTGGTCACCCAGCGAGAGTTTAATTTCTTAACAGCCAACCTGAAACCCAGCGTTGGGTAAACAGTATTAATAATTGCATTACAATGATTAAATTAATCTTGCTGGTAGCCAGGAGAATATAGGTTGAATAGCAAGATGTAAAGTTCACTGCACAAAGACAATAGGCCAAGAAATACCTCCATAAAGAATTCAAACTTTCTTCTAAAGATACTGTGGGGCTGGTTCAATTATAATTCGAGGAAAGGAAAAGTTCCTGTTGCATGCAATGTATTGAAAATCAGTTCTTTGCCGTTTCTAGCATTTATTAAAGAAACATAGTTGGAGAAAGGGTATACTTCTCTTGTCCTCTTCAATGACCCCTCTTCCTTTCAGCTCCCATCTTCATCTCTGCTTCTCTTTAAAAAAAAAACTCCAAAAAAACCAAACAAACCCCACAACAAACCCCCCCCCCCCACACAAAATATGACAGTGATAAAACAAGAAAATCCAAACAGTCCTAAGCTCATCGACTTTCCAAGAAGGCACTGTTTCCAGGATTCCCGCTTCCGTTGGAGAAAATGCAAGAGAACGTTGGTACTCATGCCCCTCAAGGAAACGAATTTCAGGAGAAGAGAAAAAGGTGGGTGGTGGGGAATCGGGCAGCGAGGGTAGCTCGGCCAACTTGTAGGAGGCCTCTTTTTTCTTGGGTGAGCGACAGCTTGGACGTCCCGTCAGAGGGTTTCGGGAATCCGTGGGGCCGCTGACCAGAAAGTCACCTGCTTGGGTCTCACGGCTGAGACTTGGGACAGGTGGAACTGACGGGGTTCACGTACTTCGAAGTGGGCACCCGCCCAGGTCGGCACGCTCAGGCAAGCCGCGCTGCAGGCGGCTAGCGCAGTCCGCGGCTGCTGGACGTTTGCGCCATCAGGCTAAACACACTTGAACTAGCAACTTGGCTTTTTAAAAATTTTTTTTATTAACACTCGCATAAGGCAGAAAGCAAATGAGGAAGAAAGAGAGAGAGAGAGAGAGAGAGAGAGAGAAGGGAAGAAAAAAAGAAAAGAAACCCAGTTTTCAGGTTTGAAAATAAAAGTGATGATGTTGCGAATACTTCACTAAAAAAACAACAAAAAGAATGATGCCTTGTCTAGTCACAACGCTTTGGCCCTAGGGCACGGAGGAGTTTGTGTTTATTATTTCAGTTGGAAGAGGTTGGATTTGCTAGGATCCTGAAACTCTTGGAAAGACCAGGCATTCGCGGAGGCGGCCGCGACCCCAGGGACTTTAAAAACCAGAAGGGGAGGGTGTTCCAGCGACGCTCCATCCTCTCGCCCTTCGCTGTCTAGAAAGTTTACGGATCTTTAAGTTTGGGGACTCAGATTTTATTTTCTTGAGTCCTTCATATCCTATTCAGTTCCCTTCACAGCCCCCACCCCACCCCTAGCCGCCACGTGGTTTATAATTTCTCAGTAGAAACAATCGCCGCAGTTTCGCAGGTGGGTTTTCTACTTAATCTTGGGTATGATTCCATGGTACCTTCCTTTCCTAGAAAATTCTCTGGCACTTCTCTTAACCTCCTCTCTGCTAGTGGACCAGGATATAGACCCCCTGGGTATGAGATGAAAGGAATTAATGAGAGCAGTGGAGGAGGTGGGGGGGATAGTAACTCCTTCTATTATTATTTTTTTAAGCTTCCCGCGCAGAGAAGTTGAAATGAAAAGTCCAAGGCTGAGCCTCCTACTATGCTGGGAGCTCTTCCTCCCTAGGGGTCTCCTTCTCCCCTCCTTAGGGAAGAGGCCCTTGAGGTTCTGACAGATGGGAGGGGCCTGATCCTCCAGTGCTGTCTCTCTGTCCTTTGGCCTAGGTGAGGGTCCCCAGGGAGTCCTTAAACTGATCAGAAGCAGCTTCTGTGAACATCTTGATGGCCAGTCTAGTGTTTCTCTCCCTATAGATTCTATTACCTTTCTGATGGTTCTCAATCCCAACTTCTCCTTTTCTTCTGAGGACACTTGCTTTTCATCTGAGAGAAGGCATCTAAACTGAGAGGAGCCAGTGAACTCACATTCACAAACCTCTGGGTACCCAAAGCCTGGTGCTTTTGCACCCACCTCCGCTGTGGAGAAGTACACCATAGAGCAACAGGAATTGTAGCAAGACTGGGGGAAAACAACAACAACAACAAAAAACAACCACCTGCCTCTTCAGTCCAGAGGGAATGATAGAGTTCTCTTGTGCCCATCTGGTACTTACCAGAACCTTCTCTTTTAGAAGTTGTTTTACTCCTGCTCTGTGCAATTCCTTCCTTTACTCCCTTTATATTTTCCTTACATTTTGACATTACACATCTGTCTCTCTTGGGACCTTTACTTGCTTGGTTCTCCAGGGACCTCTATCTTACAGCTACATGCTCCCAGATCACACAACTCTGGAGAAAGAAATGGTGGGCATCCTTAGCCAGCGTGATCCTTTGAATTTTGTTTTCCTCAAACAGAGATATTTTGTGAGCCATTGATGAATGCCTCTTAGGGTCGAACCTTGCTATTTGCTCATACCCCCAGTCCTAGTTTTGACAATAAATGACAACTGGCACAAGAGGGTATTTCCAGTGATCTCTCTTGCCCTCTCCTGCCTTTCCTAAACTGCCCAGGACTTGCTTTTCTTTTCCTTCTCCTCTAACTGGACCGTCAAGGATGTACTGTTGCAGCACAGAGACTGAAAAGATTGTAATTTTCTTTTACGGTGTCTGGCAGGATTTGCAACAGATATTAATGGGGACATAAATAGCTCATGGAAGGTATTGAACAAAACTGTTTAATGCAAGGCGGTTGTACCAAGAGAAAATCTATACGTAGTTGAGATTGATTCATACCTTGAACACAGCTGGCCCCTTTAGGATTTCCCCATTTCTATGTGCCAACTTCATTGGTAAATCCTGTAATTAAAACAAGTTCCAAGAATTTATTTTTTAAGGGTGAGAAAGGAATCCCCCCTTTCTTATGACCCCAAAGGTTGTGGGTTTAAGCGAGTGAGTGAAAATGGCAGGCAGGCAGAGCTGCAGCAACAGGAGATGGGGGCAGCGGTGGGGGAGGCCGGAAGGTGACAGCCGACCTTTGGGAAGCAGGAGGTCTGGGATGTTAAATACCGGAGCCTGCCCAGACCTGGGAATCAAAGGTGATCATTACTACTTGGTTGGAATAGACCACTGAAATGTTCCAAGAATAGCAGCAAACCTTGGTATTATACTTAACATGGAGAAAAAACTGTTACATATTCTACTTTCAACTCCGAAAGCACAAGCCGAAATAGCTTCGGGGTAGCAGTAGGAGCGGCAGCAGCAGATTTCCTGAAGTTCAGGATGATTCTCACTTTCTCCTGGATCATTTAACAGTCCTGTCCTTCTAGTTCTTTAATATGGAAAAGGTTTTAAAAGCCCCACTTCTTGCTTTCTCCGTGGATGGTATAGAAAATTTCCTGCAATTTATGGTGGGAAAAACAATAATAATAATGATAGAGGCTTATAGGTGATTCCAACACGAAATCAATCCTTTGCCCTAGTCTTTTTATTTCCCCCCCCCCCCGCCTTTTTTGGGGGCGAGGTGTCTGCTCCCCTCTGGCTCCCTGTGCTCGCTCCCCGCCCCCCGCCGCCCTCCCCGTGGCTCCCTTTCTCCGCCTCCTCGGCGATTGCCATCTGACAAGATCTCCAAATCAAAGTGATAAATCGCTCCAAACTTTTTTTGGCGGCGCTGAGATGTTGGAGGGGCGTCTAGCGCGCATGTGCGAAGGTGTCCGAACTGACAATGCTGGAGAGATAGCGAGTGTGGATTGAGAGAAAGGGAGAGAGGGAGGGAGAGAGAGTGAAAGAGGGAAAGACAGAGAGAGAGTGTGTGTAAGTGTGTGTGTGTGTGTGTGTGTGTGAGAGAGAGAGAGAGAGAGAGAGAGAGAGAGAGAGAGAGAGAGAGAGAGAGGAGCGAGGGAGGGAGCGAGAGGGAGAGCAAAAGAAGGAAAAGATCCAAGAAAAAAAAACCCCAACCACACACCAGCGGCTGCAGGACTGGGCACAGCATGAGATCCAAAGGCAGGGCAAGGAAACTGGCCACAAGTAGGTGCAATATCCCTTTTCTATTGGCTTTCCCCCTCCTCTGCCATCTTGCATATCTGTCTCCAGCGCTCGGGGAGGGAGCGCGCAGCTGCCTCTCGCGCCGGGGCCCCGGGCGGAGGGCAGGCGCAGCGCAGCCCTAGCAACCTGCCGGTCCCAGCCTTCGCGCCCGGCCGCCCGCGCTCTCGCTCTTGGTTTGGGCGCCAGAGAAGCCGGGGCAGCCCTTAGCCCCGTGCACCGACCAGCTGTGGCAACCCCGGGGTGGGGGTGGGGGTGGGGGTGGGGGACCGGGGTGGGAGGGAGAAGAGCGCGCGAGAGCAAGCGGGAAGGGGTGGGGTGGGGTGGGGTGGGGGACGAGGAGACGAGAGAGTCTCCCCCTCCCCTCCCCTTCCCCCCAGGCGGAGGAGAGTTGCCTCTGGCCAACCAGCTAGTCCCGGGTATGGGAGGGGGAGCGAGGGATGGGGGGGCGGTCTGGGGATGGGAGCTTTTTCGAGCCTTGGTTTGTTTCTGGGGTTTGGGGTGGGTGGCAGGCTCGGAGGGAGCCACTGTGGCGGCTGCGGCGGGCAACAGTGGTGGAGTTGGGAAAAGTTGCGAGGCGACCGCTGGAAGTTGCGCGGGCTGGCGGGCTGCGCCGGGCTGCGCCGAGCTGCGGTTGCGGTAGTGGGCGCTGTGCGCTCGGCGGTGCTCTCCGGCGTGCGCCGCGCGGCGGGACGACTGGGGTGGGGAGCGGGGGAGACCAGAGCAGGGGTTGTAGTCGCAGTGTGTGTGGTGATGGTGGTGGTGGGGCACAGGCAGTGCGGCGCTACCGGCTCTGCGGAGCCCGGGGCAGGTGAGGAGAGGCCAGGCCCCGCGAGCGCCTGGGGAGTGAGGAGTGCAGGGAGCGCAGCCAGCGGCGACACCGAGAAGGGGGCCGAAAGGGCCTGCTCCCGCTAGCGAGCTCCGGGCTGGCCGGGCGCCGAGTGACCCCCAGGGGGCACGCTGCCGGGACCTTAGGCCGCGGAGAGCGCGCTGCAGAGCCTCTCGCTCTATTTCTGGATGCAGCCGGGGTCTCGGGTCACTAACCCTCCCCGGCGCCCCCTGCCTGCCCGGCGTGGAGCGGCCTTAGTCACGCGGGACCAGGGAGATTGGGTTCAGTGCAGGGGCGGCAGGGCCCCCATCCCCCACTCTTCTTGCAGAAGTGTTAGGGGACTTCGCCTGGAATTGTCCTCTGAGCCGAAACCGTCTGGAAAGGCGGAAGCCTCGATCGGGACTCTAGGCGTTAGGAGTGGGTTTGTCCAAAAACTTCGACCGCAAGTCTAGGGACTCTGAGGTGCTGAGACCCGGAGTAAACCTTAGCAGTCCAAAGCCCTCCTCCTCGAGGTGTCAGCTCGAAAGGCTGGAGCAACTTCGGGAGGGGACAGGCCGCTCTCCCACTCGCTGAAAACAACTAATTGTTTTGCTTGTGGACCAGAGAAAGGGGAGTTAGGGGTGGGTAGGATGCTTCTCCCCAGGAAAATCCCCAATTTCCCCGCCCTCTCCTCTCTTGCATATTAAAAGCAAGTACGTCCCCGAGCCTTCCAGCCTCCCAAGTCCCCGAAGCAGCCGCGCCTTAAGACAGCGGCACCTCTGCGGGCTGGGTTTCTTTGGCAGTGGGAGTCCAAGGTCTAGCCCAGCGAGATGGTGTCATCGTCGGCGCCTTTCCAGTGCTTCGTCTAGTCCTCACTCAAGCACTCCTTCACTTACCAATACGTTTCCTTTCACCCTGGTCTCTGGAATCAACCTAAATATAGGACTCTTGGGTCATCAGTACATCTGTTTCT
>CM053573.1:90909556-91020971 GCA_028646485.1 Cryptoprocta ferox
GCGTGGAGAGCCTATTTCAACCATGCCTAAACTATGAAATGAATGCCGAATGCTTTGCGCCTCATTGCCCGGTGTCCGCCGAAGTGAAAGCAGAACACAAAACCCTTCGAATTTTCTTGAGCAACTTTTTCAACTATTTTAATTGCCAAGCTATACGCCGCCCTATTAAAACATGCCCGCACGCACAGCCGGCTCAACATCCAGAAACCGAACCTCGCTTTCCGATCTGATGAGTCTTGTCATTCATCCCGTGGGAGACCTATTCATTTTGTCTCTTGTGTCTCTAAGGATGCCGCCGCCGCCGCCTGATAACTAGATAGGAACTCTTATAAACTTCCCTTGCTGACCCTCAGGTTCCCGCTCGCGCTGCTCTAGCTGTGGCCACCGCGCAGCCTTCTTCGGGCAGGCAGAAGCGCTGCTTTATGCAATTCTTCAGTTACAATCTGGGCAATAAAGGAAATCATATCAAACTAGGGATTTTTTTTTTTTTTTTTTTTTTTTTTTGTATTTTAAAGCGCTATTTCCTTCCCCCGCCGCAGTGCGTGAGTTTCCTTGCTGGTGGCGGAGATAGTCAGTGACCCCTTGCCGTGCAGTCCAACGAAAACTTTGCTGCTCTGTCTGCACCCGTTTCTTTCTTTTTCTAGATTAGGAAGAGGCAGTGTGACCAGCCTACTTTAAAAAGCATACCTTTTTGCTTTTTTATGCAAAGTAAACATTGCAATGGAAACAAATCAGAAAGGAACAGTAGTTTTCTGGATTGCTTATTCTTTTTGTCTTTTGTAAATTTCTTTGGTGGCCAAGTCCTGTCCTGGTCTTGGCTACAGTTCAGGATCCCATAGACCCTGAAAGTACCCACTGAAGTTAAGCCCAGAATGAATGCACAACCCATTTTCCAACTTACAGGGCTTTTTTCTTTTTTTTTTTACACAATAGTTGAAAACGATAAATTCGTTGCAAATCATTTGGGAGGAATAAACCATTTAATTAAAAAAACAAAGAAGGGAAAAGCAAGAAGATTGACATTTGTACTGTCTAAAGCCCTTGGCTTTTATTCCCATCTTTAAGAAAAGAAAACTAAAAGCCAAGCAGACTCTGGCAAGCGCCGGGAGGCTTCCCAGCGGTTTTTTTTGGGCAGCTAGGATAGCACCTGGGCGGTGCCAGAATTGCCAGTTGTAACTTTTTTTCTCCTGGCGATGGGAAAGAAGTCAGGTTGGGTCTGCCCAGCTTGTCTAGAGCCCAAACACTGAAGCAACCCCCCACCCCACTTCCTTAAAGTGACACCCGGCAGGGTTTCAATCACAGCAATGAACGAGTTGCAACGTGTAACCCCCCTTAGCTACCGGCCCCCCAGAAGTCTCGTAAAGACCCAGAAGGCGATGCGATTAGCAAGACCCCGGAGAGGGGGGCACTTGTTACTTGTACACTTGATCTCTGTTTAAAAAGAGGCTCTTAAATAGGTAAGGTAGATGACAACCCTCCCTCATGTGCTTAAACTCCTCAGCTTAGTAGCCCAATACGTAAGATAACAAAAGAAACCTGCACCCAGGTTCCAGCCTGCACTCCCTTTAAACCCATCTATTTGTTTTTCTTCACTCTCAAAAAAAAAAAAAATCGAAATGCAGAACTCTGTTTAAAAAACATATTTTACTTGTTTATTTCAGACTGCTTTTGAGGAGGAAAAATGCTTGCCGGACGGAGGCAGGGGCCCCTTCTAGGAAGGCGGTTTATTTGCCATTACTTGACCATTACCCTGGCTTAGGGCTTCTTTATTGCATTTGGCACTTGGAGCGCAGTCTTCCTGCAGCATTTCAATGTGTTTCGCAAAAAAAAAAAAAAAAAATCTATGTTTAGGAGAAGGTTAATAACGCTTTTCATCCCCCCCCCAACCCATCCTAAACACTGTGGAAGGGTATGGTTCATTAGCTGCAGAGGCAGGAAGACTGGAGAGAAAGGCTCCTTTTTCAGGTTTTTATTTGTGGGGGCTGAGAAGTCGCAGGTCTGGGCGACGCTGTGCATGTGAGTGTGTGTGGAAGTGTGCGTGAGCACATCTTTGCGGGGTAGCCCAGTTCTCAGGCTTTCTAAGCCGAGGCCTCTCCCTACTACCCTGGCCGGGCCTCCTCTGCTGACAGACATTCAACATGTAGGACGCTGATCGAATAGAAATTAATGCGTCATTCTACGAAATTTTTGCTTTCTTCTTTTTTTATATAAAGTCGAAGGTACTAACTCTGTTAGCGGTTTCCCTTTAAGCATCTTGTCGTTTGGGAGTTTATTTTGTTTCATTTTTGCAAGTCGTGACCAGGTTATCGCTGCAGACGTGGCCTAGGGCAGGAAGGGCAAGGATGGAGACTCCGGGGGCATGAAGGGCAAAAGAGGGCAAAGGAGAACTGACTTGTTGCCCTCCGAACGTCTAGGTCGGTCCCCTCTCTCCCTGCACCTCCTCCGTTTTGCCTCTGCTGGAAGCCAGTCCTGAAGTGGAGAAACTTGACTTGTCACCTTTTGGCCAGTGGTTCTCAGCCCTGTTCCCGAGGCACTCAGCCCCTCGAAGAGCCCCAGTCCCGAGAGTTGGGTACAGCCTCCCACCCCTCATCTCACAATTGTCTCAGACAGTGGAAGTGGGCTCCGTTGAGGAGTGGGGGGTGGAGCTGGGGAGGAACCTAGGGGCCTGGCCCTGCTCACCTAGGGAGGACCCTCACACCTCCTGCCTCCAGCTGCTCCGCTCCTGCCTCCCAAGCTTGGGCCAGAACTCTTCCCTCTCCAGCCTCCGAAGTGCAGCGTACCTGGCTCTCTACTTCCCTCGAGCTTGGTTTGCACTGACGGTGGACACACACACGCATATGCGCGCACTTCTCTCTCTTTCTCTCTCTCTCTCTCTCTCACACACACACACACACACACACACACACACACACAAACGCATCCGGGGTTAAGGAACACTCAAGTGAGGACTGGCAGGCACACCTTCATTCACTCTCCCTGGTAGGGTAGAGAGGGGCTGGGGAGAGCTGGGGTTGGGGGAGTGGGGGTGGGCAGAGAGACAGGAGCCAGAGGAGACAGTCACACTATAATGATGCCAGGCACATTTTTCTGGAGTGGTGGTTAACCCTTCCTTGGCTGGAAGCCACTGCTCTAGGCGCTTTCTAAAAAGGTCTGTGGGGTCTGCCCAGTATGAATCATTAGTTCCCTCCCCACCCCTTTGCCACGGTCCTTTTCTAAAATTAGATTTCCCCCTTCCCACTCTTCTGGCCTTCCGACTTTACTAGAGAATATTCAAGGAAATTGGCTGTGTAGTGAGAACAAGTGTGAGGAAGAGGATAAAAAGGAGACAAACTCGTGGGTTCGGAAAACAAGAGAGGGAGAAAGGAAGATAGAAGCAGTGTTCCTCTACTTCCAGATTCCCCATTTGCACACAGATTGATATTATATTTTCCCCCAGTAAATGAACAAAAGTATAATCCTTGTGAATTACCCTTGCTTACATGCCATACAAGAAACTTCAGAGGTGTTTCTACAAAAGGAAGAAACTGTTTACAAAACTCTTTCAAAAGTGTGGCATATCGCTCTAGTTCAGCACTAAAAAGCTAAACACACTTGCCCTCCTTTGAAGTGCCCTAGTGAGGGCAGCTTATTTGAGTGCGGTTCAGATATTGCTGTGGGTATAACTAATGGTCTCTACCTATTTAGCTCAAGTGGGAGGAGAGAAAGGCCTGAATTCCTTGTCCAATGGGTCCCTCTGGAGACTGGGTTCTGGCTCCTGGCCAGTTCTGTACAATGTCAACATTGAATATTTGAATTCCCAGACTCTATTTAACAAGTTTCTAAATAAATAAACTCATTGTGTGTCTGTGTTTAAAATTATTTCACCTCTTTCATAAAAGCTCCAGCATCTTATTACATCGGGCTTGCAAGTTGATTTTTTGAAAAATAAACAAACAAACAGAGCTTAAGGCATTTTAATAGGCAGACCTTCACTGGTATGTATGTTTTGTAAGGACGGTGTCTCACTTGTGGCTGGGTAGGTGCTATTTAGATGGATCTTGTGTTGTTCTGTGTGCTGTCATAGAGAATTATAATAAAAAATAAAGCTAAGAAAGTCAGTGAAATATTAATCATATCGAAAGGGAGGCCTGAATGTGTAACTGTAGTGTCTTTAGATAATTTTGTCTGCTGGGTCTGGAGACAGAGAGCTTCACTGGTGTGTCCTAAATGTTTTCTGGAGACTCTCCGCGTCCTTAGGTTTCGGTAGGTGTAGTGTAGAACTCTGCCCAGGTGCTGTTTTGTTTCTGGACATTTTTTCTTTATGTCTGTCTTTATAAGTTGGAAAGGGTAGATACACAAATGCTATCCTCATGTTTCAGTTTGATTTTGAAAAGGACTCCATGAATTCTATGTTTTTTTCTAATCTCTCAGCATTTGAACACCCACCGCATTTTAATGCAGATAGGAACATACTTGTTCTAGGAAGTACACGCTTTATTAAAAAAAGAAAGCAGGTTCTAGTTCTCTTGAAAGTGTGGACCCCATCTGGAGTTGTTAGGAAAGAAAGTGAAATTCACTCTAATTTATGTGTATAAAGTACAACATTATTAAATAGAATGAGATTTGAAAGGGCGCATAGTAAAACCCATAAGAGTTAGTTGGTAACATGGAGAGCTCGGAGCCAAGAAAAAAATACCACCAACTCGTGCAAACCCTAAAATAGATTACAATGACCTCAGCCATTTTCATTTTCAAAAATAATAGCCATGATTAAAATGGGGGGAGTGTTTTACTTGGATCCCTACTCTTCTGCATTATTATAAAAGCTGTTTTGTGGTTAAGGAACTGTTTCATTATAGAAAAAAAGCAAGTGAATTTTTAATCAAATTCCTGATTCTTCAAAAGCTCTTATTCTTGAATTACTTTTTATTTTAATTTTAGTTATTATTTTTATTCATTAACAAACATGCTTTTGGCTTGTATATTCAGCCAAATCCTTGACTACTAACTTTTATAACAAATCTAAGAAGAAGTTTTATTTAGAAAAGAGATTTTGCTAGTTCCATTAGTAAACACCTGCCTAGGGGTCACTGACTATATATAACAGAAAGAACCAAGGCTTTCTTAACCTTGTTCAAGAACTTGCCTAAAGGAATTAGTTTTGTGTGTTAGAGTTGTTCAAATTATGATATGTGTGAAAGTCCTTGCATATGGCACTGGGTAGGTTTTGGCAATGGGCAGGCTTGGGTACAAATATCAGTGAGATCTCTCTGTGTGCATGGACAAACCACATTCTCTTCTTTCAGGACCACTGTCAACGTAATCATCAGAGTCTGAATCTGGGTGTGGTCCGTGATCAAAGACCCAGGTCATCTTCAACTTATTGAATGCCGTTGGAAATATATAATTTCTTTGTAAATTGGGAGTAAGAATACCTACCCGTCTTGGGCTCCTGTGAGGGTTAACTGGGGTGATGCATGCAAAGTACCTAAGTCAAAAGTGATCACTTGACAAATTTGTCATTTTCTTCCAATACATGAGTTAAATTTTCTGAAGAGGAGTTTTTTAGACTTATTTCCCTCTGCTCTATTTTTAAAAAGTTTTTAAATGTTTTTATTTTATTTTTGAGAAAGAGGGAGAGAGAGAGAGAGAGAAGAGAGAAAATGTGAGCAGGGGAGGGGCATAGAGAGAGGGAGACACAGAATCTGAAGCAGGCTCCAGGCTCTGAGCTGTCGGCACAGAGCCTGACATGGAGCTCGAACTCAGGGACTGTGAGATCATGACCTGAGCTGAAGTCGGATGCTCAACCAACTGAGTCACCCAGGCACCCCTCTATTTTTTTTTAAAATAAAGTCTCATTTTTAGAAGTATTTGCATGTATATAGAAAGCATTTTGTATGCCTTGTCAATAAATCATGCCCTGGGGATAAATTTGGGCACAATAAAACTGTATACTAAGCCAAAATAGGCAGTATATTTATTCCAAAAACCGAGAATCTTCCATTTTGGGGAGGGGGTCACTGTGTAAATAAAGTGATTGGAATTTTAACCTTGCTCCACTGATTTTGGCATTGAACGCACACAGACTAAATTTAGTTGTGCATACTCTTCATTAGACCATAATCGCTGTGTACGAACATCTTATTTTTAATGGAATGAGTTTTGTAAGTTACTTTACCTAGCTGAGTTGCTCTTCTCTAAATGAGGAGAATGGACTAGAGCAGAGCTTGTAAACTCAAATGCCTACAGGAATTGGCAGGCACAATAAATGAATGAAGCAAGGTGGGTATAAGCACTAATTCATCTCCTATTTTATTTAAAATTTGACACCCAGCCTTGTATTCCAGAACAAGAGAGAGTAGCAGGGACTGTGGCAAACCAGGAGTTCAAGCCTTGTCTAAAGGAGGCAGCTGCTACTTAGCTCCAGCTCACTGCTGCCACTTGGATAAGGGGCTCAGTGTTGCTGGGTCTTCCAGTTTTTAGGAGAAGTCACATATCTGGATTCGTATTTAAATTTTCCCTACTTTAAAATGTTGACTCAGTTAAAGAAAAAATCAGGAACAAACAACATTCTGGAGGCCCAGCTGAACACCTCTGTCTGCTAGGTATAGTTCATGAACCCTGGGTTTGCAACGTCTGGATTAGATGACTTCCAATGGTCCTTCGAAGTTCCAACATTTTACAATATCCGCAAGGCTTCCTGAACATTATCTCGTATTTTTAAGATCTTTATTTTCCTTCTCCAACCCAAAGTTAATGTGTGTGTATGCATGTGTGTGTGTGTGTGTGTGTGTGTGTGTGTGTGTATGTTTGTGTGTGTGTTTTGATAGGTGGATGTACTTATTACAGAATCCGATATCTGGCCATTTATCTGGAAAAAAGTTTTTCACGGCCATGTTGTGTCTTTCTTTCCCTCCATGCCGCTTTATCATTAATTGGCTTAAGAAAATAAACGGAAACACTTGCTCCCCCTCTCATAGCCACTGGCCACCATTCTTTCTTATTTCTCACCCAACCGAATTCTTTGATTTGTGGGCTGGGTGTTGGGCAGTAAATCATTAGGAGATAGTTTTCTGTGGTTTTCCACAGTGGGAGAAGAAGCGATTTGGCCGCCTAGAAGGGTCCAGATATCCCACCCTGTACATGTGTAATTGAAGAACGCAACTGATTTTTAAGACATGAGCTGAAGATGGAGAAGTTAGTTCTTCAGGGATGACTGTATTATTTGAAAAGAGTGGCTCTCCTTGCAGGAAGGTTTATATATATTCAAGGAACATTTGGAAGTAAACACACATATTCTGTTTATTATCATGAGCTGTATTTCTAGCACTCGTGGTAGGTGAATAACAGGTAAAATTAAGTCCTAAGGACTAACAGGACAAGGTATGTTGATGGAATACCAATACAGTGGATTCTCCTAGTAAAGTTTGTATGGAGCACTTTGTAATACATAAATCAGTCCTATAGTCATGGGACTGATCAACAAATACTTGTTACTATCAGTTAACATTGTTGGAAAAATCATCAGATCATGCAATCCTTGTACAGGAGTCTTTAGAGTAGTGATAGGCCATACCTATGGGCATTATCAGTGGGTTATCAGATAACCTAGCTCCCATTTTTATACCAGACACGAAACCTAAATTCCTTAGCCTGGTCTATAAAGGCCTCCCACCCTTGAGTCAGAAGAATGTGGTGATCCTGAGCCTGGGTTCTGAGTCAGGTTGACCTGGGTTGGAATCCTGACTCCCCCATTTCCTAGATGGGTAAAATGGAGGCAAGCAACTAAAAGTATGTATCTCACATGAGGATTTGATGAACTAATGTGTTTGAAGTGCCAGAAATACATTAAGAGATCAACATGTTCATTATTATTTTATTACCTTCCCAGGCTTATTTGTCTCCCTACCCAAGGCTGGTCTACTCAGTTTAACTTATTTGCTCACTCTGCTCCTCTTGCTCTCTTGCCATCCCAGCCTTTTGTTTCCATCTTCCAACTTTTGGCCACAGCGTTGCCTTCATCTGTAAATCTACCAGACTGTACTTTGACCTTCAAAACTGAATTCCTTCTTCTTCATGAGATTCACCCTCATCACTCCTAGAGATAGATTTCTCTGTCTTTTTATTCCAGTAGCATGGAATTATTTTCACCTACCATCATTTTGGCATTTTATTATAAAATCCTTGTCTTCACTCTCTCTCTCTCTCTTTCTCTCTCTCTCTCTCTCTCTCTCTCTCTCTATATATATATATATATATTTATATAGAGAGTGAAGACATATATATATATGTCTTATTTTTCTAGCTAAATCATAGAACTCCTGGAGAGCCCATTTCTGGTTTGCACTATGCCCTACTGCTTCTTTGCTTTGCATATGGCAGATATCAGTACAATTGGGTGATGGTGGTTAGCGATGGGCTTTGGTGGATTATGTGAACCCCTTCAGTTTCTTTGCCTGTAAAACCTGCATGGTCAGGTAATGTCAGCACTAGAATTCTGGGATATCTGACACTTTAATTGCAAACTAAATCCACAACTGGCCTGTTTTGACAGTGATAAACCACCTGGAAAGCACATTTGGAAAGTAGAGTATTATTCCTAATTTTCACCAATAATGCTCCTCATTTTGCCAGTGCAGGTACAACCTATGGTACCTTACTTAAATTACAAATTGTTATTGATCTACACTTGATCTTAAGGTTTATGGAAACTCTGCAATGGACCTGATTCTGGAGACTGTCAGGGAAGTCCAGGTAGAGATGGTGAAACATTGTGTGGACTCGTGCATTTCCAAGGGATTTGAGGTAGTCACTTTTACAAGTCATTAGAAGCCAAGTTTTTACATAAATTGTAACCCCAGTGTAGGCAGTATTAATATAGAACAAAGCAACATGCCTTTTGCTGTGTTTTTAAGTGTACATTTATGATTGAAGGCTCTTTTGAACAATTTAAGGCTGATAACAATATTGCACTGAGTTTTGTGTTGCTGATTAAATCAACCCCACTCATCCACTGGGTTCCCTTAACTCAATGCAACCATGACTTCTTCTCCCCCTCTCCCCCCCAGAATCCTCATACCTCACTCCGACTTCCCCACCCCTATTTTACAAATTCCTTACCTTTATGGAGAAAATAGGGCTATTAGTGCCTTGGACACTGTCTTCGAGTCCTGAACAATTACAGGGTTTCAATGCCTGTTAGGAGTTTCCCTCCCCCAAGACTAGCCAGGTGTGACTTTTTATTCTGATTTTAGGATTGCTGTTAAGGCATTTGGGAGGCTCTTCAAGTGGGGGCAGAGACTAAGAACCATGGATTTTACACTTTGGTGCTGATTATAGACTTTACCTTTGGTAGGAACCATGAAATTAAGTAGTAATAAAATGTTTCATGATAAGATGATAATAAAAATGAATGGAGGGATGGAACAACTATCTTGGTTTCTGCTAGAATCATGGTTTGTGACTTTCTTTTGGGTCTGAGGCACTTGCAAGAATCTGATGAAAGGTATGGAGACTATCTCCAGAAAATGCAAATATGCATAAAGATTTTCATATAATTCAATGGCTCATAGACTTCTAAGTTCCAATCATAAATATTGCAGAGATTCATGGGTGCTCAGACTTGATTCATCCTAGCACATTTATTATACAATGTCCTAATGTCTTAATCAATCTTTTTTTCATTATCTTGGAAACATTTTATTTTCTGACTTTAAAATTTAGCTTTTTAAAAAAATGTTTATTTTTGAGAGAGAGAGAGACAGCACACAGTGAGAGAGGAGCAGAGAGAGAGGGGGACAGAGGACCCAAAGTGGGCTCTGCGCTGATAGCAGTGAGCCCGATGTGGGGCTCGAACCCACAAACCGTGAGATCATGACCTGAGCCCAAGTTGGATGCTCAACCGACTGAGTCACCCAGGTGCCCCTCCGATTACAAAATTTATACAGACTTCTAACAGTTACAAAACTACACGCCTATATCACATAGAAAATGAAAGTTCTTTGTGGTTCTCTCTCTTTTTTTTTATGTTTATTTATTTTTGAGAGAGAGAGACAGAGTGTGAGTGGGAGAGGGGCAGAGAGAGAGGGAGACACAGAATCCGAAGCAGGCTCTAGGCTCTGAGCTGTCAGCACAGAGCCCGATGCTCATGAACCAGGAGATCATGAGCTGAGCCGAAGTCGGACGCTTAACTGACTGAGCCACCCAGGTGCCCCTGTGGTCCTCCCTCTTTTGTCACACAGTTTTCAGAACAGAACAGGACAGAGAAGTTCCCCAAACCAGGACTGTAAGGGAAAATGAAAGTGAAGTATACAATTAAAGGAAGCTCACAGTTCAGGGTGAAGTGTGCTGGCCTCTGGGGCATGGGCACAGGGGGGCTTTGGGAAGGTCATAGAAGGTTGCCTCACCCTGTCGGGACAGATCAGATGTCGAAGTATCCTTATCCCCCTGAGGGACTAAGGGTCGAAGTCCAGAGCTGAGGTAGAGTTTTTAAAGACCCACTGTCATATATCTGTGATTTGCAAGCTTACTGGATTGTTCTGGACCTCATATTTGTGCCCCAATGTCCATTTTTTCTCCTGCTACTGAGAATAGGCTGTAGATGAAATCAATCCATATAGCTCTAACTGGATAAGGATAAGGGGTTCAAGTTTCAAGTTTTTTTTAATTGTAATTTCTTTGTTTGCTTGGTTCATTATTATCACACTGCCTTATCTTTTATATATACCTTAAAGACCACTGATGTGACTAATGAATACAGAAGATTATAGAAAGCCAATAAAAAATTCTTGATGTTCTTTAAAAAAATTACCCACAATAATTTCTAACCTATGAATTGGAAAGACCATTTTTATAGGAAAATGTTTTTCACTGGTAACCAGGCTATGGGAAAATTTTTATAATGGAAACTATCTCTTACTTTTAACTATAGCATCAAAAATCTGACAGTATAATGTTACACACTAAAGCCCATCAGATGCAAAATACCAGTTTTTGATTATAAGTTATAAACCAGGATAGAGAGGCTTCTGAAAAGTGGTTTTCTTTGGCAATGGTGTTGTTGATTAAATATAAAAAATTCAGAAAAAATTAGTTCAGCTCATTCCTTTACACAGAAGGTTACAAAAATGGAATAGCTGGGTTTTGGCTCTACTGGGAACAACTTTGCTTATTAAAGCTCATTGGATTATATTAGATTAAAAACATACTAGACATTTTAGATTGGATTTGAAAAGGTACCATTCAAGGAATTAAAATTTAGTCATATAAATCTTCTTAAGATTTAATTTACTTTGCAATTTTGATTCCTTAGAGTACAGTATTTGTTCCAAATTCATACTTTTTTTTTTTGTGATTGCATAAAGGTTGTTCCATGGGGCATTACTCCTGTTAACATTTTCAAAGCATATTTTAACTGAGATCAATCAAATTGAGTCAACAAATGGCTACTGAGTGCCTAGTATATATAAGGCATGATGAACAAAATCCTAGAAACACTCACTTCCTTGAAAATATTGAACATCAGCATTTGACATATACCCATGACAGTAGGTTCTCAATGTGAGACAAAAGATTGCTGTGTTCTTATTGCTGGTTATCAATTACTACAAAGTGGTTTCATGAGCTTGGAATATGGAATCCTGTGACTAACTCTTCAAATATTTTGTTAACATTGTGAAGCCACACACCCACCAAGCTGCAGTGCCATTCTAAGTGTTTGGGGTCTTCCATCTGAAAACAATACTGTACTTCGTTTCTCTTAATACCTGTCAGATGTGGAGGTCATTGCCTGCCCCACTAAATTACTTGTGTGTTAATGTTGATATGGTTTTCACTCAAGATACTTGAAAATAAAATCAGGCTCCTTCTAAATACTTGATGTGACTGGCACCCATCCATTCATTCAACAACTATTTATCAAATGCCTACAATTCTAGGTGACAGGAAGGTTGCTGTACACACTCAGACAAGGCCCTTGCCCACATGGAGAGCCCATTCTGGGGGAAATTAATGTATACTGTCATGTACTTCCAGATGTTGACTTCTGGTATGAAGAAATAAAGCAAGGTAACTTGCTAGGGATTACACACAGGTCTTATTTTAGAAGAGTGGGCAGAGAAGACCTCTCTGGGCAGAGAACTAAATAAGGAGAATGATTATTAAGTTTTTAAAATGTGGCGCATTGAAATTTAGAGAATGGCAGGCGTATTCAGCTTGTCTCATTCTCTACGAGGGCAGAGCAGCTAAGGCGTCTAAGTATTCTATTTTATTTCATTTTGTCAAATGCAGTTATAGATGCTACATGTACATGGAGCTGGCTTCACAATCTGGAAACCAGCACAAAAGTGTTTGTATATGGAGGGAGGCAGAGTTTTGTGTTTGATCTGTAAACACTAGGTTGGTGGCAGCATCCGAAGAGCAGATTAGGTTTCTGGATTCATAATTTAGTCCATTTAAACAAATATTTATGAATATATATTCATCTGCCTGTGTGGGGCACTGAGTATGCAAAGAGAAATAAAATATGTGTCCTGCCCTTGAGGAACTTCTGGTCTATTGGGAGAGACAGACGTATGAATAGATGGTTTCAGTACAGTGGGATAAGTGCCAAGAGAAACAGCTTTATTCCACTGAATCACAATGGTCTGGATGGTGGCACATACCCTCATTTCCTATCTATTCTTGCAAAAATTCTTTAATGTGTATGCCTCTAACATCAGAAGAAAATGTACATTTCAGATTTGAGGGTTAAACTTTGCATGTGTTTAATATGTTTTAAGGTCTATTAAAGCACTTATCTTTTGAACCTTCAAATGCCTAGTTTAAAGGAAATTTGTGTATTACAAGGGCAATGAAATGTTTCCCCAAAGGTCCACGTATCACATTGGTCTGTGATTAGGGCAATGCTGATTGCAATGACAGTAGGATGAAGGGCATACTTGGGGTGAATGCCCCATAGCCTTGGGTCTGCACGTATGGGCAAATTATTCTTCCCATGTTTACCAGTTTTAGTGTATTTTCTTCCTTGTGTAGTTAGAGAAACCTCTTCCTTTACAGTTCAAAAATCCTTTTTGAACTTTTTTTTGGAGGATCTGAAAGAGTTTCCTCCAACTCCTTGCCACTTACAGCTCTGTCCGAGAGCAAAGATCTGATCGAAATGCCCAGATAGAAGTCTGTGTGGTTTCAAAAGGTACATCTTACGCTAGGCTCAGTTTTTAGCTAGTAGCAGAGAGTGCTACTCAACGATTGACATGAACTCAGAGAAGTGGCTTGTGTCTCAGGCCGGCATGTGATTTTGTTGTTCATAAAACAGAAATAAGGATAAAAAGCACTGCCCTTTCTTCCAATTCTCTTTGCCAACCATCTTGCTGTGCTGGGTATATGTGTCCAAGCCAATGTTCTAGCCGCTAGGCTTGGCACAGAAATCAGTGCGTCCAACATCATTACTGCTGGGTGCAGTTTGAAATCCTGAGCAAACTCCCAATTTGCCTAAATGCTTAAGATGCTAGTGATGTAAGCAACCTATTGATAATGTCATTTGACTCATGAAACAGCATTGTATCTTTGTTTCTCTAGTGTAAAAATACTGGGTAGATGGATCTGAAAAGGATGGGAAATGTCAAGGTTAAAAGCATTATGCATCTAGGGCTTTCAAAGGACCTCATGATCTCTGTATCACATCTCTCTTCCTGCCCTTGAGTGATAGTAATCTCAGTTACCAAGGCTTTACCCTTAAGAAAGGGAATACTCTGATACCTAATACAATGAACTGCATCTTAGGAAACCTTCCAAGTGAATTGGTGGCATTGGCTGGGGCTTGTAGACTGCTACCAGGCTGTGTGAAACACTACCACTTGATTCACCTGACCACATCATAATCTCTCATTATGTAGACTTGACAATCAGTAATAATTTTCCTAAGAGGAAAATGCTCTGCAGCATTTTAAGCCCTATCTATTTTGAAGATAGACTCTTGTTTTGGCCTTGGGTGTGATTTTCTTGTAAGTTCAGTATATTTTGGGGTCCCTGAGCATCTCTTCTGGTGGATGATACTGCCCGAGGACTCAAGACATAGTCTGAGTCCCTACTTTGCTACTCATTAACCTGGTGTCCTTGGGCAGGGCACTAACCCTCTGAGCTCAACACCCTCAAGAATAAGATAGGAACAATAACAACCTCTGTTTGGCTTTCTCCTGACTAGTAATGTTAAAATACTATGGCATGTGTAACCTTGTATAAGGTGTAGGGAGCTGCATAAATTTAATGTGCTATAATATCAAAAATGCTAGGGAGGGTTTAAAAGTTTGGATTCTGGAGCCACATTATTCAGGCTGAAGTCTTGGCTCTATTACTACCTTGCTGTGTCCCCATGGACAAACTACTTAGCCTTTCTGTGCCTCAGTTTCTTCATCCGTATAATAATAATTTATAACAACAACAATAAGTAATAGTACTAATCAAGATTATTGAGTATTCATGCATTACTAAGGTTAGTTCTCATACCTCTGTGAGGTGGGGAATATTATTATCTTGGTTTAGAGATGAGGACATTGGAGACACGTTACTTATTTACCATAGGCCTCTCAATCCCAAGTGCAGATCTGGGATCCAGGCGGGATCTGCTTTACACCCAAGCCAAGAACTTGATCTGAACACGCCACTGCTTTATTTTTTCATCCAGAAATAAAAGTGGAACATTACATTGTCTGAGCATTTTGGATTTTGGATAAAGGACACCTTAATTTAAAGAAGTGATTTCATACAACTTTTAGTAAAGAGGAATTTGCTGCAGCATTATGGGCAATTGTTGTTTCATGACAGGGGCTGGTTATCTCTTTGTCTTTCATTTTTATCCCAGAGTTATCTGTAGTGTGGTTTTCCATCACTTTATGTTTTTAGTTTTATGGTTTTAGTTTTATTTAGAGAATTCTACAAATCTCTGTTGAATGAATGATTTACGAGAGACGTCATTATTTCATTGCCTGAAATCACCAAACAAATTATACTATACGACTCGCTGGTGGATAGTACTGGATTCAGATTCCAATTTTCTAAACAATGCACTGTGACTGTAACTTTCCCAAGATCACTGGTATATATATTAAAAAAAAATTTTTTTTAACATTTATTCACCGTTAAGAGATAGGGAGAGACAGAGCACAAGTGAGGAAAGGGCAGAAGAGAGGGAACCAGAGAATCTGAAGCAGGCTCCAGGCTCTGAAATGTCAGCAGAGAGCCTGATGTGGGACTTGAACCCATGAACTGCGATATCATGACTTGAGCTTAACCCATAACTTGAGATCATGTCCGACGCTTAACTGACTGAGCCACCCAGGCACCCCTGTCACGGGTATATTTTTAAGGCAAGGAAGCAAGCAACAACTTTCAGGATCTTTCCTCTATGCACAACATCTGAAACCAAGTCCTGTTACCTATCCTCAACTTTGTTTTATTTATTAATTTTATGTTTTTGGTGAAAAAACTTACGTTTAGATTTAGCCAGCTGGACTCAGTTTAGATGATCCCAGTTTTGTTGGCAACATCCAAAGCATCATAGTCAGGAGCCAGTCAAACATATGTTTTTTCTCCATTGGGCCTGACCAGAGTGTTGACCTTGGCCACGTCAATGTCATAGAGTTCTTCACAGCCTGTTGGATCTGGTGCTTGTTGGCCTTGACATCTACAATGAACACAAGAGTGCTGTTGTCTTCTATTTTCTTCATGGCTGACTCAGGCGTCAGGGGGAACTTGATGATGGCATAGTGGTCAAACTTGTGTCTCCTGGGGGTGCTCTTTCGATGATATTTGGGCTGCCTTTGGAGATGCAGTGTCTTGGGCCATCGGAATGTAGGTGCCCTGCGGATCTTCTTTTTTTTATGGCTGTGGACGCCTTTCAGCACTGCCTTCTCGGCCTTCAAAGCCTTTGCTTTGGCTTTGGCTTTGGGAGGGGCAGGGGCTTCCTTCTTTGCCTTCGGCGCCATCTCCATGAAAGGGCTCAACTTTGTTTTAATACTAATTTTCTAGGGCCTTGCAATGAAGTATTTGACTAGTTGCATAATTTAATAATCTGTAGGATTTAAATAAGGGGAAGGCTTATGAGTTCTCAAATCTAGTCCACTTTTTGCTTGTTTTTTAAAGAGGGCAGTGGACAAGTTAAGAGCAGATACAGTGACACAAATGTGACCACAGAGAATTACTTGGAGAGCTTAAATATACCAATGCTTGGGATCCACCCCAAAACAATTAAATCAGAATCACTGAGGGGGAAGCTCAGGTGGTGGGGAGCAACGAGTCCTGGGTATAAGAAACTGGGAAGAAGAAGGTAATTGTAATTAAAGAATTTGGGAGATAGAGATAGCAAGATGGCTCCAAATGCTATCTTTGGGGGTTACCCCAAGGTTATGTATGTGTTAATGTAAGGCTCTCTTTCAGCTTTTTCAGGCATAGGGTTGGAAGTTGGAAATATTCTCTTAGCACTTTCTTTCTCCCTGGCCTTTGTAGCAATAATGGGTGATAGATTTCCCGTTGTGAAAGGCCGTCGTTGAGGAGACTTCATCACAGACAGTGGATGATCTTTTGAGAGTCCAGGAGCTGTGACATCTTTTCGACCATTTCAGTCTTGTGGCCATTTCTAAAGAGACAATAATGTGTTTTAAATTATAAAAGAAAAACAGAATCCATGGCTGCTTTGTGAGAGAGCATTTTAGTATTGTTAGTCGCTTTTGTCTTTTGTTTTTCTAGAATCCCACACACAAATGCTTCTGACAACCTTCCCATGCAAAGGGAGCACTGGGAATTCTAGAGGAGGCATGTAGGGACAGCAGAGAAGGAATTGCAAAAAGTAAACGTCTCTATCCAGACATGTTAAAAAGTAGAAGAGTTGGGATTGTGCTGTATTTTAGGGAGTTTGGACGTTGAATGCCAATGACCCTTATATCTGGCTAGTTTTTTTTTATGTTTATTTGTTTATTTTAAGAGAGACAGAAAGAGACAGAGAGTGCACATTAGTTGGGGGGTGGGCAGAGGGAGAGGGAGAGAGAGAATCCCAAGCAGGCTCCTCGCTGTCAGCATAGACCTGGTTGAGGGGCTCGATTTCAGGAACTGTGAGATCATGACCTGAGCCAAAATCAAGAGTTAGACCCTTAACCGACTGAGCCACCCAGGTGTTCCCTGGCTAGTTTTAATCAATGCTATCAGTCACTCGCTTCCGTGTACATGAAATTTTGTTAAATAAACATATTCAATATTGTTGGATGGTCCAGGTATGTTCAGTTGCACCTGAGTGCACATTTGCTCCATGTGCCCAATGAGGTTCCAGAGGTTTCATTGAGCTCAGTGTGGTGAACACCAAAACAGAGTGTGTTAAGGAACAGTGACGTTTGTGTGCACTTATGGTAAAGGAGAATGGCCTTACTGGAAGACAGGAATAAGCCAGTAAAATGGCCCAAGTGTGTATTTATAAAATGTGTGCTTGTGTATATCTTTGGACACCTGAGGGACCCTCCTTCATTTTCAGTTTAAGTTGTATATTTCAAAATTATTAACTGTGTTGCACAAATCCTTTTAGGAATTTCATTTGGGTTGTGCAGCTTATTCCAATGATATTTTATCTAATTGCCCCTTTGTTTTTTTTTTTCCTTTAAAGTGATCACCTGCATTTTATAATTTTTAGAGTTTTCTTCAAACCAGGTGTGAAGGGATAAGATGGTTCAATTGTTTAAAAGAGAGATTAAAGCCATGTTTTTATAGGAGCTTTTGAATGTTTATTTTGATTAGAATGCCAGTGTAAGATGAATATAAAATATAAAATGACAGGAACCGAGAGTATAATTTTCTAGCCTCAGGAATGAGCTTTTAGAATCACATGTATTTGAGATATTTTAAGGGCATTCTAAGCTGCAATGCAAGAGGAGTTTCTCAAAAGCTATATGGTCAGCTCGGGAAAATAGAATGATTCTATTCTACAGCTGAGGCTTGAAATCAGGAAGACGAGGGTAACTTTTTCCAGGCCACCCATATGGGAAGGGTGGAACTGAGAAAAGGTTTCTTAGCTACTAGACCGCACATATCCGTTGCTATCAGGGGAAATTTTGTGACTTATTTTATGGGAGTGGAGCATCTCTTATAGAGAGTCTTTTTTACTATGCAGAAATTCTTCATTTCTCAAAGCATTAAATACTATTTTTGCTATAGAGCTTTATAAATGCCATTGAGATAGAATGGGAAGTCATGTTCTAAAAGATAGGCCTGATTCAGAGCCCCCTGGGGACGACGAAGTCATGAGGGCTGGGCCAGAATTGTCATGGTGTCTTCAGTCAATGTTTACCGGGCTTCCATTTGGTGAATGATTTTGTATGAAGGATCCTTTTAATAATTTTGTATGTGACCTATTTCTTCCTTATGCAGCTTCTGTTTTGAGAGTAAGCAGAAGGAAATGGTAGTAATAACAAAATTGGTTTTTGCTCATTCACACTTTTGTACCATTTGGGTTATGGGACCAGTGAGGTGGAAGACAGGAGGGCAGAAGCAGGGCTGTGGAGGAAAAACATAGGTGTGCGGGAGGGAGAAGATGTGCAAGGCTCCAGCCAGCTGTGCTTATAAGAGGGTTTGTTTAGAAAACACGGTGCTAATAGTTCAATATTTCAACATTCATATTTTGGGATTCACACATCCTTACTAGTAGCTCTGTGAAACAGAAGTTTAACAAAATCAGATTGATGACTGATGTAATTTAATTAGACCCTGGCTTCATAAATATGCAATGTTACTTGGATGAGAAGTTGAATTCTTAGATTTCCTGGGGAAAATGGCAATTTGGTTTGCTTCAGAGGTGGTTGCAGACATTTCCACCCTGGTTTATATGTGGCTAAAATAAATCGGTCATTTAAAACTTAGAAGAAAGGCAAAACTTGATTGACTGATTCCAGTAACC
Source organism: Cryptoprocta ferox (assembly GCA_028646485.1). Taxonomy (NCBI): domain Eukaryota; kingdom Metazoa; phylum Chordata; class Mammalia; order Carnivora; family Eupleridae; genus Cryptoprocta; species Cryptoprocta ferox. Next base: position 90,928,467 of record CM053573.1, read on the forward strand.
GTGTGTAGATACTTTTTGCCCTCCTCTGCAGCTCTCTCTTTTCCAGTTTTGTGATTGCAGACATTTCTTTCCTGAACCATGCCTTCTGTAATAGCTTGGAGATATGCTATTAGGTTTATGGCCCCCTGATAATTTCTCACTGCCCTAAATCCTTTGCATTGTGGCTTTCTTAGCACATCCAGAACAAACTATTAATACTTTATAACAATATTAAAATCAGTCAGTTGACCAAAGACACTGATTTTTTTTTTTTGACAGGTCAGCAGGATGAGGTAGGGGAAGGGAGTGTAAGAGTACTTTAAAAAAATTGTTTTGAATAAAACTCTGGCCAGGGAAAATACCTGCGGCTGTGTGAATTGGTAGGCCCCATCTTCTGAGGTAATTTGGCAACTGGGAGTGTGTTGGAGCCTTCTCTTCATAACCATGGTGACTCTACCAGTAGATGGCCTTTTGTCTTTTGTCTTCTCTGAACTGCTTTGTACTTCTGGCCAAGATTCTTTTCTTTCTGTCTCTTTCTCTCTTTCCTTTTTTTTTTTTTTTTGGTTGTTGTTGTTAGTTGGCACAAAAACATACCTTACAGTTGACAAGTTTGCTGCTTTCTTAACATTTCATCAGTTAACCATGATTTTTAATGTTTATTTATTTTTGATAGAGAGAGAGAGAGAGAGAGAGAGAGAGAGAGAGAGAGAGAGAGGGACAGAGAGACAGAGCATGAGCCGGGGAGGGGCAGAGAGAGAGGGAAACACAGAATCAGGCTCCAGGCTCTGAGCTGTCAGCACAAAGTTCGATGTGGGACTCGAACCCACAAACAGTGAGACCATGACCTGAGCCGAAGTCGGTCATTTAACCAAGGGAGACACCCAGGTGTCCCACATCAGTTAACCATTAAAAAAATCCTTTTCAAGTTTATTAATATATTTTGAGAGAGAGAGAGAGAGAGAGAGAGAGAGACCGAGCATGAGTGGGGAAGGGAGAGAGAGGGAGAGAGAACTGCAAGCAGGCTCCGTACTGTCAGTTCAAAGCCCAACGCGGGGCTCGAACTCACAAACTGTGAGATCATGACCTGAGCCAAAATCAAGAGTCAGACGCTTAGCTAACTGAGCCACCTAGGTACCCCTCATCAGTTAACTATTTTAAAATTTCATTTGCAAATATGGTCCTTTCCTTGTCTTCCCTTCACATTTGAAATAGATAAAGCAGAAATTTTATTTTTCATGCCTATCTTCCCAGTCACCATCTGCATCATCCCTGTGTTCTCTTTAAGCCATTCCATTGATTCTTAGCTGAAATGAAATATATCACTAATAAATGGGAAGGCCTTTACTGGTGATTGATAACTACTCTTAGAAACACTGTCATTTGCAATTCATTAAATGCCTTATTTGCCATTTATATTTACTGAAAATTGATACTCTATGTATTAGTTCTTTCTCAATGACAGATCACTGGTAAATGTATAATTAAAAGAGAGCTTAATTCCAATTTGTCTTCATTTCTCCTTGAAATAATTTTACAGCTGTCATAGGGACCTTCTTCTCCATTCCGATGCAGTCCTCTTTGCCAATTCCCACAATTGTTTTCTTATTTTGTGATTTTTTTCCTCAGAGCAATGTGCTATTGTCAGAAGATCACATTCAAATTCTGCCTCTGCCACTTGCTGTGAGATTTTGGCCAAATAGTTAACAGCTCTCAACCTCAGCTTTCTCGTCTATAAAGTGGGAATGAGAGTAACTGTTCTGCAGAATTGGCACGAGGTTCAAATGAGCTACTATAGTGGAAAGGGCTTTGTTAACTGAAAAACGGCATACACATTGGCATGGAATCAGCCAGCATGTTCCTGTAGCTCCTCCGGATAAAATGCTTGTGATAGTGCCCCATAATTGCAGGTTGTGGATAGATCACATGGAATAATTTGCAGGGGAAATGAAAGACAACAGATGTTATTAATTCCATTCAAAGGTAGTGAAACCTTTGGTGAACAGTGGCAAATCTCCCCACTGTACAGGAGCACAGAAGGTGCAGCCTTATCAGTAAGGAGTTGGCTTGATGGGGTTAAAGTCACGCAGAAGTACTGACTCACCCATATCTGTGCCCTACGCAAATAGAGAGCAGTCATACATGGATTGATTTTCTTTCAGCCGACCATGCCCTGAGATAACCCTAAGTGCTTTCCTGCTTCTTGTCATTGCTATGATCCCAGCCCACTCCCTTAGACCTCAGCAACTGGCCTCTTGACTCCTTAGTCTTGCTCTAGTCTGAGGTTTTCACCATATGAGGATTTCTTGATCACTGGACAGATTTCCTCCCATTGTCTGCCTCCTCTCCCAGCCCGCATTTTCTTCAACTCCCATCTCAAGGGTGGCCTTTAGCATTGCAGGTGGCAAGACTCTTATGTAGAAAGACTTCTGCTCATCCAATGCAGCTGCTTCTTGCCTGGGGAGGCCTGGAATGTCACTGCTAAGGCTTTAGGTGGTTGGTCAAAAGCTTCATGGTTTCTGTAGGCGAACACCTTGAGTTTTATCCCCCAGGGAGTGTCTGAGCTTTTCCCAAAGGCTCGCATTGACTGGGGAAGGGACAATGATGTCAGCTTGGAATCACTTCCTCACAATTTTGGTGAGATTGGATCCTGTCTCTTGTCTAGCAAACCTTGACTTATGGGAAGTATAGATTTTGGGATTTTGTAGTAATTCTGCAACTTTGGACATCAACTTCACTTCTTTAAGAGATGAGAGTAACTTCATCAAAGGGGTGTTGGGCTGTCTCAATGAAATCATATTTATACTATGCCTGGCACTTTGAAATCCTCAGTAAAATGCTGTTTGGTCCTATGACTTCTGTAAAGCTATTGTCACGGCTCCCTCTTATAGATAAGAAGAAGTCCAATAGTAAAGTCAAACATTAGAATAATGTAGTGAGATGAACATACTCTGGTAGATAGGTTTCTCCTCACATTTCATTAAGGCATGGATATTTTTTCTGGTTCTGCCTTCTACTGACCAGCACCTCAGTACTAATCATAACAATTTTAGAATAGTAAGACAATGTTTTAGAGCAGAATTTTTAGTAATTATTGATGGTCTGATTTATTTCAATCTTAGATGAACTTTATTTTCAGATTCTGATTTGTGGGCCAACAATAAGGTGGGATCCTGATTATCCTTTTAGGCCTGAATTATTTTAATGAGTGGTATATGGCTTATCAACTTTAGGTACTATGGCAGACTTTTCCTTCAAATAAAATATTTGAATAGTGTTTTGAATTAAAAATTTGAATGAAATATTTGACTACTTTTCAAAGTAAATATTCACTGCCTTTTCCTGGGGGATACTTACTTTCCTATCTTATGACTCTAGGCCTGTTCTAACCAATATCTATGGATAGACAGAAGTTTTAAAAATTCAACATGTGGCTTACCAGGTTTTGTCTTTTTTCTCTGAGAGCACAAATGTTCCAAATAGAAGTTATTTTGGCTGTCTAGGGCCTGGAGGAAAGATGGAGCTGAGACATAGTTGACCCTAGAATGAGACACATAGCATAACATAGGCAAGAAATAAACTTCTGTTATGAGCCACTGAGATTTGGGAGTTATTTGTTACTGAAGCAGAACCTAGCCTATTCTGACTGATATAGATACAAATATTTGTGAATTTTGATTAGTGTCTTATTGATGTACCAATTACATATCCTATATGTACTTGGGGTTTTGTGAACTCTGAACCATATTTAATATTATAATTGGTTTTCATTTATTTCTTTTTCTTACATTGCTTGCAGGAATTTCACATATAATCAAGTATACCTGAAAGATACTAGTTGTTAATAAAGAAAAGAAATTTAAGCAAGCTTAAGAAATGAAAGACATTTAGTAGCTTATGTAACTGAACAATCTATATGTAATTTTTTCATTATGCTTCAGGTATAGTTTGATCAATTTTTCAATTTGCGCTTCTTTCCTCTGTATGTTGGCTTCATCCTCAGACTGTTGCAAAATGCTTTACTACATGCTGTCTTATTCATATTGGAGATAGAAGGCTTCTTTTCTCCAAAATTTTGAAAAACAAATAAACTTTCCTTTAATTGGACTGATTTAGGCAGTATGTCAGCCTCTGAAGAAACTTCTGTGGCTGGAGGAACACTATGCACTGATTGACTCAGACCTGGGATACATGCCCATTCCTGGAGCTTGGAGGGATATGCATTAATATGGGGAAGCTAGCTGCTATAACAGATAGATTCCAAATTCTCTCTGGCTTAACACAACAGAATGAACATTTATTTCTCAGTCATGCCATAGACTAATGTAAATGCTCCTAATTCTAATGATTGTTTCACCTCCAAGAAGTTATTCAGGGATCTTAATATCTTAGAGTTTCTCCATCATCAATCCACAGCTCCCAAAGTTGCCGCAAAGAGAAAGAGACCTTGGGGAAGACACTCACACTTACTTTCTGTAGCCCAGGAGTAACAAGCATCACTCTGCTCATATTCTATTGGCGAGAACTGGTCATATGGCCCCTCTTAGGTCAAGAATGCGGTGAAATGTGAAGTGTGGTCCTTGGCTGGACATTTGCTTCCCAGCATGCATTCCCACTGTAGAAGGGAGTCTGAATCTCTGGTGGTCAGCCAGCCGACTTTGCCACAGATGTTAATCCCACCCGTGCGGCACAGAGGGAGAGGAATGGAGTGAATGTTGAGGAGGCAACTAACCATGTCAACCACACCAGGGAACCTGGTCTTGATGTCAGACACACGTTGATTTGTGCTGAAGCAGATGTGTGAACCCTCTATTGCCTATTGGACTCACTGATGTGATCAAAAGTCCATCAATTACTTAAAAATAACTTCAGAAAACCTTTTAAACTAGTAAATAAATAATTTCTTGTAAGATATGAGGTTCCCTGTCTCTTGAGGAGCAGGTGAGGGCTGAGGCTCAGGTGGGGTGTGAGGTAGGGTGCTCTTTCTTGTGGTCATGGTAAGGGTTGCAGGGGACAGACACCACCAGTCATGTGTGGGAGAGCTGTTGGGGATGAAGTCAGGAGAATGTGTGCAAGAGAGTCACATGGAAGGGCTATGAGGAGAGTGAGAACAATACTGCGAAGTCTGCATTAGAGGAGCCTTGAGGAATAAGACAAAGCAGAAGAGTAGAGAAGGTGAGTAGTTAGTTGAAAGGAGGCTTTAAGACATTCCAAAAATGAGTCCAAATTTCAGCAGAAGACTTGGAAGTGCCTTGAGAGCATAGGCAAGTCAATGAAAAAAGAAATACAGTTCACTTAAATTATCTAAGAGTCTTAACTCTCAAGTCCTTTAACCTATATGAAGTACTTTGGAAACTTTTCTTATCCTTTAGGTATCAGATTAAATATTTCTTTTCCAAAGATAACTTCCTTAGAATTTTCTCTATTCTGCCATTGCTTGTTCATTACTGTACTCCATGTCAAAGTTGTAATTACTTGCTTACTTGTTGAGAGTCTATCTTTCATACTGGATTGCAATCTCCATGAGAGCACAGGCTGTGTCCTTTGACTCCAGTTGCATATCCATACCCTGCACTGTGTGCAGAATAATTTTGAATGAATGGCATTTTTAATCTTTTATTAGCTCATGGTTGTAAACATATATTGATTTTTTTAAATTTGAAGAGTAGCTCCTCTAATCCAATCAAGATCCTACAAGTTAGAGAAAAATTATTTCAGACTTTAAAATTTAAAGATCGCATGTAAGGGAAACATGATTTATTGAATTTCAGTTGAGTGTGTTTGAAGTAAAATAAGATTTTTGCTGTTGTGTGATATTCTCCAACAGTCTCTAGGACATAGTGTCAGAGAGCTCATTTTTTCTGGTAGATCTTTAGTTCAGAGTTTGAGGTCAATCACTGCCCTCCAATATCTGAGGCCCAACACAACATGGCTGTAAGTCCTTACATCCGGGGTCATCTTTGGCATTTCCAGGCCTTGAATAAAGTAGATTCTGGTATCCACAATCTCCATCTTGGGTCTGAATCCAGTTATCTACTTCTGTGTAACAAACCAACCCACAACTTAGTGGCTTAAAATGAGTTTATTATTATTTCTTGTCATTCTGGGTGTTGATTGAATTCAGCTGGGTGCTTCTTACTTGGGGTGTCATGTAGTTGCAGTCAGCACTGTGGCTGGATTGCTGGAGAAGCATCCCAAGATGTAAGGCTTTTTATGACTTAGCACTGAAGTCATGCTGTGTCACTTCTGCTGTTTCTTGTTGGTCAACTATATCATAGGGCTAGCCCAGATTCAAGGGGAGGGGACTACCCAAGGACATGAATATCAAGGCTCATGGTTCATGGGGGAGCATTTTGGGAGACTAGCTACTGCAGCCTATTTAAAAAGGAACAAATCACAGTCTAGAATGCTAGGCCAGGTCCAGTCACACAGAGTGTGTGCTCTATCCAGAGGTTGTCTTTGATTGCTCCAGATCATGGTGGGAGCAGGGAAATGCGTTTCTCAGTGGATGCAAGTCCTGAGGGAGGAATCCGGAATTGTGACTTAAGATTTTATGAAATATCAGGACACTGATCCCAGGAGACCTTAACTCTTCCTAGTTTGCTGTATGGCTCACCTAATATAATCTGGGAAGCCAACCAAGGGTAGGATTAAAAACTTTCGAAAGTCTAAAGGTTCCAGGAGCTGTACTCTCCTACTTGGCAGTTATAAACTATTAAGGAGTGGCTGTACTGTATTCAGAAGTTCTTCTGACCCTTAGATTCAATAGATATAAACATCCTAGACTGGTTGGGATTTCTGGGCTTCTTCCTATCACTGAATTGTGAGCCTTCCCAATTGGCTTCCCATTTTTTTTATAGTCCATGAAAAATGTATCCAGGCATTGTTTTGGAGTATTAGAAAAGAGTGGTAATGTTTGTCACAGTAAAATAACCCCTTACTCTTAAAAGAAACAGAGATTATTGCTAGGGGGTTTGTATAAGCTTTGAAAACTTTGTGGTTTTAGGAAAATATTTTCTAAAGTTTCATTATGTCTTTGTGGATAAGGTCATGAAAGTGGGCTGGGTCAGTTAGACAGTTGATGATATAAGCATATCTTGAGGTCTGTGGATCTGTCAGGCTGGGGAGACTCTTTAATTGATGACTGCAATAATCTGTCCTTCTTCCTATATTATTTCACACTGGTATCCATGACTCAGATGGAATACTTTTCAGATGACTTCATTGGAAGATATAGCCAATGCAAAAGATAACAAAGTATGTTCCAAATTATTTTGTCAAACTGGAACTCTGCCCTGGGACCTACAAGGTGCCACTCAGTAGACACAAATGTGAAGTTGTTCATTTCGGATTAAAAAATCAGTGGCATAATTATGGGAGGCTTGACAACAGATTTAAGTGAAGAATGTTTAGTGGAACAGAAGCTTGTATCAGTGATAGCATGCGGCTTCTCAAAAGCTGACGTTATATTAGGGTGCAATAAAGAAATAAATTAATTATGAAAATGACCTGTCCCTTTATACTTTAGATGAGTCAGGGCATATTCAGAGTATTGTGCACAATGTTGGTTGCTAGTTTTGAAGGACATTGACAACCAGAGTATATGAAGAGGGTGAAAAAGATTATAAAGGCTTTGGAAGCCACATCAGATGAGAAAAAACAGAACTAACTAGAGGTGTTGAATATTTGGACATTCGAGTTAAGAGAATGGGAAGCATTTTAGAATGCTCTTGAGAGATGGATCTACTTCTGATCGTTAGAAAGGTGGAGGGGGGTGAAGCAGAGGAAATTGCATGAGCTGAATTGAGGAACTGTGAGCTGTGTCTAGGCAATGATGAACCATCTCTTTTGTTTCCAGCATATGGCACATGGCAAGTAGGAGTGGGAGATGGGGCTATAAAAGTAGGTTGGGGCAGATGGTTCAAACCTTGAATGCCACACCAAGGGGTGTGTATTCAGTTTGGTAGGCCAGCGGGAGTAATCCACGGATTATAAACTAAGAATAATTACAGTAATAAGAATAATAGTAATAATACTAATCTAAGTTAATAGGTGCTGTTCTCTTATGTATAAGAACTCACTTAGTCCTCACAATAGTCCTAGGAGTTAGACACTGCATATTATCCTCATTTTGTAGATAAGAAAACAGATGCACAGATGCACAGAAAGCTAAGTAACTTTCACAAAGTGACACCATTCATAAATGGCCAAGTAGCAGCCTGACCCCAATGCAATTCGATGCTCTTACCATTCCTGGGAGCAATGAATGCCCTGTGAATGCACATAGGCTGATCTGCCTGCTCTTTACTTCTGTATCCCCCTCTCTTCCCCACAGCCCAGCTGGACCAGCACTTCACTTCTGACTTCTACTTGGTTCTACTCAACGGAAAAACAAGGTGCTAGTGATAGAGAAAGCAGATGATTTTAAAAAGTGATTAAGAAGCTGTGTTTACTTTTTGGATTTTGAGGCCTTTCAAGTTTCAGGTTTGAACCGTGGGTCCTGGGTGGTGCATCCCGCCACTGGTTCACTGCCAAGAGTTGGGTGTGTCTAGCACAGAGGAGTGATTTAAGAGTAATTTAAGCTTAAGTATTCCCAAATGAACATTACCCCAGTAGCACAAGGTTAAATTCTGGGTTTGCAAGGCCCCTAGCAGACATTTAAAAAAGAGACCCTTTGGCCCTTTGTTCAAATCCTACTGATGTCTGGCTGCCTTGCAATTCTGGTGCTACTTGGGTGGCATTGACGTCTTGAGAGAGATGAAGGTTGAGTGGAGCTTGGACCCTTCTACCCTCCACTCTAGGCCCTCCTTTATCCTTACAGTGAGGCTTGGTTAACATTATCAAGCTAGAGAGTTTAGCTATTTAAACCAAAGTCTGGGTGGGGTGCCTGGTTGGCTCAGTCAGTTAAGTGTCCGACCTTGGCTCAGGTCATGATCTCGTGGTCCATGAGTTCGAGCCCTGCATTGGGCTCTGTGCTGACAGCTCAGAGCCTGGAGCCTGCTTCAGATTCTGTGTCTCCCTCTCTCTTTCTGCCCCTCCCCCACTCATGCTCCATCTCTCTTCCTCTCAAAAATAAATAAACGTTAAAAAAAATAAAAACAATAAATGAAAGTCTGGGTTAGTCAGACAGGGGATGTGGGCTTCATAGTGACTTTGATAAACTTATTTGCATTGCTCTTTTATGAACACATTAGCTTAAAAAAAACTTCCTACAGCATGCCCTCAAAAACTCTGTAAATCAGGGATAAAACTTATTCTATTAGCGCTGACTGATAAACTTGTTAATGTTTTTGTCAGCAAAGGTGTGTGTGTGTGCGTGTGTGTGTGAGAGAGAGAGAGAGAGAGAGCGAGCGAGCGTGCACGCGCACGTGTGTGTATATGCTGTAGGCACTTGGAATAGTTAGCGTAATAACTAAGGTCTCTTTATTTTGGGAGGACCTAAAGTTAATTCAGTCAGTAATGCAAATTCCCCCTCCTATAATAACACTTAAGGAGTGTGTCCCTTTATTTATTCCTGTTGTCCCTGTCCTGATAGCTGGCAGCGCTGTACAGGCCTACTAAATGGGCCCACTCTGAGTGGTGGATTCTGTCTCACCTGGACTGTCGTGTGGACACCTAACCACACCTTTTCTCAGCCCCATTTTGTCAATGTCACAACTCTGTACCTCGCTCTTTCCTTTTCCTTCTTCTATCATACCTTGTTTTCTTTCTGACTGTTCGCTCTCCCCCTTCTTTTATTCCTTTTGTCCCTTTGTTTAGATCCCCAACTTTTACTTCTCTTCCTGAGTTGACTGACCCAACACAAGGTCAATTTACCCCAGGCACAGTAAGACCAGATCACTGGAAAGGGCAGATGAAGGTCCCCCCAACATTGGATGCTGGGATACTTTGGGGACTCTCTTCCCAGTGGTTCATCTACACAGGGTGAGTGTGTGGGTGATTTATTCTGCGCTTCTTGTGGGACAGTGTAGTTCCAAAACCTTGACAGGAATATAATCCATGTACGATGTTGCCCCCACCCTTCAAGCACCCTTTGTTTCTTGAATCCCACTTCTGTGGGTTGACGTTTTAGTGAGAGTAGTGAGTAGCCCAACTACTGGCATTTTTTCTTCTTTCTAATTCATTTAACACACACACACACACATACACGCACACATCTATCTTCTGCTAAGATATACAAGTACGAGACAAATGGCAACATAAGGATCATATTGTCCTTGAGTTATATCATTGCTGACTTCCTGAGAAGCCTGTTCAAACGACCAGAGGATGTTAACTAAATTGACAGTGTGTTTCTCTGAGGTGGAAGTGAGCAAAACATCTGCTTTTATAATAGTCTCCTTGCCTGGATAGGCATGTACTGTTTTGTTGTTCCAGAAGACTTTCAAGCAAATATACTGGTGAGTTTCAATGGCTTGGAACTTCCTGTTTTGTGATTTAAAAAAAAAATGCCTTTGCAGAATGGGTAATGTTCACAGAATTCTGTGTTGCTTTAAATGTATCTTCAGTCCCCAGGTTATCACAGGAAAAGATTGATTAGGGAGCTGCTCGGGATAGAAAGCAGATGATAGGTCCATTGCCTTCCTCCTTTAGTGCGTAGCATTTGTTGACACTATTGTGCAATACAATGGGCCTAGTGTTAGAGATTCCAGGGCCAAGAAATACAGAACATCAGATGGCCAAGCATCCTACAGAATGTGCAGAAAGTGCATACAAGCTTTTTCCTTTTGATTTACAACTTCTGTTCAGATAGGGCCTCAGAAAACCAAACCAAACCAAATAAACAGCTTTGGGATGAGCTAACCAAGATAGGTTAGCATGAATTTCATGAAGCATTTGAGGGACATATATTTAACAGTGACATTGGCAGATAGAACAGCTTTTCTGGTATTTACACATGAGAGCTGTGATTCCAGCCAATCCACTGTTTAACTCAAAAGCATAAGCGTGGAGGGTCTGGAGCTATATGTCCACCCCTGTATGTAGTCTTGGGCAACAGCTTTCACTTCTTTGGACTTCGAGTTAGCCCATCTGTAAAATGGACCAATAAATATAATTTTTTTTTGGAACGATTGTCTGATTGGTGGATGCTAGTTGACTGGCGAGAGAGTGGAATATTTTGCATGAAGGACACAGTGTCATTGGACTTTTTAACCCATATTCTGAATAAATCTCATGCCAACTCTAAGAGGTTCTTACACTACATTATTCTGAATATTGCCTCACCAGAATGCTTCTAGGGAAGTGAAAAGGAAGGAGTAAGTGAGACAAGATGACATATGCATTTACTTCCTCTCAGTTCAAGTTGTGTCTGTATACTCCCCTCCTTTGCAAGCCAAGTGCGGGTGTAGACAAGGTCCCTAAACTCAAGCAACTTGTGGAATCTGTGCTAAGTTCATGATAGAGAAAGTGTCAACGTGCTATCATTCCCCCTGAGATATGAAAAATGAAAACAAAACTCACAACAAAACCAGAAAAGCTCAGCCTTACATTTCCGTATCCTTAGCATGAGGTTTCCTGAAATGTGGGCTGGACACTAGAACAAAGAATAGAGTGATTTTGGTGGTTCACAGAATAGCCTCGAAGCAAGAAGTGAGAGTCATTTCCTTTCAAGCTCTCTTAATTCTAACAACTGCAAGAATAAATGCAGTTTAATATATGCTAATTTCTCTATTCAACAAAAAGAGAGGCTTAGTTGGGCAATAGAATTTAGCTAGGATTTGATAACATTGTTTTGTTTTCATTCTTTTTACCATTCCCTCTATTATAGCAGATGATAGTGGTTTTCCATGAAATTGTTCTTGTTTTTAAAGTTTGTTTTTTTTGAGAGAGCACAAGTTGGGGAGGGGCAGAGAGAGGGGGCAGAGGATCTGAAGCAGATCTTTTCCTCTGACAGCAGCAAGCCTGGTGTGGGGCTTGAACTCAGGACCACGAGATTATGACCAGAGCTGAAGTCGGATGCTCAACAGACTGAGCTGCCCAGACTCCCCGAAATTGTTCCTTTAAAATGAATTAGAGGGAGACGCCTGAGTGGTTCAGTCTGTTGAGTGGCTGACTTCAGCTCAGGTCATTATCTCACATTCCTGGGTTCGAGCCCCGCATCAGGCTCTCTGCTGACAGCTCAGAGCCTGGAGATTGCTTCAGATTCAGATTCCCTCTCTCTCTGCCCCTCCCCTGCTCATGCACTCCCTCTCTCTCTCCCTCTCTCTCTCTTTCTCAAAAATAAATTAACATTAAAAAAAATAAAATGGATTAGAAGGATAGAAGGGAGTGCTTGAATATTAAGTAACCATTGTCCCGGAGACACTGTCCAGGTGACTATGAAGGAGATACCAGGATAAGCAAAGTTTTGGAAGCATTTTATAACATTTTTTAAAGTTGAAGTATAATTGACATACAACATTATATTAGTTTCAGGTGTATAACATGGTGATTTAACATTTATATACATTACGAAATGATCACCACAATAAGTCTACTTACTGTGTGGCACCATACAAAGTTAATACAGTATTATTGTCTACATTCCCCATGCTGCACATTACATCCTCATGACTTATTTATTTTATAACTGGAAGCTTGTACTTCTTGATCCCCCTCACCCATTTCACGCACCCCCAAATCCTCTCTGCTCTGACATCCATCTGTCTGTTCTCTGTATCTATAAGTATGGTTTTATTTGGTTTTGTTTATTTGTTTTGTTTTTTAGATTCCATATGTAAGCAAAATCATAGGTATTTGTCTTTCTCAGTCTGACTTATTTCACGTAGCATAATACCCTCTGGGTCCATCCATGTTGTTGCAAATGGCAAGATTTCTTCCTTTTTTATGACTGAAGAGTATCCTATTGCATATATAGACTGCATCTTCTTTATCCATTCACCTAGTGGTGGATACTTGGGTTGCTTCCATATCTTGGCTATTGTAATAATGCTGTTATAAAGGTGCAGAAATCTTCTGAAATTAGTATTTTCATTTTCTTTTAAAAAATTTTTTAAAGTTTATTTATTTATTATTGAGAGAGGAGGGAGAGAGAGCACAAACAGGGGAGGAGCAGAGAGAGAGAGAGAGAGAGAGAGAGAGAGAGAGAGACAGAATCTGAAGCAGGCTCCAGGCTCTGAGCTGTCAGCACAGAGCCCCATGTGGGGCTCGAACCCATTAACTGTGAGATCATGATCTGGAGCTGAAGTTGGATGCTTAACTGACTGAGCCACCCATGCACCCCAGTATTTTCATTTTCTTCAGATAAATATGCAGAAGTGGAATTCCTGGACCATAGAGTAAGTCTATGTTTAATTTTTTTGAGGAACCTCCATACTGTTTTCCAGAGTGGCTGCACCAATTTACAATCCCACCAACAGTCCACAAAGGTTCCCTTTTTTCTACATCCTCACCAACACTTGTTTCTTGTGTCCGTGTGTGTGTGTGTGTGTGTGTGTGTGTTTAAAAATATTCATTCTGACAGGTGTGAAGTGAAGTGATATTCCATTGTGTTTTTGATTTTCAGTTCCTTGATGATTAGTGATTTTGAGCATCTTTTCATGTATCTATTGGCTATCTATATGTCCTATTTGGAAAAGTGTCCATTTAGGATCTCTGCCTGTTTTTTAAGTTAGATTGTTTGTTTGTTTGTTTGTTTTTGGTGTTGAGTTGTAGGAGTTCTTTATATTTTTTTGGTATTAGCTCCTTATTATTTATGTGATTTGCAAATATTTTCTCCCATTCATAAGGTTGTCTTTTCATTTTGTTGATAGTTTCTTTTGCTGTGCAAAAACTTTTTAGTTTGAAGTAGTCCCATTTGCTTATTTTACTTTTTGTTGCCCTTGCCTGTGAAGTCAGGTCCAAAAAATATCACAAAGACAGAGGTCAAGGAGCTTATTGCATATGTTTTCTTCTAGGAATTTTGTGGTTTCAGGTCTGGCATTCAAGTATTTAATCCATTTGAGTTAATTTTTGTATATGATATAAGATAGTGGTCCAATTTCATTGTTTTGCATGTAGTTGTCCAGGTTTCTGAACACCATTTATTGAAGAGACTGTCTTTTTTTTAATTTAAGTTTTAATCGAAGAGACTGTCTTTGCCCATTGTATATTCTTGCCTCCTTCATCATAGATTAGTTGATTATATATGTGTGGGTCTGTTTCTGGGCTCTGTGTTCTGCTCTTTTGATCTATGTGTCTGTTTTTGTGCCAGCACCATGCTGTTTTGATTACTATAGCTTTGTAGTGTAGTTTGAATTCAGGGAGCATGTTGCCTACAGTTTTGTTTTTTTCCTCCAGATTTCTTTGGCTGTTTGGGGTCTTTGGGTGTTCCATGCAAATTTTAGGATTCTTTGTTCTGGGAAAATGGCATTAGTATTTTGATAGCTATTTCACCGAATCTGTAGATTGGTTTGGATGGTATGGACATTTTAACAACACTAATTCTTCTAATCTGTGATCATGGAATATCTTTCCATTTATCTGTGTCCTCTTCAGTTTCTTTCATCAGTGTCTTGTAGTTTTCAGAGTATAGGTCTTTCATGTCCGTGGTTAAGTTTATTCCTTGGTATTTTATTTTTTCTGATGCAGTTGTGAATGGGATTGTTTTCTTAATTTCTCTTTCTCCTAGTGCTTTACAATCTTTAAGGGGCAAGGCTGGAATTTGAAGTCAGGGCACTGAGTCCAAACCTGAGATTGCTCTGTGGCATGCCCGTGTATCTGTGCAGATGTGTGTGCAGCCCACCTAGATAGCCAATGAGAAGGACATCAATATACTTCACAAAGATGGATTTTGGGACATAATTCCCTGACAGTATGTTCTCTTTTTCCATGCCTTGTAGGAATTAAGAGAAAAATGCCGTACACTGCATTTCCATGGGTCATTCAACAATTCCAGGTGACTTTCTAGGGAAGTCAGTCACTGAGTCCCGGCAGACCCTGAGCCTGTTTTTCCAGAATTTTCTGCACCTGTGCCCTAAGCAAAAAATATTGTGTTTTTAGAAGAGCTCACATTATCCAAGCACTTGGCTGTTCCTCGCCCTCAGGGGCACAGTAGCTGCTGATGACTTTGAAATGGCATGAGGGTTATGGCAGAAAGTTCTGTGTATTTTCCCTGCTGTGGAGAGAAGGCAGGTCCTTTCTTCATTGTGAGGAGGGTGTAAGAAGCCACTCTTGCTCCATCTGCCAGTCGTGTTGAGACTTGTGCAGATGGCCAATGGAGGAGTAGGCAGGGACCCTCCCTTGGCAGGGCTCCAAGGAAGGGCTGGTAAAGGTGGGCTGGCAGGGGGAGCTGGCATTCGGCTGTTCTCGGGAGGCCCTGCTTTGATGGATAGCCGAGTAGCCTGAGCCTCACAGACCACCCAGCAGTGGCTGAGGTGGTGAAGCGTGTCCCCGTTAACTCCAGTCTGGGCAGTGAACTGAAGAGGGAGCAAAGCCCAGGAAATGGGCCTTAGTGGTAGTGGTGGAGGTGGAGTGACCAGCGGCAAAGCTCTCTGCTTGTCCCCAACCAGTCAGTAGTTCCAGAGGCAATGTGCTCAGAATTGTAGTAAAACAGGCCCGGGAGGGGAGACAGGCTTTCCACGGAACACTACCTACCTGCACGCTCTTGTACATATGTGGCCTTCTAATCTTACCCTTCAGAACACTTTTTCTCTGTTGCTCCCCAAATGTGGAAAAATGTGCTCATTCCAACAGTAGACTCTCTTGGCCATGGAGAAGAGCTGTTAGTTATTAGTTTACTATTCAGTGTTAATTGAGTAAACATTGAAGAAGCACTGGGGAGCTGGGGTGAGTGTGAAAACTTGAGCAGGGGTGCATTTTGCCCTGGTTTTACATTTGTGCCTGGCCTTAAATTTAGTCTTGTCAGATTTTCTCCAGATGAGGCTATGTATACTGCAACAGAGATGCATGGGGATTTGAACAAAGCTCATCGTAAAACTTCGAGCTTGTGTTCCATTACAAAACCATCGTGTCTAAATGGTATTGTGGCTTTAGGAAATGTGTAAATTTTATATTTATACACATTTTTACAACACAAAAGAGCATGTATTCATTACCTGTACCCATGGCAAATACACCACACTTTTTCCAAAGGGATTTTTGCCCTTCTTTTCCTCCTAATTCATTCATCTGGAGAAACTTAAAAACAACAACAAAACAAAACAAAAAGAAAAACAACCCAAAAAGCTAAACCTACAAAAAAAGAAGTTCCAAATAAGAGCAAGAGAATGATGGGGAGAGGGTGGTGCTATTTATGGACTAAGTACTTTGGCAAGTGAAAGACCAGGGAAATCCACTCTCTTCTGCATACTGCTAGCAGTGTGTGCCAGTCAGCTAGACTTTATCTACCAGTAGGATGTTCATCTAAGTGCAATGGCCAACAATGCCTGCTATTCATTTCTCTACTCTAGATTCTGCTCTTCAGGGCCCAGATACCAACTTTCTGGGGTGCCAGGGCACCCGTGCATTCCAGTCTCTAAGCCTTTGCCTGTGTTGTGTCTCTGGCATGAACCAGGAATGCTCCTCTCTTTGAACCCCTTCTGAGAGCTCTGAATCATCCTTCAAGGCCTGGTGAACTTGCCACCTCTTCTTTGCACCCTTGCTGAATCGCCTTCACAGCACGAACCCTGTGCTCCCACTGCACCAAGGAAAGAATGGTTTTCTCTTGAGATGCTTAGATGCCTTTTATGTACCTAACAGACAATTATGTAGCCAGCTGTTTGTGTCTCACCGCTCCGTGAGCTTCCTGTACAAGGCCATGTCTTGTTCATCTTTGAACCCTTAGCCAAGTAGCTTGCAAAGGAAAGGTGCTCCATGAATGTTAAATCTAATTGAGTCCTTTAATAAGATGATGAGTGTAACCTCTAACACTATAAAAATTAAACAAAAACCCTCAGAAGCAACAATGTGCACTAAAAATTAATTTGAAAATTTCCTTCCATATACTGTTAGCAAAGTACTTTACTTTTATAGGCCTCTCCTGTGCTATAAAACTCTTGAATGTTCTAAAAATATTTTAAAAATAGGCATTTAGAACCTCTTTAATGAACTACTTCCAAATGTGGCTTAGATATTTGAGGCTTTCCCCGCAGCAGGTGTAAAACCAGCCATTGGAGCTGAAGACCAGGAAGCGGGGAATTCCTGGCCTGGAGATGGAGAGGTGGCACAGGTGTCAGGTGACAGGGTTCTTGGGGGAGATCCTGGTTAAAGCGCTTCAAGTTCTCTTGGCAAGGGGGGAGGCCTTCTTTGGTATGGAAAGGATTCCCGAGATCCTGCAAAGTAGTTGGTACATCTTGAATCCTCTTCTGTCTCCGACTTTGTGTGGGTGCAGGCATCCTGCAGGCCTCCCACTCCACCTGCCATCTGACCCCAGTGCCGCTCGACTCTGGAGTGTAATTCACCGCTTTCTCTACCGCCTCATAGAAATGCGCCTTCATTCCCGTCCCCTCTCCTGATTTTCTAACAGCCCTTGCTCATAAGTGCTTTATGGTAAAGGGTGTTTGAGAAAGCCATTAGTCTATCTCGAAAGTTAACTTTCAAAAGAACAAAGGCTGCCGTAAAATAGAGCAGGAAACAAAAAATACAGAGGTGCGTGTGGACCAAAAAGGAAAGACTAGTTGTTTCATTTGCTTGAAGAGTTTAGCTTGAAATGCTGCCATTAAAATCTATTATTATTAGGATTCCAGTGTTATATCCCAACTTCCATTGAGGTTGGGATACTTACTTTTTTCTCATGTGAGGAGTAACAGCTTTATATTTTATTTTTAAAAATAACCATTTCATCTTTGATTAATGTACAACTTATGTATGAATATCTAAGTATTCTTTCTATGTGTGGCTCATGCCAATGTGTATTTAATGCACTGTGGAAAAGCATTCATTAAGCTGTGAGGTAGGGTCACCCTGTATCAGTTTCAGGGATGACCATGTGAATAGTGAGAAGCCTAATAACTGCTTGTATTGTGGCAGCAGATGGCTTTTCGCTCTTGCCTCCTTTCTCAGAGGTTCTGCAAAAGCCAACCACATAAAATGACTTTCACATCTCCTTTCAAACCTCACGATGCAGTGCCATTTTTGTTGGGCCATGTACACCTGATTTCACTAGAATCCAGTCTCATAAAACTGTCAATGCATCCTTTCACAAGAGCACATTAGCATTGTTTAAAGGATTGTGCATCACTTTTTTGACTGCTGTAACTCGTTATAAGCAGAACATAAAAGGGTTAATTGATTGGTCCTCCTTTAAGGTGATGCAAATCCAGGTTGACATCAGCAATTTTAGTGACACCTTGAACATTGTCACACCCTCATATAGCACTGTGGGGTGTGTGTGTGTGTGTGCGCGTGTGTGTGCGTGCGTGTGTACTTACAAGGGCAAGATGCCTGTGAAGACATATTAAGAACCGAGAAAGGGAAAAATCCAATTTATTTGAAAGATGGGTGTGGGAGAAGTACGGAAGACGGGATAAGACGGAAGGGAAAAAAACAGGAAAGAAACCATAAAATTCAAAGAAAATTGTTAAGGGGCAGAGAACAGATATCCAGAATCTAGGAGACTCTCAACATCTCTGAGATAACTACGTAAAAATGGAATTCCGAAGCCTGTTCCTGGAAAATACGTGTTTTATATGTAAGGGAAAGGACAACTGTTTAATCTTTTAAAACTTGAAATTGGTGCTCTCAGGGTTGGGGGAGAGGAGGCTGGTGTGGAGGGCTGGCACCAGGCAAACCTCCCAACCATCTCTGCGGGGCACGTCAGTTCAGGGACCTAATGGGAACAGTTGAAGCCCTTTTTGTTGCATGAGAGGGAGAGATACAGTTATAGATGTGGCATTTTACAAGACTTTGTGACTTGCCAAACTCTCCATTAGCTACTTTGAGGGTGAATGTGTCAACACAACAGGACATTCACTTACTACCTGTACCCGATGATTGTTAACTTTTCAGTTGGACAAAGTCAACTTATACCAGGCAGACATAGAGGAATTTATACTGAGTATACAGCAGTACCATGGAAATTGTCTAATATAATGCAAGCAATAAAAATAGAGGTGAGCCTTTGGTTTGGGGGGTTGAGGGTCAACTACACAATGAGCACACGAAAGTACAACTAATGTTATAAACATAGTCCTGTGTTTTACCTGATTCTTTCTCATACTCCAATTTTGACGCAAGAGTAAAAATCTCAGAAAAATGTTAGGAATATTTTTGCTTCTTTTGCTCATTTTACATACATGAACTTATGAATAGAATGAGCTTTTAGAAGTAGAATCGATAACTGGCTGTTATATACCAAGTAATACCTTGCACTATTTTTTCCAACATGCTAGTTTTTCGATGGATAATTTCTTTGACAGTTTGAATTGTCTGAAATGGGAAGTTTGTATTTATCCTATGCCCTGTGCTTCAGATTATCCCTGCCGATATGGGAATAACCTCTGATTGCTAGTCTTGAAATTGCCTTGAAATTCTCAATGGAAATGAAGCTCACATTGCCAAATATTTTTACTGGGTCTAATGATAGATCACCTGAACGTATCTTTCCTTAACAATTAACTTCAATTTAGAAGACATTTAGAGTCTTTTGGAAGACATTCAAGAGCGAGTGAAGTGATTTGTGGAAAGACCGTGAATTTCAGCCTTTCAGATGAAAGATTATAATGGGATTGAAGTCTTTTGCTCTGATTTATTATTTGTGTTCCCATTTCTCACACAGTGAAACTTCATATTTTTCAGGGAGCTGAGCTTGCTTCAGTCCCACAGCTGGAACAATGATTAGAGGGTCAGGTGGCTTTATGGGCCCTAGGTTAAGACTTCTAAGTATATTTAGTATATAATAGGTAAAGCTTAAGAGAAAACTGTTGTGGAAAAAGCTTTAACCAGGCAAAGAGTAAGAGTAAGAAGAAGGCATTAAATAGGAGATATATTTCATCATCTCAGGTGAGTATCTTTTTGGAAGAGGTGTGAAGAAAAAATAAGTTATGAGTAAGGTAAGGTAGTTGGAAAATAGAGAATCCCAAAGTGAGAAAAAAAGAAATCTAAGTGGAACCATTGCTATCTAAGTGGAACCATTGCTTTTCTAAGAAATGGCCCCACTATTAATTTGTTATGCGCCAAATGTTTGTGACTGCCTTTTGGGAACTATGTGTGGGCTTTTGTTCACCACAGCGGTGAAGAAACCACAATATTGCTTCCTTAAGTCACAGTTCTTTTCAAGGATGGGCCTCCTCATCCCTGAGCTCTGAAACTCAGAAGGGTTGGGAGCTTCCGGGATGCTCAGAGATTTCAATCTTGATGAGAAATTCCTTGTCAGCGACAAGTTGCCATAAAACAGGGCAGTTCTCCTAGAGGGGCTGGTAAAAAAAAACCCCACAAAAAAAAACCAAACAACATGCATTAGTGAAGTAGAGCAAGGGGAAGATACTGCTAGGTTGAGCTGTCCAGTCAGAAGTCGAAATGTTTGTGCACACCAGACAGTGTGTCTGGCTACTCGTGGGAGGGTCTATGTTTGGTCTGGGAAAACAGTGCCCTGTTTACCACCAGGGAAGGCCTATGACTGAGTAACAATGACCAGGCCCCACGAGCCGGAAGAGGCTCCTTTATAAATGGCTGTCTCATTTAGGTTAAGAGGGCGTGTTTTTCAGCTTTGAGTTAGAGCAGTCCAAACAGCTGCTTCTGTCAGAGGGTAACACACAAGTCTGCGAAGCCGTACACTTCCTTGGGCTTACCTTGCATCGGAAGGTGGCCACCTTCTTGGTGGTGTTGTTGTGGCCATACACCAGTTGTCTTTCAGTTTCCTTTCTTGGGGTATCCTTAGGGGACTCTGCCATTGTGGACTGGTTGGCATATACTGGAGGGCTGCCCCATTAATTCTCACTTTCTAACCAAAGACTTTTCGACACAAATATCAAAGAAGGAAGTGTGTCTTACTGCCCAGTTATATAAAAGCCAGTGCTGGTCAGCATGCCCATAATTATTTATTTCAGCTTTCTGTAAAAGAAGGGGGGAATTTTCTTGAAGTCAAGCAGAAATCTGGCAGTTTCCCAGTTGTGAAATTCTATTGACAAAGGTGCTAAGCGAAGGGCAGAGTAACATGGTCTGCTAAGGCCCCTGCACCTTCATCTCTGACCTGGGCATGTGTCAGGCCCATGCTGAACTTACCAGAATGACTTTGATTTGATGGCTGGTAAAGGTCAGGCACATAATGGGATCAGATGTGTCAGTGGAGCTGAAGTACATAGCATAATAGATTGATGGTAATTAAGTAGTCGTGTTTAATAAGAGTCATCAGAGTTAAAGGCAGTGTTGGAATGAGCAGCTTGGGAAAGGAATGAGAAGGCATGAAGAAAGGTGGTGGGGAAATATGTTAAGAAATAATCTTTTTGTTACAGTAAAGGAAACACCAGAGGAAGTGTGTGTGTGTGTGTGTGTGTGTGTGTGTGCGCGCGCGCACACAATGTGTGTGTGTGTTTGCATGTGTGAACATTTGTGTTTTAGGAGACCCAGAATTTTTCTTTAATTAATTTTTTAATAGAATTTGGACACATTTTCAACGTTTTTGAGGGAGAGAGAGTGAGAGATCGAGAGCGGCAGAGAGAGTGGGGGACAGAGAATCCCAAGCAGGCTCTGTGCTGCCAGGGCAGAGCCCAATGGGGCTCCATCCAAAACCTGAGCTGAAATCAAGAGTCAGATGCTCAACCCACTGAGCCACTCAGGCACCACTGGTATTTCATTTCTACACAAATCATTAAAATCCTAGAATTAATTGTTTGTTCGATGAAAATTGTGTAGTTTTAGAAAGTGCTCATTCTTCAATAATGCTTAATCATATTACTGTGATGCATTTTCACTTAATAAGAGAGCATACTGAACTGGAATATATGAACTAAGGCAGTTTCTGAGTGTTATACCCTCCCAATATGATTTTTGTCAGTTTGCACAAACCATCCATGGTCAGCTGGATTTATATGTGAATTATCCAGGTTCCACCTCGAATGGCCAGGTGTTGAGAATGCAAACTGCCAATCAAGACTGTGTTGACCACACCACCTAGTAATGAAGAGACCAGGGTAGGGGTTTCACAGCTAACCTGCGTGGTGACTTGGCAAGTCTCAAGGGTTCACGCTTCATTTAGTTTCCTCTCTAGTTTTCTGTGCCACAAATATATGTGAAGAAGAATTCTGGAGGTCAGGGGTCCTGACTTCACTCTTTCATTCGGTCTTTGGCTCAGTGAATAAACTCCATCTGGAAGTAGAGCTGAAATGGGAAAAGATTGTCAGGTAGGTATGTTTTTATGCATTACTTGCCATCTCTCCTTCTGGTGACCATGACCTGGGCAGTCTGACCCCAAAGCCCATGCTCTTAACCACTCTGTTATACTGTCTGAAAGTCCTCAAGAGTATGGCTTGGATTCATGAGTGCTTGATCTTATCTTTGAAACTCTGGAGCCAGCACAGTGCCAGGTACACAATAGGTGCTCAATAAATGAAAGATAATAGTCATTTAATCAGATTAGCTAATTCCCACTGATATTTAGCTAACCTATTCATCCTGACAAAGATGGCTCAAGAATATGGTGATATGGTTTTTGCACATAGGTGGAAGTTGATATGTTGTATGAGCTGTATTGGGTCGGTGCCACAAACAGCATCAGATCAGAAGTGTCTCCTTTTGCTTAGTCTGAAAATGTTCTCTTGGTAGCATATGGCTGACAAGTGATCAGGGGTTTCGATACATAGCCTTGTGGCTGGAAGTGGGGTTGGTCCACCTTCCTTTTTTTTTTTTTTTTTTTTTTTTTTTTTTACTTTATAGTTTATTGTCAGGTTGGTTTCCATATAACACCCAGTGCTCTTCCCCACAAGTGTCCTCCACCATGACCATCACCCCTCTTTTTTTTTTAAAGAATGAACTGACTATAAGAAGAAGCAGTGCAGGGCCCCTTTGTGGGGGAGATCTGTTGTCCGTGGGACAGCTCAAAATATTTAGTATGAAGAAAGAAGGTTCTGAGTGCTTGAAACACAAATTGTCAGCTTTTAAACATGGTGGCCAGTGTCCCATCTCTTGTCAGCCTTAAGGAGGTTTCTTCTTTTTTGTTGGGTTTTGCTTTACCTCTGCGTCAGTGCCAGCAGGTGATGGTGGTATTCGATAGTGACAATGCAGACCGCACTGCAGATGGTTTAGACACTTATTTATAAACATTCCAAGAAGGGCAAATTAACAACTCCTACCTGAGCTTGTTTATTTTGCAAAAACCTTTATAAACAATCAAATGAATCAAACAGCTATTCTACAGCAGCCGCTACTGATTGCTAATGTTTACAGAGTAGTTAGTCCATGCCAAGCATTGTGCTAAACATCTACATGTATTAATACACCTAATTCTCACAACAACTTAATTGTGTGGATGCTATTAATATGCCCATACTGTAGATTAGGAAACTGATGTACTGAGAGCTTAAATAAATATCTCAATTAACAGGTTAAGAAATGTCAAATGGATGGGGAGTGGGGGAGAAAGGAAAGTGGGTGATAGGCATTGAGGAGGGCACTTGTTGGGACGAGCACTGGGTGTTTTATGGAAACCAATTTGACAATAAATTATATTAAAAAATAAAAGACATCCCTTCAAAAAAATAAAATTAAAAAAAAGAAATGTCAAATGGAGCAAAGTTTTAAATGAACAGGAAAACTCCTCAATTCTCTTTGATATACTGGATTATTTTATCTATTTTAATACCTCGAAAAGGCCAGATCTTAAGCTGGAGTAGATATCTTAGGCTTTCTGAGCTGAAAAGGAATTTAGAAGGCAGCTGGACCACGGCATCAGTTCATACCTTTCTTCTGTATCAGTATGTGTTTTTCATGTTAGTTTTTAATTTTCAAAATAGCACAAAATTATAGTGTGTCATGTGTTCTATCTCCTTCCATTTTATAGGAGTGAAAACAAAGACACTTCAAAAACATTATTTTAAATGGATCTCATGTCCTTGTCAAGTACTTATCGCTAGCATTGGCTGCCTTAGAATCCTTGGTGTTGGGGCCTGGACCTTTGCTAGTTCCCATGAGCCTGGTGTCTGGCTGCACCTCGATAAAGGTAATAATAGGTGTTATCAGCCTTTCATAGTTACCCTCAGTAGAGCATTTTGGATGTGGTTACTTTCTGAGCCCATGGAGACAACCTTGGCTGAATCATGTAAAGCACTTTTTAATCACAAGCAAGCACCTTATTTCACCAAAATAACTCCTTTTAAAAGTGTCCCAACCTGATCAACAGACAAGCATCAAATGGTGATAGAAAAGCTGGAAACAGACATCGTAATTAGACTGGTAAATTGAAAGAGCAGAATGATTTAGCAGTGACTGAACATTTGGCAAAGAATTCCTCATCAGGCTTCATCCCAACTCTTTCAACAGAGGTGGGAAGAATCTTCTGAGAACTGTTTGAAATAGTGGAACAGTAATTAAAGCCCTTCGTCATTCACAGATAGGAAGCAGAAATGAGTGTATTTGCCAAACATGGCACTCTGGGCGTTGGGAGCCAGAGGGTTGCAATGGAAACAAACCTGTTGAAAAGCAAATAAGATGAACACTGGAGAATACAAAAGAAGGAAGGAAGATGACCATCACTCTGGCCCTCTGAGCCTTGTGTTAAATTGAGAATTCTGTCCCCTTCTAAGAATAAGTCTTCCAGTATTCACTCCAGGAAGTCCCATTGCTTCAGCTTGGATGGCTAATATGAAAAACAAAGCAATTGTTTGTTGACACGTTATTCTAGCAGGTGCAGTTCCATTTTAAACAAGAAGCTGCTATTGTTTTCAGGAATCATGTTGATGACTGTCTTAGAACATGAAGGGCTGGTTCTGTGGGGTGGGAGTTGGGGGGGGGGTGGAAACACCAGGGTGCTGTTTTTCACTTTAGCCTTTGGGTCTGATAGTTCTTATCTCCTGTACATTTATGACTAACACCCCCTAGAGGTTTATGAAAGGTTTTAAAAAGGAGAGCAAGTTCCTATTTATGAATAATTTTTAAAAGCCTGATTTTCATATTTGGAGGAAATTTCTAGAGCAGGAGGGGGCCAGTAGGGCTGTCCAGATGTTGGTTTGGTAACCAGGAGACACCTGGGGATGGAGCGTACACTGAATTTATCGCCTTTGGTTTGGGAAAGGTCAATCAGCAAACGTGAGGGCCGTGTTAGCTAACAAGTGGGAAGTGACTTTGGCACTGTGACCAGTGGTGACCTGCCTTTGCTGAAATCACTAGATACCTGATGCCCAGTCTTTTCCCCAGGGCAAGTGAGGGCAGAGAGCTTGAAGGAAGAAGAGTGAGAGCAAACCTCAGGGTACTTCCTTGTTTTACCAGCACACAGGAGGGGAAGGGCCAGGAGGGCCAAAGGCATCCAGGTCTCTCCTTCCTTTTGTGTAGCAGTGACACATTGCCAGCCAGCCTTATTTGTGAGTGTGGAACTGTGTGAGGCGCTCCGTGTGATTTATGGGCAGCATGGAGCAGTAATCCCTCCCCTGGCTCTCTCCTCGGCCTTCTCGGCACAGCGGCACTAAATATCCAGCCCGACTGGGGATGCGCTGCGGCTGGTGCACTCCTGAGCCGGGGCTGTGTTAGCCTCGCAATTTACTTTTTCTAAACCACGATAAATTCAGGCACAAATGGCAGCAAAATTAACTGTGAAAATGCCACTATATTTTGCAGGCTGGTGGCTCCCGTTGATTCAGATCTGGTTTGGATTTTAAAGCTGATTCTTTTTTTTAACTAGAGAAAGAATGGACCTCTTTTTTGTTCCTTCCTTCCTTCCTTCCTTCCTTCCTCCCTCCCTCCCTCCCTCTTCCTCTTTTTTCTTTCTTTCTTTCTTTCTTTCTTTCTTTCTTTCTTTCTTTCTTTCTTTCTTTCTTTCTTTCTTTCTTATGTTTAGGTGAGTGATTACTGTCTCTAACAAAATGCTGCTACTATGTGGAAGAAGCAACCCTTTTTCCCTGAGAGGACAGTGGCTTTTATTAAAATACATGAGCCCACTATATAGTTTGTGTTAGGTTTCATGATCTTCTGTGCGAAATGCTCATTAATTTTTCATTACTAATATGCACCGAACAAATATTTAATCTATTTATGCTATATGTCTCACATGCAGTGGGGAAGCAAAATATAAATTAATATTATGAAACTGGGATTATTCTGATGATTTTAGGTTAGGTACATTTCAGTGGTTGTGAGCCATGTTGTAGTTTACTTATTAGCTGTTGCTTCAGGACCTAGTGCTATCAGCTATATTTTATCCTTTCTACTTTTGCTAAAGTGAAATGAAGTAGTGACTGGTTAAGGTTGACAAATTATATTAAAAGCTACTGGGCTGTTGTTTTTGTCCAGGTTGATGCCCAAATGTCTTTAGTGACTCATCCCTTTCCAGTTAGAGGATGACAGGGTGCACAGCAGGGTGGTCCTCAAGGCCATGCCACACACCAAAGACGTCTTCCCATTCCCACCTCAATCTCCTATCTTGCCCACCTTTTCCCTCAGGTTCTCTGTGAAGGTCATAGAGACCCACCTGCAGTTCCCCGACTTACCAGCTGTGTCCGTGTTCTGCGATACCCAAGAGCTGGTAGCTTTAGCAAAAGACTGAAGGGCTAGTGGGAGTAAACAAGATAATGGAAAGTGTGTGTGTGTGTGTGTGTGTGTGTGTGTGTGTGTATAGTTCAGACTGGTCTTGTCACCTACTTGTTGGACTTTCATAGGCAAGTCACTTACTGTTTCTATGTTGAAATTTCTTTATTTCTAAAAGGGGATTAATAATCTGCCATAGGGCTAATATGAAGGCTGAATGCGATGATAGATACAAAATTGGTTTCTCATTGTGATGGCACTGACCAGGAAGGAAAGAGAGTTTCAGGAGGGGAAGAAGAAAAGCCATGGGCAGCGGAGTACTTTGGAGGACAGAGCCTAGAAAGAGTCCTGTGTAGTGGAGCCAAGGGTCGAGAGGCAAGGCTACGGAGAATGAAAATCCATTCACCTTGTAAGAGGGGACATAGTTCTTCCAAGACGTGGCCCAGGTCAGTCAAGTTGCAGCATTTCAGGGCCTGAAACATTGTGCATGAATCTAAATGGCCAGCCTCCATGCTGACAGTAGGTGGGCTGCCCCTTCTTAGCCTCAAACCATATAGTAGGTAGGAAATTCCTTTTTTCATAGTCCTGTTCCTCTCACTAGCCACTGATTTCTGGCTAATATGAGGTAGGTTCCAACAGACCAAAGTTGTTCAAAAAAGGGAAAAATCAATGACATTGTAGCTCATGTTCTATAAGCTATTTCAGTTTTCCTTGAATTCCATCTTTGGGTGTTGCCTCTAAAATTTTGGGATAAAGTTTATTAACCTCTATTTGGCACAGCAGGAGAAGGCACCAGGTGTAGCATTTAATCTAATGAGCCCACACTCTTGTTACTCAAAGTGTGGTCCATGGACAGCAACCTGGGAGCCTGTTAGAAATGCAGAATTTCAGGTCCATCCCAGACTTACTGAACCAGGACCTGCATCTTAGCAAGATGCACTGTGATTTGTATAAACACCAAAGTCAGTTCAAGAAGACAAACCTTACCCTGTGCACATCCACACATACAGACACGTGTCTATTCATTATGCAAACAATTTTTATCATAAGGAATATTAAAAAAAACAGATACATAAAACAATTACCTAAGGTCTTGCCTCTGTTAACATTTCCCCTACTTATCTTTGTTTTTTAATTGAAAAAGTCTAGGCTTTTTTTTGCCAGGGGGCAAGCCACTCCCACATCTTCAACAAATACATTGACTAATTGCTGCTAGTAATGGGGGAGGAGGAAGCAAATAAAATTAAAATAGAGATGTAATCCTACTTTATTTTGCATCATAGGCCTTCAAACCTTATAAGACATTTGAGAATCGAATTGATTAACTTCAAGCTATTCTACACTGATTTTAATTCTTAAATTTTGCCGAATAGTGTCATAAATAGATTGGGTATCCCGGATAGACTCGGGGTTCTGTGTATCTGAGGTTCAACAAACTTATTTCATCTGTATGGGGAAGTTGATGGGAAAACATGTATCAGAGTTTTCCTTCTCCTTTGAGCAATTTACCTAAAAAGATTAGTTGGCCCAACTCTAAAGGATGACTTTGTAAATGTGTGTGTGTGTGTGTGTGTGTGTGTGTGTGTGTGTGTGTTTTAAAGCAGGGATTGGGTAGTGTAAGTTGGAACAATATTTTCTTGTGTTGAAGCAGAATTCTTTGAACTTGAGAAAGGACTGATCTTGGTGCTGCTTTTCAGCTTCAAGGAATGAATTTCTTCTCTAAACCCCCTATCTCTTCTTCTCCAAACTTCCTAATAATTTAATTTACCGAAGCAGGATGTCATGAGGCTTTCCTTGATGCCTCCAAGCTCCCTTTGTACACTTTCAAGGTTTCGAGGTTTCTTAGCAATTGTCATCAAACAGACAGCATGCTTCGGGTGTCAGCCTTGTGAGCAGGAGCTAGTCCTGGGGGAGAACCAGCAAGTGTGCGACAACAGTGAGCTCTTGAGTGACGGCAACCCACCCACCCTTGCCCGCCCTCCTCCAGCTTCAAGGGCTAGCAGGCTGGGCCATTCTAGAAGATTTGGAAAGGAGCCACCAACAGGAATTATTGAACAATTGCTCTGTGAAACTTAAGATAACACTTTGTTCCACCACAGTGGAATTGCTGTGTGACAGAAGGAAATTATCTGTTTAGTTCTTGATTAACATTTATGTGAGAAAAATAAAATTAAAGTTGATGGTATCTAGTCCAACAAATGCTTGTATTTACTTTAAAGAGCAAATATTAACTTAGCACTTTTGTAAGGTATGAGTACAATCAACTTTGGAGGATTTATTGTTTGAGTTGCAACTGGAAAAAAAAACCACACCCAAACCCCCAAAGCTAACAACACCCTTTAAGATGCCAGTGGAGTGCCTCCTAGCTACTGAATTAAGTTCCCTGAAATCAAGATTTCTGGAAACAACTGGGTTATGAACATAATGGTATGAAATAGTCCATCTCTATGAATAGTTGGCAGGTATATGTGTATGGGGTGATTTATGGATGTTTACTCATTTTTAACAAGTAGAGAAAGCTGGAGTTCATTATAAATGCCCTAATCAAGTTGATAAGGCAAACATCTTACCACTAATATAAAAGTAATCTCAGTAGGGGTTGTAGTAAAAATGCTAGTATAAGTAACTTATAATTCAACCTCAAAATAAAGAATGAAATTCATGTGTTCATTCATCCAGCTCATATTATCATGCCCTTCCCACACCATGTGCAGGCACCATCTTGGGCCAACTGGGAGATTCTGTGATGGATGAGACAGCGTTCCTGTCTTAACAACTATAAAGTTGGCTAGGGGAGACACGAACACAGTGCATACAAAGCATATTGAGAAAGTGAAGCCAAGGTAACAGCCGTGTCTCTAGTCTGCCTTTCCTCTGCCTAAGTATAGGGTCAAGCATTTGTGGTCAGCTAATTTTTTTTAATGTCTATTTTTGAGAGAAAGGGAGAGAGTGTGAGTGGGGGAGGGACAGAGAGAGAGGGAATAGAGGATCCAAAGTGGGCTGTACACTGACAGGAAGAGAGCCTGATGTGGGGCTTGAACTCATGAGCTGTGAGATCCTGATCTAAGCCAAAGTCAGACGCTTAACTGACTGAGCCACCTAGGTGCCCCAAAGCCAGTGTGTTTTATAAACAGGTATACAGTGCTTGATACTTAGATAGAATTTATACTATGGGCCAGAGACTTTCTAAAAACTTTCAAGATGTGAACTCATCTAATCCATAGTTATTAACCCCCATTTTACAGATAAGAAAATGAGGCATGGAATAACTTGCTGAACTGGGTGGATGAGAAAGATTTGAACTTAGCAGCTCAGCTCCGGAAAACTTCTAAGCGCCAAGTTACGCTGTCTTTCCAAAGTGGTTGCACACAACAGTATATGTTAAAAAGAAGTGTGAAAATCTCACTGCTTATTAGCTGACAGATTTGTTTCTATCATTTAGGCTTGCACGGTTACAAAATACATGCTTATACTTTACTTCTCAATGAGTGATATGCTCTTGAACCTTGGAACTCAAACTGCTATAAACATTTGAAAAGAAACATGGAAAAAAGTTATCCAAAGGAATCCAACATTTGTAGTGTGAACACTGTTTTACAAAATAAGCGCCAAGCGTTATGTTTTTCTGTTTTAAAGTTTAGAGTTTTCTTTTTTAATTTTTATTAAAAATTTCTTTGATGTTTATTTATTTTTGAGAGGGAGACACAGAGCATGAACAGGGAAGAGGCAGAGAGAGAGGGAGACACAGAATTCAAAGCAGGTTCTAGGCTCTGAGTTGTCAGCACAGAGCCTAATGTAGGGCTCGAACTCACAAACTGCAAGATCGTGACCTGAGCCAAAGTCGGACGCTTAACCAACTGAGCCACCCAGGCGCCCTTTTCTTTTTTTTTTGTTAGGCATTTGTATTGATTTTATTGATTTGAAATAAAATCAGTGGTATTTATGCACAAGGGTAGTTCCTAGCTTTGATTTTGGAGAAAGATTTACTATGAGAGGAAGAGCAAAACCTAGAGCTCTGTGTAAGTGGAGGAGGAATACTGGACAGGTGTCTTCAATAATCTAGTGCTTCACTGAGGGCATGGGAGATTACTTATTTTTATCTTGAAGTTATTCTGAGTATTATACTCATCAGAAATTCCCATACTTTAGTTGTGTGTGTGTGTGTGTGTGTGTGTGTCTGTGTGTGAGAGAGAGAGAGAGAGAGAGAGAGAGAGAGAGAGAGAGAAGAAAGGAAAGGGAAGGGAAAGGAAAGTAAATGAAAAATCTTATGGAAGAATGAGATAAAGTAATGGATATGTGAGTTCATCCCATTCTTAGAAGTGAGAAAATCACAAGCACCATTTTTTTTTATCCCATTAGACATAAAAGAGAAAATAAGACCAACTTGTCTAGTTAGACTTAAAAGAATATTTCAACAAAGTGTTGAGTTTGAGCCTCATCCTAGTTTCTTCCCACCAAGTGCTTGATGTAATTCATTTTATCCTCAGTGCCAAGGACGGAGCCTGGCACAGAATAGGTGCCCAGCCAATGGGTGTGGAATGAATGAAATGAGAGGCCCTGGCTTCAGCAGAAAGATCTCCAGATCTTCAGAAAGGAGACCTTCTCCTCACCTCAGATGGCTGTCACTGGCCAGATGCCACGTTGTCCTTGAAGTCAGGCTGCCCCACTGAACTCACTGGCTTTGAAGCAGAGTGAGGCCTGTTCAGGAACCCAGCGGGAAACCTTGCGTCTGTGACCCAGGCCTCGTGAGTAGTGTCAGGAGATTAGAGTGTCCTTGCTCCAAGGCCAGAGATACAGGCCCAGATTACTCCGGGTCACAGGTCCACATTCTTGTATGCAACAGGACCATTAATTAGTGGCAATTACCTATTGGAAAAAAGAAGTTGAGTCCTGAGTGCTCCTTCCAAAAAACTTAAAGACAGAAGGAAGCTTCTAACAATGGGTCAGGGGAGATGCATTTCCGCCCTGATGTTAAAAACAAGGTACTGTCTAATTGATGAGTAGTAGGGGCTTGCAGAGACGCTTTGATGAGCCATCTCCTGCTTCCTGATATTGTGACCCCCTCAACAAACACTGACAAATAAAACCAGCATGCCTTCAATATAAATGAGGGCACACTATCTGAGGAGATGCTTCGTTCTCAGGATGTGGTTGAAATCCTGTTATGAATAAGGTTTACATCCTCGCTACTGAAATAATATTTTTGTTCTGTGGAAATCAATGGTAAGGAAAAAAATGGACAGGTCATCTAATATGTAAACAATTTAACTTTGATGTACTATCTTGGTCGCTGGATTTGGTCCTGGGGAAAGTCAAAGAACACGTTGCTTAGTTGATCTCTCTCTCCCCGTTTTTCCTCTCTTCTTCCCATTTATCTTCTCTCATCTTTTCTTACCTATATAGCATTTTGATGATCAGTACAACTCCAAACACGGTTATGGCACAATTTCTTTCCAGCCTTCCTTATAGCTCTTTTTCTCCTGGAGTAATCCGTCTAGGAATTGGCTAACTGTGATTTAAAACAGAACCAAGACATAGAAGGCACAGCATAGGAAACAGTCGATGATATTGTAATAGTGTTGTATGGTGACAGATGGTAGCTACCCTTGTGGTGAGCATAGCATTAGGTATAGAGATGTTGAATCACTATGTTATACACCTGAAACTGATGTAACATTGTGTGTCAACTCTACTCAAATAAAAAAACTCCTGAATGTGTGCTTATAACAAAATATGTAGCCAAAATGTCTTATGCTAATTACTAATTTATACTTCAATTCTGTTTTCAAGTTTTATTTTCATAGCTATAACTAATTTAACTAAAAGTAATGGAAAATCAAGGAGCAGTCAGCTCTTGGGCTATAGATTCTGTAGATTTGCTTAGAAAATAAAATGTAACAAATCTATGACTGTAGAGAAAAATTGCAAATAAAATTAAAAGGTGGAACAGTATGCTTATTTTTAATGTACAGGCAAAATGTGTGACACTCAGGTATTTGTGATACTCCTTTGCTTTTGTGGTAAAAATTTCCACACTTCTGCTTTCTTATCTAAAAAAAAAAAAAAAAAAAAAGGAACCAGGAGAGATTTGGTCTGAGGGAAAGTGAGAGCATGTATTTTGCAAGTTGCAAACTTGTGGAGAATTTTTGGGTTCTATGTTTCAAACAGAACTCAAATCTTTTGAGGCTCAAGTTCCATTTGCTCTTGGCAAAACACAATTTCCTGGTTCAAAAGAAAATAAGCACATAAAAAAAGGCCCCTAGGCTTCTTGGACATCAAAGTTTAGGAGATACTCATAAAACAGCATTTTGATGATTTTTAGATTATAGGAACCAGGAACATACAGATTAAAACTACCCTTGAACTACCCATAAGTTAAAAAAAATCCAAGGGCAAAGATGTTGGCAAAGTGCATTACACTATGGATGTTTTTGCCAAAAGTGAGGCATTTTAGTTAGTCTTCCTGCTCTCCCCGTGACTGAATTTTTTGTAAACTCTCAGCTATGTCAGATTCCATTCCAGCTTCCTCCTGGTTTCCGGCAGATTCACACCTAAAAGGGTAGTCATGATCCTTTGGAATCGTTAATTTCTTTGAAAATTATGCTCATATTTTCTTATGTAGTGTTCAAGCCACTTTATAGGTTAATATATTCTTATACAAAAGTACCAGATACTGGCCAATCTATCAGTTAAAAAAATACATTATTTCTAGATTAGCGGTTCTCAACCGGGGGTGATTTTGATCACCAGGGGACATTTGGCAATATCTGGAGACAATTTTGATTATCATAGCTCTTAACTGAAGGTTGGGGTTGCTGTTGGCATCAGGTGGGTAGAGGTCAGAGGTCAACATTCTACAATGCACAGGACCACGCTCCATGACAAAAAAATTACCTTGTTCAAAATTTCAATGCTGCTGAGGTTTAGAAACTGAGTTTTAGACTCTATGGGAATCATAGACAGTATCTTCAGCTGTGTACCTTTTCTCCTGATCAAGATGAATGTTCTTTACAGATTTCTGCCTATAAATTATTGGATTGGAGGAAGAGAAGAGAATAGAATGAGACAAAGAAAGGGAGCGATATCTACAAGGCTAAAGTAATCCTTTATATCCTGAAGTCACATTATCCATCCCATTATAATTAAGGAAAATAAAACATTTGTTAAAGGTTATTTATGTATTTTTGAGAGAGGGGGAGTGCAGGCACAAGCAGGGGAGGGGCAGAGAGAGAGGGAGAGAGAGAATCCCAAGCAGGCTCGGGGCTGTCAGCACAGAGCTTGATGGGGAGCTTGATTTCATGAACCATGAGATCATGAGCTGAGCTGAAATCAAGAGTCAGATTCTTAACCAACTGAGGCACCCAGGCTCCCCCAAAATGAAAATTTTTGAAAAGGTAAATAATGATTCTGAGGTCCAGAGATCATTAGCTGTTACAAGAATGTTCTTCAAGTCAGAAGGAAAGCAATGGAAACAGGATGTGTTCATGTATTTTGTTTCTCATTGTTTGTTTTTGTATGCTCCTGTGTGCAACCCCAAACTGAGGCTCATGAAACACTTCCGTTCTTCACAACTGCCAGGCTTGCTTGTCCTGCCCATGTTGGGATTTGTTCCATCATTCATTCATTCAGCAGACACTGATGCACCCTTGGAGAGGTCAGGGGTGGAGGAAGAAACATATGAATGGAAGCTTTCCTAGGCATGATGGCGATTCACAGAATTCCCCAGAGAAGTCAGCTGAGGCAGAAGTGCAAGGCCCCATCCCCTGTTGTAACCCAGCATAATGCATAGGTTTTCTCAAAGAGATAGTGGCTGTGGCCTGAGAATGTGTTTGTCACTGTTGGGGAATGACAATTTGCAAAGGTCTGTGATGGCCATGGAGATGGTGTCCCAAGAGACAGAATGAAATCCTTTGGGGAGAATTTCTCAAGCTTAGAACTATCTGAAGCATCTGTCTCAAACCACAGCAAGAACACACCAACAAAAACAGACCCCTGGGCCTAACCTCAGGTCACTGACTCAGAATCTCCAGGGAGAGGAGATTTTTTAGTCAAGCGACACAGGTGATTGCTATCATCAGGAAAATTTGGGAAGCTTTCCCTATAGGTCAAGAAACCCCAAGACTCTCAGAGGGAACCTTTCTCCATAGTCTGATCTTTAGCCCTACTATCACCCCCAAACATACTCATTCACTCATCCATCCAGCAACATCTATTGCACACCTACTGTTCTAGATGCAGGGGAAGTTGTGAATAAGACCAACAAGGTCTTTGCTCTCACAGAGCTTATATTCAGGTTCACAAATAAGAGCTGAAGAAAGAACTGGAGTATTTTACCTGAGAAGTCCTTCTCTAAAGCAGATCAGAAAGGTAGAAAGAAGCTTTGAATTATGGAGAAGGGCATGGAGGTATCTGTTTTTATGCACATGTACATGATAAATACACTTCTGGTGTTCAGAAATATCTATTATATTGTTTCTGTGAGCTTAGAAAAACTGCTTAATGGCTTTGTGTCCAGTATCCCCATTTATTTAAAAAAAGGGGCATATATATATTATCTACCACACAGAGTTGTTGTGAAGAGTAAATTAACCAATACTTGTAAAGTCCTAGGCCAATGCATGTCACAAGGTAAATGCACAATAAATATTATTTGCATTATCACCTCATCCTCGCCTTCATCATTATTATATTCTCTTCCTCTCACCTTCAATAAAATTCCATAATTCCCAGTGCCACTGATGGAGAAAAACATGTTTGGCAACCTTAGTAGATTGTAGTCCTTTATTTACTCAATCATCTACTTACACATGTGAACTTAGAACCTGCTAAATTCAGGACTTGGAAGAGGAGATATAAAAATAAGTTAAGAGTGTAAGAGTTAAGCTCAGTCCACGAATACCTGTAGTTCATGTAGAAAGTGATTAAGAGAGTCTAGATAAAATGTTCTGATGGTTCAGAATAGAAAGTGATTTCTTCTAGCTTGGGGCTGGTGGGAGAGAGGAAATTGGGATATTCTTTTGGGAAATGTAGCAACCAGTACATTCTGAGAAAATATAGTAGCATCCAAATAAATGTATGGAATTGAGTTGAATTTTCAATACATTTTCTAACTTCCTTCCAAGTAGTGTGTCATAAAGGTAGAGTAGAAATACCAAATTGCAGAAACAGTTGGGCTAAATAGGGCTTCTTGGGCTAGCCTGGGAACCTAATGGCTATTGATAACGAAATTTCTATGAGAAAGCATGCTCTTGAATTCCAACCAACCAACACACATGTGATCTTTTGCTGCTTGTTTATAAGTGAGGGTTGAGCTGAATTCATTGTTGATTTGAAAGGAAAATGACTGGTGTTTTAAATTGCTTATTTACATGAACTCTCATGTGTCACCTTCTTAGGGACATATCTCAAATACACTGAGACCTTTTACAGAAGCTTAAACAATGCTGTGCAGCTCTCGTTTTATTCCTTTCCCACCAATTCACTTTTAGCTTATCTGGACTTTGGTATGTCATTTGGAAATTGGGCTATGTTTTCCTTGCTTAAATTGAAAAAAGCAATGATTAACTGAAATAACACTGCACATTACTCAGATTTAATTATGTTTGTAATACATCACCCAGTGATATGGGGCAACTTCTCACTGTTCACTTTCCATCATGCATTTCTCGTAACATATGGTCCTCATGAAATAGTTTTGATTCAGAGTCCCCAGTAGCATATGGCAAAAAAAAAAAAAAAAAAAAAAAAAAGCCCCTCAAGTCAAATGCAAAGTCAAGGCCAGCCTCTGTGCCCCAGAGGAGCCTCCATCGACTGCAAGCCAGCAAGCCCGGAATCTGAATTGGTGTCAGGGTTTCACTCATCATGAAGATTTTACATTTGGTTTGGGACTTTGGAGCATGAGGTTCTGGATGTAAAAGTCAGAAGAGATATGGCTTTTGTAATGTCTGCAGAGATTCCTGTGTCGATAAGGTCAGCAGAAAGTTAATAGATTTTTATCTTCTCATCACATGAACTTAATATAGTGCAACTGTTTGGTGGGGGTAGGACGGTGAAACGGGATGGGAATCCCATTTCGCTTCTCAGATGTTCACAAAGGACCTTTTTGGGTATTTAAGTGCATTTTTGGGTCAGTTTAAAAAACAATCTATCTTTCACATTTAAATAATAAAACTTTTAAATAAAAACTGTGTTTAAGTGCTGTGCAACAGCTCGGACTAAAAACAATTATAGTCAGAGCAGAACATGTTTTTCCCTCTGTGCTGGTTATTCGATTACATATGAGTAGGAAAAGCTTGCATTTATGGTGCTTTAACAGAACGTGAGCCAGTTCAACTTAAATGCCTTCAAGCAAATGCTCAGAGCCATACGGCAGTTCCATTAGGACTGTTTCATTCTTCCACCAGACTCTTAATGACTGCCATGTGCCTGCCCTGAAGGGAAGACCCTTCTGCCAGGCCCTGGCACATGCCTGGAAACTCCAATTGAGGGAGGGTGGTATGTGTGAAGTTTGCCACCAAGACTAGCTTTCAGAGGAAATCTGGGGGTATGTGGGAGAAAAAAAAAATACCAGGCTGACTCCAGATGCCACCTTTGAAAATCTCTAGGCCATATTACTTTCAAACCAACCTGCTGACTTGAGATCTTCTGTTTTCATGGCCGCTCGGATCAGCTGCCCAAACTGGCAGCAAGAAGTGGTTTCTGCAACCTGGGGATGCTGGCCATGGTATGCGGGAAAGCTGGTAGGCTGAAATGCAAGGCAAGTCCATGGAGGGACAGCACTGGGTCAGACTGACTAGCAGGCCTCAGCGATCAAACATGTCACACCTGTCTTGGCCACTGGTGCAGGTGTTCTAGGTCAGCTCTCACTGTGGTTATCAATCGCTGACAGTTGACAGTTTAATTTTACACCACAAGTACCTCATTACTTGTGTAGGCACTTGAAGAACATGTGGGCACTGGATCGGATCAGTGATCAATGACAAAGGTTGCATAGGGTGCAAATGGTAGCAGTAAAAGTGAAGGTCTCCGTGCATGAGTCGGCAGTGGTAGGGATACATGACAAGGAGAGTTTAACTGACAAACAGTCTGTCAGGTTGGAAAGGATGGAGATTTGCCAGTGAGCTAGCTGTAGATTATAAAACATATCTCTTGATGTGAGGGCAAGGAAGGGGGGAAAGCCCCACCCCACACAGAGCCCTCCTTTCTTAAAGTGCTTACGCAAATTTAATGAACGTGTAGGACTGTAAATTCTTATTCTACAAGCATTCATCTCACGACATAGGTCCAGTCAGGTGTTTAGGAATTTAAGATTAGTAGGATGCAGTGATGCTATTTATAAAGATGTGTGTGTGTGTGTGTGTGTGTGTGTGTATGATCCCAACTCTACCAACCCAGACCATTGCTGTTTCAGATTGTCTTGCAGCAGCTTACTGTGGATATTTAATAATAAGAAAGCCATTCCATATGAGCCCTTTTATTCTTATCAATACAATTCATGGTTGACACTACCAAAATAGATTGCCTTATAGTGGTAGGAAAAAAATCCATTCTTTCAAGTGTCTTTTATAGTGGCATTTTAATACATTCCTTGCAATTTTCCTTTCCTCTCAACTTTTTCTTTTCTAAAAAGGACTTTCTGACATTCTTTTCCTTATAAAAAACTCTTCTGGTGGTATTGTTATTTTCTTAAAAGACATTGGCTATAAGAAAAAGGCTACACGGCATGAGCTTTATTCTTTACTATGTGCCTTGTCAGCTGGAGTGAGATTAATTGGGTGCGTGGCACATGGTGTAGTGGAATGAAGATGAGTTTTGAGGCAGAGGGACTCGGGTTTGAATTCCATCTATGCAACTTCCCAGCGGTGCTTGGGCAAATTATTTTATGACGCATTGTCATAAAAAAAGTATTATAATATAGGATCGTTAAAAGGGCTAAGTGAGGTAAAATGACAGAGACTGCAAACTGCCTCCCAATATCTCTTCTTCTCTTGTCTCTTTTTAACAATATGACCACCTGAAACTTTGGCTAAGTATATGGCCATCCAGTTATAGGTTACATTTCCAGCCTCCCCTGGAGTTAGACGTGGCCATGCCAGTGGGGTTCTGTCCCATGGAATATGAGCAGAACTATGTTTAAATTATCTTCAGTTTAGAAAAAGAAACTATCTCCTCACCTTTTCTTCTCTTCCCACCTTCCTCTGAATGGGAAAGTAGATTGATGGTAGTAAGTCAGCTCTGAACGTCATTAAGAAATGGCAGAGCAATAAGATAATAGGAATTGTGAACCCTGGGTGGCCTTGCAGATCAGAGCTGCTTACCTGTCTGGGATTGTCTGCCTCACTTTGGACTGAGAAAGACACATACTTCTCTCTCATTTAAGCCACTGTATTTGTCCCTTTGTTACAGCAGCTTAGCCTATCTGGTAACTAATACACTTAATATATGAAAAGCACCAACACTGGTAGACTGGTATGTAGTAACACATCACTATGCTTATTGTTTAAAACAACATACATTGTTTTGTTTTCTTTTATGGTTTCATTTCTAATCAATGTAGTGAATACTGCATGTAATACATCAAATAATTAACCAGAAGGCATCTGCTTAGTGGCCAGGCTAAATAATCATTTTTTTTGTCCTCTCTAAACTGGTCCTACCAGTCAACTGTCACCTGTTTGGAAAATGTTCACCTTTTCGTGTTGCTCTGCTTTCTTTGCAGAATCATCTCTCATTCAATGATATTTCACTCAAGATTTGGAGGAATAAATGAACTTCACTTCGTCTTGCAGTATCAAGTGCACTATGTCACTTATAAAGTCGAATTTAGCAGGGTTACTTCCCATACAATCTCCACACTTCTGCTTAAAAAAATTGGGTAATCAGGGCACCTCGGTGGCTCAGTTGGTTGTGTCCGACTTCGGTTCAGGTCATGATCTCGCAGTTAGTGCATTTGAGCCCCATGTTGGGCTCTGTGCTGACAGCTGAGAGCCTGAAGCCTGCTTCGGATTCTGTGTCTCCCTTTCTCTCTGTCCTTCCCCCACTCATACTCTGTCTCTCTCTATCATTCAAAAGTGAATAAATGTTAAAAATTTTTTTTAAAAATTGGGTAAACTTTAGGATAAGTTTATGCAGAAGAACAAGCATTCTAGATTCTTATCATCTAGATTCTTATCATCTAGAAAAAAACCTGGCAGTCTCCAGCATTGTATAGTTTTTTTAATATAATTTTTTAATATGTTTATGCATTTTTGAGGGAGAGAGAGACAGAACATGAACAGTGGAAAGACAGAGAGAGGGAGACAGAATCCGAAGCAGACTCCAAGCTCTGAGCTATCTTCACAGAGCCTGATGTGGGGCTCGAACTCACAAACCATGAGATTATGACCTGAGCCAAAGTTGGAGGCTTAACTAACTGAACCACTCAGGCACCCCTGCACTGTGTAGTTTTAATTACAGCATCTAGGGCTAATGAGGCTACTGCCCCCCCCCCCATCTCTGTGCTACAGAGAAACTTTCGTTACCTCTGCCCTCTTCCTCTTGAGTTGATGTTTACTATTCTATGCCCCCAGAAAAAAGAACAGAGGGTAGCATGTGTCGAAGTTTGAAAATATATAACTCTGACTTTTTTTCCCCCTTTGTGTGGTTTCCTTTTAGTTAAAAGAAAGCTGAAGGGACATGATAGCTGCCATAAAGTAGCTGAAAGCATTTAAAAAAAATTTTTTTAACATTTATTTATTTTTGAGAGACAGATCATGAGCAGGGGAAGGGCAGGGAGAGAGGGACACACAGAATCGGAAACAGGCTCCAGGTTTCGAGGTGTCAGCACAGAGCCCAGTGCGGGGGTCAAACCCACGAACTGTGAGATCATGACCTGAGCCGAAGTCGGATGCTCAACCAACTGAGCCATCCAGGCATCCCTGAAAGCATTTGTTTTTTTAGAGGTAGACTAAACTCATTCTGTGGAGTACTCAAGGATATGATGAGAAATTCCATGGGAGGCAACATATGTCATCTTCTCTGCTTTAATGGTACTTTCATGGCTAGGAATTGGGGAGCCAGGTTATCTTTTAGGCAGTTCTGTGATTGGCTAAAGCTCTACTCAGTTTCTGACCTTCCATCTCTATCATGTTGCTTCTGCGAATTTATATATGCTTCTCAGTGGTATCTGTAATTAAAGACCAGCATTTCTACTGTTACCCTTCAGATCATATCAAGCAGAAGGAGATACTAACTTCATTCTACCTTAACGATGGCTCATGCTAGAATAGATATGAGGATGTATGGGGACAAGGGGGAAGGGCGATCCCCAAAGAGTACTGTTTGTGTATTCTCAGTGCCCCACAGCTTCATCTTCTATCATCACGTGCCCATTTTTTTGGGTGCCTAGTGGTTTTTCTGTTACTGTTTCAACTTCCTCTAGAGGGTAGCTCATGGAAGGTCCCTCTGCATCTCTTAAGATGTTGTAGGGCTCTTCATCAGACATTGTAAATGAACTTGCTTCCGGCGGCAGAGAGGAAACAAGTCCCACCCAACTCAGGCTACTCCTTGGGTCCTTCCCAGGGTTTGGAGGGGCCAGCCTAGAACCCTGACATCTCCTTGGCTCCCTGTGCCTTCAGTTGTGTGTCCTCATGGCTCTCCCTTGGAGAAGTCCAGGCCTCTAGGCCAGTTTTTTGCCTGGCTGCCTCCACAGGGCTCAAGGGGCATGCATGCAAAGCAGTTCTAGCTAGAGTTGTTCTTCTAGCCCATCATTAACAAGGTGTGACCTTGGGCCAGTCACTTAACCTTTCCACATTTCAGGTTTTTCATCTGTGAAATGAGAGGCATGAACTAAATTGGTGGCTTTCAAATTGCTCCTCAGCAGATCCTCAAGGGAGCTGGTGTGTGTGTGTGTGTGTGAGAGAGAGAGAGAGAGAGAGAGAGAGAGAGAGAGAGAGGGAGAGGGAGGGAGATTTTTCTTTATTTCCCATATATTTAAAATACTTAAAGCTTGGTTAAGTTAAGCTATGTTGCAGGGAAAGCTTCCTCATACTTAGACACAAGTCCTCATTAACACCTTTCTCCTTTCAGCCTGCCTGTTCCATATCATTCTCCTTTCCCTCAAGGAAATTTGCCCTGAGAAAAAAGGCAATTGTACAAACTTCTTGAAGGTGAGATTGTATTTAGAGGAACGTGTAAATTTCATTTCATTTATTATTAGCAGTGGATTTTTCTTTTGAGGCGAGTGACCGATCATGGATAAGACCAGAAACAGATGGAAAAGTTTGTCCTTGTCAATAAATATAACAGTGTTGTAGGGTACCTTTGACCTTTAACCTACATGTGGAATATTATCAATTAGATGTTGGAATTTGTATGGTTTTAATTAGTATTATTTGTGTCTTTTGCATATTTGCCACTCAGATGCTTCATGTGGCTGAACACATGACTGGATCTGGCTCTTCCTTTTGGGATAGGGTTCCTATTCAAACCTTCTGATCATGACAGGCGCCTGCAGATGAAAAGCTGCTCTGTGAATAGGGAAGCTCTGTCAATTCACAGACCCTTCGAGAACACATTTTTGCTACGGGCTTGACACCCGGATGAAGGTGTCCTGAGAGAGTTTAGTGGCAAACTTGCTTCATATCAAGGTGTTTTTCCTAGTCTGTGCAGGTCCATGGTTCTGGGACTCCACAATGCCACACCATCCAAAATTGCTCCTTGAACGGCTTGGTGAATTATGCCCAACGATGCATTCCTTGTGGGAATGATGCGTCCCTGGCTTTGGCGTCTCTGCTGCCTTCCACTTTTATAAACCCTCAAGGTGTTAGAGACTGCTGTAGAAGTAGTTTTATATTTGGCAGAAACACCAGTTTTTTTTTTGTTTTGTTTTTTCGGTTTTGAAAGAAATGGTTTTAAGCCCTAACCTACTCATCAGCTCAGTTCCCTGCAGAGCTTTGCCCTGGACTATTTTAAGCTGGGGGTTGGCGCAGAGAAAGGACTTGTAAAACTCCAAGGTTGGTTTGAATTTGGGGTTTGTGGCGGCACCTAAGTGTAGGTGCCCTGCCACCTGGCTTTTAGCTCCATTCTGAGAGTCTTCCTGGCTTTCATGGTACATGTAATTTTGACCACTAACAACTTTAGAAAAGTCTAATGCTGGAGCGATTATTGCATAAATCTCCAGATGTAGAAATGGTGTTTTTGAAGTTTGATTGCATATTCCTAGCTGCAGTCCTAGGATCCTGAACCACTGAATGAAAATATTGCAAAAGAACTTTAAAACGGAAGTACTGTAGAGTGTTTCTCAGGCTGGCCTTTCTACTCTACTTTCCAAATGAAGAAAATAATTAGTCTTTTTACCCTATTTAAACATTTAGCCATTGTGTCTTGGAGCTCAGCCAAAAATAATCACCTGAAATTTTGTTTATGATTTGTTCACAAAAGTGGCCGTACTTTTTAAAGGAGAGCAAAAAGAACATTTTTAAGAATGTGTGAGCTCATTATGAACCCAATATGTTTTAAAAACATTCAACTTGTAAACTCCTGAAATGCGGTTTATAATGGAAACATCGGCAGAGTTTCCTGGAGTGGGTCTGAGTCTCCTAACTTCCAAGCCTTTTACAGACCTGATTCCTCTTGTAGGGAGAAAGTTATCATGGCCTCTGGGTAACTGGTGTTTCTTGTTTTTGGACATCTATGTGCTACTTAGTACATGTTAGAGATACATGTACATGTGAATTATCTGTAGAAATTATGCCTACCTTCCTGCCTTCCTGTTATGTATTTAAATCCTCTTTTGTCATTCAAAAACTACAGTTAAATAATTCTTGACTTTCTTTGCTATCTTTGCTTGGTTTTTAATCCCTTGATCAACTTTCATAATTTTCTGTGAGTTTATGGTAAATCTCAATTTTTATTTCATTTTATTGTAAATCGAGAGGTAGTTGTACAGAATATTATATATAAAATAATGTATTTTATATATAATATATAAAAATATATAAAAATGTCTCTCAAATGACATTGTGTTCATTATGATGTCTTTTAGTTTTAAAGTTTCTCCATCTATAAGACAGAGAAAATCATAATGACGTAGAGGCTTGCAAATTCTTGAATTTCTGTTTGAATGATCAAGGGATGAGTAAATTATGATCAACATATTTATCATGTTGTGGTGTTAAGTGTTTGATAGTTTCTCTTCTTCCTCCCTCCCTTCCTTCCTCCCTCCCTCGCTTCCTCCCTTCCTTCCTTCCTTCCATCCCACCCTCTCACCCACCCTCCCTCCTTTCTCTCTCTCCTCTTTCTTTCTTTCTTTCTATCTTTCTGTCTTTTCTTTCTCCCTTCCTATCTTCCTCCCTTTCTTTCTTTCTTTCCTCTCTTTCTTCCTTTCTTTCTTTCAAATTGCTAATTTATATGTCATATAGCATTTCATCAACTAAGCCATTTTCCCACCATTCTCAGTGAGAGAATTGATTATTCATATAATGGAACATCTTCATGAAGCTTATACTGGGAGCCAAACTATTCCTATTTAAAAGTTAAGTGTATAAGAGCCTGCTTTTATGGTGCATTTTTCATGAGAAGATTTCATGGGACACATTGTAACTCTGGCTTCCTGGATGTATATAGGGTTCTCCACTATTGATTGTAGCTCACTTGTGTTTCACTTGGGTAAAATTACATTTAAGGTGGAAGGATCAGGTTTACAGTCTAATTAGTGCCCTGAATGATGGAAGTAGAGTATGAATTAATATGTCCATGTCCCTCAGGCCAAATGGGAGAATTTGACGTAGCCTGTTTCTAAAGCTACATATGCATGGCACTGACATTATTAGGTAGGCACATACCACATTCACTAAATCATAGGCTAAACTGTGATGTTTCCAAAGCTCCTCTCCTTTTTCCTTTGGCCTTTATGATTTTGATACCTATTCTCATACTTCCTTCCCTATCTGGCTCATTGGATGTATTTTTGTCTCCTACTTTCTTAAGACCCTTCTCTTTGCTAGCTAATTTGATCGACTAACCCATGATAATAATAATTTCAGTGGCTAATACTTGTTAAGAATATTATATACCAGCCACTGTGTGAATTGTTTTCCATACTATACTCTGATGAAGAATATCATTACCTCCCTTTCATAAAGGAAGAATCTGTAATTCAGGATCCTGTAGCTAGTTCAAGGTGGGGGTAGAATTCAAAGCCATACTTCTATCTCTGACTTGGGGGTGTTTTGGCTATGCTTCAGAAGATACTGATTCCCCTTAT
This sequence comes from Cryptoprocta ferox, assembly GCA_028646485.1. Lineage (NCBI taxonomy): Eukaryota > Metazoa > Chordata > Mammalia > Carnivora > Eupleridae > Cryptoprocta > Cryptoprocta ferox. The sequence goes on from CM053573.1 coordinate 90,973,276, forward strand.
TCCCCACCCTCTCCACACAAGTTTTTTGATTCTTGTATGAGATTGAAACTTTTTCATTTGTTTTACTGGCAGATGAATATATCTGAGAACTTTTTGGACAGTTTTAGAACTTGCTGTTTATTTCACATGATGGGAATTGTAGCCAAAAAGATGCCATTTCAGATAAAATTGCATCTAATGATAATTTAAAATTAGCATCCAGTTTTAAAGTTTATTCAGGATTTTATTTGCTCGTTGGATACTTTTAAACACTTCAATTATTTTCAGATTGGTAGCAGGGCAATTAGAACTGGTGAAGGAGAAAAATAAGCTCTTTGTCCCCTAACCAAGCATTTTAATATTTTTATCCTAGTGAAACCAGCCAGGCAACCATAGTTTGAAGTTCCGGAAAAGTTAATACTGGGTGTTTTTCTCTTATTTATGGTTTCCTGCAAGGGCAAGGACTTGGGCAACTCTGGCTAGAGCTGGAAACACTGATGATCTGATGAGTTTGCTACATTTCCAGGCTAAATTTCTGTAGATATCCTGGATTTGGAGAAACTGTGGACCACCGCCCATGGTTAGTTGGTATTTCTCTACTTAAAATTGCTAGCCTCTCTCAGTTTGTCTCCAGGCTTCTTTTAATAATGACAGGCTCCTATTTCATCATTCTGGGATTGGAACTTCAGGGTGTTAAGGGCCTTATGTGTAGAGAGAGCCTCCTGGGCTATTTTGCCAACTTCATCAAGAACTCATAATCAGAGCCCCTGCCAACTAGTGGGATCATGGTTTGAGGGGGGTGGTTAAGTCACTCAGAGTGGCTGAACGTCTGGGGATCAGTCTAGGACTGGTAATACAGTTTGAAATCGCAGTCTGCATATTTGCTTATTATATTTTTGGAAAGAAAAAAACCCAACATGATTCTTTAAAGACATCTGGTCTGTGCCCACTCAGATACTGCCTGAATATGGTGGTCATACATTTAGCAGTACAGGCATTGTCCTTTCTGCAGACGATGTGATTCAAAGTTCTCCATGGGTCCTTCTTACAAGGCTAGGCCTGTCTTCATTGGTTTTCCTGAGCAGCTCTCCTTCACCTCCCTGGTGTTGTTGCACAAAGACCCTTTTGTCAGGCAATACTGGACTCTCCTCAAAATCTAAGCACTTTCAGGAAAAGACTTGGAAGTCTATCTTCTCAGTTTCCACACCTCTTTGCCCTCCGCTCTGTCATTTAGTGCGACTGCTTGTTAAGCGCCCCACTCGGCTCCCTATCCAGTTTATTAGTGGATGGGATTATTACCCCGTCTATCTTTCTGAACCTATGTCGAACATCTCCGAACATGTCCTTGTCTTCTATTTTACTTAATCTTACACTTTGATAAGATCGAGGTTTTCAGGGATGTTACTTTTTCATGTCATGTCGGGCTGAAGTTCAGTGAGATACTTAATCTTCCCCTTACCTTGGCTTGGGAACGCCCTCCCCAGCCCCCATCTCCCACACAAAACTTTCATTTTCCTGGGAAACATTTTCGTTTTAAACTAGTGTGATTTGATATGCTCTACTTGAATAGGAAAAAATGCTAATGCATTTGACTGGTCCAATTTATATTCATAAAATACAGTCACAAAAGAAGAGGCGTTTCATTAAACTAAGATATTTGTAACTATAAGAAATTTATATTGGAAAGTTTCTATTTAATATCAGAATACACCGCAGTCATTTACATTTGTTGCCAGACACAAACACTAATTAATTCTATTTAACTGTTTTTTTCTGTTGTTGTAATCTGGGGGTTTTAATTTTATGTCAAATGGCATTTTAATTATCTGTGTGCTCTAGGGTAATCTACCTGCGTCTATTTTGTGCTCTGTACATGGTAAGCGGCATAGCGATTCACTGTTTCCTTGATACTTACACTGCCATATAATCACATGTAAATGAAATAGATTTACTTGCTACACATTCTGAAGATACTTCACTCATTCTGAATTCTGCTGAAAATAGTTTTCAAGGTAGAGATGCAATTATGTGGTGGTCTACACGGAGGGACTAAACAAGGATTTCAATTAATAATGCACCCTCAGCCCTGAGAGATATTACATTCTGCCGGATCAAGGGTTATCCATCAATGCCTGCGCTGCGGCTGTCTCTCTGCCTTCCTCTCTCTGTGTTCTGTGGGTATGCTCATCAGTATGCCCCAGGATGGTAAGCTCTTGGCACAACAGTTTGCATTGAAGTGCTTTTTATCTGAGGCCAGTGACACTGTTTCCGAAGACTAAACTTGCTCGGCTTTCAGAAGGGTAATATTGTGGAGTCCCATGTAACATGGTAATGAATTCAAGTATTTGCACCTCCTGAAAAAATGGAGAAATTGTGAATAGTATTTACCATCCAGTTATTAAGTTAGGATGGCTAGAATACCTAACTACTAATACTTTCAATTAACTAGTTTATCAATTTATCTTGTATTATTTTTCAAAACCCCAGAAAAATAGAAAGAAAACATCTTTTACATTCTTCTTCTTCTTCTTGGTGAGCTAGTGTCTGATTGAAATGACTGTATGAATAAAAGAGATCTATTTTTGTATTTGGATTTGAAGTTTCTTTTTCTTCAACGTGCCAACAGTTATTTAAAATAATGTCTATTTTTTAAAATATCCCCTCTCTGTTTTTGGCATTTGTGTTTCATATTGAAGAATAGAGTCCCCATGGTATACGTATCCTATAGCCAAGTAACTGCATTTATATTGTTATAAATTTTTGAGGTTGGAATCTCAAGTTTTTAAATTAAATAACTACAGTTAACTGTATTAAGTGTAAGGTTGAATTTGATCAAAAATAAGAAAAGCATTTATGACAACCCCTGTAAATGTTTAAATACTTTAGTTGTGTTTGTGAGGATTAAATTGTATTATAAGAAGCCAGCATTGAGTATACTGGTTCCTCTGGGACACATTTGACTTTTGGGAGATAAAAAAAATCTTGCATTAATGAAATTCTGCAAGTTTTTGATTTAGTAGACAATGTTTCCAGTATATGTGAAACAATCTGAAAGTGTATATGTATATAATTACTTGTAGAAACTGTTTAACTTTAATGGGGCATTTCTTGATCACATAATAGAAAAACTAACGGCTTTAATTAAGATTTATGAAGCATAGAGGTAATATATTCTGCTAAATTAGGTAGCCGTTGGTGGGTAGTGTGCTTTATAGATGAATTTTCTCCATATACTTCACTTCCTTATGCATTTTTTGGGTTTAGAAATGTAACTTGTGACATTGGAATCCCTATATCCATTAGTAGGAAAAACGAAGCTTCCTTTAAAGTTTTAATTAATAGTAATGATTTAGTGATGGACAGATACTGTTAAATATTTCTTTAATCATTGATTTCAGGTGGTCGCCATATGAGCCTGTCTTGAAGGAAGAAAGAAAATTCACCATTTCGTTCAAACAACTGGTTAATTTGAAAACAAGTGCTTAGAAACTGGTAGAAGGACATAAATCAACCGATTTATTTAAAATAAACAATTTTGGCTAGATTAAACTATTCTTCCGCTCCTTCCCCTTCCATTAATGTTAGAATATAGACATAACTGTTAAAACCAGACTGTGTTATATGTTCGTTTATGTGCCCTACCCACCCTCCTGTGTTGCCTCGCTCTTTTATATGTTGGTATGGTTACCAACTGATATTTATAGAGTAGCAACTTGGATACTCAGGATGAGAGTCAATTTTGTCAATACCTGCAGATGGACGGGTGGGGGCAGATGGGCCTGGGTCTCCTCTGCTAGGCAGAAATTCATCTCTTCCTAGTTCCCCAAGGAGGAGGATCAGGTTGGAGAAGGGCTGATAGCAGCTCCTTTTCTGTCAGTGTTCTTTTAGGGCGCTGGCTCTCAAACTCTAGTTTGCACTAGAATTCCCTGGAAGGCCTGCTTAAACCCAGGAATGCTGGGCTCCACCCCCAGAGTTTCTGATTCTGTAAGTTCAGCCTGATAATTTACATTTTAAATGAGTTCCCAGGTACTGCTGATAGAGTTCCAGGGACAACATTTTTAGGGAAGAGAAGTGGAAATTGGGAGGAAAAGAAGAAGGAGGGGAGAAAGAAAAAGGGGAGGGGGAGGAGAAGGAGAAAGGGAAGTAGGGTAGGGAAAAGGAAGAGAAGAAGGAGGAGGGGGAGAAGGGGGATAGTGGGGAGGAGGGGAGGAGAGGGCAGAAAGCCACAGCTCTAGATAGGTATAGAGAACTGGGACTAGGCCATCTCCAGAAAGCCACATATGACCTTTTCCCTTTCAATTTGAGCAAAGGGCCAGCTTTTTTAAAGAAAATGGTGTTTATTTGGTAGAGGGTCTTGAGGTACTTAGGTGAGAAGTGCTTTTTTGAATATAGAATTAATGAAGAAAATTGGATTCCTTGGTTAAACTTAATGATTAATGACCAACTTCCAATTTTCTCTTGCTGGCTCCCTAGGGGTGAGACTTGCAAGTCTGTTAGCATCTGCCCAGCCTTTCCATTCTCAGCTTGGTGCACAACGAGTGGGTCTCCAATTGTGCTGTGCAGAGACTCAACTGGAGACCCCAGGGGAAATGCAGATTTGTGGGCCTGGCACGGAGATTCAGAGGCGGTAGCTCTTTGGTGAGCCGAAGATCTGAATTGTTAGTACTAAAGCTGAAAGAGGTTTGCGTGCTGGTAGTTGGTGGGCCATAGTGAACTATACCAATATGTAGACAATCTGCCTTGTGCTGGGTATATTTGCCTGGAACCCCAAATGGTTGCTCTATTGGGAAATTCTCTCCTTCAGCTTCTTGTCCAGCTGCAATCTCTTTCTGCCCCAGTGGAAATCTTTATGCTGTTTTCCTGTGGAATTTATGATAAAGTTTGATAGTTGCTTTGCAAACCTTATATCCTGTTTCTACCAAGCTGAATCTTGGAAAAATTAATTTCCCTAAGTCTCATTTTCCCCATCAACAGAGTGCAGGGTGAGGTTAGAACATGTCTGTGTGTTTCCCCTCAGCTTTAACACTCTATGCTGGTCATTTGACATTTAATGACTATAAATAAATAAACAAATATATATATATATCTAATGTTTTATGCATACAAATATAGCGTAAGTTTTTTAATAAACACATATACCATGTTTCATATATATGTACACCTATATATTTTATGATGTGTGTACATAAATACATATTATGCATATCTATCATGCATATAATGAAGCATATACATTTATGTATAATGTATATGTACATATAATGTGAGACAGAGGCTGGATACAAAGATGAGTAATACTTCACCCCTGCCTTCTAAACAGGAGCCTTCATTTTCACTCCTAGGTGATTCTGATCCTGACATAATAAGGTATGATTGGTGCTCTACGGGAGTTAGCTCAGAAAGCTGTGGGAGCGAGGAAGGAAGGAATTACATGGAGGAGGTAACGTGGAAGTGCAGGGAAATAATCCACACAGACCCCACAAATTCTATGCTTAGGAACATTATGAGATACTTGCATTTTAAAATTATAGTGAAATTTCCAAATAGTAGATTTCTAGAATTAGTGTACATGTAATTGTGGAAAATATTGGCAGTTGTCTGGTTTTGAGAACCTTGGCTGAGATGGAGGGGGTGCCAAGGAATTCTAAAACATGGGCTTTTAATCCAGCTGAATCGATCTGACTATTACACTTGGAACAACTAGAGAAATTTAACTTCTTAATTCTGTGGGGTTAAGTGGTGAGAAGTCTGGAATTTCAGTGCAGAAAGAAGCTAGTGTGTTTGGATGAAGTGACCAGGTAAAGAGCAGACCCAAATAGGGTCTGGGGAAGATTTAGGGGAACTAGAGAGGACAGGGAGAGGGTCATCTCAGGAAGGGCAGAGAGCTTGGGAGGAGAGAATGGACATCACAGAGTGGGACAGGGCAGGAGGAAGGAGCAGACTTAGGGGAAACTGCAAGGAAGATGGTGTTGCACACATAGGCTGCAGCTGACTGACGGATAATGTGAAAGCCAGAAAGGAAGGACTTCTGGACCTGAGTCAGCCTCATGGATTGTTAGGACTTGTGTACAGCCTAGTCCTGAAGCCCAGATTTTTGCTGGTGAGCTCACACGTTTCTGTGAACAGCAAACACCCTGGAATTTTTTTATCCTGTGTTTTGTTTGGGTTTCTAGTGGAGTGTTTGGGAATTATTTGGGTTTGTTTCTGGCTGAGTAACTCTGAAGTTTTGTATTGTGAAGGATGAGGAGTAAGAATGGTTGAACGGTAACTGCTAGTTGTTGGTAGAACAAAAGACTGTGAGTCAAAGTTCCTCGGCTTTCTGTTCTTCTGGAAGCGCAAACAGTCACATCACTTCAGTTGCTTGGCTTCTAGAAAGTGAAGGTGGAATGGGCAGAGGCCAGGGAGAAAACAACAGCATTGGTTTTACAAGAGTATTTGTTATGGAAAGTTATTCTCTATACTGTTGTTATGGGTCATCTGCTAGGACATTGAAAGTACTTGTTTTCAGTGGAATTTTCCTTTTAGGAAAGAATTTTATCATATTGTTGCTGGACAGCAGGTTATTTGACCCATGGTTTTGAATCTTTGTGTTAAGGAACCTTACATATTATAACAGGTTCCTCTTTTATTTTATTTGTTTTTAGTATGAGATCACCTTCTCAAATCCACACATTGTTGTGTTGGTTCATTCAAGTGAAATGTGCGATTAGCACGGGTTAATGGCTATGTGTCATAATAGTGTGACGTAGCAGAAAGTGTGTAGGCTTTGGACTTGGCTAAATGAGGCCACTCATTCTTTCTTGTTTTATAAATAAGTGGATGTATATCATGGAACAGAAAACCCGAGGAGAAAGAAAACTTTAGTGGTGTTTGCGAAGCAGTGCTCCTGATTTTTTTCTGCCCACTTTGTGCATCAGACTCTTGACCCTATAACCCTTCTGGGCATTTGAAGAATACCTCCAGAGTCACTTCCTTGAGTCAGAGAATGACTAAATCTACATCATAAGTTGGAGTAATATAAGGTTTACTACGTGGTTAATTTAAGCATAATTACACGTAACAAAGCAAAACACGATGTACTAAGTGATTCTGTTACTCATCTCCAGATTCTCCCCACACATAAGTGAGAGGGGCTGAGAGGACTGCCACAGTCCTCCTGGGGTCCAGTGTTTTCTAATTCTTAAATGAAATAGCGTCCCATGTCATTCTTGTCTTTTGTCGTTCTGCATGAGGAAGTTGGCATCCAGGCGATGGACCATTTTATCAGCACAGAACTCCCCATGTGTGCCTAGGTATTTGCTCAATTTCACGTTGGTCAGGGAATCTTTATCAATCGTAAACCAGATCGTTTTCTCTAAGAAGTTCAGCAAAAGTCCTGTTCCTGGTTGTTGTTTTCCTTGCTTGTGTTCTGCATCATGCTATGCTGTGGGGTGGCAGAGATGCATTCTCTTTTGCCCCCTTCAGTGGAAATAGTTACTTCTGGATTAGGTTCTTAGCTAAAAACTGATCCCTTGTTGGGCAGACACCTTTTTACTTCTGATTTAAAGCTATGAACTATTCTTTGTGGCTGCAGCAGCCCCATTATTTTAAGGTGCAGTCATTTTATGCCCACAGTCACATGGCTGGGTGTGGCCTTTTGTAACGTCAGTTTTTACTTATGTCACAGAGATATAATAAGAAGCACCCTATTGATTTGTGAAGAGACCATGAAATAATGCACGCAAAAGTACCTCACGGAATGCCTGACATCAGCAGATTGAAAAAATAATCCATCCCTCATCCCTGGACGATAGGGAAACCTCAAAGAAAAGGACCCTTGTTAACTTATTCCGACTCCTTGTTTCTCACCTTCCTAACAAATCATTCTCTGAAAACCACCCAGGGAAGGACATGCTGCACTAGCCATCACTCTGTGGGAGCAGATTTTGCTGGGAAGCTCAGTCAGTGGCAAGAATGCTATGACTCATCCAAATGAAGAGCAAATAACCCCAAATATTTGTTGTTGTTGCTGTTAGTAAACCTATTTTAGCTTTCTTATTCATCTTGGTATTTACCCCACTGCCTAAAAACAGGCTTCCCAAACTTTCTACTTATTTATCAAACCAATAGATTTTCTTCTAGAAATGTGGCATGGGAGAAAGATAAATTGGTAAAAGTTGTTGCTTACTTAGCGGATTTTTTTGGCCTTTGTTTATATAAAAACAAAACAAAAACAAACTCTACTTGAGTTTGTTCTTATTCTGTTGTTTATCTGCCTCTGGTCTAGGTATAGAATAAGATGGAAAATGTGGAGATGAACAGTTCTGAGTTTAAAGACACTGAGAAGAGATAGTGGTGAATAAAAGAGAAGGTGAAGAGGAAATGCCCAGATTTTAAGCAACCAGGGGCTTGTAAGTAGGCTAAATTTGTGTCTTTGGTGCCAAAACTGTTGCAGTGATTTCAAGGGTAGTCATGGGAAATCTTAATTTTTCTTTGGAGATTGTATGTTAAAACAGATGTGTTAAAGGTAGGTAGATAGATGGATGGATTAAGCAAATGGATGGATAGATAGTTTTTTGGTGGGGGGGGGTGAGGTAAGTGAATCTGAATTGCAGCATAGTGATGAAGGTGGGAGAGAATTTGGTTTAACTAATGCAAGACAGGCCGGGGTAAGCCCAGAGTTCATTACACAGGCTTGCTATTCGGCAATAAATCAGTGAAGGTTGGTAGTAGAGAGAGTGGGGAATAGCGCCATATTACATGGCATAAGGTAGAATCATAAAATGCTAGAGCTGAGGGACTGTTAGAGAATGTTTTTTTCCATCCATATCATTTTATGAATGAGGAAGGAGAGGCCCTGTAATACGGATTTCCCAGGACCGGTAGTGACTGATAAAGCTGAGGGTAGAACCTAGGCCAGCATGATACTCTTTAGAGAAGAGTAGAGATATGGGATGGCCAAATCTGGGCTATTCCCAATCAATGAAGTTTTTTTTCGGTGACTTCTTATAGATAAGAATAAGTGGTGCCATTCATCTTTCTAGCTCTCATGGAGCAAAGAAAGCCCTCGTCTCAGTGGGAAGCTGACAGTCTAGGGTAATATCCATGGTTTTCTCCTCCATCGTGATTTAATATTGACTAAAAGGGAAAACAGTCAACAAGTTAATAATATGGAATTCATTTCCCGCCCCCCAAACTTGGAGATTTTGGAAGAAGAACAAGGAGGGTCATTTGTATTGGCAACTTCAAATGCTACCATGCCGCTATTTGAGTAGGGTTTATTTTCTGAATTTTCATAGTTGAGAGCACAAGATATGACATACCTAAAAATCTAGGTATAGAACACTTGTACTTTCCCCACACCCCCAATTGGCATTGTGGTTCTTAAAGAAAGAAAAAACAACTCATACATTTAATTTACATAAAAGATGCCCAGATTTACTTCTCTGTAGAACATGTATTACACCTTTCTCCTCTGAGGGTCCAATGTTTTAAAATTAAAAGAAAAAATATCATACATAAATATCAAAGAATACCTTCTTTGACTCAATCCTTGCTTGCCAATGTGCCCTTTTATGAGATAGGCTCATTTGTCATGTGGGAAAGCAGGATTAATTAACTGTGGAAAACGTACCTAATATGGAAACTGTGAGTTCTAAAATGTTTCCACATAAAATACAGGAAAAGAAGTATAGATGAGCCTAGAAATCAGTGCGACTTTTTTTTTCTACAGAGGACTTAAAAAAAAATCTCTCCATCACACAAGTCAAACAGCTTATTATGCACACAGTCTTCCAATATGTCTGACACAGAAACAAGCGAGGAATGTGCTTCATTTCCACATAAATTGTGCGGTTTTGAAATTCAGTTCTCTTCACCCCTGAACTCTGGTGAACATGTCACTTATGTGCCTAACAAGATGGCAGAACTTTTAACGGGAGGAATCATGAAACGGGAGAGCCACATAATTTTGTAGCTCATGAAAGAATGAAAACAAACCCAAATAAAAATCTCCCACAAAATCTCTATGGAAAAATGAAAAACAAAACAAAACAACACAACACAACAACATTCCATAAGGAATTGCCGAAGAAAGGTATATAAGCCACTGCAGCCTTGGGGAAGTCATTATCGATGAGCCAGCGAGGCACTTTATGTTTTTATGTTGCTATTTACTCTGCTGTTTGCTAAAATGAGTGCTTATGTTGAAAACTGCAATATTATACAGAAGACAGAGCAACTCCTTCAAAGATGAAAGATACTCAGCATATTTAGGTGTCTTTACATGATTTTATTTTGTTGAATACATATAAAGATCCTTTTCTATTCATGTATAACTTTTTTTCCTGGTTTCTGCAACTACCATAAAACTGAGAGCAAGCAAGTTTGAATTGTTGTGTCAATTAAAATAACAAATTAATTTGGAAATGCATGGATCTTATACTTATCCCTGGCTGCTTCTGGAGCTGAACTTTAAGGCCGGTATTTAATTTTGGCGAGAGGGATTAATTTAAATGTGATATTTTTTCCTGGTAGGTGAATAATAGGACTTGGTAAACAAATAGCAAAGTGCATTTTTCAAAGAGAAAGGACAAGGAGATGGAACAGAAAGGCGTTGTTCCACGAAGCAATAAGCTTTGATGGTATGCGACGTAATTCTTTGCAACCAGATTGATATGGTCTCCAAGTGGCATTAGCAGCTGTATCTGGGGGCACCTGGGTGGCTCAGTCAGTTGAGCATCTGACTTCTGCTCAGGCTATGATTTCTCGACTTGTGAGTTCGAGCCTTGCATTGGGCTTTGTGCTGTCAGTGCAGAGCCTGCTTGGACTCTTCTGTCCGCCTCTCTTTCTGCCCCTTCCCCACGTGCACTCTCTCTCTCAAAACTAAATAAATCTTTAAAAAAAAAAGCTGTATCTGTTGTCCTTACATTTTCTTCTTCAATATTTTATGGGCTCTAGAGTTGGGCCTTTGTGTGTTTCCAGCACAGGATATTAAGAAGTTAAAAATGAGATTCAGCAAACATTTGAGATCTCTTCTCTTCTCTCTTTTTGTTCTGCAAGGTGTCAAATAACTGGTTTGACTGATTTTCCCAGCCTCATTGCACTTACTTACTGGTTGTTAGAATTGACTGATTCAACAGGTGATGTGTGTGGATGCGTGTCTGTGTGTGGGTTTACATGTGATAACAACCTCTCTAGCAGAATCCATGCTGCATGTAACAATGTCAAGAAAGTCCATCCTACTATTTTCCCACTATGTACTGTTTTAGGTAAGAGAAGCGATTATCAGAAAGATTTGGGCAATTTTTGGGTAAACATTGCTGAATTAAAATACAGGATGGTCATTTCTCTGCTCTAGGAAATATCAGGACAGTGAAAGCCTTGTTAAGTGCCTGGCAAAAAATAGATGCTCAATAAATATGGGTCTCAGGCTGTGCAATACCAATTCCACATTTTATTAGTTGTGAAACTTTGGGCAATTAATTATCTAAACTCTTTTTGCCCCAGTTTCCATATCTGTAAAGTAGGGGATCATAATTGGACTTGTGTTATAAGGTGACTGGGAAACTTAAATGAGTTAATATGTAAAAGGTGTAAACATAAGGTTTAGAACACGAGCTAACATATAGCCTTCAATAAATTTTACTACCACCTCTTTGATTTCTCCTGCCATTACTGCAGCAATGCCAAGAACTGCTGGTGCCCAGTAAATGGGGAGCTGTTTTTAAAACCCAGGGTACAGAGAGTGTTGTCAGATCTTAATGCTTTAATAACTGAACAAACTGAGCAATTTCACTTAGTGTTATCTGGTCAGATTGAGACTTGGTGTGATGTCTCAATCATCACAGAGATCTCGAAAACAGATAAACAAACAAATAGAACTCAGTCTCCTGCCTGGTTGAGAGAAGAATCTAAATTGAAATGATATGTTTGTCAGGGATGTTACAAGGCAAACACTTTTTTTGGATATCTAGTGAAACACAAGTAGACACCCATATAACAGTGAATTGACAAATGGTAAATTAAAACTTTCTTGCAAATGTGCTCTTCTTCAAGCCAGATTCTATTAGCCTGAGACTTAATATCAGTGTTCACCTACTCCTTAAGAAGGGTTGTGAAAATTAATGCTGGTAAAGAGTTTCCAGAGGTACAATAGCCATGCAAAATAGTATTGTTATTTACATTACATTGCAAATCTGCACTCAAGGCCATAAATAAATTATGCTAACCAGATGGAAAACTAATTTTTGGCATGGGATGCTTAAAATATAAGGGTATGAGAACAAAAAAGGAGAAATTCAAATACGCAGTATGGTTTACAATGTTAAAATTTTTAAAAATATATGGTTTATTTACAAAATTCTATGGTATTTCACAATGCTTTCCTCCTGGGGATCAAATATGGTCACTCCTATTTTACTTGCAGAAAAATGCACAGAGCAATGTAGCTTTAAGACTACGTACTGATTTAGACAGATATTTGGAAATTTTTGAAATAAAAATGTAAAAAAATAAGAACTGAAGTAATTATCCTATGTGGGACTATTGGTTTTACTTAAACATTTTCTCTCTTTTGAAACACCGTGGTGCAGTTTGTTTGTTGTACATGTTCTTGCAAAGGAATATAATAGGGAGAGGGAGGACAAAAAATGTTAGAATTGGTGTGGGTTTGCATATAAGGATATAGAACCACCTGAGAATGTTCTTAACATTTTTTTTCTCTTTGGGAGAATTAAAAAACCCTGATATTCCTAAACTGCACTCAACAAACATATTGAATATCAACAATTCATTCAACTAAGTACTGACCATGTACTAGAAACTGTTCTGGGTGTTGGGGATTTATTAATGAACAAAGCAGATAAAACTTTCTGTTCTTATGAGGTCTCACTCTCAAAAAGTGTTGGATAGGGATGATATTCAAAATAGTTAATTCTAGAGCCTATGCACCAAACCAGTCAGACGGGACACTGGCAGGTGCAACTTTACAGGTGACTGTAGGTCTGATAATAACACCTGGCTCTCAGCCCTGGTGTTAGGGACTCTGAGTGGGGGCGGGGGCCAGGGAGTGGAAACTAAGATGAATATATATGTTTCTTGCCTTCAAGAAGCTTATGGTTTAATAAAGGTAATGAACCAAGTACACACATAAGTAAAATACAAAATAGAACTTCAACAAACTTTTATTTTTATGGAATTATTTTCTATGGAGTTTTGGAGAAATTAATTAAATGCTAGACCTATATTCCATCATCATCTGCTTCCATCCTCAAGTCTTCAATTCAACACTATTCCATTACCTACTCCATTCCCATGCATTAAACTTCAGGGGTAATGACATCAATCTCTGGGATAATAGAATCATACATTTGGTAATGATTCAGTATTTGGCCTCCAGGCAGGTAAAGACACAAACTGTAGAAGACAGATGGTCATTGCTCCCATTTTTAAAAAGATTTCTAAGGCTTCTAACCCATAACCTCTATTGGCCATCTATTCCAATATTTAATAACATTCTTGTATTTATTACTGTCAAGAAGATTTAAAAAATTTTTGGTCCATTTTCCCGTTTCCCCTTACTCCATAATCCATGGAAATGAGGATAACCAGTTAGCACCACTGTAAGATCCTTTCACACTTGGTTCTTCATCCCTTTCTAGGGGTTAAAGCTAGAATCGCTTTTGTCTTTTCCTCTTAGGATCTATTTTTCATTCTGTTAGTGCTTCTTACTGTTGTTCATTTCAGTTCATTTTCATTCTTTAAAATGTAAATACAATATGGGGCTGTGTGGAGTATTTCACATGGTTCTTAGCATTACTGACTTTAAGAGGAAGAGGGACTTCTCAGTTGCTAATGTTTTGCCAGTTGTTAAATCCCACTTCCTTTGGAAATGGACAGCAGTTTACCAGTAGTATCTGCAAATTCAACAGGAAGTGTGCTCACGTCCCTAAACTTCTTCCTTTTGAGCCTTCTTAGGTTTCTCTAAACTTCCCTTCATTTTCTTCAGTCTGACTCTATTAAACTTCATCTTTGTTCTCAAAAACCGTCTCTTCAGTTTTTTTTTTTTTGTAATTTATTCTAAAGTTTATTGTTGTCTTCCAATGTTAGCTTCGCTTTTTAGAATGAGAATAACTTCTGGATCTTTATTTTAGCAACCAATAACAAAATGTGCTTCTGGGCTCAGGATCCTCATTAATATTATATTGAAGTTGTTAAATGATATTAATGTGAATATAATTTAACTTACTGACCTGCTAAGCATGCATTCATAGAGTAAATGCATATATATCTAGAATAATTGGGTTTGGGGTAATCAGAATTTGGCCAATTCTAATGACCGGAAAGTAACAATAATTGGTCAATTTTTAAAGAATTGGGCTATGGTAAAATATTTGTCAAAAATTTGATTTTTAAAGTATTTGCTAATATTGAATATTATGAAGCCACAATTATGGGCCTTAGTTCTCAGTTTGCATCTTTAGAAGGAATAAATACAGGGGATGGGACTGATATGTACTGATCTAAGAATGTGTGTGGGGATCTGAAATATGATGGTCAATTTGAAAAAGAGAAAAAAAGAGAGAGAACATGTGTCAGTTGTCAGTGTTTGGATTTCAGGTTTTGGGGAGTAGAACAGAGAAGTGCTATGAGGTCAGTTTATGGAATTATGTGTGTGTTCTATTCCTGCGTGTTCAGCAGTAGGATTGCTGTTGATTATGTAGAAACAGAAGGTGAGAAATAGTTTCTTGAAGGGCAGATGCAGAAAAGAGTATTTCTACTCCTACTTCATTCATTCATTCTATATTCATTCATTTAGGGCACTCATGGAATGCCAGCTACTTCACTAGTACTTTATAAGACATAATCTTTTAATCTTCCACTTTGTGATTAAAGAAACTGGGGCTCAATGAGATTAAGACAATTTCCCAAAGTTGCAGAGCAACCAGACCTGGTTCATTTCCAAGCTTGTGTGTATGCTTTTCTCCATGCCAAGCAACCTTTCTTTTATTCATTTGTTCTTCTGCTGCACGTGTGTCTATCTGTAAATCATTTGTATTTCTTTTTATTTAAGTTTAGGGACATGTGATATTTAATTTTGTCATATACACTAGGTGAGCAAAAAGACACCCCAAATAGATGTGCTGAAACTGACAAATCATAAAGAAAATCGCAAGGGTTTAAATCATGAATGACAAGCCACATAGGAGAAAGGCTCTAGAAAGGAGCTTGCACAGTGTGCCTCCTCCTGGCTGCTGCCTCTGCTACAGCTGATCGAATGGTGACTGGGTTTCACTGAAAGCTTCTCCATGATGGAGGGAATTTTGAGCTACAGGACAAAGGATGAACCATCGGGACTTAGGCCAGGTGACACAGAATCCCCTGAGGGTGTGAACCCCAGAATGTTGTCTGGTGGATGCTTAGCACTCTGTAAAGATAAATGATTTTATAGGATAAGCTGAACTAGAAATGGCATTTTTTTTCTTTCAGGCTTCCATCTTTCAAAACTTCCTTCCATTCCCCATTTCCCCATGACCCTCACTCCTCTGCGTTCATATTTCTATTCTCCCTCTTTCACTGTTTTTTTTCCTGCTCTTTCTCTCCTTTACATTTTTGAACCTTAATTCAGGTTACTTTCTTCTTTTTTGTTTTGATCTTGTTTTGTCTCTTTTTCTCCTTACCCCCTTCCACGGCTGCTCCTCCCCCTTTCTTCCATTTCTTCTCTGCTTACTCCCAGTTGATATTCCCTGCAAGGAGCTGTCTGGGTCCCTTGACCTCACAAGAAGCTCTCTGACGAAACGCTTAAGAAAAACAAGGTATTATGTATTATCCTACACATTCTGCAATCGCCCTAGCAATTTAGTAACTACAGTCCAATTTAAACCAGGCCTCAAGGCAACAAAAATTGCACCAAATGCCAACTAATTTACCAAACTTAGAGAAGGAATAGTTGGGAGTCTCTTGCCTTCAAGCCATCTGATTCGTATTATTGACTCATTTAGAAAACAGAAAGTGAACAGAGACAAGTTTTTAAGGAGTTTGGTTTCATGCAAATGACTTGCAATTGCAGCCCATTATTTTTATACCACGACTTCATTAGTCATATCCCTGTCAGACCTGTGACCAGTGTCAAATGTTTTCAAAAAGCACACCAGGACAAGCATGGAACTCATCAGCCCATGTCAAAGGTCGCTCTCATTAAGGAGTCAAAATGAAAACTTTCAGTGTCCCTAACACATCACATAGCTCTCCCTGGTGCTCCTGCCCCCCACTCCTGAAACCCGGAGCCAGCTGAGCACCTCCAGCTCCCCAGACATTCAAATAAGATCAAGATGACAGGGCAAGAAAATGAATAGGGTTCTTACTCGGCTGGACTTCATAATCTGGTACTGATTGAAACAACCAGAAAGCTGTTTGCCAGGTCTTATAGCACCATTTCCTGAGGTTAAACATAACATCTCAAAATGAAGCAATTAGGGAATTCTCTAAAACAGAAGTCTTCAATAATTAAAAAGGGGGAAAATGGGGCAGAAAGAAAGAAGAAAATAAAGACTATCGGAGTAGGTGCTGATTAGGTCCATTAGGTAGGGTTTGATGTGGAGGCAATTTGCTTTTTTTTTTTTTTTCACCTGGGAGGTCAACTTTTGATTATGGAAGCAGTAGGTGAAAAGGAGTTATCTATAACAGTGCTGGGAGATGAATTTTAAGGAATTTGAGACCCAGAGGTAATAAGAAAAAACTCGTCTTTTCTGAGACTCATTTTTATAATATGAGAATAACAGTGACTTGGTGCTGCTTTTGTGTTTTGTTTTGAATCACTGCTGCTTTTCTGAAGACCTGTCCACTAAGTGAAGATAACCACTATGCTGTCATGTTATGAGGGATTTGCAAAGGGGTCTGTGTGGTGGGTTTTCCCCTCCCCCTTCGGAATTTTCTTTAGGTGTTGGATTTGGGTTCCCAGAAGTCTTAAAACGTGGATCACATCCTGCACCGCCATGTTTGTCTGGCTGCAGTAGCTTTAACGTTGACAAACAGATATTTCCAACGTCACATGGGGTGAATGTCACGAAAGTCTCTAGATGTCAATATGACATTTTGCAAAAACCGAACAAAACAAAACACAATTTAACAATAGGAAATGTCAAAATGTGATGACTCTATATTGATTTTCAGAGAACACACAATCTGCTCTTAAATTTAGAAGTCATTTGGGACAACTTGATCTAATTCTGCAGTAATGTCTGTGACTTTCACTCTGCTTACTTACTCACTAACTTAATTAATTACTCACACTTGAATGAGAGTCTCTCCTGGCCTTTTCAGGAAAATAGGTACCATGCAAAAAGAATTTCGCCTTGTACTTGCTTTCCATAATCTTTGGCTGTAAATCTTCTTGGGCCCACCTTCGATCAGTTTGGTGCAGGGGTACTTTCAAGGTAACTGGAGATGAGCATTTTATTTCATGTGTTTATTTGTAGATATTTGATAGATAGATACCTTCACTGTGAGCCGAAGGAAAAAGGAGCAAGATTGTGAGTGGTCTACAAAACGCATCTCTGGATTTTGTGATGTGACAGCAGCGGTCTTATGTTTGCAGCTCAAATAAAAATATACACGTCCCAAACCGGAAGCATGGTTTTAAGCCACCACATTGACTCTAAAGTCCATTCATCAATTTATGTGCCACAAAGTGTAAGCAAAGATTTCTACTAATAAAGTGGCAAGACTCCCATTCTGACTGAGGATAGTGCCAGACATCGCCTATAAAATGGGATTCTGATGCTGGACTCCAGTTTAATATCCTTGTGGGTCCCTTGCAAGCCTGTAAGTTGCTCACCGTGGGCTCTGTGCCCAGGGCTTGGCAGAGAGGGACGCTTCAAATTAATAATTGGAGTGTGGGGATTTTTGTTGAAGCCTCTGTTGAGTTGCAGAAGCTGGATATAAAAGGTGAGATGAGATGGCTCTGTTGTGTAAACACGCGCTCAAATTTTGGGTGGCATTGCTGTGCCTGTTGAGGCAAATCTTTGCCTCCTTCTCTCCAGGCTGCTCTTTGCAGATCAGCTGATTTGGGACTTCACTGAACCTCACCTGTGGATAGCAGTTGACTATCATGTAAAGTCAGAGGATCCCTAACATTTTTATCTGGGCCCCGCCAGGAAGAATTTAAGGGCTTTCGCTCATGAAAGGGTTGCTTTGTGCTTTCTTGTCTCTTTGGGAAGTTAACAATAATGGTTTGCCCTTTGGGTTCTGGGGATCAGCCCTTCACCTGTGGCCTCTCGGTTTCCCAACAGTGAAGCATCGTATCCTTGCTGTGAGTCTGTGATTGGTGCCCTTGGCCTAGGGGCTCCCTCTTGCCGCTTCAGGAAGCAGGAGGGCTGGAGAGATAGTGCTGGAGCTTTCTTTCACAGCCCCGGCTCCCTAACTCTAATCACCTTCTGCTGTGGGAAAGAGATGAGATGAGGCCTAAAAACAGATCATTGTCCGCCTCCTAGATTAATGCAGAGAAAGCGGTATTGTCTGTTGAATGGATAAATCTTCCTGCTGTCACTCAAAACCTAAATTCAACGCTACTTCATTTCTAAGAGGCTTATCTTCCTTGAATAGACCCTTGCAGCTCAAGTAAGAGGCGATGTAATGAAGCGTGTTTTTTTCTTAAGTGAGAAAACCTGCTGCAAAGAAGAGAGAAGACTGTGCAGCTGTTCTAAAGGGGCTCTGCAGACTCTCGAGAGACTTGTCATTTATCTGGTCTTGCATGACATCAAATGATAGAAGATCAAGTTCAAAATCTGCCAGAGCAGCTCAAAAGGCCTTCTTCATCTGTTAATTAAATAATGGTTATTAACATACAATGTTGTGCAGCTGGGACTCGTATCCAACATTACAGGAAAAATATGGCCAGAGCTTTCAACACTTCCCCTCCGGTCTGTTTTAGTAGCAGGCAAACATCTTGGGAAACAGCAATACCTCAAATCCGAAAGTTAATATTGATGCCGTGATATGTGATTAAATGAAAATGCAACCAGACAGGTGGGTATTAGGCAGATGGGTGCGGAGATGGTTGAAGAGATCACTGAGATCATTGTAGCCTTTTGTGTGAGCTCGTAATTAATTCAGCGGTCCCCACAATGTGGGTTCACTGACTTCTTCTGGAAAGTTAAATGCACGCAATACACCCATACAATTACTATAAATAATTGCTTATTTATTTTGGTCTAACTCAGGCTACTGTATTACGCTGAAGTTTAATTTGAACTTTGGAATAGATGTCAAGATTTTCATCGCTGCAATAAATTTTACTGGATTAGGATAATTTTAGCAGCATTTCATCATCCCCTGTCTTGAGTTTGTGTGTACAGGTTACAAAATTACATTTAAATATGTCTTGCTTTATTAGTCTGCGTATAATTAAAAGGTACCACTTTTAAGCTTAGAGCTACAAAACGAAGGCCATATTCCTCCAGAAAATAAGTGGTTGGGAAAGGTGTGAAAGCCTAAAAAAAATTTATGTGCTCCATAGTAATTTCCTCAAGTATCTTGAGTTGTATCACTGAAGTCGTTCTGATGAGTTTTTAATTTTCACTGGGTAACTGAGCTTCAAGAAAATACTGACATTAAGGTCATTAAAAAATTGTATTTTGTGATTTCAAGTTCATATCGTATATTTTTAAGTTTTTAAAAGCAATTATTATATACTTGTTAATGGGCAAGTCCTGTAATTTAGAATGCCCTTAATTTATGGCAGTTAATTGTCTAAGCCCTTGATATTTATGACAATAAATACAATATTAGAAAACAATAATCCTCTTTTCTTTGTACCAAGTATAGGCTCTGATTGTTCTCGCTCATACTGCAGCTTTGATTATTCATCCTAATTTGACTAAGGAATGCATTAACTATTGATGTTGACTGATAATCCCCGAAACTGAATTTAGTCATTAACTTTGACTTTTTCTGCAACTAAAACTATCATTTGGGTGGTAAGCAACAGGTCCTATTACCTGATGTGATGTTTACTTCTTCTGTCTTCTCTGAGACCTCTGTAGAAATAGTAAGCAGAGAAATTTCCAGAAGATGTACAACAGAATGGGGAGGAAGTGGAAAGTACAGGGAAAATATACAAATTAGTCCGTGTATTGTTGAGAGTTGCAGAGACTTCAACGAAGATTATGAATCCATACATTGAACCCTCAGTTGCCTTCTGTGAACTTCTAAGCACTGTCTCATTGTTCAGTCATTCATAACACCTCCAAAGGGCCTAACACTATGGGTTTGGTCTTTTGTGAACCCTCAGCCCATCTGTCTGCAGTTCAGTGAAGGTGAGCCATGGAAAAGCCAACTTTGTGGAGTCTTTCTTAGCTAGTTGTCTTGTACATTCACTTAAGTTCGTGATGGATTGATTGAAGGGAAGGGAGTTGGTTGGATGGCTAGTATAAATCTGTTTTTACTAATAGAAAAGCATCTTGCAGCACATGGTTTATTCATGGAGTAACATTGTCTTTTTACCCAAAAAGCAGCACATTATCTGTTTCTCAGTGCTAGGACTTTAATGAGATTATAGCTTTTGAAGTACTTACTATGTACTGGGCACCGTGCTAAGCTTTTTCTCTACATGGACTCATTTTAGCCCCACAATAAGTCTGTGAAATAAATTACCATTATTTTCCTCATATCGTGTTAACAGATGAGGGACCTGAGGCACAGAAATAGTAATTAACTGGCTTTGAGGCACACAGCTAAGAAGTGGTAGAACCAGAATTCAAACCCACCAAATTGGGCTCCAGAGTTCATGCTTTTAATCCTACACGAAAGCATGACTAAAGAAGCTTTAGTAAGGGAAGTTGAGACCCTTAGCACTTCTTTCTTGACCAAGCTAATGCTGTGTCTGCACATGTTCAGATTGGTTATTCGATATTATGTTAACTCCAAATCCCTAAACTTGTGGATGGCACTTATCATTCTTCAACTCTGTGTGTCTATGTGTGTGTGTGAGTGTGTGTGTGTTAGATGCAACTCTAGGAAAGCTGACAGTGATTTCTGAGCATGGACCGTGGGTGAAATACTTAACCTTTCTGAGTTTCAGTAAATAACTGCATACCCAACTGTTATAGTGAGAAATGCATTTTAAACGACTACCACAATGCTTGGTACAGAGTATACCTCTGTATTGGAGATGATGCAGAGGGTTGAGGTTTAACCAGATAGTGAAGTAATTAATGCTTTGCCATTAGAGAATTCAGTGTTTGTTGTAGAACATCATAAAGTCGAGGAAGGCCACGTTTAATCGTGAAGTATGCGTATCCTCCCTTACTCTGACTGAGGGAAAATTCTAATACCTTTTTTTGATATGCCATGCTGTACCGAGACTGCTCTGGGACCTGGGGTGCATTTCATCTTGAACCATGAATTGCAAAGATTTTTATTGTCTTCTGTCACAAACACAGCGTCTTTTTATTGTGTTTTTTGATGCGTTAAATATGTTTTTATGGCCCCCTATGTCTATTGTGCCTAGCATACTGTTGGTACTTAATAAACGTTAAATAATAATAATATATGTGCATATGAGATTTGTGGAAAGAAATGACATACTGTTTTAGGGATTGGAGATTGTTCTTCTGGTGCCCGGGGAAAACATACAGATGAGCATATTACTGGGAATAGATTAGAAGGAGCCATCAATAGCGATGTCATCTCCCTAAAATATGATGTGGCTCTGTCAGCACAAATCATAAACCCCATCTCCTTCCTTACATCACTGTAGAAGTCTAATGTAGAAAGTCGAATTTCTGGATTAATAGAAATGGGTATACAGGCACCTTAGAATTTTGCAAATTAACAAATGACGCCATCTTTTCTTGTACATCGGTAAATGTGTACAGCTTACAGGGAAATGCCAGGGTGAGCTGGACAGTTTCTTTTTAACTCTTCAGAGAACGTATATAGGGAGGTGTTGTGGATGTTATGCTTTATTCCCCAGGACGAGGATATTCCCAGATACCGTCTTTTCAGGGACGATTTCTCCCTTACCCGATATCTTTGTCACTAAGGAGACACCTGCATCCGCACACTTCCACCAAGCTGAACTACACACCATTTCACCAGAGCCTTTCCTTTTTAAGCTGGATGTAGCCCAGAATATCAGCTTTCCATGTTGTGCCAAAAATCCTTCCAAGTCCAGTGCAGAGGTGTTTGTGTAAGATAAAAATGGGACAATGTGGCATCCCAGACGGCTCATCTGTTTACATGTGTCATTTGGCTCTACCCTGATATTAGCTCATTAGCAAAGAAGGCAGGAAGACGTGTAATCAAGACTTTATGATTCATCACGTCTGTTCCCCTTTTGGGTACAATGTTGGTTTTCTCTGCCAGTCCTCTAAGAGTCTGTTTTTTTTTTCCTTCAGTTTCTCAGGGAAGTGTTTAAATACATTCAATACACCCTCCCCAGGACATACCTTCCCTGCTGAAAGATGAATGGGTTAGATTTGGAAAGTGAGTTACTGCTTTTAGTTGTTCTTTAAAAAAATTTTTTTTTTTTTGCTTTCAGAAAACATATTTTGATGGAGTCAATATTAAGGTGAAGCTTTCCTATGGGCTGTGAGAATGAGGGTCTTTAGTGTTTTTTATGTTCAAAGGTTCTTTTTGAGAGGCTTTTGTGAGGACATATATTATGGATAAGCAACAGGTATATTTTTCCCTTAGTGCAAAGGCCAAATGTAAGTTTTTCGAAAGTTGAAAAGGGTCTGTTCTTTTATTTTTGACCTTGATTTTTTCGTAATATTCTGCATTGCCTCTGCTTTGGTTGTATTATTCCCTAACCCATCCAATTACCATTTCTATCAGCGCTTCGGAAAGATTATGCTTTTTGGGTGTTCTGTAGATGTCTTTCCAGTGGCTTCACTTGATGAATGTGACAAGTTTTGTGTTTTCTCCCTCCCCTCATTGAATTGAAAAGTTTTTTTGATAAATACAGGCCAATAAGTGCCCAAAGGCAGTGTTTCAATGGCTGCTAAGTCTTTCAAGGTTAGGACTTAACCTCCGTTCTCCCTAATTCAACTCCAACCTTCAGTCTGAAGCCAATCAAGAATATCAGATGATACTTAAACAATGACGGACTTCTGATATTCAGGTACTGCCTCTGTTCAATAGGATTGCAAATTCTTTGTGTGAAGAAAGTCGGTTTTGCTCTAAAGTACTGTCACAAAAAGTGAAATTACCATTTGCTTGGAATGATGCCATTCATCATTGTCAGAACACTAAGCATTGTAAGTAGCTAGGCCTCTCCAAATTAATGCCTTGTTTTGCATCAGCTAAATTTCCCAAATCCTCGAGGATGGGTCATACAAAACTCATCTCACCATTTTAATTTATCAATCCAGTATGGGGTCCGTGAAAGGGAGCTTCATTCAGTCTTAGCCTTTTTATTTACAGTCTAATTCTAAAAGAAAAGGAAATAAGATATGAAAATAAGTTGGAAAATAAGATAAATCTCTCAGTGAAATCACCAGATCTACTCAGTCCTGTAGCAAAACCTCCATAATTCATTTGTAGGTCAGCTCAAGGGATTAGCCATGACGTATTTGGAAATTCATTTATTTTTATTTTATTTTGCTGTTTCTTATGCATAAGGGTAATGCTGTCCCCAAGGCTTTTCAGGTAGCCCTCAAATCTTGACAACATTTGCTGTCTCTGAGGCCTAAGCCAAAATTAATTTTCAAATAAACAGCATAAAAATGTATGGAGTTGTATAAATTTGAATACAAAATGCATTTGTTTTGTTTGCTTACATACATACATACATACTGTCTGTTCAGCCAAAAACCATAATATGACATTGAAATTAATGGCCATATGCACATCATGAAAGTCAAAAAAGTTTTTCTTTGAGTTAAAAAATATAGAACATGGAGCATTTTATTTCATTTCCATCTCAATGTGGTCATTAACATATTTTCAGAGGATGTTTTTAATTGTTAATTTTTCCTAGAAGGAAATAAAAAATCTTCCATAGGAAAAAAAAAACTTACAGTTTGGAACCGGTATGGCTCTTATTAGTTCAAAAGATTTTGTTATCTTGGGAGATGCAAAGGTATTCTCTCCCAGAAAGTTAAAAGAAAAAAAAAAAAAGTAAAGCACCATAGAATTAAAAATGGGATGAAATCTGCCAAGATTTCTGTTGGGGCTTTTTTTTTTTTTTTTTTTTTTTTTTTGTTATAAGGAAAAGAAAAAAAGATACTGTGATTATGCAAAGATAGTCCAGGAGGCAGGCAGTTTGGCCAGTGGTCCCTGGTGCCGAAGTCAGATACCTGCATATACTCCTCTCATGATGACCAGCCCACAGGGAGCCTAAGATATCATGAATGCCATCATTTCTCCCTCTCCGAGACTCAAGTCCTCAAATGGTTTTAAAATATACTTCCACAAGGGGGCTTTGTGTACATTTGCAAAATTTTTTTTGTTTGTTTGTATGTTTGATAAAAAATATTAAGAAATGAACTTCTGCGGAACAAGACATTGAAGTTCCATTCTTTGGCCTTTGGAAATCTTTATTATACAGAAAACAAAACCAGCTCCTCCCTCCTACCCCGTGGCCTCTGATTTGGAAGAGGTCTGTGAAAGCAGAGGCGGAGAGAGAGAAGGCTTGGAAGCCTGAGCTGGTGTCTAAGCCTGTGAGCCTTGTCCCAGGGCATGGGCCCTTCAGCACCAGCTCTGCTCCTGGTGTGAAAGCTTTGACACCGTCCGGTTTTGATCTCCCAGCTGAAAATGGCTGTGTATGTGATTGGTTTTTTTTTTTTTAACTTTTTTTTTTTTTATTTAACCCGTGTCCTAGTTTTCTCCTATGATGTGGGATGAGTGCTCCTTACTTGTTTTCCAAATAATCATAGCCATTTTCAAAGCTGCGCATAGTTTAACTGTCTAAAATATAAGAAATACGAAGTATTTTGACAGTTAATAATTTTAGAAAACAAGACCAAATGGCTATATCTCTGCACATGTTTGTCAGAGCATCATGGAGAGAGCCCTGGGCTGAGAGTCTGCAGACTGGAGTATGAGCTCCCGCCCTGCCGTCAGCTAGCTAGATTTTACTAGGGAAACCTTTTCATACTTCTGTGCCTCAATTTCTTTATTAATGATGATTTTCAAGGGCCTTCCTGTATCTGCCATTCCATGAAAATTGGGTTGCTTTATTCCTCTCTTTCTGCTATATGGGACAACAGTACCAAATATAAATACTTTAATGGCTAACATTATAAACTCAGAAGATTGTGTACATGTAGCATGATACTTGAACTTTGGGTTAAGAGAGTCTTTGATATGAATCCATGTTCTACTGTGTGCTAACTGTGGGAATGTGGGTGGTGGGAATACGGTCAGGTCTTCTCTGAGCCTTCTCTGAGCCTACTGACTCTGAACTTCTCTGAGTTTACTTCTTATAAAATGGGCAGTTGCCTAGAACTTTCCCTGAGATTCTTTCCAGATGTATTTTTCTGGGATTTGTGAAGTACTTGGGCACTAGAAGAGCCAGAGTGGCCCCTTTTATTAGTGTCAGTGTCTCTGAGAAATGACTCTGGCCCAGTCTCGTTTGGGATTTTGACTCTCCTGATTCACAGTGTGTTATTTATCGTGGCTGTCAAATGAACCTGAAAACTGAGGCAAAGACACAAGACACAGTTAAGAGGACCACTCTGATCTGTGTCAAATATGAGATAGCTGAATGCAGAGAGGTTCAGCTGATTTCAATGCAGGATGGGACGAGAAAGCAGAGCCCGCCTCTAATTTAACTCAGGTTGTAAGTCCTTTTCCTTACCCTGCTGGGTGCACACGTAAGAAACTCAGGATATAGAAGTTGTACCCCAAGAAGAGTGATTGGCCAGGTTTTCACCTCTATAAGTGGACAAGAGACAGGGATATAGGAGGGTTTCAAGTCCAAGCTGGAAAGATGGTGGACCATGGCAGGGGCCTGAGTCCATCTCCTGAGCAGCCAGGGCAAGCTATGGGCTGGCTGCATGGTAGAGCAGGGTCCGGATTGGCATTGGCTCTTTCACTGGTGGAGGCTTGTCATCAAACCTCTTTCTTATATTCTCATCTGTAAAATGGGGGCAATAAGAGTACCACTGATGAAAGTTAGAATAGGTAAAGAACCTTGCATGGTGCCTGGTGGTTAGTAGCTATCAGCAAATTGTGGTTGTTGCTTTTGCTGTTATTATTGTTATTTTAAAACTGGACTGATACCCAGTACAGAGGGAGAACCTGGGAAAATGCTCCCTGAAGTTCCCAGCAGTGGGAGCAAGGGGGAAGGGGGTGCTGCAGGACCCTGTGGTGGAGGCTGGATGTCCCAGGCTCTGCCTCGAGGCACATGTCCAGGTACTTCTTTCCACAGTTATTATGTCTTCACAGCCTTCTGGACCCTTCCCCAGGCTGCTTGTGGCAGGCACACCAGAGGTGACCAACCTCTTCCTGGTCCCATGTTAGAGAATACAATACATACAATAGAGAGTAGATATTTCTAGTAACTGGATTCCAATCCTCTGTGTAAAACCCATCTATGAAAGCAATGCAAGGAGTCCCATCCCAAGGGACCCATCTGGAGCTGTATTCCCATTTGCTTCTTACAAATTGGTGGGATTTTGAATAACACTGTCAGTGGGGAGCCAGGATTCCTTGGAACCCGGGAAGTCCCAAACAGCTAAAGGATGGAAGCCATGGCTGGTTGACAACTCTGATGTCAGGCCAGGGCTTTCTTTTTTCTTTTTTCTTTTCTTATTTCTTTTCTTTTCTTTTCTTTTCTTTTCTTTTCTTTTCTTTTCTTTTCTTTTCTTTTCTTTCTTTTCTTTTCTTTATTATTTTTAAATGTCTATTTATTTTTGAAAGAGAAAGACAGAGTGTGAGTGGAGGTGAGGAAGAACAAGAGGGAGAGACAGAATCTGAAGCAGGCTCCAGGCTGTGAGTTGTCAGCCCAGAGCCTGATGTGGGGCTCAAACCCATGAACTGTGAGATCATGACCTGAGCTGAAGTCAGATACTCAACCAACTGAGCCCCCCAGGTGGTTCATGGGCTAGTGCTTTCATAGCGACCAGCTCCCCGGGCAAATGGGGGTGAGGAATGAGCAGCCTTGGACCCTGTCAAAGCTGGCAGCTACACTGGAGAGCAAATCCATGGTGGGCAGGTAGCCAGAGCTGGGGGGGTGGTGGTGACAAGAAGGGCAGTAATGGAGATGAGGGGACCGCTGGAGCTATAAAAGATCTGAGTAATGAACTTACCCAGTTCACTCCACACTGGACTGACTGCTTCTCAGACTGCAGAGTGGCTTTCTGATGCCAGGTTTTAGACACACCTAAGTGGGGAGGCCTTATGGTCAGATTCATTCAACAATGTTTATCAGAGGCCTACCATATACCCCAGGTGTTGTACTAGGCACAGTTGTTCAGAATTGAAGGGTGATCCTATTCTCCAACAGTTCTAATCCTGGCTCCCCTGCCTCACTGGGCATGGGTGCCCACTTACCCCAGGTAGCTCCCCTTTCTTCCTCTGTCCAATGGGGGACAGCTGTGTGCACCTCCTGGGGTGGCTGTAAAGACTGTATGAAATCAAACCTTAAAGGTAGAGGTAGGTTTTTAGAAGATGTTCAATCCATGGTCCCTTTGCTCTACCCATTCTCCTGTACCAACCTTCTTCCAAGTCCTGTTTCATATTCATTTCTCAGTAGAGTTTGCCCATCTGCAGGTGAAATCTCTCCAGGGACTGGGGGTGGGCTTTGTGTCCCCAGGTGTGATTCCAAAGTTGATTTGTATGGTTTCCAAATGAGGTGACATTCCGATGAAGGGAAGAGAGTTTCTTATATGAAAGCTTATTATATCAAACATTTTAGTTTTCAGAGGAAAAAATGAAGTATTTAACAATCTGATAATTCAAATAGAAAACTTGTTTTGTTTGACTTATATGGCCAATACTCTTTTTAATGTAAATAGCTCTTGGTGATGGATTTTTAGGGGGCACTTGCATTACTCTTATCTTGTTTGGCTAACCTAACACAGTGGAAAACCTGGATTATGGGATATGTAATATATGTATCTATTTTAGAAATACATTTCTGACACACATAGCTTACTTATGTTTTATATTCCAATAAACATATGTGTATTGGTTTTCTTTAACAGGGCTTTAACTGTTTTTTTCTCTTATAATTCTGATTTTTTAATCTGTTAATTTTAAGCAAGCATAGATAATGAGAATTAAGCTCAAGGCTATTTTGTTAATGTTTAATTCTAAAATATTGGGGAGTCTTGGCTCTTTTATATACTTAACATTTTGGTTTATGAACACAGTAGATATGTAATGCATTTGGGTTGCCTTAGCAATTCCTTCCTTCCTTCCTTCCTTCCTTCCTTCCTTCCTTCCTTCCTTCTTCTTTTCTTTCTTTCTTTCTTTCTTTCTTTCTGTACCCTTTAGCTAGGATCATTGCAATTTACTCCATAGTTTTTCTTCAATTTTTCTAATGCTACTAGTTACTTCTCTTTATTGGAAAAGCTACATTTCTTTTTCTTTTGAAATAATTGGAGAGCTCATTCCTTATAAGACACATTTTTGTGCAGCTTGCTAACCAATTTTAAGTGAACAACTATGATTTTAGATAGGTTCTTGGCCACTCTTTTGTTTTTCTGGGCCACTCCAAAGAGGGAAAGGGGGGCACTGTAAAAGGGAGGAGTGTTCTGAATGCCCTGAAGAGGGCCTGCACTTGACGTAGAATGACTTTGATGACTATGATAACTGTAAGTAATTCTGGTTAATCTTAGGATAGGAGGACCATTTTGAGAACCGACTTAACCTCCTTTTCTTTCATTCTGTCCTAAAAACACCTGCAACTCTTAGAGAATCTATGAATCACTACGTCTGCTGTCCGCTTATTGTCCTGTCCAGTGCCCTTCACACTGGAACTAATCAACTGCCTTGCATGAAGCATGACTTGCAAGCCGAATTCTGAAAAGCCTGTGAAGTATTCAGGAAGGAGGGGGAATGATCTTTCACTATGATTTGCTCCACATTCCAAATGTGCCCCAGATGCAGACTAGATTGGCCAAGGGGTCAAACAATACACATTTTGGATGGATTTGCTTTCACCATTTTTGATCTACTTGTTCTTGAGAGAAGGTTTCAAGGGAGTGATAGATCCAAACATAGGATATATCAATACCTAAATCTTCTATTATCCAAATTGTTAGTTTGAATGAATGATCTGCTACTTTGGTGTTTGGAGACAGAGTAGGCTAGTGGCAATTGCACATGGTGGCAGTATTGTTGTGAACAAATGGGATTGGCATTGTGCACCAGGTCACCATCCATGCCTGCTCACCTTGTCTGCCAGGGCAGGACTGATGTGTGATGGGTGATATCTCCTGTGCTGGCTACCTTCGGATTCTAGCTTGTCTGATGGGGTGCCCCCTCTGCTGGAACAAAAGAATAATAGTTGCCTCCAAGAACAAGCAAGAACTTCCTATTTGGCCCCTTTCAAAGCAGTCATCTCTCTTCTTCCTTAACAGCAGGACTGTGGGATAAGCATGGATTTTAGAGTGTTGGAGGAAGCCTTTTTGTGACATTGAAGTTCCTAGCCCTTCCAAGCATAGCTCCTTTCTGGAGAGCTTGGAGTTTCTGGAAGCATCCATCATCTCCAAGTCTTTGTGGGTAGGACAAATCCGTATGTTCCAGGTGACAGAGAGGTTTAGGTACCAGACTCATGTTCCTACACAGTTAAACAGCAACTCTTGTGGCCACAGCACTTTAAATGACAACTGAAGTGTTTTTGGAAATGAGCTTCCCCACCACAGTGAACTGTAATTGTTTCTGGTGGCTTTACTTCCCTCTCCACATGCAAAGACAGAAGCAGCATTTCTAAAAGGTTCTATACCACAGAGCAAGTGAAAGCAGCACCAGAGAAACTGTGCAGGACTTTACCGAGCTGGATCATTCTCTATGAATCCAAGAGCTGTTTATTTCGTTTAGAGCTTTGGACTCTTGCAAGGCAATTCTCATTCTTTTGAATGAAGTGTCAGTTTTAGATGCTCATCATTACTTTGCAGTATTTTATATTAAGTATTAGGCCAAAAAAGAACAAAAGAATGGATACCTGTGTATCTGCAATATGTACCTGGTTGTCTCTAATAATGCTTTACTTTGCTGATCTTGCTTCAACTGCTTTTCTCTTTTCTTTTCTGTTTTTTTTTTTTTTTTTCCAAGCATTACAGATTAGAACTGAGGTCCTCTGGAACACCGACCCTGAATCTCAATTGTATCTCTTTCTCTTCAGGGTTCTCATTATCCCAAATTTGGTGGTTAGCTATCCCAAGTATATTTTTATACTACTGCTACTATATGTGTGGCTATAATATAGCATTATTTTGTGTCTTTTAACAGTTTATTTAAATAGAACTGACTATTGATATTATTCTGAGCTCCTTTCTCCCCTCTGTATTATGCTTTTATGATTAACCTATGATGTTTCATATGGATCAACTTCATTTTTATTGCTTTATAATATTCTATCATATGAAAATAGTGTAATTTATTTTCCCATTGATGGAAATGTAAATTGCTTAAAACTTTTTACTATAGGAACAATGCTACATAACCATTATTGTAATTTTTATGTGCAAGTGTGTAAAGTTTATATATGTTACATTTTCCAGTTTTATTGGATGTTTCAAATTGCTCTTCAAAGAGATTGTACTAATTTGTCCTCCTACCAGCTGTGTATGAAAGTTCCGAGGTTCATATACCCTCACAACAAAATGTACTGAAATTTTTGTTCATATTATGGAATAGAATTATATTTTGTTAACTTAAATTCCTCAGATTACTAGAAAATACTGAACATATTTTTCATTTTATAGCTATTTAGAGTTCCTTTTCTGAATTATCTGTACATATACTTTCCCTTTAAGAAAATAAGGTATTTGTATTTTTCTTAATGACTTGTGGGAATTCTTCCTAAATTATTAGATGCCAGACTTTAGAAAATCTTTTTTTATTATAAAAAATAATATGCCCACACCAGAGAAAATTGGAAAATATAGAAAAGAAAGAAGTCACTGCTGATTCCAGTATCCCTAACCTGGTTCATTTGGTCCATTTATTGCTAGTTTGTTTTTTTTTCTTGTGATATTTTTATGTAGTTAAATTACACTATGTATGCAGCTTAAATTCTGCATTTCTTAGTTAATATATCACAAGCTTTTCTTTCTCTCTTCTTTTTTCTTTCTTTCTTTTTGTTTTTTGATGCAGCTGTAAGGCTTTTGTAGCTGTCATTAAATGTATCTATCATTTCCTTATTGTTGGAAATTCAGGTTGCTTTTTATTTTTCCACTCTATAAATAATATTATGATGAAATACATATGCCTAAAAAGTTTTTGATAAATTTCAAATTATTTTCTTAGAATAGATTCATAGGAGTTAGGTTACTGGGCCAAAAAGGGTATACGTTTTTTTGAAAGTAAAATGCATTGCAAAGATATTATTTAATCACTGCTGGCAATCTAAAGAAAACAGAGTTCAAGAAGACTCAAGGGAGCCTGGCAGAAGTCAAAGTGTCTGGCTCACTTTCTTTGGCAGAGAGAAAACTCACAAGACTTTATTTTCTCCAGCCACCTTTCTGGACCCAAAACACCATTCATTATAGACATTTTCTATCTTGCTTGTACAACAATTTGGCTTTGAAAGAAAAAGAATTTTCCAAGGCTAAAGCATAATGCTTACAAGGATAATACTTATAAATGAATTTTACTGATTCTTAAACACTGATAAAAGAAAGTGGTCTGTTTATTGTAGCACATGAAACTGGATACACAAGTAAAGAGAATGTCTAAGGGTGGAAATGCTGCCTTGAGTACTAGCTGACAGTCTTACGGAACATGGGCGTCTCAGCATGTTTGGTAGGGCTTTTATGTTTATATGATTTACTCTTTGGCATTAAGGGCAGAATAAAAGGTTCAGATTATCCTATATGAAAACACATTTATTTGGAAAGATGTAATACATGTAGTTCTTAATTTACGAGCAGATTATATTCTGAAAGTTCCTCTACAAATCAGTTAATTAGAACTCAGGAAGCATTTTCCCTTAGAAGTAATATTGTAAGTGGTAGTGTGGTTTCCAGACTGGCACATAAAAGCCCATTTAATCTATCATATATCTGTAGGATAGCCCTGGTTTCACATCTAGTTTAGCTACTGTCTATTTGGGTGATCTTGAGAGCACTCATGTTACTTAAATTCCTCATCTGTAAAATGAGGACAGCATCTTTGTGAGAATAGCCTGAGATAATGCATATGAAAATGTTTTATGAATTATAAGATGCTGTACAAAAGTAGCAGATCTATTGTTTTTTCACAACAGAAAAACAACTATCAAAGGGCAGAACAATGTATATCACGGGTGTAGCCAGGGAACTGGGGAGACCCTGGGCCCTATAGCCTTGACCCAGCCCATCCCAAAGGAGCTGCTGAAAGTTCTTAGTCTTGTCCCGAGAAAGAATTCAAGCACCGACACATGACTCAGCGGACAAACAACACAAGCTGGGAAGTTTATTAAAGTGGAAGGGACACTCTCAAGATGTTAAGAGCGGGTAAGCTACGGAGAGAGAACGATAGAGTACTGCATACTCCGGTGGGGGTCTGGGGGGTAGTGTTAGGTTTCTATCTTTTACTGAGGTCTGTTAACTAGGGGGTGGAATATTCATTTCTTGGGGTGAGGATGGCTATTTTTCTTCCTTGTTCAGCCAGGGGTTTCCTGTCATCTGCTATCTTGGGCCTGTCTGGTTTGGTCAGGCTTTGTGTGGATGGAGTGCTGCTGGGGCAGAGGCCTCTGACTTTCCCCATGGCTGGCCATGACTTCCTCCTTGCTGGCCCCCAGGTATCCTGTTAGAACCTAACTGGGGCACCTGGGTGGGTCAGTCGGTTGAGCCTCTGACTTTGGCTCAGGTCATGATCTCAGTCATGATCTCACAGGTTCGTGAGTTCAAGCCCTGCATCGGGCTTGCTGCTGTCAGTGCAGAGCCTGCTTCAGATCCTCTGTTCCCTTCTCTCTCTGCTCCTCCCCTGCTTGGTCTCTTTTTCTCTTTCAAAAAGAAAATAAAACATAAAAAAAAAAAAAAGAACCTAACTAAATGCCTACTCTAACAACAGGATTTCAAAGTGGAGCATGTATAACCTAGGAGTTGTGCAGGTGATGTGTTGGTGTATAGTGGGTGAATACTTAGAATGCCTATGTACATTATTTCTTATCCTATTTTTGTGAATATACATCATAGTAGAATATTTTTATTGATACCTATATCTATATATCTTTATATGAGTAATCGATATGCTCAAAGTTTTAAAAAACTTATTGTTTGGCCCAGTTTAGAGTCCACTAGTCTATTCATATCTTTACCTTATGAGATATGGTACATATGGAAGGTGATGTGAGTTGAATAGGTAAACTGAGTTTATATAATCTGCATATATAACATGATTTCTATGCAAAATGTGCCTCATTTAACTCCAGTTTGGACAGTGAAGGGTCTCTTTGTTTCCTAACTTAGCCCCTGATATGTTGGCATTCCTCAATTTGCAGTCTTTATGTAATATGCATATGTGTGTGCGCGCGCACATGTGTGCATGCATACATATAGAGAGATGCTCTGGAAAGAGACAGGATTATAGGGTATCAGTATCTCTCTACATTGGCATGAAAAATGACTGGGTCTGTCATCCATTATTATTATTTTTCTGGAAGTTTAGGGGGAGATGCTGGATGTTTTTCCCCCTAGGTTTAAGCATTGCCTAGCCGAATCCTTTTTACAATGATTCCTGGAATCCTAAGGATGAGAGTAGGAGAACAAAGGGAACTGTAGATATTTCTTAGTAGTTAATGACTCTAGACTCCTGAAATAAGAAAAGTATACAATTAAAAAAATCTATTAATCCAAACAATATGTTGGAAACTGTCAAAGGGCCTCATTGGTATTTCATGTAAGTCAACTTTCTGGGCTGGGATCCCGAATGACTGAGTTGATGTTGAGATACTTGCTGGATAGGTTTAATGATATGAAATTAATGCAACAAAGGAGATTTCTGCCAATTATTTCTAGGACTAAAAGCCAATAAAATACCTTAATTTTGTCACATGCATTCATTTTGTCAGTGGGCACTTAGAGTTTATGTGAAAAGGTAAGCTGTGCCCTGAGATCCAGAAGAGAATGGGCATCTCATGGTAAGGGTTCTATGATATAGAAAACACACCAGAAAAACAAGAGAATGGAAGTGAATTATAACAGGGCTGACATAAATGAGCAAGACTAAATAAGTTTTGAAAGCAGTGGCCCATTCAGTTATTTCTTTTATTTTTCATATTTTTCCTTAACTCTGCAAAATAATAAGAAACAAAAGAAAAATCTGCTGAATGCCTAGTCATAGTTTATTGGAGCAGGAAAAAAAGCCATTCTGAACCATTCTCTTGTTTGCTGTGAGTGGCAGAATCATTCACCGTGGTGAATCATAGCAGGGAGAACCATTTGGAGTGATTATTTTCTGATGTTTAAATTGCAAATAGTGCATGTGGAATCAAGAAAGGTATGAATTATTTTTAAAAATCTTTATAAAAATCCTCTTATTGAAAATGTGTATTTGTATGATCAACTTATGAATTCATTTCACAATAGCCAAGCCAAGCCTTAAGTATATGTCTTTTTGTCTTCCTATTTGACTAATTGAAAGCTTTCCCAGTTAATATTTTTTATGTCAAAAATAGTATATTATCCTAGAA
Source organism: Cryptoprocta ferox (assembly GCA_028646485.1). Lineage (NCBI taxonomy): Eukaryota > Metazoa > Chordata > Mammalia > Carnivora > Eupleridae > Cryptoprocta > Cryptoprocta ferox. Next base: position 91,008,023 of record CM053573.1, read on the forward strand.
GCTGCATGACAGTAATAGTGGCGGGAAAAAAAATATATAAGTATTTGGTTCAACTGACTGAATTGAATAAAACGTTGGAGTTTCCTCCTTTTCCTTCAGTGAGTAAAAAACCTGTTGGCCGTTAAACAAAATAAACAGAAGGATTAACCCTGTCTGGGTGAAATTTGTTAATGACATGCAAATGATTTATCATTAATGTAATAATAGACACTACTTAGTGTTAATCCTGTGAGAATCCCTGATGGAAAGAACAATATGCTTGATGCTTAAGATGAAATATCATCTGCCTCCAGTAGTCTGGTGCCTTGTTTTGGTTGAAAAGCTTCAGGTTGCCTGGCCCTTTAAGGCAAATCTCTGGTATTCAAATAGGTGAAGTAAAAAGGTATTTTATGCTCCAGTGTCTGCTTTGTGAGAGCACTTAATTTTAAGAGGGCAGAATGGAATGCTTCTATTTAAACTCAGGGGGACCGGCAGGGAGGGTAACCACATTCCATGAAGTCCCACTTCGACTCCTGTTTTTCCTTCATAATGGGAGACAGCAGACTCTTAGCTGGGATTGGGGTTCAATGGTTGGCCTCAATTTTTAGTGGCCTTGAAAACTCTTTTTGACAAGGAAACTGGATGGTTCCTAAGGAGAAAGAAAATGAGCTTTTCAGAAGGGAAAGATAGTCTTGCTCTCCTTAACATTTTATATCTTGACTGCACACAGAGGGCGCTCACTGTATGCTCTGTGAGTGAGTGTGTACATATTTTAGGGCTGCAAGCACCTCCACTCTGAGACACACAACAGGGGCGGCGGGGGAGGTGTGGGCACATTCTTGGCACTCCTCCTATCACATCCCGGGGCTAAATATCTTTAAGCCCCTATATTAATTACTGCTGTGTAACAAAATGTCCCCCAAATTTAGCAGCTTAAAACATCAAACATTTGTTATCTTTTCTAGTTTCATGTGGGACATGGCAGGGTGGCTCTGGCTCAGGGTCTCTCATGAGCTTGCAGCGCAGAAGTTGCCCTGGGGTTGCGGTCATCAGAAGGCTGGGGAACATCCAAGGAGTTCATCAGAGGAGAGTCTTGGCAGGAGCCCTCAGAACCACATCACATGGTCACCTCCACCGGGCTGCTCACACCATGGCAGTGACTTCCCCAACAGGGAGTGATGGAAGGGGCACATACAGCCCTTTATGACCTTGTCTCTGACTCACACATTGTCACTTCTTATTATTCCTGTTAGAAGTGAGTCACTGATAGGGCACCTGGGTGTCTCAGTCAGTTAAGTGGCCAGCTTCAGCTCAGGTCATGATCTCACAGTTCGTGGGTTTGAGCCCCGCGTCGGGCTCTGTGCTGACAGCCCGGAGCCTGGAGCCTGCTTCCGATTCTGTATCTCCTCTCTCTGCCCCTCCCTCGCTCATGTTCTGTCTCTCTCTCTCTCTCTCTCTCTCAAAAAAAAAAGAAAAAACATTAAAAAAAGAAAAGAAGTGAGTCACTGAGTCCTACCCATACTCAGTTAAGGAGAGGGGATTACACAAGGGTGTGAACACTAGGGCCAACTTAGAGTCTGGCTACTTCTGCCCCGTTCATGACATTAATTTTGTTCAGCTATCCCATGACTCAAGAGATTCTGGAGATTTGCTTGAACTATTTTCATTATAGGAACTTTGGTTCACCTTGAGTTCACCTCCAATAAAGTCATTTGAGGATCTGTCCCAGCCCACATCCAGTAGACCAGCAGAGGGTCATATTCGAAACTTCATCAACACACCACCATGGATTGGCTGTGAGCCCCAAGTCAGTCTTGGGAGGAAATAAAATCATTCAGCTGAATTGAATGAAATTAATGTGTTGGCTTCAGTCCAGTTCCCACTGGATACATGTCCTTGTCATAGGAAAAACTACTAGTAGTTTTAACTGACCAACTTAGGAAGGAACAAGAAGAAAAGACATTCACAGACATGACATGCTCAGTCTGAGACCTAGTCACTCCCTTGAAGAAAGTTTGAAGAATCTGTCATTTTACCTACCAAAAAGAATTATACCTATCATCCCAATTAGAAAAGATACTTGCTTTAAGTAAGTCAAGTTAAAATATAAAAAAAAAAGTACATATGGTTTAGATCAAGGATGTTCATGACTTAGTCCTCAATTTTATTTTCTTTAAAAAAATGTTTATTTATTTATTTTGATCTATTTTTTAATGTTTATTTATTTTTTAGAGACAGAGAGACAGAGTGTGAGTAGGGGAAAGGCAGAGAGAGAAGGAGACACAGAATCTGAAGCAGGCTCCAGGCTCTGAGCTGTCAGCACAGAGCCTGATGTGGGGCTTGAACTCATGAACTGAGAGATCATGACCTGAGCCGAAGTCGGCCGCTTAACCGACTGAGCCTCCCAGGTGCCCCTTTATTTATTTTGAAAGAGAGAGAGAAAGAGAGAGAGAGAGAGAGAGAGAACGAACATGAGTGGGGGAGGGGCAGAGAGAGAGGGAGAGAGAGAGAATCCCAAGCAGTCTCTGCACTGTCAGTGCAGAGGTGGATGTGGGGCTTGATCTCACGAACCATGAGATCACGACCTGAGCAGAGATCAAGAGTCAGATGCTTAACTGACTGAGCCAGCCACCCAGGTGCCCCAATTTTATTTTCTTTTTAAAAAAGCCTACTGTTTTCATAGGTCATTCAAGTACCACTGAATTTAAAAGCCTACTGTTTTCATAGGTCATTTAAGAACTTAACATCCAGCTTAAGATGTTGCCTATGTAGTTGGGAGAAGACAAATAATAAATTGTTTCCATACAATGTGATCCAACAGGTATGGAAATATATTCGTGGAACCCAGAACCAGATACATTGGAAGTGGGACTATATTAAATATAAGGGATTTGTATCTTTGCACTTTAGTGAGAATCTTGGGAGCAGATTTAGCTGGGGGAGCTGGAAGTAACCAGAGAAAAATGGTGCCTCAGAAGCTTGAGAGACACTTTCTTAGGAAGTAGAACTGGGTCAGAAGCCAATATAGTAATCATTTTCGGGTTTATTCCATTGTCGGCAGCCCCCTAACTTTGCCCCCCTAAGGTCCTCCAGGGTATAATGCACAGTGGTGAGCCAGGCAGTGGCTGTGCTGTATTCTGCAGTGAGTTCTGGGGACACAGGCAGGAGAACAGTCAGGAGATGCAGTGTGGGTGTCCAGGGCCTCCTCCCTTCCTCCTATGGCTCCCAGACTTGATTTCTTGATTTTTTTTCCCCTTGTGCTTTTGAGTCTGCAGTGCAGTTACTTGACATTGTTACAGTCCTGTTTGGATAAAAGCTTCTTTCTTTTCAAACAAAGTGTAGATGAATTCTATGTAATTTTGTCTTGCCCCTATTTGAATTTTCACCTCCATTTTCTATTGGCGAGGAGTTGATCATTTCCTTCTCTGTGTGCCTAGCGTACCTTGCCGTAATGCCAATATAATATTTACCATATTTTAATTTGTACTTTCCTTCTCAGTTCCTCCCCCAAATCCAAGATTTTGAAATCCTTGAGGAATTTTACTAGTTCACATATCTCTAGTCCTTAGCAGAGTGTCTGGTACCTTTTAGGGATGAATAATAATGCTGAATGCATGAAGAAATGAAGGAAGGAAGGAAGGAATGAACAGGGAGGCTGCTGATTGTATTTCACCACTCAGGCTCTCAGTTATATTTCTGGGCTCCTAAAAGAAAATTTAGGCATGTTAACATTGGTGAGATGCATCTGTTACTGATACAAATGATATAGAATCATCATATTTCTTCTGGTAAGCTTACTTAGAAGTTAAAGGTCTGGCCACCTGCATTAGCAGCTCAGAAGGAAAAGTTTAGATTGGCATTTAGATTAGCTGGCTCTGTTATTCAGTGACTTTGCATGCTTGTTCAAGGGCACTGGAGTCAACCAATGTTTATTTTTGGATTCCCATTGCTATTGGGATCACTGCATCGAAGAATGGTCCTTCCCCCACCCCATTACCTCCTTCACCTTGTTTGTTGTTCCTGGTCCAGGGAGTACTGAAGCCCAGATTTGGCCTGGCCAGCTACTTCTTGGTGCCCTGTTATTTTTAGCATAGGATCTACAGCAGCAGTTGGCAATTCTGAGTTGGTGCATAAAGGCTGAGCTTTGGTGAGGTTGAAACCATGGGTTTAAGAATTTGGAGAGTCTTTGGTTTATATCCCTTTGTATTATCTCATGATGAATAGTATGTTTAAGGCCTTAATCTGCCAGTGTTTTCCAGTGAAATCTTGTTTTAAGAGGCTTCTCTCTGATTTGGGGTTCTGTATTTTATTTTTTATTTTAATTTAATTTTATTTGTATTTTTATGAATTTTTTTAATGTTGAGAGAGAGAGAGAGAGCGAGAGCGAGCAGGGAAGGGGCAGAGAGAGAGGGAAACATGGAATCTGAAGAGGGCTCTAGGCTCTGAGCCCAGCACGGGGTTCAAACCTGAGAACTTCAAGATCGTGACCTGAGCCGAAGTTGGACACTTTATCGACTGAGCCACTCAGGTGCACCTGGGCTTCTGTATTTTAGGATGATAGTAAGGAAATTAGGAAGAGAGGGGCATAGAAAATGATTGAAGTCATAGTCTTTGGAGGAAATCTTTAAATAAAAAGTGTCCCTAATCTTGAATAACAGAAGGTTACTAGGAAAGACTAAAGAGATTTGAAGGTGTAATGGAGGTTATATTGGTTAAGATAGGCTACTTCTATAACAAACAAATCTCAGCGTATGTTTATTTTTCTCTTATATAATAGTCCAATGTATGCCTCTGTCAGGGAAGCACTGCTTCACCATTTTCAAGGACTCAGGCTACTGGAGACTTTGTCTTGTTCACCTTGTAGCTTCCAGTATCATCTTGGGGGTCAATATCCCGCCAGCAGATAGGGAAACAGTGTGGAGGATCATGTGTGGAGGTTTTTATGGATCAGGCCAAGAAGTGGCACATAGTACTTCTGCTCAGATTCCACTGACTGTAGCTATGTGACTAATTTCATTTCATGTTGTGTCATGTCGTTTCATTTCATTTCATTTCACTTATTTTTATTTATTATTTATTTATTTATTTTTAAGTAAACTCTCTCTATGCCTGACATGGGGCCCTTTTAAGAGTTAATACACGTAGAATACTTAGAACAGTGACTAGTAACATTTAATAGTGCCACAGCAATCATTTAAATTAAAGACTAAATATTGGCCTTTAGTATTATTATTGCTATTATGATGTGATTACTTATATATGAAATGCTTGAAGAATGTTTAGTTTTTTAAATATATGAGGAATTTCAGTAAATTTTCTAATACTTATTGACCAAGAAAAAAGATACATGGAATATCAATAGTTTTTATCACTCCTGAAGAACTAAACATAAATCCTAACTATAGTTTCTTCATTGAGAGGTTTCTCAAATATTTTTTTATTGAGATAAAATGGACATATCACAAAATTCATCCTTTTAAAGTATGCAGTTCTCCCCCAAAAGTGACCCCATTCCCATTAGCAGTCACTCCCCATTCTCCCTTCCCCCAGCTCTTGGCAACCACTAATTGACTTTCTGTTTTTATGGATTGGCCTATAGACATTTCGGATAAATGGAATCATGCAGTAAGTGGCCTTTTGGCCATACAATATGTGGAATCAGACAGTATGTAGGTCTACCTTCTTTAACTTAATATGATGCTTTTAAGGTTCATCCGTATTGTGGCATATCACAAGTTCATTCCTTTTTATGGCTGAATAATTTTCCATTATGTAGGTACATCACATTTTGTTTATCCTTTCATTTCAGTTGATGGACGTTTAGGTTGTTTCTGTTTTTGATCACTATGAATGATACAGCGGTGAGCATTTGTGAACAAGTTTTTTCTTTTTAAGTTTTTATTTATTTATTTTGGGAGAGAGAAAGTACGAGGGCATGTGTGTGGGGGGGGCAGGGAGGGCAGACAGAGAGGCAGAGAGAGATAATCCCAAGCAGGCTCCATGCTGTCAGCGCAGAGCCTGACATGGAGCTCAGTTCCATTAACTATGAGACCATGACCTGAGCCAAAATCAAGAGTTGGGCACTTAACCAACTGAGCCACCCAGGTGCCCCATGTGAACAAGTTTTATGTAGGTGTGTTTTCAATTATTTTTTCTATGTACCTAGGAGTTGAATTTGGTCATGTAGTAACTGTAGGTTTAACTTCTAGAAAAATTGCTGAGCTGTTTTCCAAAGTGGCTGCACTGTCCCCAGGTATTTAAGATACAATATTTGGTGATTAATTCAATCTTATTCAATTGAAAGAGAAAATGGAATCATTTGAACTTAGTATTCATAGTTGAGACTTAGAGTCCACAAACATTTGAGAGGCTATGTCTCAGGTACTATAGCGAGGACTACATAAAATAAAGTGAATAAGACATAGTTTCTATTTTCCAGAGTTGATAGAAATTTTCTTTTCAAAGTTAACCCTCCCCCCATTTTTAAAGTATAGATGGCTATTCTCCTCTTCTATTACTTTTTTCTCTTTTGGCCACTACTATCAAACTTCTAGGGAGGACTTTTACTCAGTACTAGATTTGTCAAGAGGGCAGAATGGAGCATGATGAGGTAGACATTGGACAGGGAGCCAAGACGTACAGGACCAAGAAAGTCCCAGTTGGGGGATGATTTGGGTGTAACTAATTGTCAACTAGTTCCATGACTGACAGTGGCCTTCTACCCCAGGATAGACATAATTTAAAAAGGAAAAACAAGCTATCTCTCATTTATAGAGACTACATTTAGTTTCCATGCCAAGAATCTGGTGGAAATTTTCATTTTTACAGAATTACTCTGTTGTTTTGGTTTGGGGTCTATGTAGTCATAAAATTTGTGAGCTGTGGCGAACTGTATGTATAATTGTATCCACAGGTTTCTTTGCTTTAAGGAGCAAGCTTCTAAGGATTTTGTTTGGTTATTGCCTACTGAAATGTGTATTTCTTAAGGACAAGCAGATGGCACTTTCTTAGGTAGAACGTGAAAATTTACCAGGAGCCATCTTGAGCTTCTTGTCTTGGGACAGCCCCGTTCTGTTACTTCTCTAGGAGGACTGATATTCATATCCTGCCAGCACCTTTCAACCACTGTTTCACCTCATCGAAATGGGTGACAGTTACATTTCATCTTGAAGCAAAGGCTGTTTACCCTCTGTGTAAACAGCTGTGAAAGGAGGCAAATGTATTTGTGGAACGTAAAGTGAGCTTTTAATGGTCCCATGTCAGAAATTTTCTTCTCAGGAGCCTTTCAAGGTGGAGGTGAGTTGAGTACAGGATGTAAACAGGGCATCTCGGCTTTTGGAAAAGACCTGGTAGCAACACCTGTGAATTCACTGGTTTTGTTTCATATATCCTTCTCTGCCCACCACATAAGCTATACTAATTTTATATTCTGTCTTCAGTACCAGTTGTGCTTCCCCAACCTACTTCTCTCCCTACCCAGATTTAACCTTCCTCGGCCTTCAAGGTCTCTCTCAAGGCAGCCCCTCCTTCCTACTTCTCCCATCTTTCCAGCCTATGGAGATTTCTCTTCTCTTCTGACAGACTTCTTGTCAGAATGCTGAGTACAATTTTAGTTGCTTTGTGATGGGTTGATGTGTCTGTCCACCAAACTGCAAGCTCTCTAAAGGCAAAAGCTCTTTCTAACACTAGCTTTGGATCTGCTTCAAGACAGTGCCCTGCCTGGAGGGCTTCCATAGTCAATACCCACTGGATGGATTCATGAGCCCATGAGAATCAAGGTACCAGCACAGAAGCTATTGATTCTCATGAGAACACTTAGTTCAGGAAAACTGTGCTGGGAAACTTCTAGGCTTTACTGACCCTAAATAGGACATGTGATCCTTTCTGTGCTTCTCTCCTCCCCCACTTGGTGGACCTCAAGCCGATGAGGAATAGAGAGAACATGGAAAATCTGGGCAAGCTGTGGCACTGGGGGAGTGTGCTTATCCTCCAGAACAATTTAACAGAGCCCACACCTGCTGCTTCATGACTAGGGTTTCAAAGCTTTCAGAACTGGTGTATGCAAAGCTTGTCTTTTGATATCAGGATAAGTTTCAATGGATTTAACTCGTGTTGCAATCAGATTTCAGCACAAGAAGCTTTTTTCCTGTACTTACAATGAAACTCTCTCTCTCTAAGGCTGTTTGGTCACCTACATATAAACAACCATGTCCAATTTTCTCAGTCACTCCCGAATCCTTTCTTGCAAGGGTACCTCTCAACATGGAAAAGAAAAGTTATAAGGAGGCAGGTGTCAGTTTTATTTATTTGTCACCCAACGATGCACGACCCAGGTTACTTAAGCCTTCTGAGCCTCAGTTAGTGCATTTGTAAAATGGGGACAATAACATCTGCTTTAGACACACCGTGAGGAGCAAATGCTGGTAATGCTTGTAAATGCCAATAACAGAGCAAGGAATCAAATTATGTCTAATTGATAATACTTCCTGTCTCCTCTCCTTTTCTTTTTGGTCAGAATGCTGAACGTTGCCTATATTCATGCAAGAATATAAGCCTTGCTCTCTCTTGCATCTGCATGTCTGCATTTAGTCAGGATGCCTGTCTGTTTTACCTTTCATATGACTGTAGTATAGCTTTGAAGTTATCACACTATTTACCTGAATCAAAGAGAAAGCAAGGAAGGGGGCGGAGGAGGTTTATTCTTTTCTGCAAAGGGGAGAATTAAGCTTTTAACACCACTTTAAATTTGAGAGCTTGTCTTCCGAGGGACTAAACATGCTTTGTCTTTGCTGTAATTATTAACTGCATCCCAATAAGTGAAATAGGGGTATATACATGAAATATATGAAACACACATGTATAGATGACATGTGATACATGATATATGTATTTATTTATACAACTGCTTTTCTTTCCTTTGCACATGGGACATTAGGAAAATGGGAGGAAATAGACCCCTGCCAAACAGGTTGGCCGTGTCTGCCTACACACACGTTCTTACTTGATTAACTAGAGAAAAAAGGCAGAATTTTAAAAAGAAATGACTTCAAATTAGGTTTTCAAGCCACAAAATCCACTTCACAGTATTTTAAAAGTTTTTTCCATTTGTTTTTTGTTTGTTTTTGTGTCTTGCTTTGGTGTGTAGGCTCATCGTTAGTCGGCTCTCTAGGCCTGGAATAAAGTCTGGCTCCCTATTTTTCATTCCATTAGAGTATGCATCTTTTAGAGGAAATACAAATGAAAAGAAAAAGAATGAAAAATAAGTGATATATATCATCTTTTCTCTAAAAGGAGAATACAAGAGAATGAAGTTGGATTGGGAAAGTGTTAATACACTAGTATTGAGCTCTCAAGGAACATAGTAAATGAAGAGTAAATAAGCCCAAAGAGAGAAGGATGCTGAATCTGTGGAATCTTTTGGGTTGTGTGTCAGGCCACAGAAGAGATGGTAATGGTCATCCAGGGGGACAGTGGTGAGCTGGGACAGTGAGAACAGTGTCCTGCTGCCCAGCCCAGCCCTCTCTAGAGAGCTGCTTTTTTGCTACCAGTGGGTTAGGGAGGCAAGGGCAACGTTAGGAAAGCCAGGCAGACAGATAGGAAGAAAAGCCCACACCAAACAGGCTGGCACTGACATGTCCTGAGGAGGACCCGGCTCTTCCCCGCAGGAGGAATGAAGTAGGAGCTCAGGCTCTATAAGGATGATCAGCTGGAATCCACCATGGGAGAGAACCTACAATATACCCATACTCACTGCCCAGAGGAGAAAGGGGGAATGAGCATTGTGCTAATTGCCTTCCCATCATCTCATTTGACCTTCACGGCAACCCTGAGTAAATCTTGACTGTGAGTGTGTAGTTTCCTAGGACTGCCGTAACCAATTACCATAAACCTGGTGGCTTAAAACAATAGGCACTTATTTTCTCCTAGTTTTGGAGGCCAAAATTGAGGTATTTGCAGGGCTGGTTCCCTATGGAGGCCCTGAAGGGGAATCTATTGTCTGCCTCTATCCCAGCTTCCATTGGCTGCAGGCAAACCCTTGGCATTTCTTGCCTTGGGGCTGCATGATTCCAATCTCTGCCTCTATTGTTTCCTCTGGACCTTTCCCTCTGGGTATCTGGGTCTCAAATCTACTCTCCTTTCATTGGATTTTAGGACGTACCCTAAAGATTTGGAGGTAGGACACACCAGAAACCTATTACAAACCCTTATTTATAATCAACCTAGGTTGAATTTTATCATTTTCCTTTCCTTCTTCCTTTTCTTCCTTCCTTCCTTCCTTCCTTCCTTCCTTCCTTCCTTCCTTTCTTCCTTCCTTCCTTCCTTCCTTCCTTCCTTCCTTCCTTCCTTCCTTCCTTCCCCCCTCCCTCCTTCCCTCCTTCCTTCCTTCCCTTCTTTCTTTCTTTTTCTTTCTTTCTTTCTTTCTTTCTTTCTTTCTTTCTTTCTTCTTTCTATTTTTTCTTCTATTTTTTCTTTTCCTTCCTTCCTTCCTTCCTTCATTCCTTCCTTCCTTCATTCCTCCTTTCCTTCTCTCCCCTTCCCTCCCCTCCCCTCTCCTCTCCTTTCCTTCCTCCTTCCTTCCTCCCTCTCTCTCTCTCCTCTTTCTTTCTTTCATTCTTTCATTCTTTCTCTCTTTCTTTCAAATTTGGAGATGGTGAAATAGAATACCTAACGGCTGGTTCGTAATAATTTGTCTCATGTCTGGGGCGTTTGGATCCAGTCCAGCACACCATCAGGAGAGCTGCACCTTGAGGTGCCCATGACTTGTATCATTATTCTTTCCATGAAAGGTGTGACATGTGCTAACTCCATATGTATGCCACCGTCTGATGTGTACACTGCAAAAGTCTCTTTGTTACTCCAAGTTTTACTTTCCTCATGTATTAGATAAAGGAGGTTGATTTAGGAGATAAAATGTATTTTTAAATAGCCCTTCTACCTAGCACATACTTGAATATTTGCAGAAAATTGTGTATTTTGTAGTCATGTTGTAAAGTCATTAATACATTCAGGGAATATGTTAAAATATTCAGGGATTTTGTTCCTGTGTTATTCTTACTTAAAGTAAAATGATGGATGGATGGGAATCCCCTCCAATGCAGAAGAGTATATACAGTGATATATAGCTGTGTTCTTGTATATAAAGTTTTAAAAGAATTAGGAACAAAAGCATTATAACAATGATACATGTGAAAGTTAGAACAAGTCTATATTTTGGTAGGAAAACAAGTTGAATTCAATTGGAAAATAAGTTATTGGCTCAATTCAATATTGCATTTTCCTTTAAAATAACAACTTCATTTATTCTACCCATAGTAAACCCTCATAAACGTAGAGCTTCCTTCAACTGAAGCTTTACTTTTAAACACATTTTCACCATGGTGAGAATTTTGATGTCCATGTATATGTTAATTTCAAATTATTCCTATTAGGATAACTTAAAAAAGAAAAATAGGAGATTGGGAAAAGGAAGAAAATAGGAGATTGGGAAAAAAGAGCAGGCGGTAGGGTTGTGATAAAATCCAGGGGAGGTGAAGCTGGGCACGGGAAGGGGTAGGAGATTTGTTGGGAGGGGGAGACGGAAATGAAGGAGACATTTTCAGGCTCTGTCTCTGGCATGACTTGGGAGTCAGTATGGAGTCTCAGCCAGACAACACTTATGTTGTTTGGAGAACCGGAACAAGAAAAGAGTGGCTTCTCATTTTGATCTTTGCAACAGTGCAAAGTAAAAGTTGAAATACCTGGTTGAAATTGTGCATCAGAAAGAGCTTGAAAAGTTATGAACAGGGGAGCAAGATAAATTATTATTCATTTAATTATTACACATTGAGGATAGAAAGATTTTATTGGTTTTGTGTTATTGTCTTTGTAAAAAAATTTTTTAATGTTTAATTTTGAGAGAGAGAGATGGAGTGTGAACAGGGGGAGGGGCAGAGAGAGAGGGAGACAGAATCTGAAGCGGGTTCCAGGCTCTGAGCTGTCAGCACAGAGCCTGACACAGGGCTCGAACTCACAAACTGCGAGACAGTGACCTGAGCTAAAGTTGGTCGCTTAACCCACTGAGCCACCCAGGTGCTCCTTTGTGTTACTGTCTTAATTTATGTTTGTTTAATAAAGGCAAATCTTTATAAGGCCTGCATATATATATTTTCCAAGATGTCCCTTTGGCTTTGTTTTTTCTAGCCTTATTTTCCCTTTAGGATCTAAAGATTCTACCTCGGGGGCATTTAAATTGAGAGACTAAAGTGTTTTTTTGTTTTTTGTTTTTTTAACTTCAGCTCAGTTTGTATATGTAGACAGAGCCCTAATATAAGCCATGCAGCTGACAGCCTACTATGTAATAGGTGTTCAGTAAAGTGTTGACTTGCCATGTGCATCAAAAATATTTAGTACCTACTAATAATACTTTCTTTCATGTACAGTGCCATGTCACATCTTAGGTTAAACTAGGAACCTATACAATTTTTTCTATAAATTCAAGTCTATTTGACCACGTAGTTGTCACTTTGATGCTTCTGCTGATGGCAGCTAACATTTATTAGGTGCTTACTATGTGCCAAGTGTTGCTTTAGTCGCGTTAAGATATTATCACATTGAATCTTGTAAACAACTCTAAATGGGTTAACTAGTTAGTAACCAGTTAAGTTACTCAAAATAGTCAAACTATGTATAAACAAAGGTAGGTTGTTTAAAATATGCACACACACATACACACACACAAACATACATATATGTATTTTAAGGATGCAGTTACTTAAAGTTTAAAAAAACGAATTACACTGAAGGAAGAAAATGTAAAGATATTGACTAATGGCTGGGTTGTAAAACTTGATTCTGTTATTTAAGGAAGATTATAAACAAGAATAATTTAAGAAGATTGTATGTTCTCCATTTGTTAAGCTATAAAATGAACACCGGGATACAGTGGTGCATTGATTTTTTAATATGTGTCTGAATTTTTAAAACTTGAAAT
>CM053573.1:91021471-91086471 GCA_028646485.1 Cryptoprocta ferox
TTACACTGAAGGAAGAAAATGTAAAGATATTGACTAATGGCTGGGTTGTAAAACTTGATTCTGTTATTTAAGGAAGATTATAAACAAGAATAATTTAAGAAGATTGTATGTTCTCCATTTGTTAAGCTATAAAATGAACACCGGGATACAGTGGTGCATTGATTTTTTAATATGTGTCTGAATTTTTAAAACTTGAAATTCAGTCAAATAATATATGTATATGAAGCCAGGATATTCCTATAGCAAATGGTAAATATTTGCTTGCACTTCCAAGTCAGCTGGATAAGGCACAGAACAATGACTCATTCAATGGCCAGAGCCAAGAATTGAACCCTGCAATTTGGTTTCTTGCGACTTTTTCTCTCCTTCCTTTTCTCTAAATATTAAAGAATGTGCACAGTTTAGTAGTCTTACCTAGTTGTTTTCCCAGGTTGAACTGTAGCTGAGAATGACCTCGATTTCATATACCCCAGGTTGGTTTTTCGAAAACAGAGAAACACCTACCTGTGGTACCTTACAGGTTCACATTATCATGAATTCCAAGCTGCCGCAATTGTCAGTGGGCCATTATGGCTTGCACATGGGTTTGTTTGGTTTGGAGTTACTTCAACTTTCCAAAGACATAGTGAATTTGTAAAAACAGATCATTAATGATAACCCAGAACACTTATGTCTGAAATATTGGGTGGATGCAGCAGTTAGGATATTTTTTTTCCCTGATGGTTGTCTGTTCTTTAAAGGCATGGCTGTCTAGTTGCCACCGGATTGAATGCTTCTGAATGTTTTCGTTCAATTGTTTGAATGTTTTCATAGCATTGTTGTAATAAGCATCTTCATACTTCATAGTTGAGATCTTGACTTTTTGAATAAAAAAAAGTCAGAGGCTAATCATAACAATTAGCTAATGTGTCAACAATTAGCACTTTCCATCAACCTGCTCTAGAAGGAGACTCTTCTTATCCACTAGCAGACAAAAATGCAATGATGTAGTTAAGAAAAGCACTGAAATTGGCTCCTAGAGTTCCCTGCTGTAGCCAACTAAATCCCCAGGGCATTGTTTACAGTGATTATTCTGCCATTATGATGTTATTGCATAGGCATGGGGGGGGTAGTATGCTCAAAATAAGTTGGTTCTTTTTTTCTAAAAGACAAAACAAAGCATTAAAAGAAAACAATCCCTTTCTGGCTGCTTTTGGAAAAGTAGAACAAAGCTGCTGTGAAAGGTCAGCCTGTTACAGTACTTTAGTGTTTAACTGGTAAATATTTTTTAAAAAGAGTATATTTAATATTTTACCATTTGGAAAATTTTCAATGTGCTGCAAGTCTAGCACGACTCAATCAATGTAAGATTTCAGAGGTCTCTGGTGGGGATTTCTTGACAATGGATACATTATATTCTGTGGCCATCTATACCACTGCCTGGTTGAAATATGTTTTAACATCTTTTATATAATCCTTCTAGTAATACAAGAACATTTATACTGCATCTTTTATAAAGAACCACACAGTCCTTTACACAGGCCCATATATCTATGTAAATACCATGGGTTTATCTTTAAAACAGCCTTAAAACAACTTGTAAATCCCCAGTAGCATCTCAGAATTCTGCGGGTAGGAAAAATTTTAACTAAAACTGGGATCGCCTTTCAGACGGCTCCTGTGAGTGCTTGCAGGCTCCTGGCAGAGTGCAGAGGTTGTGGGCCGAGAGGAGAGGAGTGCTGGCCAGGTGGGGCAGTGAGCCAGTGCCAAGGCCCCTCTCAATGGGGCAGGGCAGCTTGAAAAGTGACGCCCTGAATGGCAGCCAGGGCTGTTGCCTTAGAACACGGAGAGGGCAAGAGGAACTGAGCTGTCCTCTGCCTCTGACTCTTGGCAGGGAAGTCTGGGGGCCTGTGTCGATGCTAGAGATGACAAGGGAACACATTTGAGCCATCTGTAGAGTTGGAAACAAAGACAGGCATTGGGCTTTTGCAACAAGCAGAAGCTGGTGAATGAGCTCAGTTGGGGCTTCCCAGAAGATCTGTAGAGTGCAGAGTGGGCTGTTTAACTGGGCGAAGTCTACAACAGTGGTGTTTCTCCCCAGTATTTCAGGAAGCTGATTGCTGTCAAGATGTCATGTAGACTTGATAGACAAGATGTGAAGCAGAACTATTTTTTGTTTATTTGCTTAATTTCCATAAGAATGGTTTCCCAACCAGCTTCACTTTCTGGGTTTCCTGATCACTAAGTTCTAAAGCCTTGCTCCTCAGAGTATGGTCCTTAGGTTGGCTGCATCAG
Organism: Cryptoprocta ferox; assembly: GCA_028646485.1. Classification (NCBI taxonomy): domain Eukaryota; kingdom Metazoa; phylum Chordata; class Mammalia; order Carnivora; family Eupleridae; genus Cryptoprocta; species Cryptoprocta ferox. The sequence continues at coordinate 91,023,746 of CM053573.1, forward strand.
CATTCCCTGGGACCATGTTAGAAATGCACATTCTTGGGACTTGTCCTTGACTTAATGAATCAGAATTGGTATTTTAACAAGATCCTCAACTAATTCTAATGCACAGTGTAGTTTGTGAACACTTGCTCCTCTAAAAGCCACAGTGGATCATATTTGTTCATTTATTTTTTAATTCATATGATTAGTAAAAAATGTGTTGAGGATGTGCACTGGAAAAAGATGATATTTTACTTTTGAAGGGCTGACAATTTAGTGATGGAGACAGACAAATAAAAAGGAAGTACATGTGCAAGAGATGTGTTCAAAGTGGTTTGACACATAAAGAAGGGAGTGTGTCTAACTGTGTCTTGGGAATTTCCACTGGCTCCATAGAAGTGAAGTTTGAGTGTTGAGTCTACAGGGAGTGCAAATATGTCAGAGAGGAACGAAAAGGTCTTTCAGCCAGTAGAGATATTATATAAAAGCCTGAGCAAACATGGGACACGTAGAAAATGATGAGAGAGTTCAAGTTGCTAGAGACCAGGCGTGTGCATGCGTGTGTGTGATAGGTGTGATGTGTATTACAGCACTCGAGTGTGGGGCTTGACGAAGACATCATCGTGTTTTCTGCTTTATCTCCAGGGCCTAAAATAGTGCCTGCTGTATACTTGGTACTCAATGATATTTATAGGATGAATGAATGAAAAGAGTAAGAGGGAGAGGTAGTAGGATCTGATTATGAAGCTAATGAATGTGGACTCTATCTTAAAGACACGGGAGACTTATAAATAGGTCAATAACGTGGCCACATTAAATGTAGATGGCAGCAAAGCAAATGATCAGAGTAAGGAAAGCATGGAAAAAGGGGTTCAGGGAGGAAGCCAATAGCAGTAATGCAGGGGCCATTGCTGATAAGTGTCTGGACAAAAGTCATGGCACTGGGCATGGAGAACAGGTCCAGTTATGCTTAGAAGGTGGAAGTGGGACAACTCCTTGACTGCTATGGAGGTGAGGGGAAGGGAGAGAAAGATCTCAGGGGTATTTAATTTCTAGTCCAGGTGACTGGTGAGAGAGGCAACAGCAGAAGAAGGACTAGGGAAAGACATGTAATTTGTTTTGGAATGCACCATTTTAGGTGCCTAAGGAACATCCAGGAGATATCCAAGAAGTGGTTGGAAAATTAGACCTGAAGATACAGATTTGGGAGTTGTTGGCTCCGAGCACAGGAAAAGAGAGAGTGCACACGAGAAGTGCAGTGTGATAAGGAAGAAACCCTGTCATGCAGATGATCAGGGGACATGCAGAGGGCTTCACTACTTCAGATGTGGCAGGAAAACGAGCACAATCAGAGAAGAGCAGAGCAGTTTCTGAGTCCCCACCTTTCACAGTCTTCTGGCTCTTCATTTTTTTCTTAGCACCTACATGGCTGTGGTTGCATATTTGTGATTATTGCTTTGGCTGACTCACTGCAATGAGTGAAGGTGCAATGAGAGAAGGGATCCTGTTCTAATCACAGTGCTGGGAGCAGAGAAGCTACTCATCGCACTTTTCTTTTGGAAAAGGAAACAGGAGGGCGTTGTCCATACTGTCAAATGTCACAGAGATGTTTAGTAGGAGTAAATCTAGAAAAAGCCCACCAGGTCATCAGCTTTCACTGGCGACCTTTGGCATTAATGGTTTCATTGGAGTGGTATCTGAGGACCTCATATTTCTGTGGGTGGACAAGTGAGTGGGGGTGGAGCTTTAGCCTTTAAGGACATTTGGAAGTGAAGGGAGGGGCAAGAAGAATGGAAAGGATAAGCTAGTGCGTGATGGAAGAAGTCAACCATTTCCCAGAATGTTACTAGAACATAGAATGTCTACGATGTGCAAGTCGCTTGGTGCTGGGCACTGGTGATAGAGCAGTGAGTAAGGCAGACATAGTCCATAGATAAGAAGTAATTAACAAAACAATTAATCAAATAATTTTATGCATGCCAAGAGTTGCGGTATGTGAAACATGGGTCAAGTGCAGGATGAGTGCTGTGTGAGAGTGTAATAGAGAGAGCAGAAACAGTGTGGGAGGTGAGGAAGGTGAGTTCTGAAGGATGAAGGGGGTGGAGAGCATTCCTGGCAGAGGGAACAGTATGTGCAAGGCTCTCAGGTAAGAAGGAAGCTGAAGAATTGATGATGCTGTAGGTGAGGGGGGCAGCAGCTCAGTGTGTGACTGGTGAGGCTTGGTTCGGGGAGAGAGGGTTTGGTTTTTCAGGACCTTGAAGGCCTTTCTGAAGACATGGGTCTTTATTCTGAGAGCCCTGTGGCGTCACAGTTGGGTTTTATGCAGGAAAATGCTATGATCTGATATGTTTTTAAAAGATCACTCTGGGGGTGCCTGGGTGGCTTAGTCGGTTGGTTGACCATCTGACTTCAGCTCAGGTCATGATCTCACGGTTTGGTTCATGAGTTTGAGCCCCACATTAGGCTCTGTGCTGACAGTCCAGAGCCTGGAGCCTGCTTCCTGATTCTGTCTTCCTCTCTCTCAGCCTCTCCCCCGCTCATACTCTGTCTCTCTCTCAAATAAATAAACATAAAAAAAATTACTCTAGCTGCTGTAGAGGAGATTGGTTGAGGGTGCTTACAGTATCCAGAAGAGAGTGGACAGTTTTTTGAACTGGGGATAATGGAAATAGAGAGAAATGGATGAATTCACAATCTTTTTAGGGGAAAAAATCTCAGTGAGTGTTTGATTATGGAATAAAGAAGAAGTGTATGTAGAGTTAATTTCCTGGTTAGTGCAGATGGGTGCATGGCAGTGCCATTCATGAATGTAAGAAATTATTAGAAGAGGATCAGCATGGTGGGAGTATGTTGAATTTAATGTCCAGGAGGAGATGTCTAAGAGGCGGTTGATCTAGAGTTCAGAGGAGACTCTGAAACATGAGCTAGGCTTAGAGAATTTGTAGAGCATGATTGGAAGTTCAGTGGGAATTCTCGAAGTTGATATCCTCTGGGGAAGGGCTGAAGGAATCAGGGCTATTTAGTATCATGAAATCTTTTGAAGATATATAGGCAAACGAGTCACAGGCATCTGAAAAGAGACTAGTGCAATCAGAATTTGGGTAAATTTGAGTTAAAATGACACAAAAAATATGCTATGAGTTTCTTGGGGTTGTTAACGCTCATCTATTAATATATTTAAGGAATAGAGAGGTATGCTGTATTTCTTTCTTGAACAGTATAGTTTTATGTACGTATAGAGGAATACATACAATAAATGAAGGGTTTACAGAGGAATAAATGAAATGATTCTGCAGGGTGCCCTCCATTTCCATTTCTGGGATTTTGTGAGTCTATGAAGTATTTCCTTTGGTGAAAATGCAAATTCTGAAATAAAAGTCTAATTGACCAGACCTGAGTTATCTATGGTGTAAATACATTTATAGAACATATTTGTCTGTTTCAAAGGAGTAGCCATAGATACTCTTCACTGGTTATAAAATGCAAGCTCTATTTCTGTTCTTTTCTTGCTTTGGCCAAGAACTCAACAGGGCTCCTTCACTGGGGTAGTGAGAGGAAACCTCAAATGAGTTTTAAATACTATCAATTAATTAACATCACTGCTTATGTTGCTCATGAGTCTGATATTATAGAACTTCTTTAACATTGGGAGAAAAATTCTAGACTCAACAACTTTGATTTCTTCCATTGCTCTACAGCTGAGTAAGCATAGGTTCAGAGACGGATCATGATTTGCTAAAGGTTGCACAGCTAGTTGACAGCAGAGTTGTGATTCCAACCCAGACAGTGCTAGAATCTTTCTGAAAATTTCAAATACGTTAAATATTACAAACTGTCTGTTTTATATATTGAAGGTGTAGAATTTATAGTCACTTGCCTTAGTTTAGTCATCAAGCCAGAAGTGAATCCTATGTCTTCCTACTCTACTATTTATGAACAAAAAAGGCTGGTGTGATATTTTAAGGGATTATTCAATGAACTAACGTGTCAGAGTACTGAGACAATTTTGAGTTGTCAGAAAAAAATTACACTTGGAGCCAAATCAGATGAGATTAAGTGAATAATTAGGCAAGGATTGAACATAGCAGTTAGAATAGAGGAACAAATTTGGCAGTAAGTGAGTCACCTGAAGTTTTATTCAGCTGGAGGCAGTTACAACTATGAGTTAAGGACAGAGGAGTTCCTGAATCTCAGTGGGGGAACTGTCTGGATGGTATTTCCAGTCCTGGTTGCACAACAAATAAAGCTTGAGGTGCTTTAAAACCAGTCCTGATGCCTAGACCCCACTTCTGACCAATTAGGTCAGAATTTCTATGTGTGGGCTCTTAATTTTTTTAAAAAATTTTTAACACATTTATTTTTGAGAGAGAGAGAGAGAGAGAGAGAGAGAGAGAGACAGAGCATAGGTGGGGGAAGAGCAGAGAGAGAGGGAAACCCAGAATCCAAAGCAGGCTCCAGGCTCTGAGCTGTCAGCACAGAGCCCGATGTGGGGCTAGAACTCAGGAACCGTGAGATCATGACCCGAGCCGAAGTCAGACACCTAACTGACTGAGCCACCCACACGCCCCATGTGGTCTCTTAATTTTTAAAAAGCTCATTATTTAGACGTCTATCGCTAATGCCTAAGTTAGAGGTACAGGCAGGTCGCCCCAGCATTCTGCAGAATGAAATTATAACTGCAGGCACATTGGCTGGCTGAGTCCTGAAGGGTGGCCCTTGGGGAGATAATTCTCCAAGTTAGGGTGAAGTGTAGGCAATTGCTTTATAGGTTTAGTATTGAGGTCTCTGGAAATATTTTCAAGAACTGTCTTGCACATAGGAATTATAAGGGGCCAAAAGTTGAAAGATCTAGTGGAGAAGGTATTGGATTACCAATTACCTGGATTAGAATCCTCATTTCACTTCTCACTTGTTGTGGGGCCTTGGGTGCTAGCAACCATTTCTCAGAGCCTGTTTGCCCATCTATAAAGTGGAGGTAATGACAACAACCATAATAACAGTTTACTGTTAGGATTGTGAGATTTTAAAATAACCTCAGAAATAACAAATGGGAGGCATACAGTTCCTGCATAGAGCGGTCACTCAAATTTGCAGTGTTTTCCTCGCATCTACTCCATTAGTCATCATCCTTGAGAGAATATCTAGTTTGGTCATTGTTAAAGTTGGAAAGAGCTGAGGGCTGAAAGCATGGGGATGGGCAAGAATAACGTCTCTGAAAGATCAGCTGGAAGGAGCTAATTCAATATCACAAAGCTGGGATTGGATTTTTCCCTTTGAAAATTGTTCTAGGACCTTTATGGAAAATACACACACACACACACACACACACACACACACACACCACTTTTGCTATCCTCAAAACTCTAGCTCAACTAATTTCTTTGGAAGAGGTCTCACTACATAGCTGGATGTTGGACATGGCTTTTTTCCAGAGTATAACATTCAGCTACAGTCTGGTTGTACTATTCAGGAGTTCTTCTAGATGCTCCTATCAGGAAGAGGCAGTGACAGAGTCTAAGGAAAACCCTAGAAGAAGCAGCAAGTTTATTCTCCTCTCAGGTTATTAGTGGATGAGAGGCCATTGATGATCTTATAGGCATACCAAAAGAAAAAAAATGGAAATGTTTCACAAATAAAGCCAAATAACTAAACTCAGTAACTCATACCAGACACGATACTAATCCTAAAATAAATACTATTATCTTTTTCCTTATCAAAGGCAAGGCCAGTTCTAGCAGCTCCTGGTCTGCATTTCACTAGAGAGGGTTGGGGTTTGTTATACATCAGGAAATTGCAGTCTGGCTTTTCTTAGGAAATTCCAGAAAGAGGAACAGAACAAGGCAAAAGCTGTATAATGGCTGAACCAGAATTCCCGTTGTGGTACCAGAAGGTGGGTGGTTCTGAACACATGGGCTATTACTAAATGCTATTATTAAATGAAATAATAGTGTATAGCACAAGGGCTGCATAATGAGTACTATATTGCTTACAATTCTTACATTGTGTTTGGACCTTTACATGTACTGGGAGGTAGTCTCTATATTTGACGTGTATTATCTCTTTTTAAAAAATTTTTTTATGTTTATTTTTTTGGGGGGGAGAGGGAGAATATAAGTGGAGGAGGAGCAAAGAAAGAGGGAGACACAGCATCTGAAGGAGATTCCAGGCTCTGAGCTGTCAGCACAGAGTCCGACATGGGACTCGAACCCACGAACCGTGAGATCATGACCTGAGCGGAAGTCAGATGCTTAACCAACTGAGCCACACCTAGGTGCCCCTCTTATTATCTCTTTTAATTTTTGCAACAACTCTATATACTATTATCATGGGACTCAGAGAGGTTAAGTAACTTTCCCAGGGTCACATAGCTACAGCTGTTCCAAATTGTTCATTTGCCATTCATTTATTCAAGTAATTTTTAATTGAGTACCTATTGCATAGAAGCCTCTGTCAGGAGCTGGGGATAAAGTAGTGACCAAAGCAGACACAGTCCCTCCCCCAGTGAGTTGATAATTCAGATGGGATGGGCTATGCATAAAGGGATGAACATATGTTATGTGGTGGTTACGCTATTGAGGAAAATAAAATAGGGAAGGGGAACGGGATGCCAGAAGGTCAAGGTAGATGGTGTGTTTCATGCAGGGATAGAAGAAGGCCTCTGTGATGAGTCCTTTGCTCTGGCATAATTTAAGAGGCCATGATGGCACCTAGATGCTTCAGAGTAAGGACTTAGGCAATATATTATCTCTTTCATGTTTACCTCCCATGGAAAGTCTCAATGTACTAAGAATTACATATAGAACTGGGGCAAAGTCTTTGATGTTAGTATGGGAGCAGCCCTTGGAATAGGTAGGAACTTTGGGGTTGGAGAAAATGCTCAGATCTGGTCAAGAGGGTTCATCTTGCTACTGGAATAGAAGATTCTCATCTACCTTCTGAACATCTGCATGAAGTGAGACTTTGTGAGGTGGGGATGTGGACAGGTGTTAGTTAGGATACAGGCTGAGAGTGGCTCAAATAATATAGGATATTTTTCTCGTACATATGATCCTGAGGTAGCAGGCAACTGAGGATGGGAAGATGCTCTGCTCTGTGAGGTTGACCAAGGATCCCTTTATTTGGTGGCTTCTCCAACTCCTGGAGTGTTATTTCTGTTCGTCAGCACCAAGTTTCATTCTTTGAGGGAATGAGGCAAGAAAGGGTGGGCGACAATGAGGTTCCTTTTCTGGGGGGAGATGGAGAGGTTGCCCACATCACTCTTCCCCCATCCCATTGGCCAGCACTTGGTCATACTTGGAGGTAGTTTGTCAAGAGTGCAGACTCTGGAATTAGACTATTGGGGTTCACGTCCTAGCTCTGCCACTTGGTCAAGTTATCTAACCTCTTAGTTTCCTCATCCTTAAAACAGAGATGATGAAATAGTACCTAGCTCATGTGATGAGGATTAAGTGTATTAATTTGTAGAGTACCTAGAAGAGTGCCTGGAAAAGAGTAAGCACTATGCATTGTTTATTATGTAAATAATTGGCCACACCAGGCTTCAAGGAAAACTGGGAAATGCAGTTTTGAGCTGGGCAGTCCAGTATCTTATCAAATAAAACTTAGCAGGAGTTTTGTTACTAAAAGGAGGGAGAGGGGGGTGGATATGGGATAGTACAATTATATACTTTTCTTCTAAAATGGGCCACTTTTGAGGGTGAAAAGTTGCCACTATTAACAATGACACTGAGATAACAGGTGTAAACAGGAACTATCCTGGGAAAAATGGTATGTTGCGGTGCCTCATCACTGGCAGTTATTAACTATCTCCACCACAGCACGTTTGACTGGTTTATTTCATTACTTTTTAAATTTAAGAATTACAGTTTGTGGGGTGCCTGGGTGACTCAGTTGTTTGAATATCTGACTCTTAATTTTGGCTCAGGTCATAATTTCTTGATTGTGGGATAAAGCCCCACATCATGCTGAACGTGGAGTCTGCTTGGGATTCTCTTTCTCTCTCTCTCTCTGTCTCTCTCTCTCTCTCTGCCCTTCCATCCTCTCTTAAAATAAATAAACAAACTAAAAAATAAAAATTACAATTTGAGAAGCTGACTTCTGTTTTCAGCAGTAAGTGGAGGGGTAGATGGAGAGGGCGTTAAGTATTAGTCCCATTTAAATTAAACCCCACAACTTAAGCTCAGGTCATGATCTCACAGTTCATGGGTTCAAGCCCTGCGTCGGGCTCTGTGCTGACAGCTCGGAGCCTGGAGCCTGCTTGGGATTCTGTTTATCCCGCTCTTTCTCTACCACTCTGTCTCTGTCTCTCAAAAATAAATAAACATTAAAAATTAAAAAAAATAAATTAAACCCCACAAATGGGGTGCCTGGGTGGCTCAGTCTGTTAAGTGTCTGACTTTGACTCAGGTCATGATCTCACTATTTGTAGGTTCGAGCCCTGTGTTGGGTTCTGTGCTGACAGCTCAGAGCCTGGAGACTGCTTCGGAGCCTTTCTCTCTGCCTTTCCCCTGCTTGTGCTCTGTCTCTCTCTCTCAAATAAACATTATAAAAATTTAAATTAAACCCCAAACTACCTGACCTTTTGGAAAAGTATGCAGATTAACTAAGGAAACCCTGGTTAAACATGGCAACAGAAATCAATATTGAGAAGGCATTCCCAGTGCTTAGCACTCTGCTAGGTGCATAGGGAAAACACAAAAAGGAGAAAACACTCTGGGTGTTTTCATTGTCTTGTGGAAAAAATAGCCTCAAGTGGTTTGCAATTTGCTTTGGACAGAAGGCCTAACACACCTCAGGTGTGAGCATCTCTGTTTATTTCATCTCCACCTTTTGAAATTATCTTCAATATTGGCAAATGGATTCCTAACAGGCTTCAAAAGCTCTACCTTTTGCCAAGTTATTCTGAAGTGTTCTTAGAGTCTAAAGAAAAATTAGCCCTGCTCTGGGACTCAGAGAGAGAGGAGCCTTCGCTAAGTAATAAATAATAGATCCAGGTTGGAAAGGGAGTTGACCACCTACCGTGTGAGTCACAGAGAATTCAAAAATCTCCTTGAAGAACCTAACCAGCCTACATTTTCTTTTTCTTTCTGAGAGAACTAATATGTTGTGGCAGATAAGGAGAAATAAATGGAAAATGAATGGGAACTCCAGGTTCCTAAAAACATAAGAAAATGTAACCAAAAAACACGTGGAGTTGATAAGAGGAAAAAACATAGCCAGTTGTAAAAATCTGTCCTCTACCTTACACACCCCCAACAAATAAACCAATGCGTTTCAGCAAATGGTAAATAATGCTTAAAATGGCAGACGCTAGAGTTGAGCAAATAAGAACCAGGTGTTGGGAAGAAGGAAAATCAAAAAGAGCATACATTTTCCGTCAACAATCCCCACTGTAAATCATAGCAATGCCACCATCACGACCTGGAGCCCGCAGGGAAGAGACTGTTGTAAAAATGATAAATCAGAATCACTACACACCAAGTCTTGATAAAACAAAGAAAGTTGATTCCAGGCTCTGATATATATATATATATATAATCACAGAGAAACAAATCTTGATCAGGGAAGAGCCAAATGTGAGGAAATGCAAAGTTTGGAATCTTGTGACTGTTTAATATTCCAACGGAGCCAAACACGGGATAATACAGTGGGAACTGATGACTCAGTGGCATCGGGCTGCAGCCAAAGAGATATATTACAGATTTCTTCTCAGGAACAGAACAATATATATGCCAGTGCCTGTTCATCACATTTTTATGTATTCTTCATGTCTGGAAACAAAAGACAATATACTGTCTATACCACTTTCATAAAATAGGGTTAGTGCATTTTCTGGGGTTTTGTTGTTGTTTTATTCCTTTCAAGAAGCAACACACCCTTTAAGAAAAAGGGTTTATGTGTAAAAATGAGCTATAGCTGGTGCATTTCTTAAATGAGTGCCCTAATTGCACTCCTGATAGACCCTCCAATTCTGCAAATTTTCGTGTGTGTGCGCGTGCGCGCAATGGAATAACTGAGGTGCTAGTGAGGCAGAAACCACATTGAGGGCGACTGCGTATTTGGTTGAGTACCCTCAATCAGACTGTGCTACTGGATCTCATAAGCACTAGCTCAGTTGCTCTCAGGGTCTTCCAGGGACTGTTTGTAAGTCAGCAAGGTTTCTAGAAGGGGAGATGGGAGATCTCTGTGTAAGAATTTCTGAAGGTTTTAAGTGAAAATCACAAGGAGTTTTAGACAAAGTGCTTAGTTAGCTTAGAGTCATGTGACCCTAATAAGTCCATGACACTGGGTCTATAAAGGAGTCAGGATTAGGGCTGTCTTTAGCTTTGTGTTTTCTTAGCTGGCTTTGCTTGAGAATTGGTGATCAACATCTAGTAGCTTGGCATGGCTATTCTAGGGTATAGTTTCTTAAATGTTTATTTATTATTTTTGAGAGAGAGAGAGAGAGAGAGAGAGAGACAGAGCATGAGCAGGGGAGGGGCAGAGAGAGAGGGAGACACAGAATCTGAAGCAGGATCTAGCCTCTGAGCTGTCAGCACAGAGTCTGACGTGGGGCTCAAACTTATGAACTGTGAGTCATGACCTGAACCGAAGTCGGATGCTTAACGGACTGAGCCACACAGGTGACCCTCTAGGGTAGAGATTTTTATCCAGTGACTTCTTTCTCCATGACCACATGACCCCTTGTCCTGCTTGACAGCAGTGGTTCTCAAGTTGTGGTCCCTGGACCCAGACCCAGCAGCATCAGCATCAGCCTCCCTTGGGGGGAACTACTTAGGAATGAAAATTCTCAGGTTTCACCCCAGACCTGTTGAATCAGAAATGCAGAGGATGGGGTAATTCAGCAGGCTGGGCTTTAATAAGCTCCCATGCACATTAAAGTTTGTAATATCAGTCTAGGGGAAGTGGCCTACAGTTACTAAGGGTCTCTATGTGATTACTGAGTTAGGTTTCTGGCATTTGTTGTCATACAATGTTGCTTGAGTTTAGAGATGATCATCCCCATCTTAAGGATGAAAAAATTCAGACTCAGGATTTCGGGAACATGCTCAAGATCATGTGACCAGCTGAGTGGCAGAGTTAGGATCATGAACCTAGGTCCTTTTGATCCCAAACTTGTTCTTTCTACTCTACCATGATGAGTAGCTATGGTTCCACATCCACTCCCAATTGGGACAGAAAGGAACCCAATTATTTATTCAATGTCTTTGGAATTACTGACCTCTTCTTAAGTAGATCAATACAGCTATTCATTAGGCTATTCTGCTATATGGGCTTTATTTTCATGTGATTCAAAACTTGTAATCCTTTACATGGAATGGTTGGATCCATGAACATTTATTGGCTTTTCAGATGAAGGTCAAAGTAAGCAGAGATGAGAGGTGGTATGTATAGAATAATGGAAAACACAAGTATCAAGAGTCAGAAGCCTGGGTCCATGTCTTTAGTTCAGTGGCCATATGACTAGGTCACCTAATTTTTCTGAAACTCAATATTTTCACATCTGTAAAATGGGAGGAATGTCTTACTTCTTTCAGAGGTTATGGAGAGAGTCAAATGACACAAGGTAGAGGAAAATGCCTTGAAACTCCACTGTGTCCTTGATATTTAGAATCATACTATTGTTTATGAGGAGGCAAGGATTTAAGATAAAGTTATCCATGTCCTCAGTATCAGGGATGCTCTGTCTCTGCTTTGGATTTTTTATGCTGTAGAGATCAGGAACCTCATGAGACAGTCACTTAAGTGTATCTTTGGCAGATAAATTAATTGTTCTCAGGCACAGTGCCAATCCTCACAAATAATGACCACGGCACTGGGAGAGGTTTGGGATTATGTGTGATCAGGAGAGAGAGACCCCGTGACAAATGGTCAGGTTCTGGTGGTGGTCACAGTGGCAAACTATGTCAGACCAGGGACCATCCAATTTGGGAAAGAGGCTGTTGTTCTGAGATGGGACCCAGAAAATGGGAGACCAAGTCTGTGGGATCTGAAATGCTGATGGACAGGTGACCTTTAGGGATGGTCTGGTAACCTGCAAGCGAGACTTAGTCATGGGGGAAATTCTACATCTGCATGCAGGCAGAGTATGACTCTATATCTGAACTCTTCTCTCTCTCTCTCTCTCTTGCTTTATTTGCCTGAATTTTTCAATATATGTTAGATATTATAATTACATTTTTACTATTAAAAATACTACATGTAAAATACTGAGATAGACATTACATGTGCATTAAACCATTTAATCTTTAGCACAAGCTTGACATTTTGGTACTATTATTCCCATTTTGCAGAGGAAAAGCTGAGGGCCAAGATGGTTAAATAACTTGCCAAGAGGACATAGTAAGTGGCAGAGCTGGGTCTGGGACATTAGGCTGTCTGGGCTCAGGCCAGTCTTCTTCCTCCCATCTTTGCTGTAGAGCTATGCACACCAGGAGGTCACAGCTATACAGACTGGATCCAGCCCTATGTAGCTATGATGGTGGCTCTTGGTGTCTGAAGCTTCCTAGAATCTCATTTTTAGGGCTTCACATGTGTTTAGAAGTCTTGACAATCTCTCTCCAATCTGGTTGACTAGCTTTAGGTATCAGCCCACCTCTACCCTCCAGTCCATGCTCTTTTCATACGGAATTTCTTCTCATTCCTCAAATACCATGCACCTTTGAGACCCTGGTCAGCTGTTTCTCAATGTGTGACTGATATCTACCTGCTCGTTAAAGATCCAAACTTCTGATCCTTGTGTTAAACCAACAGAACCAGAATCTGAGAGTGAGGCCCAGCAGTTTGCATTTTAAGAAACATCCCCAGGTGATTACTTTGAACACAAAAGGTTGAAAACCACTGGTCTGCCTTTATCTGTGTTGTGCTGCCTCCTTAGAATGCCTTTCTTGCATTTCTTTTCTTCCTCTGCCTTTTCTACCACATGAATGCCTTTAAGTACTACCTCGGATGTTACCCCTTCTGTGAACTGTTCTTGGTTCCACCCCAGTGTATTTATCAATCCTCACTTTTGTTCTCCCTACCAATTTGTTTCTGCCTCTGTGAGAACATCTTGTAGTGTACTTAAAATGTATCTCTGTTCTTATCTCTACTGTGAGCTTTTTGAGAACAGGGACTGCACCCTATTTATTCTCATTCTTCTTCCCAGTGCTTGGCACATTTCCTGACATCAAGTGGTATCCATCCAATGTTTGCATGGATACAGCCAGCCTTGGTCCTCGAGACTTGGGCAGTGGGCAAGTATAAAAACTGGGATCTGGATATCTAATCTAGGGTATGAAGCTGGAGACTTGCCCCATTCTAATGGGGAAGGCTAGCCTTCAGCTTCTAAAACCCAGGGAAAAGTCACTGAAAATCAGGCCCTGCTAGCTACCACTTTAGGACCTTTTCTTTTCTTTTCTTTTTTCTTTTCTTTTCTTTCCTTTCCTTTTCTTTTCTTTCTTTCTGTCTTTCTTTCTTTCTTTCTTTCTTTCAGTTTTTTTAAAATTTATTTTGACATAGAGAGAGAAAATGCAAGTAGGGGAGGAGCAGAGACAGAGGGAGAGAGAGAATCCCAAACAGGCTCTGCACTGTCAGCTTAGAGCCCCTTGTGGGGCTCGAACTCACAAACTATGAGATCATGACCTGAGCTGAAGTCAGATGCTTAACCAAGTGAGCCACCTAGGCACTCCTACCAGCTAATGACTCTTAATATTCCTCATTGCTCTAGTCAAGAATTGTTCTCAGACCTCCAAGTGGGAGTCATCTGCACCAGTTGATTTTCAAATGCTGGCGAAGAGGAGGGAATCATGCAGGCCAACTCTTCAGCTTCTGTGGATTCAGTTTGTGACATTAAATGCTCTGAGATCTGGATGTGGGAAGCTTTGGCAGTTGGTATCACGTTGGGGAGAGGGTTGTCTTAAACGTGGAGACATCACCAAGCTGTTTTACTCTGGAAGAGTAGGGAAGGTCCCTTAATCAAATTTTAGATGGAAGTGTCATTGTCCTGCTGGTGTTTGTGACTCACAATCTTTTAAGAAATATCTTCTTGATTTAAACCAAGGTTGCATAGTTGTGTGGGTGCTTGGTAGGAGACTTGATATGACAGTGTCTATTGGACTCTGAGCCTGTTAGACCCGATGGCTTTGGTTCTCTGGCAGCTCCTTCTTTTGACCAAGAGTAGGAGATGAGCCACTGAAATGGTGTCTGGATAAGGAGGAAGGTCCACTTTTTTTTTTAAACTTTACTTTTTATTTTTATTCAGTCATTTCATTTCTGGAGTCTTCTTCTTCTTCTTCTTCTTTTTTTTTTTACTCTGTGTACTATGTTATAAATTTACCTACAGCAATTCCGATGGAGGAAAAATTAAGGTTTGGTCTTTTTAAAATAAATATTTTTGTTTACCGGGAACCATTAAAAAGAGAGGCTTTTAAAGATTATTTTGCTTCGGTCAAGTTCCCACAGCAAGTGCTAGAAGCACCAGTGAACACCATAGCATTCCCATTCCTAGATAATTCGTTTCTGCCTTTGTTGGCCTGCATATGTTTTAAGACTTTTCCAGGGTGGTTGTTTCTATTTAAGGCACATCATATGCAGAATTCTGAAACACAAACCAGGTCTTTGAAATTTTTGATAAAGCTCAGTTCTTAATAATAGGATGGCTTCAAATGCCCTCGTAGCAACTTGGCCATCTGTAAATAAATGAAGCTCAATGAGGAAAATCGCATAAGGAAGCCGTTTTGGTTACCATTTCCATTTTGTTCATCACGTCATCAGATTGCAAGATGACAAATATGAAAAGAGTGTGAGAATGCTTTAAAAATATTATGTTTTGAAACTTGGATCTGAGTTCAAACACTCAATCTAAAGGAGACTTGTGATTCGAATGTGAGTTATTTATTGTCTTTGTCCATTTCCAGAATTTAAATTTATGTTGGAATAAGGCAAATTCATGGCTACCTTTGAATAACAATGGTGTGCATTCTTCTTTTTGAATTACTTATTCTTCAAGCAGAGGCTCTTACATTCTGTGTTGGAGACTATGGGCACTAGTCCTGGGTAAACATGGGTATTGTAATCTCGGATTATTATTGTATCCCAATGTCCCCTCCTGAATGTATGCTTGATCACTGGGTTGCATTTATACCATCTGAAATGGAGGTAATTCTGATTTATAGCTCGAAATGTGGCTGACTAAGCCAAATGGCAAACATTCCATTATTTCCCTTTTATGGGTCATGTCTGAAGGGGTTTGGTTCAAAAAATGGACCACTGCTCAAGAGGAGAAAGTCTGTTCGCATGAGGCAGTAGGTATTGAGTCAGCAAATTATGGTATGTCCAGCCTGTGTCAAGCAGACCATATGTTGCAGCTGCCCCATTAGTACATATGCATCTAGATATGCTCACCAAACATTCATAGACAGACAGACAGGCAAACGGACAAGCAGATACCTAACATATGGTAGCTAAGTCTTACTAGAGAAGAGAAAGGGACCATGCCACGTGGGAGAGTGAGGCCAAGGCACAGAGCCTTGTGTTTTTTCCTTGACCTCTCCCACACATCTTTTCCCTGTGCCAACAGCAATGTCGGCTGCAAGGGAGGAGAGAGGAGACAGCAGAGTGTGAGCGTGTGTGAGTCTGAGAGTGTGTGTCTTCCTTGACGATGCGGTTCTCAGAGCTTTATTCAATCTCTGGCACAATGCGGCCTCTGTAGAAAAGATATTAGGAACAAAAAACAAACTTGAAGATTCAGGAGCCGGCTGCCAGAATTATTAAGAAAAACATTCAGATGATGCCATTAAAAACATATGGGGATTCTATAAAGCTCTGAAAAGAAAATGTTTAATTATGCGCCGTATGCAAAAGCCATCACGTTTAGATTAATACTAAAGACTGAAACTGTGTGGGGCTTAAGTGGTCCGCAGTGATGCATCAATCTTTTTACTCCTTTAAAAATAATGTTTTTCTTTCGCTGATGACAAATACCTTTCAAACTGTTGAGATCATGCTGCTATAGTGATGCATGGAGTTTAATGAAGTCCAAAGTCACTAACAAAAGTTTCCAAATTAACTTTTCAAGGTCCTTGAGTTAGATTTCTTTCCTTTCCTTTTCTCCTCTACAATTCCCACTCATTTCCCGCCCCAACAGGAGTCCCCTACCCACTCTCCAACACACAAAGGTTGCCTATGCTGGCGGGCTGGTTAGAAATAGCCAGTTTTGAGGTTTCCCATTTTAAAACACTGTAATGTAATGATTCATTGCCCAACTTTTAAGTGTTAATAGTTACAACGATTTTGATTTCCATTCTCAATAGCTCACATTAGAAGCCTCAAGAAATACAGAGCTCTTGTCCCTTTTTAATAAATATGGAGGCTCTTTTCTTTCATCTGAATCTGATGTGTTTTAGGGTCACCATCATTTCCTTTAGGTCCTTGTAAATGTGAAGAATAATAATTTTCTATGGCTTTGTGTGTGAGGAGTGACACAATGGGGAAAAATCAAACTTTGTAGCAAATAGAGCTTCTGAATGAGTATACTGGATGTGCTCTGAGTAAACAGAAGTCTAAATTGCAGAAAATAATTTGGCTTTAGTTATCTGATGACTACATCCACTTTTATATTCATGAAAGCTTAAATATAGGAAAGGTACATGTGCAGCTTCTCACAATTAAAAAAAATAGTGTATAGACCTAAAAAATGATAGAAGCGGGATATATTTATCTGAAAATCTTTGCTCCTCTTAAGGAGGTCAGAATGTATTCTGTCAGTGCTAGTCCACCGGAAGGAATTTTATGGACTTAAGCACTTGGGATTTTGATCCTCATTTATTGGGGTAGGCTTCTTTAAGTAAACATGTGGCTTATGAATCAGTGGACAGATTTGTTGCTCACACTTGAATGTGTCAAAACGTTTTCTGAAGTGTCAGTCAGGCTTGCTGCAATAAAAATATAAAACTCCCCCCACCCCGTCTGTCATTTTCTATATTACGTATATGATTGAAAATTACAAATTACCCAGGCTGCAATTATTTTTAATAAAGGTGGCAGGCTCTAGGAACCTGACTGGCTTACTCAAATGCCTGTCTGGCAACAAGTTCACCCACTGCCCAGTGTGGAGGCTCTGGATTCAGGCACACTGACCATGCAGAGGTGATTTCGAATTTGATTTGCTCTTTGATTATGGAATCCTAAGTCAACCTTTGTTTCAAGGTTTTCCTCCCGTGTATTTGTTTTTGTGTGGGAAAATTTTACCTCTCTTGGTTAATAGCCAGCTACTTTTTTACAAAAAGCCACCTGTTTCTGAGTTTACACAGGATATGTTGGATTTATGTAATACAATAGGATCAATTTAATTACGCTTTTCCTTAAGTACAATGCTACCTGGAATTACCTCACTACCTGACACAGGCTCCCTCTTTGGAGACCAAAAAAACCCACGCTAGCCCTGACTTAAGTTAGCTTTAAGGTATTTCATTACCCCAATTTCTTCTAATATGCATTAAAGGCTATATACTTTCAGTATGAAAAAATGGCTGTTCTGAACTCCCCACAGTCCTTGTTATTTACAATGTTTCAAAGCTTTAGAATTACTACAAAAGATTTACTCATATAGCAGAGCATGTAAAATTTAAAATCAATAAAGTATATAAATTTTGCTTGTCTCCTTGAATTGATTCCCTACTCTAATAGCTCAATACTGTAATACTATATACTTTTTTATTTCCAATGTCATTACCCAATAATAATCTCTGGACTTTCCTGCCACAGCTCTGGGGCAGTCTGGAATTTCTGACAATGATATTCTTCACAGACAGTTGTCACAGGCAATTGTTACTCCTTGCCCAGCTTCTAAAAACGAATAAACACATGAGAAATATTAGTTTGGTTCTGTGATATTAGAAAGTCAACTAATTTCTTTTGACATGGTAAATATAGCTGGGCATTTGATTCTGTGGGGAGAATAGAGACAGATTTGAATTGGGAATGTCTTAGCAGGGATAGATTAATCCCACAAGAGGTCTTTTTTTTTTTTTTTTTAAACAAGAGGTATGAGGTTCAGTTTTCTGTAATTTTCTAACAAGAGTTCTTCTCACTATCACTTTGCTTGGAGTTAGAAAATAAGGAACACGCAAGAGGGAGCTAATGTTGGAGAGGTTAACTTTTCCCAACGATACACAAGTTTTTAGTCTCTTAAGTGTATTCGCAAGGATAAATTTGACCTCATTTCAGAACTTGCTAGTATTTTGCAAAGTGAAACACAGCTCTCCTTACTAGATTTAGAAGTAAAGACAGTCCTCAGCAAATGGAAGCATGTGAGGCAGTGAACAATTATTCTACCACTTACCTTTAAATTCACCAGTGTAGTTCTTTGGTTAAATCATGGTGGTGTCTGGGTCCCCATGCAAAAAAGGGTTGAGCTGACCTTGGTCTCTTGAAACACAAAATGTCGTCAAATCCAAACATGCCGGTGAAATCTAAACTCGCTTTCATTTCTTAATGGCCACTCTCAGCCTGTAAAGAACACAGACAGATGATTGCTTACTTAGGCATGAAAACAGAAAAGAGGGTCCATGCTTGCGCCAGGTATTTTTGCTTGCTAAAGCAATGCTTTCTAGCCAATCTCCTAAATTCTTCCTTCTCTTCTGTTTGTTTAGTGTCGTGATTGACAGAACACCCTACAAAAAAACGCACAAAAAAATGCCAGAGGATCTTAATTTGAATCCCAGCTCTTCTATGTTGTTTTGTAACCTTGTGCAATGCTTTAACTTAGAGTCTACACTCATAAAGTGGGGATTAAGGACTTTGGTCCTACCTCACAGAGAAGTTGTAAAGTAAGCACAGTGCAGTCTGTGAGATCCTGCATGCATCAAAAAGTTCAGATTCTACATTCCCATATTCTTTTCAACTTGGGTTAATATTTAGCTGAAGATGGAAATTCCTCATTGATAGCTGTAGAGATAGGACTGTCAGATAAAAATACAGAATGCCCAGTCAAATTTGAACTTCAGATTAAAAAAGTGTATATATTTGTACATACATTCGTAATGCGTATATAATATTTGTTGCTTTTCTCAGACTCAAATTTCACTAGGGGCCTTGCATTTTTATTTGTTAATCTGACAATCTTCCTTAAGAGTTCTGGCTGGAATGTTCTGGGTGGCTCAGTCAGTTCAGCATCCAACTTCCACTCAGGTCATGATTCCGCAGTTCACGAGTTTGAGCTCTGCATCAGGCTCTGTCCTGATAACTCAGAGCCTGGAGCCTGCTTTGGTTTCTGTGTCTCCCTCTCTCTCTGCCCCTACTTGAGCTCTGTCTCTCTCTATCTCTCAAAAATCGATAAATGTTAAAAAATAAAAAAAAAAGACTGTGGCTAGAATATTTTCTTACACTGTGTAGATAACAGACTAAAAAAGCTTGGAAGTGGGCACGTGGAGGACCTTCAAGCTTCTGGATTAATGACTAAGGAAGTACTTAGCCCTGTGTGGTGGCTGCAAGTATTTGGTTTTCCATTAAGCAAATTTGTAGTACAGAACTCAGTATCTGGTTTGCAAAAGGGCAAATTAAGCCTGATTCTCTCTTCTCTTCAGAAAGAGACAGTCTCCCTTAGGGGAAAAGAGGATTACCTGCAGTGGTGAGTGTTGATGGTAAATGTCCTTGGAATGGCTTTGCTATACACTTATCCTTCTTGAGGATTATCGTTCCTCCTACCCCTAAGAACCAGGATGTGAAATCTAGAGAAAGGGCAAGACCTATCTTTAGAGGATAGAGGCATTTTCCAGGACCCAGCACCCAGGTGTTTATGTGGTCCCTGTTGGGGTCTTGCCTGGGCCTGTCTGGAAGGGCAGATTGCTTTTGGATGCCTCTCTACTTCATACATTTACCGTCAAATTTTGTTTGTTAATTATCTGTTTGAAAAAAGATAAAAGAGCTCAGCTAGGCTGATTTTAATTTTAATTGTTCAAAGTAATGACCACTTAAAAATTATCTGTGATGTGATATCATACTTGTTTCCTGACATCAGTTACGCTGGAAAAGTCTTGCCACTAATCAAGTGGCATTTAAATCTTCAGATGCTGGATCTGGCACTAAATACTGGATCTTTACAAGTACATAAAAGAGTAGGGTAATTTGTGTACTTCAATTACTAAAAACACTCACTATTTCAGAGCTCTAATAAAATCTGGCCAAATCTAGGTACCTGTCAAATGTATCAGAAGAAGATTGATTATATTATCTAAGCTTTCTTTTTAAATTTCTTCTGCCACAAGGGTTTATACCAGTTGCATCTATTCTTTTTACTATTGCCATACTTTTTCTTCTTGCATTCACATCGATATGATCACATGTGATCTGTGAAGGCCCAGGACTAAGATGCCTTGAGAGTCTATAAGGACCTGATTTACTTTGCTGGGGTCACCTAAGCACACGTTGGCTACTGTACTGTGGAGCAGTAGGTTTGGCCCCTGTAAACCATGGCAGATGGGTACTCAGTCTATCATTATTATCAATAATGGGACTGATAAAGATGCAGAATTCTTATGAACTCCACATACCCTCCAGAGGGCAATCTAAAGTTCTGACTGACATGTGGAAGTGGTGGCCCTACCTGCAGCTGACCCTCTGGTCCCTTAAGAAAAGAAACTAAAGCTTGTTAAGGTACAGAGTGTAATCTTACTCATCTTTGCATTGTACATATTTAGCAAATATTTTTTAATAAGTTAGCCACAAGAAGAATAAAAATGAAGATGCATAATTGAGTTAGGTTGTAATTGTAATTTCCCCTTGTCCTTCAACATGGACATGCTAAAACTTTTACTCACATGCCTTTTTAAAAACAAAGATACTGTGTGGAGCAGTGGTTTTCAAATTTTAGTGTGTATCCAAATCCCTGGAGCTCTAGCTGAAACCCGGATTCCTGGGTGTCACCCAGAGAGTTTTCTGATTCAGTCAGTCTGGGAAACAACCTCCCAGGTGATGTCAATGCTACACTGATCTGAACCACACCTCCCAGAGCACTAACCTCCATACTACTGGAGACACTAGAAGCACTGGAGATGTGTGAGAACATTTTGGGAGGCCAACTTAATCACACAAAGACTTACAGGTCTCTCTTCCAATGAAAAATAATATGCTCATGGGTTTTGGTTTTCTTATCCTTGGAAATGGACAGCAAAAAGTGGAGGCAGCCCTTCCTTTAGGACAAGAGATTATCATGTTCAAATCACAGTGGGCATTCACAAAGAACTTTTTAAAGGGCAGACATACAAAAATAATCAAGACGCATACCGTGAGCTTGAGGATCTCAAAGTGGAGTGTCTCAAAAAATATTAGGGGAGTAGACAAATATACATTATGAACAAAGAAGTAGTACTGCTGTTTTTTTTTACCCTCTGACCCAAGGACTCTGGACCCAACCAGCCTCAACCTCACTGAATCTTTCCTGTTATAGTGATCTCTGGTACCTTGTATCATCCTTCTAGCCCCATCTACCTTTTAGACTTAACCCCATGGTCTCTGTGATTCTTACTCAATAATAAATAATGATGACCAATATTATCCCTTCCATTTATGGAACTTTACCTGTTGTCAGACCCTGTGTATATGCTTTATTTATTACAATCCAAAAAGTTGGGTGATTTTATCCCTGCTGAACATATTAGTAAACTGAGGCTCAGAGAGATTAAATATCTTGGCCAGAGACACACAGCTTGATTAGGCGTAGAGCTGCAATTTACAATTTATCTTGCTGGACATCTAAGCCACTAAACTCCTTCCACTTTTTATATATTTTTAATTAATTTTTTAAGTTAAGATTTAAAATTTTTATGAAAATGGTTAGACAGTTGCCCAGTACAAACCTTTTAGATAGTGACCCATGTTTTTATTTAACAAAATGGAAGAAGGGTGACAGAAGAACCAAAATGAAGAATGAGAGACTGCTAGAATTTTTACCAAATAATGACGTTTTATGTTTGAAAACATTATATACTCACCAGAGTGCTTTTGTATTAATGACTTGGCTTGGGTCTCAAAAGCCTTTAAGATAAGATACATCTTAACATCATTAGACAGGAAGATGTAGCCTCCACACCATATTTATAGGAAATTGAATCTTAGGTTATGGCTCTAGGAAGTGGGTAGACCCAGAATCAGAACTCAGGCCCCCTGGGACCCACTTCACTCTCCTGGAAGGCCAAGGAAGAGGAGTTTGGGAAGGGTAAAAGGTAGTGGAGATGAGTTTATTGGTCTGGACACTTCTTTTTGTAAAAGACAGAAATTCAATTTCAGTTTGCTTAAGAAAGAAAATCAAGGCAAAGATTTTGCTGGAGCAGGTCACTGAGAAGTTGAGGGCAGATGCTAAGCCCAGGGATTTAACAATGTCATCATGGCTCAGACTCTTTCTATCTCTCTTCTGCTTTCCTCTGTGTTGGCTTCATTCTCAAGTTGTCTCCCTTCTTATTGTCGTTCCAGAAAGCTCTCAACTAGTAACAAGAAAAGCTCTTCTCTTTCCCGCCATTCCCTATAAATGCTCCGGCTTGGGTCACGTGCCTAACCTCAAACCAATCACAGCAGCAAAGGGATGAAATGGTCCTATTGGCCACACCTAGGTCATGTGCTCTCTTTTGGACTCTGGTGTGAAAGACCCCACCTGAGCAACAGGTCTGTGAGGGGGAGAGGGAAACAGTATCTGTTACTGAAAAGACAGAGTGGATACTGAACAGTCAAAAATCCCAAGTGTCTACATCAATGAGCAATAGAGAAAAAATGGGCAGAGTAATTTCCCCAAGCTTTTGCTTTTTAAAATACAAGTAGCCTTAGGGTATTTTTTATCTAATTCAGCAGGTGTTTGTTGGGACAAGAAGCCATGCTGGTTCTCCCTTCCCTCCCCCATCTTTCCTTATGATGGGCTCTTTATAAAAGTGGAGTCTCTGCCAAGAGCTAGGCACTGAGTTGGGTGTTTCTCCTGGAATCACAACTACAGTGTTTTCTGTGTAGAACTACTTTGTATCCCTGACACTGGAGAGTAGTGATTTACCAGTTAATATGGTTGTGACTATATACAGCTGTGCTTCTGCAATTTGGTGTATTTAGATGGTTTCCATTCTTACTGTGGTTCTGTGTTGAAGCTCATGGGGCTTTGATATGTACCACATTCAGTGTCTCAAGGGTTAACTGATTGAGGCTCTTACAAATCAGTAGCACGTATCAGTTTCCTCATCTGTAAAATGAAGGGCTGGATGAGATATGTTCTAAGATTTAACCAAAGTGTAGCATAATTTGATTCTATGATTTTGAAATTCAGGTTAGATCATAGCAGTTGTTTTTAAAACCAGACAAACATTTTTCACTTTTCTTTTAAGATGAGCTTTGATTCTACCCTGAGAGAAGTGTTCTTATTGGTTAAAAAATTATTAGTTATAGAAAGGAAACAGGAAGACAGTCAAGATTTTGTCCCATTGTCTGTCAAGTTTAAGATGGAGCCATTCCCCGAGTTGCTACGAGGATGCCTATAAAATGTGAATCTGGCAAGGAAAAAAAAACAGTAGAGAGTAAAATATACAGTACTTATGTATCTATATATCCAAGGATTTGAATTTATGGGGCTAGTTTGCTATTTCAACTTGGTGACCAGACTCAACAATGAATCCAGTTTAGGAAAAAGGCTTCTACGGTTCATTTTCAAAGGCATTCTCTTGGGGATGCTTTTGGATAATAGGTATCTTATTGTTTCTCCCATCACCCCCTCAGGAATCTAGGCTCCTTTAAATTAAATTGGAAGGCATGGAGGCTTCACTTGTTAGCTGTTTTCTTAACATAATTTTAATTAAATAGCTATGTATGATTTGATGGTCAGTGTCTTTCTTCTCTGTTGGAATGTAAACTCCTTGAGGACAAGGGCTATTTCGGTGTTTTTCATTGTTCAATCCCTAGTACCTGGCACAGGGCTTGACTGAATCCATGGATGGAAACCGTTGGGCTCACATTGGGCTCTCATTGTTTTGGGAATGTCTTTATGAGAAAAAGTTTCCATCACTTTTGGCCTAGGTATTCTTTTACTGTGATTTTTGAAAATAGCAGTAACTCTAGATTTTTGAAAAACTTTGGGGTTCAGAGGGTATTTTAGGGTGATTTGAAGACAGAGAATGAGTTTATTTGTATAAGCCCTAGAGGATACTCCCTCCCCTTGATAACTGACCTGGGACAAATTAGCAATATCTTCTTCCCCCCATCTCCTCGTAACTGAAAATGTCTACATGCTTAGGCATATATTGGGTAAGTCCTCACAAAGTTCAAAGATAAATCTGCTTAAAAGCAGTTACAAAATTAGAATGCTTAGGTACATCCATTGCCTTATACATGAAACTAAAGGTTCATGAACCAAATTATTGGTAATTTCTAGCTGAAATCCAACATCTGGGCAAGATTTCTGAGCTTCATTTCCTCACTATGCCAAATAGCTCATCTGGAAATAGTCGGCCAAGATTTAAGAGGTGATAGTGGTCCCTTTACTCATTTGTTCCTTGGCCTCCCTAGAGCTTCTTGCCAGGGCAATGATGAGTGATAATTACTCCTGGGTTTTTGTAGTGTGGTCCTTGGTATTTTAGGTGTTCACTTTGACCACTAACTGATTTCTTCTAGAACATTATCCATTATGACAATTGCTTACTTACAACTGAATTTAAGTTTATTGATACGCTGAAGAGAAAGTTCCTATTGCCTATTCCATGAAGCCTGTAACTCCCTACCATTCATATAAACCCTTTTCATTTACCTACATGTTGCAATATTTATTGTCTATTGTTGCTTAGGTTTAAAAGAAAATTCAGGTTATGATTTCAAATCCTTTATCTGATCAAAAGCAACTAATGTCCAGATTTCCTTTGTGAGCCTACCCTTAAAGAATTGACCTAAGGAAAATAGTAATTTCCTAGAAAGATGTTCTTATCTCCCTGACTTTGGAAATACAGATAAAAATGTTGCACCTCTTATGGTGAACAGATGATGGAAGAGGATTTGTGGCATAATGATTAAGAGCTTGGTTCTGGAATCAGACAAACCTGGGCTGGACTCCTGGACTTCCTGCTTATGGTTCTGACACAGAGGGTGAGATCTCTAAAAGCTGTAATTCTCAGTCAAGAGAATGCATGCTGAGCACTGGGCTAAGCTTACATAGGAAATGGTCCATAGATGTTACCTTAAAAAAAGATGGACATCAATTGTGGAAAAATGTACAGACTACAAGATCTTGAAAAAGAAGTAGAAGTCAAGTATACTATTCACTAGTGTAAAAATCATATATGATCCATGTAAAAGGAAAATAGAATTGCATGTGAAACAAATTACATTTCTTTAGAGGATGCTCCTTTAGTCTTTGTCAAGTGTTAGTTTAAGTCACATAAAAGTTTCTGCATTTTTCTGTAAAATGATGGTAGAATTTTTTTCAGAGTTTCTTAAACTATAATCCACAGAAAGCCTTCTTGGATAATGAGAATTATATATAACCCATTGTTTTCTTCTTTTCACCTTGTTTTTCAAGAAGCTGAACACTAAATTCAGTGCTCAAATGGTAGCAGCCATATTAAGCTTGTTTGTTTTTCATACTTCTCCATGAATTTTCGGCTTCAACTTGAATAGTTTTAGGGTTGATGTGTGTTTTATCTTGAGATGCCTGCATTCTTCTGCGAAGAAGGAAGTTAAATTATTTAAGAGATGCCTCCTAGAGTTTGTCTATAATATTTTAGTTTTTTCCCCCCTCAAGCGGATACCAAAATTGGCATTTGAAAAATGCTTTGAACTCTTCCAACGGAAAAATACTATGTAATGTTAATATGATATATTTATTTTCACAAGTACAAGTAAAGCTTGTAAGATATTCTTACAAAGAGGGTTCCCTCTTTAGTATACAGCAGAATGAACGACTTCTACCATGCTTGTTATTTTGTGATATTGCAGTTTTTTCAAACTTTAAGCTTCTGGGCTTAAATTCTTAAGCCCTTATATACAAAGGATTTTAACTAAAAATGATGCTTAGTTTAAATATGAAAGAGAGTGCTTCTTTACATAACTACATTCTCATTTGGAGTATGAACTTACAAAAGGACCTAAGAGGCAGAGCAGTGTGGTAAAAAGAATCTCATGTTTTAGAGTCAGACTGAGGTTCATATCCCAAGTCTATCACCTGCTAAATAAATTAGCCTTAACTTTCTCTTCCATAAAATTGTGATGCTAATATTTACATATTTACTTTATAAGACGGTACTGAATATCTACTTTGTATCAGTCAGTGATGACTGGTGTTTGCCTAGGCTGCCAGTCCTGTGGGAGTTGGCCAGCTCCCAGCTGCTCAGAAACATGGGCAGACATATGGGGGGAGGGAGTTGGATTGTCACAGGAGCATAGTTAATATTATTCCTCAGACTCTGGCCTATGGCACAAACTCCTAGCAGATCCCTCTTTCTTTTTCCTTCCACTCTAAAGCCCATAGGAAAGCAGCCGCCATGGTGGAATGAAGGTGAAGTTGGATCTTTTGGGCAGGATTTACCTGAGCCTCCTCCTGTCATGCTCAGTAGGTGTAACTGGTTGCCCAGTTGTGGGGTATGGGTGGAGCTGCTGTAGACAGCCCTCTTCTTGTTTTTCAAAGACAGAATTATCCGTCATTGTTTGCATTGGGATTATGATTGCTTACCAGAGAGGTAGCAAATTATTTTCCTTATTTCCATTTGTTTTCTGAGTTGAAATGTGCAGTATGAAAAAGTTGATTTACAAATATACTGGTCTCAGATATTTTAAAGGATGATACATAGGGGGCACCAAGATAGTGTTCAAGCCCCTGTTGCGTTCTCTCATCCATTCACGCATCCCACGTACATGTACTGAGCATTGGCTACATGCTGGATGCTGTTCAAGGTGCTGAGGATAGAATGAAGGCGGCACCCGGACCTATGCACACATGGTGCATCTTTACAATCACATCTAGCGCACTGTTTTACATTAAAAATTATCTTGCTTTGGATGCAGAAACCTGAATGAGAGGAAAGATTTTGACACTCCAGGCTCCAGTGGTCACTGTGGGCACAATTGATTCTCTAGCCCTCCTGATCATCTTTCAGCGGGCACTGAGAGTTCTTGTTTCATTCTGCACCCTCGAAGTCTCTGCTTACCCATGCTCTGGACTCCTTGCACACCAGACTTTTTAGTCAGTTCCCTGTCCCCAGTCGTCGGCCACCGAATAAGGCAGAATCAGCTTGGTAAGCTAAATTATTCTGTAAAATGATATCTTTTCTCTGACTCTCTGCTTAAGAAGTATAGAATTTTTGGTTGTCTTTGTGTCTCTTTTCCTGTTTGGAAAAGTTGCATTTTATGAAATCCTGTGGTAAGATTCCTTGTAGTTAAATTAAACAGCTTATTGTGAGTGCACTAGGAATTTGGGAGTCACTTAAGCACTGAACTTTTGCACACTTAAAGATATAAAGGTATGTACTGGATTACTGACATGGTTTCCTTATGACCCTCTCAGCTCTTTTCCCTCTAAAATTAGATTTTCTTGTTTGGGTTAGTAAAGCATGCGGTTGCAGACCCTCATAGAGCTATTGTGAAATATTAGGTCTGTATTTCTGGAGGCGTTAGCCACTGGCTGTAGCCCAATTCTGAGGGGAGAGCGGGTTGTGCATCTGAATGACATTACAAATGCAATGAAAGTAGAACACTCCCCTGAAAAAAGAGCAGGCGGTTATTTTTAAGTGGTGGGAAGAAGTTGCAGGTGTGCCTGATATTTTTCAAGCTCTTGATTATTGATCTTGTCTTAAAACTTACAAATAGAACCATTAATGTGTCAGTGTAACCCCAATAACAGATTATTATTGTCCATCTTTAAACTGTACTTAGCACTAAAATGTATATGTAATGCACACAAAAAGGCCAGGTTTATCACAATTCCTCAAGGTTTTATAGGAAAGAATTCATTCTTTCTTTCTTTTTCCACTTGGCTCTCTTTCCTTCCCCCCTCCCCAACCCCACAGTTATTCCCTCTGCTAATTGATAGAAATTCCTACTAAACATTCCAGCCACTAGCTGGCAGACATAACAAACACAAAATTTACAGCTCTACAATGAAAATGTCTTAGGATACAATATTTTTAACCTTCGGTAACTACCGCCTTTTGAACTATGTAGCTCATCACAGTGAGTGAAACAAGTTAAAGTAGTATAACACCTAGGGATTTTAGTTCAATTTCACTGTAACCTCAATTTTACTACCGTAAGTCAAGTTTGTCGTCAGTGAGCTCCATATTACATTTGATGGGCAGATTCATCTGCCTTTACTCTGTGCATGCGGTCGATGCATGAGCAGCACGGCAGTAATACATCTTTATTTAAGCCAAGTCTTGGATTCAGTCCCAAATGACATAATCTCCCGTAAGCTGGGAAATCTGGTCTAGACCACAGAATGTTATGGGGTGCACACCTGTTCAGAGGATCGTAGTCAAGGGATAGTTAACAGCATTTCATTGTCATCCTGGGGGAACAAAATAAGTCACTCTTGGCAGAAGTTGGACCTGGGCCTAGAGCTCCTTGACATATTTGTATAACAAATTAGAATATGGAATAGGATTGTGGCAAGGAGTCTGTTTTTTAGGGAATACTGAGGCACCAGTTTTTGTACAGGGCTGCTATCTGTGCCCAGCCATGGTTAGGAGGGATTAGATGGAGAAACTAAGGCAGTTGAGTCAACCATGGTTTGTAGCATTTCAGATTCCTGGTGACAGAAGCTTTGAAAATGGTAATGGCCGTGAAGGGGGAAGTGAAAAGGAAGACCTGGGGTGGTATGGAGAAAGCATTGACAAGGCTCAGAGATTTCATCCAGTTTGTCGGTTCATTCATTGGTTCTTTCATTTTTTGCTCCTTTATTCATGGATCAGACATGAATAAGCACCTACTATGTTTGAGGTACTGTGGCAGGAATTTTGGACAAAGCAGTTTACAAGACATGGTTCCTCACCACAGGGAAGCAGGTAGCACTGAGAAGAACTCTCAGAAGTAAAAATTGGGGACCAAGAGAATGGTGTTCCTTCTTTCCAAGATGGGAGAGCTGGGAAGCAGACCCTAGAAATGATTTGTTCCTAGACTTACAGGGTTGGAGTTGGCACTCTTGCTGCAGATGGCTCTGACAGAGATGAGGAAGAAAAGAGGAGAAGAGCCTTAGAATTAAGCCTAAGAAATTCATAGTGGCAAGAAATGGACACTCTAAGGTCAGTTGAGCTTCTTGGGAGAGTGACTAAGCAGTAGACCTCAAAGTGAGTCTTGGTGGTCTTGGGGTGTGGGTGTAACAGGGCTGTGTCCGTGACAAGAGAAGAGCTAGAGACAACAGGAGGGCATTTCTACAAAACAGTGTTGATCTAAACAACCAATTATGACAAAGTTGCTGGAAATACAACTGGAACATAATCTCTACAAGGTGTACATCTGGGGAGTAAGCCTGTCTAACAGAATGCAGCTCCCTGGACTCAGATGAGAAAATGATCCAGACCTAGCACAGTAAAAGTCTTGATAATGTGGGAGAACCAACCGGCGACTAAGCAACTATAGAAGTGATCTGCAGAGTGCTTGCATGTGCACTATGGGAATTTCAAGACTTAGAGGAGTGCTTCCAGAGAAGAGCATTTAAAGCCATTTCTGTGTTGGAAGATAGAAACCTAAGCTAAAAAGCATGTAACCTTTTTAGTTCTTTAGGAAGAAGGCTGAAGGTACAAAATGAATAAGTTGTTAAACACACATCTAGTACTAGAGGCCATACTCAATAAGAATACTAAAAAAAAAAGTGCTTCCAAAGAACCCCAGACTAGGTATGGGAGATTTTGGTGCCAGCTTGGTCTAGCAATCAGTGTGTAGTAAGATCTAATTATGTTAAATAATTCAACCACATTGGGCTACTGTCTTCCCATTTATAAAATATAGAGATTGATGGCTGATCACTGAGGCCATAGCCTGAAAAAAATTGATGAGGTTTTATATTAATTACTGTTAGAACTATTGAAATTCAAAAATGCCCAGGTCTGATTGCTTGGAATAAAAGTCTGATGTGATACCTACCAATCTAATACATAAAATGAATCTAAAGAGTGTTTTGCTTTAGAAAGTTTGCTGCTTGATCCTATAAACATCGAGGTGCATGTGCCCCTTTGAATCAGCAGTTTTGTATCCTTTGGATAAATACTTAGTAGTACAATTGCTGGGTAGTTCTACTTTTAATTTTTTGACACAAAACATTTCAAAAATAATGACTGAAAAAAATCAGGTCATATACACAAGTTAAAATTTGCTTGTTATCTTTGAAATAGGTCTCTGTTTTAACTGGGTTCCATTTTTTAATTCTTGAATTTGTTTTTCTTGATTCAGTGGCAAAGGGTGACTACCGCCTTCCTGCTGAAGGTTTTTCCCAACACTTGCCATGTCTGCCCTCAGGGGATTTCAGATAACAAGCAGCACCAAGTTGGTCCTCTAAATTTGGCCCCCTGTCCTGCCACAGTGCTTAGCAGATTGGATGAAAATGTGTCCGCAGAGATTAGATATTCCAGTGACCACAGTGCATTTTTCTGCTCTGAAAGCTATCTCCCAAATCAGCCCTCTACCTCTGGTTTATCAGGAGGAGAGTACAGACAGATAACATCCTTGCGATGTGACCCTGACCTTTGTCAACCTTTGTTAAGGCTTCATCTGAAGTCAGGCCTAATGTTTGTAAACAGGATGTAATTAAGGCTGGGAACTGACAGGGTCTGACATTAAGACAATGCAGAGCTGGCAGGGAATGGTCTGTCAGATGTCAGCTCGCATTGTGTTCTAAGTGCCTTCATAATAATTAGTGTCCTCTGTCTGAAGGAAGTTCACTCAACTTGGATTAATCTGTCACAGCGTGGAGGCCATCCTTGGGAGGGCAAGTGTTTCCTCTGATAAACCTTAAAACAAGTATGAGAAAAAAAGCAAAGAGACTCAAAAGAAAACTGTGAAAGTCAAGACTGTTGGTGACAGGTGCTGCCTGAAAATTAGAAACAGGAAGTAGGAAAAAAAAAGGCTCCCCCTCCACATTCCAAGCATGAAGTGACTGCAGAAGTTCACTGTGAGCAGAATTGGCTACAGCCGCCCTGGGCCTGCTGGTCTGGATGCGTGAGTAGACACAGGAAGATGAGTGTTCAGAAAAGTCCGCGCATAAACACATTGTTTGGCTTTTGCCCTTAACTAGCACAATGCACGTGTCAGAGATTGCCCACAGCCTATAAGAGGATTTAGGCTTAACATGTAATTGACCCAAAGAGTCTAAATCTGCTTTCTGTTAATAGAAGATATTTGTTGAGCATCTTGTGGCAGTCGATATGGTACAAACTGAGTCAAGAGATGTCCACCTGTCTTCCTAACTTTCTAACTAGGGCACGTGAGCCTGATGCTCACAGGCTGCGACGCAAAAAAATACTTGTAGACAAATGTTCATAGCAGCATTATTACCAACAGCTAAAATGTAGAAATAATCTAAATGCCCATCAACAGATGAATGAATAAACAAAATGTGGTATATGCATACAGTGGAATATCATTCAGCTTTAAAAAACAATGAAGTTCTGATGCATGCACATTATGCTAAGTGAAATAAGCCAGGCACCAAAGGACAAATAATGTATGATTCCATTTATATGAAGAATAGGTAAATGCACAGAGACAGAAAGTAGACTAGTGGTTGCCAGGGACTGGGAGAGGAAGGAAATTTCGAGTTGCTGTTTAATGGGTACAGAGTTACAGTTGGGGATGTTGAAGAAATTCTGGAGATGGATTTAGTGATGGTTGCACAGTGATGTGAATATCAATTATACACTTAGGATGTACACCTGTACATTATATTTTTTGTGTAATGTACACTTAATACGTATACTGTTAAATTGGACACTTAATTAAATATGTATGTAGTTAAATTGTACAGGTAAATTGTACACTTAAAATGGGAGACTTTATCTTATGTATATTTTACCACAATAAAAAAATTTTAAGGAAGTAGTTATGGAAAAATAGATTCCTCAAGCTGGATGTGCCTTTGGGGCCTCTCTCCTTCAATCATCACATGAGAGAGGTGATGGGATCCACCCAGAATCATGGCAGGAGCCAGTGGTAGATCCTGTTTCTGACAAATGGGCCATTCCCTTTTTAGTACAAAATTCGATTCTTATATAGGTGACCCTCTGCTATTCAGCCTTTTGGGGGGGAGATGAAGTCCTGAGGCACATTAGTAGAAGCTCTCTTTTATTTATTTACCAGAGTGTAGAATTTAGTGACAATTTGTATTTTATTTGGTAACTTTTAAAGGCTTATATTTACATAAGACTCCTGTAGGGTTCTTTCTGCTACATGACTTGCTATTTCCATGACTGTATATCAATGGGATGACTATAGGTTCAAGGTCATTTGGTAAGCTAAAATAAGACTAATATCCTTTACTAGGCATTAAGTTTTTTACTAGGTTCAGTAACATTTGTTTCCTGAGTACCAATGAGAAATAAAAGAAGACATAAAATAGTTCCCAGTACAATGATCAGAAAGGAGTATTACATCAAAAAGGCAACAACTTTGAATATATACTTTAGAAAGTACCTGTCTTAGGAAAACATAATTTAATTTCACTTTTTTTTAAGTTTCATGGCTTTCTTAAATCAGAAGATGGTGTTGTTCATCTGAAAAGTTTCCCCTCAGGTTTATCTTAAATAAGGTCACCAAACTTATTTACAGGATTGGCAGTGTGATAATGGATGTCAGGCAAAATGTGTGTGTGTGTGTGTGTGTGTGTGTGTGTGTGTGTGTGTGTGTGTATGTTCTTCTTTTTGCTCATTAACATCCTGAGAAAAATTTTTTAGGAACTTAAACTTCAAAAAATAATTCTGTTTTTTCTCCTCCCTCCCTGCCTTTCTATTAAAGTGAATCTATTATCAAATTCCTCTTTGGGCTTTTCATCAATTCACTGTGTCCCACCCCACCTCCATGTCAGATTTTACTGAAGTTGGATTAATGTCATGTACACAGTGTTGAAGTGTAAGAGTGGGAGAAAAGGGGGGATATTCAAGAAAAAATCCTGGGATTATCTTCTCCAGGTCTTCCTGCCATATTTGGCAAGGTGCATAGAGAACCGAATGGGGAGGAACCCTTCCTCAGTTAACATCTGTATCATATCACCAGTATTCAACATTCCTTAGGAATAGCTATCATTTACTGAACACCTGCTATGTTCAAAATATTATTTCACTTTTTTTTTTGGTAACTGTTCCTTAAAAGACTTACTTTCTCCATGGATTGAATGGAAACTTAAAAGGCCAAATAACTTTCCCATGGTTATTTATTAAGAAACAATAGAGTTGGGATTTAAACTAAAATCGGATTCTGCTCTTTCCATAATGGTAGGCCATTTATTCTTGGATATAGATGAAGAGAAAAGTAAGAGAAAGCCCTATAGAACTTCTCTTTTCCTTCCCTACTCCTTTCTGAAAGAAGACCCCTTAATGTGGGGGAGTTAATTTAGGACTCGGCTAATGAATCACTAGACGAGAGAGGGCTCTATAAGTAGATTGGCAAGTAGGCAGGTAGGGAGTACCAGCCTCTGTCAGCCTGATGTCAACAGTGTTTTCAAAGAAAAGATGAGGAAAAAGAAGTTAATTTTTCATTCCTTGAGCTCAATTACCCATTTTACCTACATGTGTTTGTAGGTTAATATCTTTTTTTTAATCTCAATAGTATATGTGTATATATTTAATTTTTATTATTTAAGTATAGTTGATACACAACGTTATATTTCAGGTGCACAACATAGTAATTAGATAATTTTATACATTATATAATGCTCATCACTATAAGTATAGTTACCATCTATAGTACTTCTTAATCTCCTTCACTAATTTTTGCCCACCCCCCCCCCCACCCTCTTCCATTCTGGCAACCAACAGTTTGTTCTCTGTATTTATAAATCTGTTTTTGTTTGCTTGTTCATTTGTTCATTTGTTTTTTTTAGATTCCATATATGAGTGAAAGAATATGGTATTTGTCTTTCTCTATCTGCCTTATTTCATTTAGCATAATACCCTCTAGGTCCATCCATATTGTTGCAAATGGCAAGGTCTCAAACATCTTTTATGACTGAGAAATATTCTAGTATGTATATATACCGGATGTGGTATAGCACATCTTCTTTCTCCGTTCATCTATCTATAGACATTTAGATTGCTTCCATATCTTTGTTATTGTTAATGCTGCAGTGAACATAAGGGTACATATATCTTTTTGAATTAGTGTTTTTGTTTTCATTGGATAAATATCTGCTAGTGGAATTATCAGATCAGATAGTATTTCTATTTTTAATTTTGTGAGGAAACTTCATACTGTTTTCCACAGTGGGTGCACCAATTTACATTCCTACTAGAAGTGAATGAGTGTTCCCTTTTCACCACATCTTCACCAACACTTGTTATTTCTTGACTTTTTGATTTTAGCCTAGTGTGAGGTGATATTTTACTGTGATTTTGATTTTCATTTCCTTGATGATTAGCAGTGTTGAGCATCTTTTCATGTGTCTGTTGTCCATCTGTATGTCTTCTTTGGAAAAATGTCTGTTCAAGTCTTCTGCCTGGTTTTTAGTTGGGTTGTTTGTTTTTTGAGTTGAGTTGTTTATATAGTTTGGATAGTAATGCCTTATCAAATATACCATTTGCAAATATCTTCTCTCATTTGGTCGGTTGCTTTTTTGTTTTCATGGTTCCTTTTGGTGTGAAAAAGCTTTTTATTTTGATTTAGTTCCAATAGCTTAATTTTGTTTTTGATTCCTTTGCCCAAGGAGACATATACATAAATATACTGTTAAGGGCAATGTCTTTGAGATTGCTGCCTATGTGTTTTTTTGTTTTGTTTTGTTTTAGGAATTTTTTGGTTTCAGGACTCACATTTAGGTCTTATAATTCATTTTGATTTATTTTTGGTTTTGGTGTAAGAAAATGGTCCAGTTTTATATTATGTGTAGCTGACTAGTTTTCCCAGTACCATTTATTGAAGAGACTATCTTTTTCCTATTGTATATTCTTGCCTCCTTTATTTTAAATTAATTGACCATATAAATGTGGGTTTATTTCTGGGCTTTCCATCCTGTTCCATTGATCCATGTGTCTGTTTTTGAGCTGGTACTATACTGTGTTATTTACTATAGCTTTGTTGTATATCTTGAAATCTAGAATTGTGATACCTCTGGTTTTGTTCTTCTTTCTCAAGTTGCTTTGGCTAGTCAAGGTCTTTTGTAGTTCCATACAAAAGATTATTTGTTCTAGATCCATGAAAAATGCTTTTGGCATTTTGATAAGGATTACATTGAATCTATAGATTTCTTTGGATAGTATGGACATTGTAACAATACTAATTTTTCTAATCCATGAGCATAGTACATCTTCTATTTCTTTGTGTTATCTTTAATTTTTTTCATCAGTGGCTTATATTTTTCAGAGTACAGAGTATTTTTCACCTCCTTAGTTAAATTTATTTCTAGGTATTTTATTCTTTCTGGTGCAATTGTAAATGGATTTTTTAATATTTCTTTTTCTACTACTTTATTATTAGGGTATAGAAATGCTACCAATTTCTGGGTATTAATTTTGTATCCTGCAACTTTACCGAATTGATTTACTGCTTCTAATGGTTTTTTGGTAGCGTCTTTAGGATTTTCTATGTGTAGTATCATGTCACCTGCAAATAGTGACAGTTTTGCCTCTTTCTTACTTATTTGGATGCTATTTATTTATTTATTTATTTAATTTATATATTTCTTTATTTATTACCTACTGGCTGTGGCTAGGATTTCTAGTATTATGCTGAGTAGAAATGGCAAAGCAGACATCTTTGTCTTGTTCCTGATCTTAAAGGATAAACTTGTAGTTTTTTGCCATTGAGTTTGTTATTACTTGTGGGTTTGTCAAATATGGCCTTTATTGTATTGAGGTATGTTGCCTTTAAACCCACTTTGTTGAGAGTTTTTATCATGAATGGATGTTGAAACTTGTCAAATGCTTTTTCTGCATCTATTGAGATACTCATATGATTTTTATCCCTCATTTTGTAAAAGTAATGTATCATGTTCATTGATTTGTGGATATTGAACTATCCTTGCATCTCTGGAATAAATCCCACTTGATTGTGGTAAATGATCCTTTTAATATATTGTTGAAAGCAGTTTGCTGATATCTTATTGAGGATTTTTAGATCTGTGTCCACCAGGGATATTGGCTTATAGATTTATCTTGAAAACTATTATTAGTTTAGGAGAAAGAGAAGTATGCTTTAGTGGCTGGCAAGGGGATAGGTCTTTTCAGAAGCACCATTTTAGCTGAGTTATAAGCCATTTTATACAGAATGACTAACTCTAATGCTTACCCAATGCATAGGGTAGATATTTGACCAACAGTTTGTATCACAGGCATTGTGATTGAGACATATTTTTATAATACTCCAGACAAAAAAGAGATATGTATTTCTCATGATTAGTGAACAGAGCAGTTATTTTCTCCTTGACAAAAGATTGGACTTAAATATAGTTTGAGACCCATGAAGGACAGTTAAGTGGAAACACATGCAAATTTTAAAAATGAATGGCTTTCTTTAACTACCATAACCTAGAAGAAGGAGAAGAAAAGAGGCCTGGGGTATGGGTCTGCATACATACTGTCCACAGTTGGAGATATATGAACAAAATGAAGACCAAGTCACCTCACTTAACCTAGGGAACCTTCTTAACTAAATACAGTATTATCCTTCCAGGGAGTATCCCCTGTCCCCCAAGGGTAGTTGTCATTTGTGGCTATTAGATGAAAGAGGAAAAGACAGAGAAGCATCTTACAGAATTAACTTTGATTCCCTAAATACATTTTTTGGCATGTAAATAGAAAACCCCTAGAAGAAAAAAAAAAAACAAACAAAAACAAAGCAGAGCATATAAGTAAGGCTTTTTTAAGATAGGTAAATCATTTTCTTTTTAAATGAAATTCAGTTTGACTGCATGAAATATGAACAGTAATTAAATGCACAGTCTGAGGGCCTTCCATACTTTAAAGCACTTTCTTAAAAAAAAAAAAAAACAAGTACTCACCTCAGACAGGCCAATTACCCAAGAATGATGAAGTCAAGAGGAAAGTCGCTAAATTTCTTTACTTGAGTGATCACAACCCCAGCCCGTGATTAGTCCCCACGGCACCAGCAGGGATGTGGCAGGGACACTCACATTGGAAGACTTCAAATAGTCATTTCCTTGGTTAAAATAAAATCTGACTGCACTAAATAGACAGTTTTTAATCTCACTTGGACATCTGAAGATTTCTCAAGCTGTTGTTGGCTGTGGCAGAAACAAATTTTTCTGCTTTGTTGATTAAACCAGTGGTCTCCACCATTGCTTATCGGTCTGCAACGAGCTGTTCTTTTTAATTAAAAGTGAGCCACCACGAGAGAGCAATTAACAGCTAGTAATTACTGTGCTCTTCAGAACAGCAACATTTTGCCTTTCATTCCAATTATATAATGGACAAGTGGCTTTTTGATCTTCAAATTAGTGAGCTCTTGTCCTCCTTGTTTGGAGACAGAATTGGCAGGTTAATGATGGCCTGTGGGGGCACTCTTTCCTCTGACTGATGCGAGGTGAGAAACACTGGAAAAGAAGGCAGTGAGAGGTTTTCAAGAACTGCAGTTCCACCTTCATGATAAAGGCGGAAGAAGAGCCCTTATTTTCAGGAGGCTCTGATGAAGAGT
The DNA here is from genome assembly GCA_028646485.1 of Cryptoprocta ferox. Lineage (NCBI taxonomy): Eukaryota > Metazoa > Chordata > Mammalia > Carnivora > Eupleridae > Cryptoprocta > Cryptoprocta ferox. The sequence goes on from CM053573.1 coordinate 91,061,501, forward strand.
AAAAATAGGCTTACATGGAGCCTACAAAAAGCATCATGGCTTCTCCTTCTTCCTATCCTCCAGCAAATGATGATCATGTTTTAAAATGTGAAAAAGTCAAGTTAGACTCTAATGCTTTGGTATGCCTTTGATAGACATGAAATATCACATGTTCGCAAAAAATACTTGCCCTCAGGTTAGACACAGATTTGAACTTGAGTTAAATTTATTTTAACGACTATGAGAATTTCAGGGCATCATATCCTTTTGATACAATGGAATCTTATCTTAATGGATAATTTATTACTAGATCTTGTATAAATACTGATGTTATAAATAGAGGAAGTTAGATGTTATTATTTTCCTATATCTAAGCTCTGCTCTTCATTTAACAGTACAGTATAGAGGGAGCTCTACCATATTGCAGAACACTCATGAAGTAATTGCTTCCCATGACTCTACCTTTTGGGCATAGCCTCTGTTTTGGACTAGTCATTTGTTGCAGATGCAAAAATGTAGGTGTGATCACCCAACTGTGCTTCTGTGTTTTACTTATATGTTCATGTTGAGAACATGATAGTCATGGTAATTCTGTAGCCACAAATTGCTACGTGGGGCTGGTTGGTAATGGGGACACTTTTGTTGAGTATGGACTGAAAACAAATGGTGCAATAGGAAAAGGTATTTGAAATTGTGAGTGTGGAATCTAGCAAATGAGCTCTTTTCAGTGATGTTACATGAAAATAGCATGCAATAGAATTATAGTATGTGCACATAACAGCCATGATGTAATCTTTTAAGATATTTGAAAAACCTTTTCTTAATGAGGAATATAGCAGTTAACCAAATAGGAAAAATAACTACACTCATATATGTTTAAATCTCACCACAGGAGATCTTCATTAAGCACTTTGCTGATATAATTCTTGGTTGCTTTGTTTTAGCATCTTCATGGGGATAGAGCCCCAGTTGAAGTGAGTATAACCTAGCAAAGTTGAATCTCTCTCCCCTAAACACCAAGTGTGAGCAGCCTTTCCATTAGGTTGTGCAGTCATTCAAGTGAACTATTGTCTCCTTTTCCCAGAAAAGGACACAACTGGGCCATTTTCAGAGATGGTTGTAAGCTTAAATCTGGTTAGTAACTTGTGGAATTCATTTTTGGGATGGCTAGACATGAGTAGACATTCAACATATAGCTTTAAACAGATTTTTACATATTGAAACAATTGATACTATTACAAGAACGATATTCACCACCATGCCTCATTAACACCTTGGCCTATGTTACAGCACTACTAGATGATGTTTTGAAATCACACTTTCTTCTTGCCAACACAAATACCATATACTTTGCTCATGAACTAAAGTTTTGGATCCAGATGGAAAAAATAAGCTTAGGTGTGTCTCTTTTCTCTTAACTGCTAAAGGTTTTAAAGAAATATTCTACATAACAATCATTTTGCATTTACTCTTAGGGTATGCATACTCGTGAAGGATGGGATATTGAACTTGAGATGTATACATCTGTTAAAATGGAAATTTTGATTGATATAAGTTAAACTTCTTGGAGAGAAGTGTATCAGAAGGGCAAAGAAATTCAGGAGAGAAAGTAAAGGTCCCTTTTCCCTTGTAAACCTAACAGGATTTCTGGACTTTTTCAAAATGCAAGACTTTTCTGGCTCAAAGTGTTGTATCAAATGGGGGTAAATTTGGTCATTTCACTCATTGTAGTGTTTGAATCCTCTGTATAACATATGCATCTTGTGATTTTCCAAATCCTGAATATAAATTGAGTTTTTCTGTTGATTATAATTTATGCAGTGCTAGGTATCACAGAGTCTATGATACAACTAAACTTTCCTTTGTCTGAGCCTTTGGAAATTGAAGGGGTAAGACCTAGATCTTCCCAGTGTTTCCAAGAGGGTATATGGTATTCATGGAAAGAATATAGATGCCAGATTGTAGTTTTATCATTTTTCAGTTTTGTGAACTTGGGCAAGTTATTTAACATCTCTAAATCTCAACTCCCTCATTTTAAAATGGGATATTGGTACTGACCCTGTAATGCTGTTGTGAAGATTTAATAACATAACATGTACATAAAGTGCCCAATGAATTTCCTGGCACATGGTAGGTACTCAAATCATGGTAGCCATTATTGTTGTTGCTGTTCTCAGTTCACTTAGTTTTCAGTATCTTTTTTTAATATGACATCTGAATTCAGAAAAAAAAAATATTTGGGAAAGTCAGTCCATCAGTAGTAGACATTGATGAGCCAATATTTGAAACACATGGTATATGATTTTTTTTCTTATAAGAATCTGAAAATTTCACTGAAGGAAATAGATTTTTCTAACAGGTTAATGAGCATATTGTGACTATCCCAAATTAGATTATCCTTCATTGTTCTTTTCCTGAAGGAATCTTCCTCCTATAATGATTTTGTAATATACATATATTTTACATGTTCATTTATTTTTGAGAGAGAGAGAGCAAGCATAAGCAGGGGAGGGCAGAGAGAGAGGGAGACAGAGGATTTGGAGCAGCCTCTGTGCCGAGAGTGGAGGGCCTAGTGCAGGGCTCAAACTCATGAATTGTGAGATTATGACCTGAGCAGAAGTTGGACACTAAACTGACTTAGCCCTCCAAGCACCCCTACTCTTATAGTGGTTTTCAATTTTAAAGACATTTTCACCATTGGAAAATCAAGCTCCATTTAAAAAAATTGTTGGATGATCATCTTTATCTTTGTGGCAAAGTAGAAAGAACACTGGATTAGGAGTCTTGAGGTCACCACTCTCTTGCTTGTTTAGCAACTCTGGGAAAAGTCATTTAACATTTCTGCATTAGAGATGCTTAATGTGTAAAACGGAATTTTAGGGTTCTCTGGTGGCAAGCAACAGAAACTGGCTCTGGCTAACTTAGGCCAAAGGAAATTTCTTGGAATGGTATGGGAGCACACAAAATTGAAGGAGGGCTGGAAAACCAGGCTTGTAAATGGGGGAGTAGTCAAGGTGTCTCCAAGAAGGTTGGAGAATTTTGATAAGTCACGAAGCTGAAGGAATCTGATCTGGATTTTACTGCTCAAATGAAAGTCTCTAAATATTTCTAGTGTCTTTGATCCTCTGCTCAAGATTCATATTCACAGAAAGGACCCTAAAGATTGGCCTAACTTGGCTAACATGCCAACTTGTAGGAAGGGGATATAATTTTGATTCCAGTTCCATGTCTATGTCCAGTGGGTGAAGGGTAAAGCCTCAAAAGGACATCACAGCACTCTAGGAAAGATACGTGGATCCTGGGATGCAAGAAAACAACAGTTGTTAACTACACTGAAGATCATAAATGATTCTGCTTTTCCTATAATTTGTGAATGTTACTTTAAGTATCATAGGTGGCAATGTTAAATAACATCTAATGCGGGGGGTGGTATTATTATTACCAGTTATTCCTTGTGGATTTTGTTCATATAATTTGTTAAGTGGCTGACCCAGCACTCATATTATGTAGTTTCTTCTGGACAGCATTATATCCTTAAACATAATTATACATTTAAAAAAAAACCCCAAAACTTGAGTATAATTATGGAAACCAACCTTGCTAATTGAAATCTTGAATTCATTCTCTATTTGAGGATCAGAGCTAATCCAGCTCTCCAGCTAATCTTAATGAGAGCTAAGGTATCTATAAGAAATGAATAAATTCTTTGTTAGATTTCATTTTTTTAATTTTTCCTTTTTATATTTTTATTTTAATTCCAGTTCACATATACTGTTATATTTGTTTCAGATGTATAATCTAGTGATTCAACCATCCATATATCACCAGGTGGTCATCAGGAGAAGTGTACTCCTTAATCCCCATCACCTATTTCCTTTGTTAGATTTTAAACAATGATTTTTGGTAAATAATCAGCCTTGTCATTATAAATCTTGTCAATAGCATAAGTAAGGATGTGTTCATGTTGTTAATAATAGCCTTGCTTCTTGAACCGAATACAGCAATAGGAATTTACAGAAATGGCACTTAAAATATTTTATTTGCAATATCCAAATGAGTATTCCAGAGTTCAGTAAAAACATGGCCTTCAATGAGATTTTTTTTAAATCAGTGAGGATAAAAATACTAAGTAGAACACCACTGTACCTTGAGTATAAAAAGTATACTCAAAAAAGTATAAAAAAATTTCAGTAATTTATTAGGAAATTCAGTAGCCATGTTTTTCACATTTTTAATTTTTTTAAATTTAGATATTTCTTTTCTGATCTTTAGCCCTAGTGGTATAATAAACTACAAATGAGATACAGGAAATAGGAAGTCTGTTAGTGTTCATTACATTATACAGAGTCAGGCAGAATGGAATGATTAATATGCTTGACTGAACCCAGGCATGCATATTCAAACTCTAAGCAAACCTCCAGATTACTCAGTTATTATTGGAAATTTGAGAATAATACTTTTGAATGAGTGTTTTTATTGAATCAGGAGAGGCTTAATTGTTAGGTACTTTAATATAGACCTTAACAGAAAGAGAAATGAGTTATATTCCTGAAGATTCCATGGACAAATGCATTGATTTTATAAAAGCCTGGAAAATGACCAAATTTAACTTAATTTCTGCTTCAGTTAAGAACAAATTGATTTTCCTTGAACTTTTAGAGCTTTTCTTTAGTCCCATTGGGACTTTACTATTTTAACAACTATTGTGAAATGTGAGTGGAAGAGATTAGTTCATATAATCAGATTTAAGCCTGGTGTTTTATAAGCAACATGTTGTATGATTACACATGTAATGCTACACATTGACATTTGGTTAGGTAAATAATTAAACCTAATATCCACTCAACTAAAACTGGTTCTGTATTTGATCAATTACATAGGGTTTTGGAAGACTTCTTTAAAATTATATAATTGCTTATTAATTGAATCCATATAAAGATAAATTTAAGTGAAAATACAAAAATTTTAAAACATTTGTTTTCCTTGATACTAAGGCAACACAAAATAATACATGTTCACTATAGAAACTATTAAAAAGATTAGAAAAGAAAATGTCACCCATAATCATGTCACCAAGAGACAAGTACCACTATTGTTTTGAAGTATTTAAAATTCTAATTTTGAATTGTTTTTCTCTATATATATGTCTATTTTAAAACTATAGTTTTGTTTGTTTCTTTAGACATGAACAGGTTTCATCTGTACACTTTATTCAAAACTGAACAATAAAGGATTGAAAATTCTAAAAAGTTTTTTTAAGTTTATTTATTTTGAGAAAGAGAAAGAGAGAGAGTGAGCAAACAGGGGAGGGGCAGAGAGAGGGTGAGAGAGAGAATCCCAAGCAGGCTCCACAGAGCTTGACTACGGGCTCGAATGCACGAACTGTGAGATCATGACCTGAGCCGAAATCAAGAGTCAGATGGTTAACTGACCAAGCCACCTAGGTGCCCCACGGATTGAAAATTTTAAAAGGACATCATACTTAGAAAAGATAGAGGGGGCTGTACCCATTAGATAGCCTAATCCACTGCTATCATGAAATACATGGCCAGATGTTATCACTGGCTTTATTGAGTGTGATGTATCCACTTTTATTTCACTTTCAGATATGTCTTCTAACAGTTTCCATTGGTAGGCCTTAGTGATCTAATAAGTAGGCTCTTTCTAATATTTTTATTCAGTTATTTTAAGTCTTGTTCCTTATCCTACTAATTATTACATAGATTTTAAGAACTATAAAATGTAAGTGATTGAACAGAGTGCTGTGTGATCTGGAAATTCAAAACTATTCCCATTATTGACTGTAAAGCAAAGTTTGTAATTTTAACAAGATGTTTTTGTCTTTTCTGGAGATAACACATGGGGCTAGAAGATCATAAGGAAGAGAGCTTCAGAAAATGTTACCAAACTCTATATTTTATTCCCATTTCTCTAGTGGCTACCTTTTACTTCACATGTATTATAATTTTTTATTTGAAAAAAGTCTACAGTTTATATTGCTAATTTCCTTTCATGAAAGATAAAGACTCTTAGTACATTTTAGAACATCTTTCTGATTTCCCTTACTGTTTTCTAGAATTTTACTTGTAGTTTCTTTTAAAACTATCAATACTTCAGATATTTCAGTCTGTTTTGCTGATATAGTTGCTCACCACTATTCCTTGTGTTTCTTTTCTTTCTTTTTTTCCCTTAGGTTGAAGTATATAGTTTAATATCTCTTCTAGCATTAATTCATGAATAATTAGCTTTTGTAGTCCTTGTAAGTCTGGAAATATCTTTCTTTTGCCCTGTCTCTTGAATGATGGTTTGAATGGATATGGAATTCTGGTTCAGTTATTTTTCCTTGGTACTTTGAAGTTATGTCTCCATTCTTTTTTAGCAGCTCTGGTTGTTTAGGAGATAATTCTGTCATCCCAATTATTCTCCTTTGTGGGTAATCTGTCTTTTCCTCTCTGAAGACATGTAAGATTTTTCTCTTTAACCTTGATTTTTTGAAGTGTCACTATCATGCCTCTGGGTTTGGATTTTTCTTTTTTGATACTGCTTGTGACTCTTTCAGGTCTCTCTCTCTCTCTTTCTCTCTACATATACATTTTATTCTGGAAAACTTTCAGCCATGATTCTTCAAATATTGCCTCTCTTCTATTCTCTTTCTAATATATACACATACACATATACATATAAATATACATATTAATATATTCATATATATATTCTCACATCTTTTAACTTCTCTTTATTTCCTTATCTCTTTACATCCTGTGTGATTTATTCAATTCCATCTTCAAGTTTATTAATTTTCTCTTCAGCTCTGTCTAGTTTACTCCATATTGCATATTTTAAGGTTTCCAATTGGTTCTCTCTCATAACTAATGTTGTTTCATAATCCTGCATTTGTTGCATTGATGCTAATCCTCTTTTTCCTCTTTGAGAATTTTATTTTAGTTTATTTTTGGAGAGAGAAAGAGAGCTTGCGAGTGGGGGAGAGGGCAGGGGTATAGAGAAAGAGAATCCTAAGCAGGCTCCACACTCAGCATGGAGCCTGATTCAGGGATCGATTACCTGATCTTGGGATCATGATGTGAGCCGAAAGCAAGAGTCTGATGCTCAACTGACTGAGCCACCCAGGCACCCTGTCTCTGAGAATTTAAACATCATTATTCAAAAGTTCTTTTCAGGTTACTTAGTTACTTCTGCTTTTTGTATAAATTTTTCTTTCTATTGGGCTTGTTGATTGTCTTTTACAGTGCAGATTCTCTTTTACGAATTTAGTTTTTTAAGAGCTTATCTTGTGTGGGAATGTTCTTCAGCATCTTCTTCCCTGTATGGCATTTCAGTAGTTGTCTCAGTTGCCCCAGGTCTTATGATAATGAGAAGAAAACAGTTTTGCCCTCTGTACAGAAACAGGGAATGCAGTTATAACTCTGACTTCATGCAGGGTACTTGGTTCATGTGTGGGACATGTTTAGGTCCTTTCTTAATGAGCACTGAAACATGCCTACTGTTCATTTTTGGCCAGACCCTTCATTGTTGTAGATTAACTTTTCCTTTATAGGCCACAGAAAACTCTCTTGCTTGCTCGTGAACAGGATTTTACTTTCAAATGTTTTAAAAATAGTTATCCATTATTTCTTTTTGAATAGGGGCAGTTTTGGCCTGCGCTTACACTGCCATTTTTGTCTGTTATCTTTCATGGAATTTAAATTTAAATTTTATTAAGCTTTTGTTTTAGATAGACATTTTCCACGAAGGTAAAATGTGTTTTTACAATTTTTTTTATTATTTCAGGATATGATATGTTCAAATTCCATTTAACTGAGGTGGAAAAAATAATTGGGAACATTGGGACAAATTGTGTATTTTGTCACCCTGGACTCCAGACTTCCTTAGGGTAAATATTCATGATGAAGAATCAATAGAGAGAATATTCATATCTTAAGGAATAAAAATAAAGGGTATATTCAGTTGAAATTTGAAGGGGTTTTAAAAAAACTAGAGAAGAGAAAATGTAAAATAATAACTCCCCCTTTTCAGCTGATTTACCAGTCATAATTCAAATATTTCTGAGGCCGCATACAGAATATATGGGGAACCTTGGCTTAAGACACAAAACAAAACAACACCAAAACCTCTCTTTTGGACTTTATTCAGTAAATAGTGAGATAGTTACTAAAGCCTGCATATGGGGCTTTTGTGCTCATTCACTCAACAAACATACTGGCCTCATATGAATTGAAGCTGAACTTTATTTAGACATAATGGAGAGCCATTGGAATGTCTGAAATGTGAAGAGATACAATCACAATTGCACTTTAGGATGTTTAATTTGGCAAAAGTATGCAAGATGAATTGTAACAGAAAAAACTGAAGATTTGGAGAGCTGGTTAGTGGGCTATTGCAAAAGAAACACTGGGAGTAAATGGCAAGGACCCAGACTAGGCCGTGGCAATAGGAATCAGCAGGACTTGGTTGCTGACTGTATGTGGGAAGAAGGGAGGCAGGAGAAATCAAATATGAATTGGTAGATGGGGAGAACAATGCTGCCATGAAAGAAATTGCAAAATCAGACTGCAAGGAGTTAAGGAAATAAAGACTCTGCCCATTTTGACAAGTGAATTTATAGACTCTTTTGTCGGGGGGTGTGTGGGGGGGGGACAGTGGCAGGGAAAAGGAGAGAAATTGGATAATAGGATAATAAGGGATAGAGGGCCAAAATCTTTCTTAAAGTTTATGCATAATTGGCCATGTTTTATGTAATATAATCTATTTTATATGGGTTCCAAAGAAAAATGCTCAGTAGTCATCATAGTTACCTATAAATATGTATTCATTACTATGCATTTAGAAAATGGAATCAAGAAAATGCCATTATTTTCCTTCTGATTGTCACATGATTTGGATTTTCCACTGAAGTTCAACCAAAAGTCAGCTTGGGATCTTAGGCATGAACCAAGACATGGAAATGGTTAGGTTCAACCGTGTTCTAGGAAAGGCTTCATGATGGAGATGGAATTAGATACCAAATGAAAGAATTTGGAGTCATTGCAGGGTTATCTCCAGCCTGAGGGGAAATGGCCAGTCAGGAAGGGCACCTGGCACAAGAAAGCCAGAGCAGCAGCCTGCTGATAACCCTCAGAAGAGCAGCCTTCTCTTTAAGGAAGTAACAGAATTGGCTTCCTGCAAAAACATGTTAACTTGACAATTCACTTGATCTCATATGAGGTGTGGATAACGGTGATCCTTAAAAAAATGAGACAGTTTTAGCAAACTTGAGGAAATCCCTTATTCTGGTTACAAACACCACAAATGTTTTATAACTCAAGCTCTCAGCCAAGGGATAATAATAATTTCCATATGCAAGTCTGGTTCTAACATGGGAATATGTTTCCAAAGATGGGTGGGGTGTCTCTCTTCAAGGGAATCTTTAAGTCTCTTAGAGGCAACTGCCTATCTGCTGAATTCCAGTTGACTCCTGTTAGACTCTGCAGATGCCTAATGTGTTTTTAGTGGTGTGATATTCTGCCATTGACCATGGCAGCATTTTCTTTGCTCTTTACTTTTCCCATAACCACTGTGCTTTCTCTTGTTTGAAAAGGCCCTGGTATAATAGTTCTATATATCCAAGGGACTGGATTTGCATGTCCCCATTTGCTTTTCATGCTCATGACTTACAACTGTAGTCAACCCCTTTTCTGGCAGTGTCATTATGACACTTACTACGTGCCTGGCACTGTTCTCGCCAAATGCTCACATCAGTTCTATGATGCAGTTCTATTATTATCTCAGAGACTCAAAGAGGAGTCCCAAGTTGCTGCAAGTTCCCAGCTTGTAAGTGGCTGGCCACCAATCACTGTCACTGTGCCATGCTGCCTCCTTTAAGTACAACCTGGCTAATGGTTTTGAAACTGAGGAGCTTCTGAGAACAATTGGTTCATACTTCTCTGATTGTTGAGAGCAATATCCAAACTACCAATGTATTCAGGATCAGGTCACTTAGCCTCACTTGGAAAGTCATAGGAGTAAGGGGCACTTGGGTGGCTTAGTCAGTTAAGCATCTGACTTCAGCTCGGTTCATGATCTCATGGTTCCCGACTTCGAGCCCCAAGTTGGGCTCTGTGCTGACAGCTCAGAGCCTGGAGCCTGCTTAAGATCCTGCATCTCCCTCTCTCTGTGTTCTTTCCCCACTTGTGCTCTGTCTCTCTCTCAAAAAAAAAATAAACCTTAATTTTTTTTTTAGAATGAATATTGGAGATACGATGGATGTACTCTTGTTTCTCCATCTTTCATGGATACTTCTTTCATAGTAGCACTTCTTTGTAATTGAAAAGCTATTTCCACTCAAGAAACAATGAACCTTTTTAAAAAATGTAGTGTCTTCTCTCTTTTCCCTAAAAGAACCAGGCATAGGTTGGCACTGAAAAGATGTCCATATAAAATAAAGACTAATTGTGGCTCAGAATATTTTAATGTGCTGTGTTTAGAAATAATTACAAAAAATAAAAACTTAAGTGAATATTATATTAACATTGAAATTTTCCATACCACTGAACTATCTGCCCCTCTATCCTTGCTCCCCCCACCATGTACATTTATAGTCTGTTGTGATGAGATTCTACCTTTTCCACCACCCAGGCTTATCAGAGCTATAAACCGGTCACATATTTCACAGAAGCTTAAAGATACGTGGAGAACTTGGATAGGGTCCAGAGGAGAGCAATGAAAATGATTAACGGGTTGGAAAACAGCACTGATGAAAAAAGATGAATGGAATCAGGATTACTGGTATTGAGAAGGTTTAGAGGTGACTTAGGAACTGTCCTCAGCTGTGTGAAGGACTATGAAGAGAAGCATGGTGACCAAGTGTCTTCCAAATCCATCTCATAGAAGGGGAAAAGTGACAAAGCTACAGCAGGATGGATTTAATCAAATGTGAGTTTCAAATAGGATTTTCTTCTCCATCCTCACTATTGCCATCTGTCAACTCATTTCCATTCCTTCTATCATCAATGAGGAAATTTTTAATGAGAAAGTTGAAGGTGAATGGCACCATGGGTGGGACAGTTTAATATATAAAGAAAAGCTTTCTTCCTAGTAAGGCAGTGATTCTCAGATGGAAATTTGGAATAGCAGGAGGAATCAGAATTATCAGATGTGGAGACTTTACAAAATACAGATGCTCAAGGATCCATCACTAGCCTCTACCTTCCCTTGAAAAATAACTGCCTTAAAATATTATGCTTTTACTTAGTTAATGCAGGTAGATGAAAGGAGGAAGATTTCAAGTGTTTACAATAAGATTTCAATGATGAGAATATTCAGTGGGGTATTCTGATTAGCTGGCCATTTTAGTTAGTTAAGGATTAATTTATTTCAATGCTTATCCTTGAGAATGTTTTGAAAATATTTTTTATCTGTCCCCTGCTTTAATAGTGTCCTTAACAGTTAGAACTTGTGGCACCTGACTTCATGAGAAGGATTTTTGCAAGGAAGAGTGTCTTAGATTGAGTTTGAGGCATTTGGGTGTCTCAGTCAGTTGAGCATCAAACTCTTGATTTTGGCTCAGATCATAATCCCAGGGTTATGGGGATCTAGCTCTGAGTTGGGCTCCCTGCTGAGCATTGAGCCTGCTGAAGATTTTCCCACTGCCCCTCTCCTGCTCATATTCTCTCTCTCTCTCTCTCTCTCTCTCTCTCTCTCTCTCTCTCTCAAATTAAAAAAAAAAGAGTGAAGCAAAGGGTGTGCTTTGTATTTGGGGTAGTACCATGCCTTTGGGAGCTTGAGAGGATGAACTGAGCAGTGTTGACTCTCAACTTCTTAATTTTACCTATACGCTTACTTTCTGAAGATGTTTCCTCTCAAAAATTCATCATATGAATCACAAGAACAAAATCACTTAAAATTAAATACTCCCTTTGGGTAGTAAGAACTGCTATTAGTCCCATATTTTACATTATAAAGTGGAGGAAATAAAATACAAGGAAAGCAGAGAAGACCGTTACACCACGAGTAGTCACGTTTTTGTGTTATAAGAAGGGTGTATAATCATCACAATTATTTTCTCTCAAAAACTCCACCTGGTTGAGCTATCTCAAGCTTCCTATCTACCATCAAAGGTGATTGCTGCATAAATCTGTATGCTTTCCTACCGTTTAAGGCTATGGGTACTTTGATTAATTTAACCACATGTTACTGTCAGGTTGAACACATTCATCTTCTGTTCAAAGTGTATGCTCGTCAATCTCTCCAGTGTTCCATCCCTTCAGGCCTTATTTCATCACATTTAAGGAGAGTCTTTCCTGCCTGTCTTTATCTTGTTAGGCTTTCAACAGCTGAAGTGGAATCTTCATTCTCTCATTCTTGCTGTCAAGCCTTCTTTAACATGCTTGCCACTTTCCCTATTCATAAAATGTCAGAGTTGCCTCTGTTTCACACAGCATTATATACACAGTCAAATGTTAATACAGATTAAATCATTTTCCATCTGAGGAGCTTACCCTGCACATATTTTTTTTTTGTAAGAATTTGTTACACTGCTCAAAGCAGAGTGCAATGTTCATCATCAGATTGGAAGGGAGCTGCAAAGTAAAGGAGGCAGCTTGTGGTTTTGTTACTAGTGGGAGCTCCAGGTGCTGTCCCAGATGGGAGAAGCACCATTCAGGTCTTGTGAGAGATTGAAAGTTCAATTATTTATTTCAAAGGTGAGGAAAATAAGATGACATAGTGTTGCACAGATATTTAGAGTCAGGTTTTATAAGGCATGCTACTTGATCAAATAAACTATAACATATAACTTACTTGCGAGCTCTGTTTTTGAGCCCCAGTGCTGGCCTCTAGCTAAAAGGTCTTTTTGAATGAATGAATGAGTGAATGAATGAATTGCAAGGTATGGTTGTGGGCAAAGGAAAAATGATAGGATCTGATGCCTTAAATATATATTCACAAAAGTTTTGGTGCTTGAATAGCAAGATTGCATATTCTGACTATTGCTTTCTACTCTATTAAAATATGAAAAGAGAGATAGGTATGCTTATGTTTCTAAATTTAGATTGTTTTCAATGGTTACTCCATTTAATATTATATCTCCAAAACTAGTATTATAGATAAGAAGTATTATATAATAATAGTATTCAACACATACATGTTAAATAGCTCTATTTACCTTGATCTTTTACATTATTTTGTGATTCTGTGCTTTTCACAAGTAGTTATTTTACATTTCCTACTTAGATTGCAAATATATTAAAGGCAGAGATTTTAAAAAATTGCTTTTTACATTTATTTATTTTTGAGAGACAGAGTGAGACAGAGTGAGAGCAGGGTAGGAACAGAGAGAGAGGGAGACACAGAATCTGAAGCAGGCCCCAGGCTCTGAACAAGCTGTCAGCACAGAACCTGATACGGGGCTTGAACCCACAAACCATGTGAGATCATGACCTGCGTCGAAGTTGGACACTCAACCGACTGAGCCACCCAGGCACCCCTGAAGGCAGAGAGTTTTATATGTGATTCCTGAGTAGAAATTCCAGAATGATCTGTGGATGACAAATTGTGAGACTGGCTAAACCTATATAGCTTTGAAATTGGGAGCACAGGAGTGAATAGAAAAGTGACCCTCTTATTCAACAAGTTGTGCTGTCATACAATCAATTTGACTGATGTCATCACTGAATTTACTGACATGGCTGTATTTTGCATTTCATAAAGAGCTCATTTCTTACCTCCCAACTTCCTCTCACTCCCACTTAGCCACAAAACCCAAGTATCCTCGTATATATTTTCAACATTATGCAACTCTTCCTTTCATATTCTCTTCCTTTCAAGTTACTCTTCCTTTCAAATTCTTCTCAAAGTTGGTGGAGTTATGCCACTGACCCCAGAAAACTGAAAGCATGTCTGTGCTGAGGAGAATGGAAGACAATAATATTAATGCATCACATTGGAAAATTAAAAAGTATTTTTAAGGATGCTAGTCTCAAATAAAAGTGTTGTTACATACTTAAATATGGTCTGTGCATGATTTACTGAGCTAAACAAAAGCAAGGAAAGGTGTAGCAGAAATGGGTGGAATTACATTACTTCCTGAACCAGAAAGAGAATAATAACTTTTATTTTCGTAATTGACAGTCAATGAATGTGACTAGAGTCACAGCACGTTGTCCTTTTAGTGTTGGACAGCTTCTCTTTCTCACTGGAACATGAAACTGGAAGAATTGATGGAGAAAACTCAAAAGGTATCATGTAATCCCTAAATGTACCTGAGGTCGCTGCAAATATCTTCCCATAATGCTGGTTTTGTTGGTTGGGCTAGGCTGTGGCTGGTAACCGAATGCCAATGATGTTCCTACACAAGCGTTCCCCAAACATTGGCATATGGTCTCTTCCTGGTCTATTATTAGGAAGTTTTCACTGTTCTAAGGCAAATGAGAAAAATGTAGTTATTCATAAGATAAATTGATTTCATTTAAAAGACTTATTTATTCTGAGGGTATTTTTAATTTTTCTGTTATAATGCTTTCTGTTTTGTGAACCGATGTTAAGTGTGTGTGTGTGTGTGTGTGTGTGTGTGTGTGTACAATTTATTTATTTTACTTATTGATATTTGGAGTCTTGGTCTGGAAATCACCCCCTTGGAGGCTTTTTCTAGCATCATCCCTTGTCCACACCCATGAAACCTGGAAGAAATGCCAGGTTTCTTGGTTAGGATGCTTGTGTTGCGTGGATCAACTTTGGTTGGCAAATGTGTGGAGTGGCTCTAAGGGCTGAGTCCAGGAAACCCTCAGGTGGGCAGGATTTTTAGGTGGAAATATCTGTTTCCTTTTCTCTTGGTCTATATTCTTAATAATTTGTTTTATTTTAAATTATGAATGCTTCAAGTACATGAAAAAGAATAGGATAAAATATCTGTATATCCACATATTCAGATTTTGCATATTTGCTAACTAACTCTTAAAAGAAATAAATAGCAAGAAATAGAAAGGAACAAATAGGAAGAAATAAATAGAGAGAAATAAAACATAAGAGATATAGGTAGAAACCCATTCTTCTCTGATATCCTGGAGTGGGTGTGAGGTATTTCCACATTCACGTTTATACTATTACTACATATATCCTACCATAAACTATATATAACCTTTTGGTATGTTTAAAAAATGTACATAAGTGGTATTCTACTGTGCATCATTTGCTTTTCAATTTGCTTTTATTCCTAAAACATTTTGTATTTGATATTAATTCATGCTAAGAAATGTCCAACAGATTCATTCATTTTAACTGTTGTATAACACTCTATTTCATGAATACACCACAGTTGATTAATTTGTTCTTCTTATAAAAAGCTGGGTTTTTCTGTTTTTCTGCTATCAAAAACAGTGCTGTACTGAGCATCTCTTTTGGGCTGTCTTGTGCAAACGTATAAAATTTTTTCTAGAGTGAATAAATACCTAGAAGAGAAATTGCTGGGTCATGGTTTATGTGCATCTTAAAATTCGCCAACTAATACCAGTTTGTGATTGTACCTTTCACACTGCCAATAGCAGGTTTTTTTAAAAAAAATTATATATTCGGTGGGGATCCAATTTTTTCCTTTTTTGTATGGCTAACTAATGTTCTGGATCTATTTATTCAATAATTCATCTTTCTTCCACTCATATACTAGGTTCCCACAAATGTGTGTGTCTGTTTCCAGGATCTCTATTCTGATCATTGGTCTCTTTCTTTGTCCTGATGCAATTAACACCGATTTTTCAAATTGCCACAGTTTTACAGTTAGCCTTGACATCTGTAAGGCAAATCTTTTTGTCTTCTCCACAATTGTCTTAGTCATTTGTACTTCCATATGAATGGTAGGATCAGTTTGTCAGGCTTTACTAAAAATCCCATTATATTTTAAATGGATATAACTTGCTACTTTTCCATCTGTTCTCTGGAATGGTTTTTATAAGATGGGATTACTGGTACTTAAAGGTTTGTTAAAAACTCCTCTTTAATACTAGATTAATGTGTTTTGGGGCCCAGTTAAATATTACATTTAATTTGATTACATAAAGTTTTTTAATGGGTACATTTGGATTTGCTTCTTGAGTCAACTTTAGTAAGTTTTATTGGTCTAAGCAATTATTCTTTTGTCTAGATTTTCAAATTTATTGGCATAAATTTGCTTATAGTATTTGGCTAAGCATTTAAAAATCTGTTTCTGTATGTCTCCTTTCAAATTACTATGTTTTTACTTTTGCCTCTTTCTTTTTTATTAATCCAAATGCCAAAATTTTGTGTTTTATTAGTTTTATAGGCGTCTTCTCTTTTTTTGAAAATATCTATTTTTTAAAATTCTGCTGGCCTTTTTATAAATTTTTGAATTGACTCCTTATGCACTGGTTTTCATTTGCTTCATTTCTAATATAAACATTTAAGGCTATAAATTTCTTCTAATATTGGTTAAGCTACTTTCCACAAGTTTTGATATTTAATGTTCTCAATATTTTTAGTTTAAAATATTTTATAATTTCAAAATGATTTATCTTTGGACCCACATATTATTTCATATGCTTTAAAATGTCTAAGCATATGATATTTGTTAGATTTTTATCACTGATGTTTATTATACTGTGCTTTTGGTGGGTAATGTGGCAAATCTTATAAACGTATCACATGAGCTGGAAAAATAATTTTGGGGTACAGACTTTTTTATATACTTGGTAGATCAAACTTGTCAATTATGCTGTTCAAATCTTGTGTTGCTTATCATTTGGTCTTTATTAATTATTGAGAGAGATGTGTTGAATTTTGCTATTAGGATTGTGAACTTAAAATTACTTATTATAATTTTGTCATTCTTTGCTTCATGGTTAAGATATTAAGGACCTACAAATCCAAAATATGGTATTTTCTTGGTAGAGTTTTCCTTTTGTCATTTTCTAATAATTAGGGAATATTGACTTTTGCTTTGAAGTTTACTTTGTTTTCTGTTATTACAACTACTCTAGCTTTCTTTTGGTTACATCTTTTTTCGTCTGATTCCAAACTGAGTCTTGTTTTTTTTTTTTTTTTTTTTTTTTGCGTGTATCTCTCCTAAGCAACATATAGTTGGATTTTGCTTCTTAAATAAAATCTGTCCTTTTTTTTGGTCCATTTATACCTGTCATAATTAGGAATCTGCTTGGATTTATTTCTTTCATCTTATTTTCTGTTTTAAAGTTGCTTTGCTTTTGGCTCCTTCCTCCCTCCCTCCTTCCCTTCTTTCCCTCCCTCCTGCCTCCTCTCTCTCTCTCTCTCTCTTCCTTCCTCCCTTCTCCCCTCCCTCTTTCCTCTTTCTTTCTTTGCTTTTTCTTTCTTAATTTTCTTTCTTTCTTTCTTTCTTTCTTTTTTCCTCTACTTCTTTTTTCTTCTTTCTTGCTCCCTATAGAATTGGCAGAATTTTCTTTAGTTTTTCTTCTCTCCTCTACTATATTCAATTTGCATTTTTTAAAATAGGCACTTTTAAATGTGCATGTTTAACAAAGTCTCACATTAAACAATATTGACCCTCTTTCTGAAAGGTGTGAGCACTGCAGAACCCAGTAAGTCAGATTGTCCTCTTTGCCCCCCAGCTTACAAGTTAATTGCTGCCTGGGGTTTTGGCGCCATCTTGTACTTATGACCTCTGAACAAGTCATGGTTACTGATGCAATTAGTGATGATTTAGACTGATACATGTTATTTGCCAATTTATTTTTTCACCATAGTTTCTTAGATCCTATTCCTTCTTCCTGTTTTCAGCATGATTTTTTTTAAAGTATGTTTTTTGGTTTTCTTTTAGCAACGTTCTGTGAGTAGTAAACTCTCTTTGCCTTTGTCTGACTGAAAATGTCTTTATTTTACTTCTATTTTTAAATAGTAGTTTTCAATAGTTCAAGGTTGACAGTATTTCCTGTCAGCACGCTGACTATATTATTCCATTTTTTGTAATGCTTATGCTGGTGTTGAGGATCTTGCTGTCTGTTATTGTAGTTCCTCTGTATTAATCTTGCTTTTTGACTTTCTCTCTAATTACTTCTCTTTGTCTTTGGTGTTCCATAGTTTTACTATAATGTGTCTAGATGTGGAATTATTTTGATTTTTCCTACGTGGATCTCCTAGTGATTCTTGAATTTGACAAGTCCTGTCTTTTATGACTTCAGAAAAATTTTCAGCCATTATCTCTTCAAATATCTTTTAACCCATTTTGGAAGTCCCAGTCATATGTTGGACCATTTTATCCTGTCCTTGATATCTCTTAACTTTTCTTTGATATTTTTCTCTTTGGCTCATTCATGGGATTTTTTGAGGTCTATGTTGCATTGTGTTCCATTCTATTATCTTCAGTTTAGGTGGTTTGTTGATGTTTTCTTACAGTAGCTATATTTTGAAACTCAATATTTGCTCCTTTAAAAAAATGTGTCATTGGGGTGTCTGCATAGCTTATTTGTTTGAGGATCTGACTTTTGATTTCAGCTCATGTCATGATCTCGGTGTCATGGGATTAAGTACCATGTTGGCTCTGTGCTGAGAATGGAGCCTGCTTAAGATTCTTTTTTTCTCTCTCTCCCTCTGCCCCTCACCCCTGTTTGTGCTTTCTCTCTCTTTCTCTCTCTCTCTCTCTCTCAAAAAAAAAAATCTGTCATTAAAAAATCATATTTTTTTCTTTTGGTTTTAGATTCTTATTTTACATTTTTAATTATTAAGCAAATCTATTTTGCAGTCTCTATCAGATTATTCTACCCACTTATATCTAATCCTGGAGTCTCTGTGCCTGCTTATTCTCTCCCCTGAAGGAATATTTCATTGTATGTTTCATAATTTGGGGCAGGAAGCTCATCTTCATAAGATTCTATCAGAGAGAATCTTGTAGAGGCTACATTTAAATTATGTTGCTTCAAGCAGTTTTACATTTGTTTCTACAGTGTGAGAATTCCAGACTGAATTTATATCCGACCTTATAATCCTATTCTTCATTCTCTATTTACAAGCCCAAATCCCAGGAGATAGCTTTTTTCTAAGTCTTTACAACCCAAATCTGTTAGATATCCAGGCATTCTCTTTTTACTCTTAGATGATCAAAAAATGTTTCCAACAGATTTTTATGTATCCAGGGTCATTTTCTTCTACACCATCAGCGCTGATGTCAAATGATCATTCTTGAAGGAGATTTTCATCATATTAATCCTTGAGTGACTTACCATAAAGCTACAGAATAGACTCCAAACACTTGGAAAGGTTGAGTCCTGCTTTGTCTTTTTTGACTTCTACTCTCACTTTTTCTCAAAGATACTTTATGTTTAAGCTGAAGAACTGGTCATTTCTGGAATATATCATGAGCTCTCTTGTTTCAATGCTATTGCCTATTCTGCTTTATCATTAACTACCCTCCTTTCCTTTGTTAACTTTTACTATTATTTAAGACTCAAGTTAGGCATCAGCTTTCAAGCTTCAGCTCAATATCATTTTTGTTGTTGTTGTCGTTTGTTGGCTTATTTGTTTGCTTTTAAAGAATAATTAAAAAGCGCCAAGGGAGAGTTTATCATTTTGTATTCCTAGACTCTTCTTTCCACACGTAAAATTACATTAAATTTGGTAGTATCACTGGGACAGTATATATATACACATATATGTATACATATATACATTCTTCAGAGAAAGACTTGACCTTATGCTTCTGTTGAAAATATTACATGTTTCAAAGTCGCCTATGTTGAGGGATATTAGTGAAATACTGTATATTTGTAATATTGCATATTTAATTGCTGAGTTGCCTTTTGGAATGTTTTGAAAAGTAAAGGAAGTAGATTGGATGACACTACATTTTTAGTAAAATAGAACTGGATTCTCATTTTGCTTCTGCTACTAATTAGCTGGGTATTTTCTTTTTCTGCTTTGGTTTCCCTCTTTATAACATAAAGACATTGGATGAGATGCTCTTGATTTTGCTTTCACCTCAAAAACCCCTCTAGTGGTTTGAAGCAGTGTCTCAGTACCTGGAGATGTTATTGTAATCCATTCTTCTAAGTTATCATCCCTTTTTTTTTGGTTGGTAAATTTAAGCTAATGAATGGCTTAGAATTCTTAGAAAATATATAATGTTTAAGATAAATTTGCATTAAAATTATTTTATTGAATGTACAGTACTCACTTAATATAGACACTAATCAGAAAGTTCTGGCTAATAGCAAATTTTGAAAGGCAAAGACAGATGTTTTTAACCTTGTTTTGACTTGAAAGAGCAGCAATGAGGAGCAGAAATGCAGTGAGTCAGGAATGCGGACTCAAAGCCCAGCTAATGGGTAAAGCCCTCCCTGGGTAATATCAAATAGCTAATGTTTTCAGTCTTGATGCTTGCTTTACTGCAAATATATGTGGGCTTGAATACTGTAAAGATCAGTAACTCTTTTGATATGCTTGTCAATGTCTAGTGTTGATGAGCCTGTTCTTTTAAGCAGCCTGTCTTCAAATAGAAAGTAAAGAGTGACATAATTTCATACGAACCATCCACCTCTTAGTAATATTTAATTATTCTTTCCAGTATTACCTGAGATGACTTAATCCCTGAAAACTTTAATGAACTTGTCCTAAATTTACTGTGTAAACAATATTTGCTCTAAATTTTCTTTGAGTTATTTATATAAGTTAATAGCTCTTTGCATTTTAGATCTTGAATGAAAAGCTAGACTATTTATGATGTTTAATTCATTAGAATTGGGCAGAACTATCTTTTTAAATGGAAGGGAATATTGGAAAGAAATAAATATCTTCTTACTGAAATTTACAAAAATACGTGGCTAATCACTGGTGTTATTTTAATTTTGTTTCTCTCTGATTCTATTACCTTCTTCTCCTTACCATTTTATTTTAGTTTAGTTTAGTTTAGTTTAGTTAAGTTTTTGTGTCTCTTCCGATTCTTCTCACCAGTTTCTTTTTTGGTTCCTTCAACTCTATTTCTTCTTTCTTTCTACCTTCTCTCTTCTTTTTTTCCTCTTTTTATATTCTTCTTTCCTTTCCCTTCTCTCTTCTTTTTTTTCCCTCATATAAACATTCATCTACATACAAACTTACCAGTAAGTGCAAGTAGGAATGGGATTTATAAGTAAAGAAGCAAAATGAATTTTTTCCCCTAATTGTGTCTTAGGCAAACCCAAATATAATAGAATAACAACAGATTCTTTCATATTCTTTGTGACTGTAGGTTTTATTTCCATTAAATATATGAAACAATTCAGTGCTTTTTCACTCCATGTATTTATTTGGAACATAAATTGGTCTGCAGGGCTACATTTCTATATGTTAAGTTGTAGTTTTGGCTCCTAGTCGAATATGCCGTGAATTAATAATCATTTGATATTGACTCGGTTGAGGTGAATACCAAGATTTATTGACCCGAGTGGAAAATATGGACCAGAGTGAAACCTCTGTCAATATTTACTTACTTTTACAGAGACAATTAATCTTGATACTTATTGAAACAAGAAGTCGATATATGTATTGTTATGTACTTTTGGAGACTTCCATTAGAAATATTGGCAAGTCCTTAGTTCATGGTCATAGATTTAAAAGGCCTATCAATTTAAATGTTTCGGATATCAAGAGCTAAAACATGTAAAATATCACAGTGCTATTCACCAGAAATAAGAAGAGTCTTCTCAGAGCAGGTTTATGTGAATTCCTCTTTTCAGTTCAGCTAATGCTTGTTTAGTAATATGAACTGCCAAGGAGAAAACCAGTACTGACCTCTCAGTGAATGACTTCCTCTTGTTAGCAAATAGATTAAACTCTCCTATGAGATAGTTATGCATTGTCCTCCTGGTGGTGAATGGCACTGGTGAGTAAAACCCCCCAGTGCATCTTCGTTTCTTCATGAGCGCTTCCTTTGTGAGCAGCTCATACCACTGGGAGAAGTACAGGCTATGAGATTTGGACCCTTTGTTTATTAGGCGTGTTTTTGTTGTTGTTTTCTTCTCTTTTGGGATACAGTATTTGCGGAGGTAAGAGAAACTTTCACTTTACAGTTACTAGAAATGTAATGAATCACTTGACATGTATGTAGGGAGTACTAAGGCTGAATTTCTAGAGAGAGAGTGTGTGTAAGAGAGAAAGAGCATGTTTTCATTATAAATTCCCTATTCAAAAGGGGATTTCAAGAATTATACTTTAAATTTCTCCTTCCCTCTAAAAATTACTTAAAGAGCAAACAAACAAAAACGTTAGCACCTTCACAGTGGAGGTAGACATTTGAGATATGATATTAGAGTGATTGACTTTTACCTAGTTGGGAATGAAACCTGCTTTCTCCATATAAATTTAGATTTAAGCTTACGTGTTGCAATGCGTCACTCAATGCAGTAACATTCATGTTCTCTTATTTAATAGAGATAAGAGATTGTCCTACTTAGGGAAATGTCCAAAGAGCTAGGGAGAGGTGTTGAGTATATGTTTGTGTATATATATAAATTAGTTATGTAATATGCTATATGCTATATAATTTATATATCTTATAAAATATAATATTATACATAAATTAGTTTACCATTGGGATAATAGGACATATTTATTGTTACACTTTTGGAATAGACATTATATTCTAGACATTGTGAACAGTTTTCGGGGTTTCTCCAGTTAAGTGGTTTATCTCAACATTATTTCAAAAGTGTTTGTAATATTCAGTATAACATAACATGATGATACACGACTGAAAGCCATGAACTGGCTGACGCTCACGAACAATTAACACATTAGTAAATTTGTGTTTAGCCTTAAGTTCTCAACTTGCTTTTTTTTAAACTGATGTTTCCTGTCATCCTAGGGTAATGACTTTTGGGGGAATTTACACGTTTTCATGCAGTTTAAGTGCTTTTGCTGGTTATAACCAGCAAATGTGTTTGTTTTTCTGTTAAATTGTGAGGTACAGAAAAATCCTTTAAGGAATTATACCATGAGTTGTTAATAAAGACAGCAAAACGCAAGCACAAACACAAACCACCAAGTAACAAACGACACGCCTCTGCCCCTGCAAACGAAATCAGGAATACCAAGAAAGATGCAGTCCTTCAAGGTATTGGTAATTGACATCTCGCAGGGGGTAATAGTAAAAATGCATACATAAATGCGCCCCTTCATTTTCCAAACAGCAACCTCCTGAAAAGTATAGGTTTCCTGCATGATCGCAGAAATAGCCTGTTTTCCCTTGCTTCTCCTTTTTGAAGAATAAGAACCATCCACTCTTCGGGTGCACGGTAGCCCTACCGCTAGCCAGCACAGACAAGCGTATCAGAGAAATACTGCAGGCTCCTCTACTGTGATTGGTGAAAGGGAAATGGCTGGTGACGTCTCTAAGAGCTAGCTTACTTATATAAAGCCTCGGCGGTATGGGCAAAGTGACTGAAAACATGGGGAAGGACGTGGGAAGGGAATGGAGAGGAGTGGCAGCAGTAGGGTGAAGAGAAGTGGGTGATGAGTGGGCTGAGAGCAGGTAGGAACGAGGGGCCAGCAGGCTGGCTGTATACATACTGGGAGCATCTTCTTACAGATAAAAGATCTTCCCTTATACTGAGAAGAATTCCAATATTCTCAAAGAATTCAGATTGCCATGTTGAAGGCAAATTAGAAAGTAAAGATCAATAGTTTGGTGGAGGTTAGGATGGAAGACATTTATGGAATGGTGTATATGACAAAGGAACCCTTTTATTTAAAATAAAAGGAGGGAGGGGCACCTGGGTGGCTCAGTCAGTTAAGTATCTGACTTTGGTTCAAGCCCCACATCAGACTCTCTGCAGTCAGTGCTGAGCCTGCTTCGGATCCTCTGTGCCCTCTGTCTGCCCCTCCCCTACTTACTATCTCCCTCTCAAAAATAAATAAACATTAAAAAAATAAAATAAAATAAAAAAGGAGGGGGAGGTACTTGCTTACCTGAAAAAAATATACAATTGGATCTGAATTCTTCACATTCAATGTGTTAGTCTTTGGCAATCTGCATGAAAATCTCAATATGCTTTTTCACACCAAATGTTTAAAATAATGACTCCCGCTTTGACTGGAAGGTGCATTAGTGTGAAAAAGACCTTTGTCTTTCCAGCATCCATCCTGCTACTTACCTCAACTATAATTAATTATCTTGGTAGGTAGTGGCTAATGTCTGTCTTTCCCTCTGGCTAAACCATCAGTGAGGACAGGGACTATGTTTGTCTTGATCATAACTGTCCCCCACATTAAGTTCTGTGTCTGGCACATAATAGGTGATCAACAAAGCTTTGTTGAATAAAGGATGCCAGATGCAGAAATGAATTGGTGACTACATTATTGTAGTATTATAGGATTGGTGAGTCCCATTTTGCTCAATGTCATGAAACTGTTGGCTATGTATGGTTAGTTTACACTGTCCAGATTGTAAAATGGCCCAGTGTAGTAACATGGGCCTAAGGTGACATATCTCGGTGTCTACAGAGTCATGTCCCAGCAAGTGTCTGTTCAAAAAAGAAAGCTGGCCCACCCCAAGAGCCATCATCCTTTCTCTTGTATGTAACTTATGCTATAATATTCAAGTCTATCAAATAGCCTAACTCAATAAACACAACCACGGAGAGGTAGCAGTCACCAGGCATCATTCCTGTGGGTGGTTAAGACTTGGGAATCTGGGAAAAACTGAAATATGGGAATTTGTGAGACTTTTTGTATGGGCATGACTTAATCATGGCTTTGCTTGTGAAGGGTTCATACCTTGAGTTATGGAGGGTGCTTGGTTGAGGCCAAAAGCATGAGATTCAACTATTTGGTCACTCTGAAACATTTCATCTGCATAATTGGCCACTAACAAATGATGGAAAAAGTCTAGACACACCAGCTATTATAGGTGTCTGTGAAACCAGGGTAATAAGACAAAATATCTACCAAAAGGAGCACTGACGTGAGCAGGCATTGCAAACACCGTATTGCATGTTGAATTCTGTCTTGGCTATATCATCCCTGCAGCTGTCAATAGTACACTCTTCTGT
>CM053573.1:91091471-91114361 GCA_028646485.1 Cryptoprocta ferox
CTTCCAAGATTATTCTGATTCTCAGGTAGGTTTGGAACCACTGCTTTGGACCTCATTTTGAAAATCAGTAGACTGTTGGATTCTAGTGAATCATTACCATCACTGATTTTTAAAATCTTTTACAGTTACCATGGTATTTGGATGCTGTCTATATATCTTGATGACTATCAGACAGGTACAAAGCAGGGGCCCCAACAATATTTTTATTGATACACTAGAAAATGTGACATACTTTTAGTCATCAGAATAGTAGTCATTCTAATTGCTCTTGCCCATGAAATTTTTGTTGGTTGGAAAAAAAAAAGAAATTAGGATTCCACATAACTTGAGCAATTTAATAAAATAAACATTAAGGTTTATATAATTATTATTTTCTTACACGATGTTATGAACAACACTGAGGAATAAAATCTCTTGAATGGGGCAAGAAAAACTATTCCAACCCTTCCATATGCAGTTGTGACAGACAGGATTTTGTTGTACTTTTCCATCCAGACAATGGGAAGTCTAGCCCAAGTCTGTACGTCTGAAGATCGTAAACTGAAGGCCCCTGACACATGGGCTACAAACAAGGGGGCAAAAATAAAAGTACACCATGAAAATAGGAGCACATGAACAGAATCATCGAGAAAACTATTAAACAGAATAAATTGTATACACAGAAATGGGAAAAACTTAGTGGAGAACAGGCAGAAAAGACAAATGAAAGGGACCCCGAAGTGCTTTGTTTGTTTTCACGATGATCAGAATGTGATTTCAGGCATTTTGATGAGGAGCCAGGAGGAAAGAAAAATCAGAAATTAGAGGCACATAAAAAAGGTGCATGTTTAACATATAGGACTTGGACGGTTTACTGCAGTGCCACAGGAGTTTAGAAATCTAGGAAACAGTAATTATTGCTCAGCTTGGAGAGCATTTGCTTTTTGTTGGATTCCTGGATATTGAGCTCAAAGAACTCATGACTTTTCTGAGAAGGCTTAGTTTTATCAGCGTTCTCCATTATCTGATTAAGTGGCACACCTGCTTCCATTTAGACATGCTTATTGAAAGCCTGCTAGGTGTAAGTTGAATGCAATAAGGGCCTGGAATTTAAAGTAAGGACCTGTTGTTCTGTGTCTGAGAGAAAAGCAGAAGCAAAAACGTAGATGAAGAAGTTAAAAAGAAGATGGGGCATTTAAAATCTTTGTTGTAACGATAAAAGATGGTCTAAGCTCGTCTTTTGCTATCTGAATATATCTATAAATCTTGAAAATGGGCATTTTTCTCTGGTAGGAAGTTCCCTGATGAACAACTAACTGTGATATTTAGTTTCATTTTATTCCTGGGTGATAGATACACCAGATTCCTCATAACTTACACTCTGACAATAGGGCCTTTTGGATTCTCAAGGAATTTTTTCCTTTGCGGCTTACTGTGTTTATAGACCAAATGCTGTGACTCATGACATCTCAGAATTTTTCTTCTTCTGACCAGGAGGAGAACAAAACCATGTGGAAAGAGGAGGCTGGTGTAATAATGAACACTTTCCTCCCTTGTGTCTCTTCCCTCTCCATTCTACACCTGCACCCCACACCCCTCCCTTCATGGTAGAAACTGACTGTGGAGTTGTGTTATTCTGCCTGCAGTGAGCCTCAAGAGGAAGGACAGGGTTATTAAAGGGATAAATTCATAGCTGGTCATGAGGACCACCGACGATCTGATTGTGGTTTTGCTGTCATCGGGAAGCCCCCTATTTTTCCTCTCTCCCATAAAACTAAATCCAAATCTTTGGACGTCCTGCTAATGTTAAAGTAAGAGCTTCCTCGACCGCAGAGTTTAAATGTGGTCTTAAAGGATTGCAGGACTTTAAAAAACTTTTTCCCCTGGTCTTTTCTTATGGCGGCGAATAGAGAAGGCTGGAATGCATCTTTTGTGACTTACTGTTTTACCAACGCTCATCTTCTAATTAGAAGACCTCCACAATGAGCCAGAATTGCTCCAACTCCAGATTTCTCCAAAGTGAAATGATTTGACAAATGATGTAATCATACAAACTTTCACATTGTTGGCACTTGTGCTTGGCTAATGATAATTTTTTTGAATTTAAAGGGAAACTTCTCTTTATTGCTTTTGGGTACCTTTTCAGAAGAAGAGGATAATGTAGCAATTTGTTTAAGGTTTGATTCCTCTTGAGCTTTAATATCATAACAGTTTCTTGGGAAAGGTAGCTGCTGGGAGGGTAAGCTGAGATGACCACGGGCCCTTGGTTGGGAGTAAATGAGGGCTATGGGCATTTTCCTTTTTGTTTGACTTGATCAGGTGCCATCTCCCAGGTGAAGCCAATTAATGGCAAACATAAATTATATTAATCTCTTTTCAGCTGTGCAAGAAAAAAGAATCAAACATAATGGGAGAAATTCTTCTAAGTGTGAAAAATTACCCACTTTGTCTATTTCATATTTCTTAAACTCAAGAATTAATGACTTCTTAGAAAAACTGTGTATCTCTGTGGACACAGAGTTTATGAATGCAAGGGGGGCACTGCTGGAGAGGAGAAAAGGAGGAGGGATTCTGCGTAGGAGGAGAAAAAGACGTATTTAAGCATTGAAATGTACATTTTTCATACTTTCACATGATTGGTTTTTCAGAAAGAAAATTATGGTGGAAAATAGCTTTTCTAAAAGCAACCTCATTTAGCTGATGCTAAGATAGACATTAAGGAGTGGTGATTTTGATTTTAAGTCACTCATAAGCTGTTTTTTCTGGGTGCTAGCAATTCTACTTTTGACTGAAAAAAAACCACATTTCTGATTCGGGTTTCTTCTCAACAGCTAGAAAACTAGGATGTTGTAGATAAAGACTCTGCTTGGCTTCTACTGACAGCCCATGTGCTTGGCCACCTCCACCTGGACTTCAAATTGTTTCACACATTTGTATCTAGCTTATCTAGCCTGTTCTTCTGTTGGGAACATTTTCATCACCTTTACTTGGGGAAATTTGTTCATTCTTTAAGAATTAGCCCAGTCACCGTCTCCTTTAGGAAGTCATTCCCGAGGCTTGCGATGGAGTTCAGTGTCTTTCTCTTATGATCCGTTAGAGTTCTATCGTCCTCCTGTTACAGAATTTGGCTAGAATTGTGATGACCTATTCCCATGTCCATCTTCACTGTTAGAATGTAAATTCTTCTAGGTAAGGCCTTGTTTTGTCCTAGAAGAACTTTCTATTCTACTCTATTCTATTTTTTTTTATTTTTTGAGAAAGAGTGAGCAAACAGGGGAGAGGGACAAGGAAGAGGGAGAGAGAATCCCAAGCATGCTTTGTGCTGGATGTAGACTTGAGCTCATGTCTGTGAGATCATGACCTGAGCCAAAATCAAGAGTTCGATGCTCAACCAAATGAGCCACCCTGGCTCCCCAGGAACTTTATATTCTAATGTTCATTCCATTGCCCAAAAATGTTTTTTTTTTTTTTTGAGTCAACCAAGATGATGATTGTAATGGAATTATGAAGGTCTGAAATCAGATTCCTGGGTGGCAGTCTGCTTAGGAAGCTTGGAGGTAGTTGAGGGAGACAGTGGGATTGTTTCCAGGCTAGTGGTTGGCTATTTTTGCATGAAGGAAGATCACAGTAGTCATCAGTGGAGAAATTCCTTTCAAGAAATTGCTTCCATATGTCAGAAACAGATACAGCAACAACTACTACCATTATGTATTAACAATAATACCTATAACATTTGACGGCATATAAAGTGTTTTTCACATATTTGTTATGTCACTTGATCCTAATAACAACATTGAAAAACAAGAATTCCTTTTTATTCCATTCTGAAGGTGAGATAAGTGCCCCTGGAACAGATTTCATTCACTGAACACAATTTTGGGTGTATGCCCTGATCTGGGCCCTGGAACATAGGAAAGTGAAGAAGACTGATCTTGTCCCAGGCTACATTACATTATAATGGGAAAGACTGAAACTGAAACATTAATTACACAATTACGTGTTTAATTACAATCTTGTGTAGTGCTATGAAGAGTAAAGTACACAGTTGTGTGCACAAGAAAGACAGCGTGGGACTGGTGAAGCAGACTTTGTGTGAATTGTTAGCAAAGATGCCTTGAGAGAGTGATGCATCTATTGAGATAAAGGGATGAGGAGGAGTTAGGTGATGAAGAGGAAAGAAGAACCAATGTGTGGGAAGGAGCTTTGTGGGTTTGAGTAGCTGAAGGAAGTGTCAGAAGCCCTGGGACAGTGCGGTGGGGGAGACAGAACAAGCGCCTGGGGAAAGCCCATTTCTTCTGACAGTCACTGGGGATACGTAGATGCAAAAAAACCATCCAGAGGTTTTTGAATTTTTAAAATGTTTATTTATTTATTTTTGAGATAGAGATAGAGGACAAGCATGGGAAGGGCAGAGAGAGAGAGGAAGACAGAATCTGAAGCAGGCTCCAGGCTCCAAGCCATCAGCACAGAGACCCATGTGGGGCCTGAACCCACAAACCACGAGATCATGACCTGAGCTGTAGTCAGACACCCAACCGACTGAGCCACCTAGGTGCCCCAGATCCAGGGATTTTTGTAGTAAGAAGCACTGAAGCACTTCTTTTGAAGTAAGAAGGCTGTTGGTTTTGTCCTTTACTACAATTTCAAGCAATAGCTTTGAGGGAAAATGACTTGGAAAAAAAAGAGGAAAAGTGAGTTGGCTGTAAAAAGCAACCTATATCTGAGATAATGCAAAGCATCAAACATTTTCAGATTTCAGATGCCTTAACACATTTAAAGATTTTTACTTACAACCCTCTTCTGTGGTTGTTAAAGTTGACCCTGAGCTGGGCCGTCTGAGTTTTCTTCCCCATTGAGTTTCTTTAGTGGGGCATTTCCTCCATGTTCTCCCAGGCCTGGTTGAAGGAGGCAGAATACTGTGAACATTCCCAGCCTCATTTTAACTAAATTAACTAGACTTACAACCTCAGTGTCAGCGAACAATGAAAGCTTACCACCGAACGTATGAAACAAAAATGAAATTAGCCAGCAGTAGGAAACTACAAACAGCTGAGGCATTCAATTGTTAGCCATTTGAAGGATTAACTTCTAAATCATGTAGAGCTCCCTTGGTAGTTTAGCTAGTTGGGCACTCAAGGGTATATAAAAACACACTTTAAAGTAGAAATGTATTTCTTCACCTATAAAATAGAGATTTACTGGCAGGTTGTGATATTATTAATACTGGATTTCCTTGCCTTGGCCCATGAACTTAATCATATTTTCTTTTACTTTCTTCACTTTGTAGCCTTGCATTGGGTTTCAAAACAGATACCGTAGAATCAACTGTGTCCAGAGTCAAGTAGGGCATCACTGTCTTGGGTGGCTGCTGTTGAATTATCTAAAAGTCCCTCTCTAGTTTTCTGGATTTCTACTCTTGCCCTGTGCTATTGTTTCGTGCACTCCAGATTTACACAGCTCATTGAATATTCAGCCAGGCTTAAAGATTTTATTTGATGGCTACTTCAATAATAATTATGGAGGCTGCCAAGCTCTCCTTACTCTGTTAAAAAAACAAACAAAAATTAAACCTGCCATCATAACACAATAAAATCACAATGGTAAGATGTTTTCATGATATCTTAAAATTCAGTTTTGTGTTTCTTGGTAGACCTATTCAGAATGTATAGCCAAAGGAACTCAATTAATGGTTATCACTACCAATTATTTTTATACATTTCATCAGCTTTTGTCAGGAACCCATGAGCTTTTCTTAAAAGAAAGTTGTCAACTTGTATCTTAATATTTCATTAAAATAAGACCACCAGTTCACCTATGTAAGTGTTTATTCAATTGCGGTGTAATTGAATAATAAGGATTGATGAATTTTACTCACTTTCCTTTTTTAAACCAAGGTTAGAAGGCAGCTGGTAGAAACCTTTGTGAGCCTTTTAAAATGTGTTTCCCATTATCTGAGTCTCCTCTCTATATATCTGTATTTTCCCCACTCCCAAATCAATTTCAGGAAAGATCCACAAGCCGGCATGTCTCTCTCTCTTTTTTCTTTTTATTTAAAGGAGCTGAAGTGAAAGGCGCACACACACACACACAAAAGTGGAATCACCAAGAAAACCCTAAACAAATAAAGTGCAAACACAGAGTGACAAGCACACTCAGCGCATGCATTGGTTATGGATGAGACGACAAGCATATGATGAAATTAATGACCCTCTGTCAACTTTGTAGATCTCACTTTTAAAGAGAATGGACCAAAAATCAATAGCCCCCAAACCACCAGTACTCCAGTGAACCAGTCTTTCATTTATCTTGCTGTTGGCACTCAGATAGAAATGCAGCCAAGCACGGCACAGAGCCTTCACTGGGAGTCATCATCACAGGCCATGTTTGAGCACCCCAGTTAAGGGTCAAAGGTGTGCACCAAGGCTTCTTTGAGAAGGACCCCCGTCTAAACACCAGTACTGGTATTCACTTTATTTAGCTGGAAGCCCATTTGGTAGATGCATGCCAAGTGTCTGGGCTTCTGAAGGTTACCTGTTAGACTGATGGATTCCCAGCTCACCAATAGCAGGGGATGCTAGGGATTCTACTCTACTCCTGTTTTATATCTTGATTCTTCAAATATTAAGTATTCAGATGACAGCCGAATATAACTTCAGGATCAAAGTAAATTGAATACAACTTTTAAAGATGCAAGTTTGTAGAGACACGTGCTTTTATACCATGACTGCATCCTAGTCCCTAACTAATGTAGTTTTTGAAGACCTTTTCCGACAAGAGGTTCACATAAAGCGTAGAGGTTATATGCAGAATATTATGAGCTCAAAGCCAGAGGATCAAGATAGATTCTGTAATTAAGTAAAGGGAGAAAACATTTACAGTGCCAGATGAGTTGTAATTGAGCTTGTAATGTTTATGGGTATTCTTAAAAGTAATCATTTATCTCCAAGACTGAATTTCCTAGAAATAAAATCAGTTAGTATATCATGAGGCTTTTCCTACAGTGAGAAAGACATATTAAAATGTGAAAGATAAATTAATCCAAACCAAGTGTTCAATAGCACTGTTAACAGCTGAGGCCAAAGTGAAATGAAATGATGTCATTACGTTAAAATGGATGTCAACACACGGAGAAAAAATCAGTGTAAAACCAGAGAGATCACATTTTGATGATAATCTAAGACAAGCAAAGTGCTGGCCATTTATCTGGCATTGTCCAAATGGAATCTAATCAATGGTTGTCTTTAAGCTTTTTATTTTATTTATATAACAAACACTTATAGAGAGCTTACTATGTGCAGTCACTATTCTGAGCACTTTACACATAATAATTCATTTAATCTTCATGACAATACCAGGAAGTATGTATTATTATTATCTTAATTTTACAGATGTGGAAATTAAGGCACAGGGAGGTTATATAACTCGTCCAAGGGCACATGGCTAACTAGTGTCAGAGCTGGGATTAAAGTCCAGGCAGTCTGGCCCCAGAATTCAAGTTCTTAATTTTTAAACAAGTTTGCCTCAAAAAAATGAAAGAACTTAAAACATCAGAGGGAACTTAATATAGCACAAATGGATAGATAAGAAGAAATTAAACCAGGAAATTTGTTACTAATGTGTTTGTTTCTGCTTCTGATTCTAATCTGATCAGTCACTTTGTCATAATGTTTTCAAAGGAAAAAAAAAACTCTTCCATATAAAAAGGTGAATTAAGGAAACATTTTCAAAATTTTTAATATCACATATATATTTGACATTGATCTCTGGAGCCTGATATAGTGACAGGAAGGCAGAAGAAATCTGTGAGCATTTCTTAAAAGTTTTGCTATTTAATGTTTGATTTCTTACTGGAAAAGAGAAATCTTGAATATTCTCAGCATAGACAAAGGTTTGATGATTAGGACTGTGAACAGTGATAGAGCTGCTCTCTCTTTTACTTAGCTAAATGGGATATCTGTGACAGAGGGAAACCACTGTATGTAATAAATTGGTACAGAAGTAAAGGTACCATTTTAAGGGATACATATGGCCGTAAAGCCCAGTAGATTTAAATGAATAATACAGTAATTCCTCAGTTTCCTGGAGAATTTCCCCCACATTTCCTCACCTAATACCCTTCTAACTTGCTGCTTCTAATTCAATGAGAATTAGAAAAAGCAGAGAAAACGTGGGGAAATCAAAGAAGTCAATGAACGAGGGCCCCATGTGCTTTTGGAAAAATCAGAGCCTGTGAAACCTTGACTGAAAGGACATCCTGATGGACCACCAGCATACATTTTGGATAGTGGCTTGAGATTTTCTTTTGTTTCGGATTCAGCAGAGGATATTGCTTGTTATGAGGACTATTGTGAAGATGTGCTTTGCATTTAAGTGCCTATGCCAAATGCAGTATATTTTTATACACTAAAATTTAACAGAAAACTGTTTGATATGTCTTCAAAACAAAATTTTCCCAGTGTCTCAATTATTTGTTTTGGAAATGTTAGCAAAATCCTCAGTGTCCACTGATAACATACACGTGTGGGAGCACACTTGCAAAAGTCCGATCTCCTTTGATCACTGGAGGAACGTCATTATCTCGGATGTGCAGCCTCGGACATCCATCGCCCCATTGCTCTTCAGGCTTCCCTGTGGGCAGGTGGGTCTTCTCTGCCTTTCTCACATTATGGGTGCCTTTCAACAAGCTTCATGGAAATTTCCCAGATTGAGGAGGGGGTATAGAAATGATCATCACTTTCAGAAAAACAAGTATGAAGAAAACATTTTCACATTACGTATTTTTTCAATTCTCCTAATAAAATGGTAGTTACAAATATAATTGGCCTATATGCTTGGTGCCTCACACAATGGCAGTGAAGACACACAAACTGCCATTGAAGAGGAAATGGAGGTCAGCCTACTGCACTCTCCTGGCTATCTTCAACTGCAAGGACAATTGCAGAAGTTAGAAAATTTAAATATGTAACTTGATACATGGTTATATTTAGTTTCGCTATCAAAGAAGAATGAGTTAAAGAAGACTTCTGTGGTGGCTAAATCATCTAAATAAAAGGTTTAAATATATTTGGGGATGATCTTAGAATTTAAAAGAGAATTATTGTCTTATTTTTATTGTGTTCTTACTTATGTGCTGATGGAGACTGATCTCTCTGGAGGCAGACTCTTAACTCCTGGTTCATTTTATCCTTTAAGTAGGGATGACACTCACCTGCTTAAATATCTCAACAGTCTTAGCTAAACCAGATGGCAAGCTCCATTTTGTACACTTTTTCACTTGAAATCACTAACTTAGCCATTACAAATTAATCTTTAAAACAAACCATCTGAACAACAAACTGAGTATGCCCAGGGAACAGATGGAGTTTTTATGTTTTCACATGAGCATCAAGCTAATATCTGTGCAAGATGAATGATGCCGCACAGGGATCTGTGCCTAATCTGCCCATTTCCCAGTGGGGTGGCTCCTTATTCAGTGCCCCGTGCCTGGGAATGGGAATTCATTTCCTTACACTTAAACTGCATGTAAAATTACATGTGTGTGTTATTTTGTATGCCCATAGACACATAACTGTGTGCCCACAATGTCCATGAAATATTTGAACTGACCATTTGTCCAAGTACTCCATTGGCTTATATGATGAAAATGAGCTTTTATGCCTACCAACTGGAAATACTTTCTGTCCTATTGAACTGGGCTTTGAAAACTAGTGCCTTATATCTCAACTTCTGATCTGTTCAATAAAAGGTGCGTGTGTTTACACCTGGGCATGTTGTTAAGTTTACTTCCCCCCGCCCCTGAGACTTCATGAAAGATAGGTTAGGCCCTGGAAAATTTTGTTTTTAAGAACATTTTTCAAAATAAGATTTCTATTAGATCCTAGAATGTAAACTATATTTGCATTTGGCATAGGCACTTACAAATAAAGAATACCTTTACAGCATTCTTTATGGAACAAGATAATTTGTTGAATTTGAAAGGGTAAAAAACAAACAAACCCTCAAACCACTATTCAAGACTATTCCCAGTTGTTTGTTAGGATGTCTTTCCAGCATGATATGGATAAATAAAATCAACACACCAGAAAAATTTTTATTTTTTTCTATATTAAACCAAATAGGAAAACTAACTGACTTAAGTACCATTGTATGAATTCAAGAAACACATGCAAAGCATCGACTATGAGTCAGGCCCTGTAATAGAGGCGTGATATACAATGATGTACAATCACAAGCCTCCCACTCTCTGCTCTTGAGGGACTGTTGCCTTCTCTTTCCTCTCCCACCTGCTGGCAGAGATGGGAAGAGCCCTAAGTGAAAACATCTGGCTGTCTGACATTAAGCCCGTCATTCAGCATGTGTGCAATTTTCTCATCAACAGCTTTGTATTTTGGTGTAAGAATAAAATGATATCAATATAATACTTGAAATCTGGCACGTTGAGCTGCTACCTGTTGATTGAAAGTCTGTCCAAATGAACAGGCTCTCACCGGTGTCCATGACTGCTTCCCTTGGCTGGAGGATTTAGTTGTTCGTGGAACTAGTCTCTCCCTGGGTCTCTGGATTCATAGCCAATCTATTCGAAGTTGTGTTCTTTGTGCGTTGGAAAGCCACCAGGGCTTGGTGATTGAGAGCCAAATTACATGCTCTGATAGTGGATTTGGAGAGGGAAAACAAAGCTTTATAGGAAAGGTAGAATAAGAAGGTGGAGCTGCTACCAAAGTACCACTTCACCATGTATTGACTATATAGGAGGTAAAGGCCTGGCCTGAAGCCAACTCACCAGGCTTCCTACTCCCCTCATTCGTCTGGAAGGTCTTCAGAATTAGCTTCAGAATTCACTTCCCATAGGATACCTTAAATCTTGCCCCTTTTTAAAGGAGTTAAAGCGCTCCCTTACCAGCCATAAGTTCTTAGCTACTGTTACATTTGTACCCACAGACAGCTGTGATTAATTTATATACTATCACTTCCAAAATTCGATCTTTTAAAATAGAGAGCAATATTTTGTTGTTGTTCAGCTGTTCTTTTTAGACCCGCGTGAGCTTATCCAGTATTTCTGGAAAAAGCACTGCAGTTGGAACCTATAAGCCTGAGTCTTTCATTGCTCTCTACTGGCTAAATGATCTTGGGCAAATTGCTGAAGACCTAAAGCTCACTTTTCTCATTTGTAAAATAAAGATTCAGGATAAGTGGAGCCACAGATTTCTTTGCAGTCCTAAAATTCTAGGGTCTCCCAAACTTAGCCAGGGGTCTCAGTTTCCTCTTGGCAATAGTATTAAGCTTCATTGTTTGTTAACATCCTTTACATGTAAAAACATCTATTTGTACATCCATACACACCACCGTTCCTGTCCTAGATGATGAGTCCAATGAGACCACAACTTATATCATTTTGAAGTCACTCATTTGACAGTCTTTCCATTAATTTCCATGGTAGATGAAATAAGAAAATAATGGAGGTGGGGTGGGGGCAAGTAGACGTTTCGAACACAGCAGAACTGAGCAGTTCTGTTGTATCCAGTAGCAATATGCCATGTCCTTGCTAGAAGGTCCTTTTGGTGCAACTGTTAGTCTGTTTTGGAAAGAGGAGTAGTTCTCTCCAGGAGCTGGCTTTTAAGACTACAGGTTTCCTGGCTGAGAGGGAACAAGAAGACAAGGAAGATACCCAATGAAAGATAAAAATTACTTCCCCCAAAGACCTTGACCAACTGATACTTGAACCTGGAACATGATCTCTCATATACCTCACACTTTCCCAAAGATTGTCTGATTCCCCTCCATGGATGTTTTTGACCCTCTTCTTATTTAATCTCTGTGTTGTGCTAGCCTTTTCTATCTTGCTAATCACTTCCATTTCCCCTTTGAGCTATTGACAAAACCTGGACCCATGGAATCTGTAATGGACTGGTCTTGGTGAGGCAGTGGGGGCAGTGCAGTGTGAATTGGTATTTAGTCAATGTTTTCCAATGCAATTGAATCCACTGTCAGTGAAGTTTGCTCTACTTCTTTGGGAGGGCAGAAGCCAAGTCTTACCATGTAAAATAATAAATGTGTTTCAGATAACACATCCCTTGCACTTTTTTTCTAGAATAATTGGAACGTTCATACAAATAGATTCAATCTCCTTGTAGTTTATTTGCCTCTCTTATGAACGACTTATAAACATGTCCATGCCATTTAATCTTTCTGATTCTCAGTTTGTAAAATGAGGGTGTTGAACTCTACGATCTCTAAGGTCTTTTCCAAGTCTGAAATTCTATGACCTGATACTTCTATTGTTTAGACAAAAAATAGGTTTGTTCTAAAATGTTCTGTTTTAGGCAGCAATCCAAATGGACTTTTTAAGAATTCACATAAGAAAAAATATTCTCACATAGAGTTCTATAGGATGAAGAGAGGGCCCATTCAGTACTTGTTTGCTCTCTGTGGGAAAGCTATTCTTTTTTTTCCCCTCTGAACAATATAAGGAAACAACTTATCTTTTACGATTTTTGGATTCAGTTCATGGAGGGTGTCGGTATTGTCCAGTGTTCCCAATGGGGATGTGGGAGTCAGAGATCCCAGGACTCGTTCCCAGCTTTTCTGCTCCTTGTGTGACCTTCGGAGGCCATGAAACGGCTCTTATGACTCAGTTTATCTGCCTGAGAAATTGGGTTCCTATTTTTTTTTCACCACAGGAGAAACCTTAAGTTTTTGGAAAAGGTTTACAGGAGCCTAAAGGGTTAAAGTGATCAGCTTTGGTCTTTGGGAGTATATGGGCATCCCAGTTTCAGATGCTTCTCTGCTGCCTGGTATCAGAAGCTTTTGTGCAAACAGTATAGGATAGAGCATCACAGGCCTAATGCAGAAACTGTAAGAATTCAATCAAAATATTATAGTCTACACTGGAGGTGACCCCTAGTACACTTGAGAACAGATTTGCTAAATAAAGTATTAATAAATAAAGTTGCAAGATAAGTAAGTACAGGATATAAGGTGCAGGGGGTGGGGGCAAGCACCAAGAGTTTGTTAGAAGCCCCCACTTCTACATAACTGGTTAGGATCTTAATGACAATGAATCTTAGCTATTGATTAAACTGAGCAAATTCTTCTACATTACTGCAGATATTTTCTTTTTTTTATTTAAATGTTTTAATGTTTATTTTTGAGAGAGAGAGAGAGAGAGAGAGAGAGAGAGAGAGAGAATATGAGCGGGGGAGGGACAGAGAGAGAGGGAGATACAGCCAGCACAGAGCCTGAGTGGGGCTCGAACTTGTAGACTGTGACTTCATGACCTGAGTTGGCCGCTTAACCGACTGAGCCACTAGGGCACCCCTACTGCAGATATTTTCAGTAACAACCACAAACCTATATTATCTCCCTATGTTATCTAGCCAAGTTATCAGGTGAAAGCACTTAGCAAAGTATAAACCAGTATGACAAACTTAAATGTAATTTTACTGATCATTCAAAATTAACATGAACCAGTGAAATTTTACTAGTTGTCAGAAATTTGACACAACATAGGTCTTCCTAAAATCTCATGTCGACTGGAAAACTAATATTGCCTATAGTTTCCCAGTGACACTGCTTGATTCAGAAAGAGCCAGGTTGTCAGTTTCAAATCAATCCTTCAAACTGCTCCACAAAATACCAGGTCAGGAAAATAATTATGGCTTGAGGAGGAATCACTCAATTATGTTTTATAATCTAACTATAACAGTGAATCAGCTCCTAAGAATGAGAGTACAGTTTGGTGGGCATTACATCAGTAAACATGAAGAGCACTCAGATTTCCCAAGCAAATGTGGAAACGTGCAATGCTCTAAAGCAACCTTCCCAGCACAGGTAGAAACAGTCATTTTGGATATGTACTCCTTCGGCTTTTGTGTAAGGGAATCAAGTCATCATTCAGACATGTTTAAATGCTGCACTTGAGCTACCTTTTTGAGAGGCGAAGACGTGCTGGAGTTGCAACACGATTCATCATATTAAACTTCATTTAGTGGAAACATTACAAGGGAATAGGTTCTCAGTCTCCTAGGAAGTGCCTGGCTCTACATTACTTCCCAATCGCCCTGCTCGCCACTGCCCCTTTATTTCTTTGTAGCCTGTACCCTTCGTACAGTGTGCAGCTACGTTTGGACCAGAGGCCCCCATCCTGTGAAAAATTCAGATGGCTATAGTAGTAATCAAAAATACCAATAAAGTGTCACGGTCCTCACTGGTGATGTGAGATGGCGGGTGAGTGAGATATAAAAATGAATCATGAGGCGAGACATGATTGCTGCTCAGGCAACCATTTCCAAATGTGAGTGCACCCAGGTTGCATAAATGGTTCGGAATATTCTCCGTTAGGCCAAAAGGCTTGCAGATAACGGCGTTAACTCATCAGGCTCCGAGGCCCCCGGGGACCCGGGAGGCAGAAGAGTTGTTGCTCAAAGTGGTTGAGCCGAAAACATTTGTATCCGGGTCCTGTTAGGTAAGTGGCATCTGCTGACAGGAACTGCTTGGCATAAAGTTGGTTTTAAAAAATAAGCACCACCGCCCTATAAGTTTAATACAGGAAGCCATCTGAGGTGTAAAGAATGGTTAAGTAAATGAGTGGGGTACCATTAATCTTGGTTTGTTTCAGCACTACATCTTTAGCAATTGAAGGGGGGGGGGTGTGTGTGGAGCAAAAGACTTGCTCCTAGCTCATAACCTGAGTGTTAAAACTGATGTCCTTCCCATTAGGGCCTGTAAACTCATTAGCACATGGCAATTTATCCTCTTTTATTTCTTCTCAATTATCCTATCATCCATTGTATCTGGGTCTGATTACCCTTTCCCAGAGTCAAACATTATCTTGTAAATCATTTGCTTTCAGTCCAAGTCTGCCATTGCATTGCCCAGGATTTGCTTAGGCAGGTAATAAATCAATTAGCATTAAACTTGTGGTGTCATCTATTTTCTTTCCTCATGGTTGGAAAAAGGAGCACCTGAAAACCTAGCTTGGGTTACATCACATTTCTGTGCACGCTTTTGAACAATACAGAGACATTGGCTCTTATTCGAGGGGGTGGAAAAGTGAGGGAAGACCAAACAAGGAATCTAAATCCTCAGTGTGCCTACAAGGCTGATGGCATCACAGGTGTGGGGCCCTCATATTTCAGAGGTGACACTTTTAGTAATAATTGGGAACATCTATTATTCAAACATGTGCATCAGAGATTCTGTTTAAGGGGATAGTCTCATTTTTATGTCCAAAACACAATTATGGAGCCAAGAGGAAGACTGTGGTTTCATTTTTTTTCTATTATTCTTTTATGTATCTTCTGCTTCTCTGCACACATACAAATTGGTCTCATATAATCAGATAAGAGGAGCCAAGTGGTGTTTAGGTCATTGTCCTCATCCTCCCCTTATATTCCAAAGGGTGTCCCTTCTCCATTGGGTACTATACTAATTTACTTATTCATTTTATCTTCATGCCCCAGATCTAGTTTCCAATCCTTTGGCTGACATTCTGCACAGAAAGTCCAACCAAACAATTGTTAGCTCAAAAGTAAGCCCTATGAGCTCCCAGATTAACAAGAACAAAAAAATCCCCTTGGTTTTCTCAACAACCAGGAGCCTCTCCCTAGTGATGCTTCATATATGGGCTATAATTTAGTGGTGATTCCTGCCTCCTGGTCAGAGATGAGGTGCCTGGAAGGGACTGTCAGACACGTGGCAGGGCCCCATCAGGGGAACTGCTTCCAGCCATGGGGAACAGTGATAGAGCCATGAACAGGGCTGAAGCGCAACTCGATTGGAGAGATTGGAGGACAATTAATAACGTTTGGTTCTGGGTCTGACTGCTTGGACAGCAGACAGCTCAGCTGCCTGGATGTGCTTTCCTCTCCTGCTGGCGATCTGCCCCACATAAAGTCTTCCCACCTCCTTCCTGTCGTTCTTCTGGTTCAGTCCTTAGGTTTTCACACTGCAAAAGTATGCTCATGGAGAACATGCATGGACTCTTCTTCCCATGGTCGAAGGAAGAATACTAATTTAGCATCCTAATTTGTTTACTACTAGTACTGGTTACACTTTCAGTGCATAATATTATGGTGGGCAAGAGTCCAAGAGAATCAGGTAGCCATGTGGTTCATTCTTACATAGGAGCTGATGTAAACACTCAGGAATGGTGTGAGGCCCTTCCCCCAGAGCAGAGAATTTGAATCATGGGCTGGGGCTTGGTAAAATACAGATTCTGACTTAGGAGGTCTGCAAAATTCTGCATTTCTAACAAGCTCCCAGGTAGTGTGGATGCTAAAAGCCCATGGTGCTTTATATTTTCTTTTACCAGGAGTCACTTTTTACCCTATTAGAGCCATTTGCAAATGCATTCTACTAGGATGTGCCCTAGTAGGTACCAAATGTGCCCCTACTAGGTACCAAGTTCTGTACAAACAGGCCATGACTGCGTTGGTGAATAGATAATGATTAATGCATTAGTTTGGCAAATAGGAGGTCTGAGATCTAAACATACTTCTGCAGAAAACTAGTTTTGTGACACTGGTCATTTCTACTGAAATCCCCTGGACCTGTATTCTGTGCAGTGAGGGGGTTTGGACTAGATTTTGGGTATTCTTTAAAAGTAAGGGTAGGAGTGAGGGAGGAAATGTGAAGGAGGGAAAGAGTCATGTAGGGAATGTAGAGAATCCAGAAATGGTTGTGATATTTAAATGGACGTCCCCCTCTTGTCTCCCTGCTAAGGCAGGGATCCTGTGTTTCCATAGCTTACAACTTTTAGAAGTGGGAAAATATGGGTTTGTATTAATGGGAAATCTTTTCATGTTTAAATGCTGACAAGTAAAATGAGTTTTGTCTTGTTTTGTTTAGAGAGAGAGAGAGTGTGCATGCAAGCAGGGGGAGGGGCAGAGGGAGAGAGATCATTTCAAGCAGACTCCATGCCCAGTGCGGAGCCTGACGAGAGGGGTTTGGTCTCACAGCTCTGGGATCATGACCTGAGCAAAAGTCAAGAATCAGACGTGTAACTGACTGTGCCACCCACGAACCCCAAAATGAGCTTTTTTAAAAGGAGGAGAAACACACAGGGAGTGACATAAAACACTTCTGTAGGCCAATGACAGCCCACAGACCACTAGTTTGCAGGCCCTGGCCTGGATCAGGCTCGCAAGCTTTCTTCCAGCAAACACATAAGAACTATGCTCATAAACATTGGTCAGGCCAAGCCAATGAGAGCAACATTCAAGATGGACAAACCAAACCAGCTATAAGCATAGAGTGGAGGTGGCCAGTGTTTCAACGCTTTGGGCTTTCCTGACTTTTATACTCAAAATGGCTGGAGGGGCTGCATGCTCAGCACCAGGAGGTTACGGTGGGGAGGGAGTGGTGGTGATGGTGGTGGTGCATGCCCTGCCCATGACTTATAATTGGGTTTGTGTGTTTGTATAGTTCTGGAAGTTGCCAGATATGCTTCTGGCTTTTGAGGGGGCCATACCTGTGAAATGCTGAGGAATCCTAAGAGTCTTTTCATAGCGATGCTCATTCCTAGATAAGGTTGGGTAGCAGCTCACCAGTCGCAGAGTCAAGATCTTTACCTCTAACTTCTAAGACCCCTTTAATAGGAACCACTTGTTCAGTTGTCAAAGTTTTTCCATTGACTCAAGTACCATTACTGAGCCCTGATCCAAGACCATCACACTTTTCTCAGAGGTGGCTCAGGATAACTGAGGAGATACATATTACATTGGCATGATCACGAACATCCCTAAATTGTTGGGTGCGGGGCAGATCTTTGTACAACTTTAGTTGGTTTGCAGAAGGGAATTCAAAGTCAAACAAAGAGTATTGTAAGAGCTCTATCTTTGACAATTGTTCACAATAGGTCTATAGTCGTCATTATTTTCTGATGTTCCGTTTTCCTGACTTGAGTTCCCTGGAGCTAACCTTATAACAACACTTAGCTCATTTAAAATTCTTTTTTTCACCCCTCTTCAGTTGTGTAATTGTTCCATTCACATTATGGAGATGTGTCATGTCCTGACTTTTATATCCTGGAAAACATGTAGTAAGTCAAACTTGTCCAGACATGATGACACCACATAGACATGGCAGATTGTAAGAGGAGACAAATGGTTTAGGCTTAGATGTGAGATAAAAACTGGGGTTACGGGCAAGCATTAAATATTTATAAAGCAGCCAATCTTTGGTACTCATCGGGGAGTATTTCCGCATGAGGCATGTCAGGCTTTATAATTAGTTATGGGACTTACTATTATTTGAGTTTTTGCCATGCTATTTTCTGCCTAGGAAGGACCATTATTTTAATAGGGAATAAGAAGAAAGAAATATTGTTTGGAAATGTGGTAGCTTTTCATTTTTTGAACTTTTGAATAATAATTTATGCTATGGACTCAGTCTAGTAGTGGCTTTGAATTTTTTTATCATCACATTTTCAAGGATCAGTTTACAGGAAAATAAAGATTGTGACCTTCATCATAAGATAAAAATAATTCTAAATTCGAGTATCTTCATGATGTCTCTCTTAAAGCTTCTTTGTCCATAAAGAATAACAAAAGCAAAAATGAAAACACCACTGAAACAAAACCAGGCTCCCATTTGCTTCTCACAAATCGCCATATTTTGACTATTAGCAGAAATAGGCTTATTAATACTTCTGGCATTTGTAAATATAATTAAGAAAGACTTTCCTTTTCTGAAAGAGAGTTGTTACGCTACAACGTAAGTTGCTGTAATTCTTGAGGGAGAGGGGAA
This sequence comes from Cryptoprocta ferox, assembly GCA_028646485.1. Taxonomy (NCBI): domain Eukaryota; kingdom Metazoa; phylum Chordata; class Mammalia; order Carnivora; family Eupleridae; genus Cryptoprocta; species Cryptoprocta ferox. The sequence continues at coordinate 91,110,195 of CM053573.1, forward strand.
AAAAAACCCAAACCCCTTCAAACCTTAATAAAAGTTCCCAGCAAAACCATTAGGGATTTCAATTATGAAGCTGTTCTCGAGACTCTTGTAAAGGTTATTTGTTGAACAATTTCTCTCTCACGGTGTATGACAAATTACTCGCTTGGCACCATAAATGATGCCCAGGCCCTTTAATTAGAATATAGCACTCGATATCTTTAAGACCTTCTAACATTCTGTAGTTAATGTTATTCCTCATATGCCTTTCCAAGGAGATGTGGACTTGTTCGTGGATGGAGAAGGGTGGACAGGGACATCGCACTGGGCTGGGAATATCCAGAAGCTACACAAAGAAAGGAAGGCTCTGACCCCCAACAAGTTTTGATTGCAAAGGCGACTCTGATAACAGAGTTTTTTATTATCCATTGCTTTTAGCCTTATTTACCATCAGGCTCTCTTGCCACAAGCATGCTTTTTAGTTCTGACAGCTCTGACTTATGGCCATTGTGGGATCCTATCTCATTAACTGAAATGGGAGAATAAAACATCAAACAATCATAAAAATAATTTGGCACTGTGAAACCACTTAGGAGCAGCTGTCAAACAGGTTGGAAGATAAACTTCTAAATAAAAAGAATAGAGAGAGCTGCAGCATCCTGCCATGTGCTTCCTCGGTATTATAGACTCCTTAATAATATGGAGTGCCTGTGTTTATGCAGAATAGTCCAGACACTCCATATATGATATTGATTATGCCTTAACCCCAATTTAGTAAAGACCTACTCCTCCTTTTCCTAATCAGATATTGCAGAAGCAGTTTACTGAAAGGAAAAAAAAAATGTCCCTAATGCCAAGCCATATTTTATCTGCGAAGGCTGTGGCGGGAGATAGGGCTTTGTCTTGCCTGTCATTGTGGCTTGGAGCCCAGTTTTAGGACAGCAAGGCCCCTCTGGGGCTCTTCTCCAGCAGTTTCCATCCAGCGATTCAAAAACATACATCTTTATCAAGCTGTTGTTGTCAGACAACATTAGATAATTAATAGGCCATTTGTCAGCCTGCACAAAACATGTTAAAATCCCAAACACAATCAGGATAAATATAGTTGCTTGCTCTCTGAAGGCTTTTTGTTCTGTCATGCAGGCATTGCAGGCAGATATTTGCTATTAAACGAGACTCATTATTAATCACATCTAATGTTAATTAATTAACCGCCTCTGTGTATTGGGGGCTCTCTGTGACTTTCAATTGTTTTAAGGCGCTAATTGGTAACTTAGCAGTTTACATCTAAGTTACTATTTTTCATTTCATTCATGTCAGGATTTTACTTGGTGAAATATATTTATTTGCATTTGAGAAATATCCCATAAAAAGGCAGCATTTCGGAGTCTGTGTAGAAGTATGTCAGAAATGATAAAGGGAATGAAAGCCATAGAAAAGTAGGTATCTGCCTCTGCTTTTTCTTAGGCCTAGCTAGCTTATTAAAAATAATTTGATTTTATATTGTTTTGCAAACCTCACAGAAAAATGGAAATACTCAAATGTAATTTTTAGTAAATTATGAAAATAGGAATGATAAGCAGTATAATGCAGTATTTTGCTATTGATTGATTGATTCATTCATTCATTCAACAAATAAATGGAAGTATGTATAGTCAATTATTGGTCAGTTCCAGGTCCTCCGGGGAACCTGGCCTCTCCAAAGCCCGTGTAAAGCTGAATTTTAGTTGTTTCCAATTGTGAGCTACTGGAAAGCAGGCACTTGACCTCCTTAATACACGTCCCCTTTCTGTTTCCTTACATGGTGGATGCCCTGTTGATATTCCTTCAACTGAGTTAACTAAATTCAAATACAATGTAAATGTTTTCAAAATTCTGATCTACTCACAAAGGAAGGTGGCTGATGTGGTTAAAGAGAAACAGTCATAGCAATGTTGATCCATCATACATTCATGTATCACCTTTCTGTTTACCAATGGCTTTCCCACCTTAACTTATTTAATTTTTTGAGTTGTTACATCATTCCTGTTCTGCAAATGAGGAAGAGGTCTGTGATTCTCAGTCAGACTCCAGCTTGATCTCTAGCACCTGGTCTTCGATGAAAGCTGCTTTGCTTGGTGGCCTCCCAGGCCATGGCTGTGTAGCTGGATGTGCGGCATGAGTCGTGGTGGTGTGGCTTACCCAAAGCATGAGACCCTATGGATCAATTCCTGTTGAAAGCTTTGATTTATTCAAAGACATTATTATTGATAATGATTACTTGGGAAAGCCCACCCTAAGGGGTCATAGACATAAAAAAGCATTACTAGACTTTAGTACTTTGAGAAGAGAAAGTAGTTTAAGACTTCATGACATGAACAGGGAAGCAGATATAAGGGGAAAAAAGTGGTTCTTCATCTTTGTGCTTCAAAAGTTTTAGTTAATGATAGGGATTTATACTTCATTAGTCAAATCATGTCTATTTTAAACAAGCTTACAAGAATTTTTTCCCACATCTACTTTATATATATATATGTGTGTGTGTGTATATATATATATATATATAAATGTTTATTTTATTTTTGAGAGACATATATATTTTAAATGTTTATATATATATTTTAATGTTTATTTTATTTTCGAGAGAGAGGTGTAGGTGGGGTGGGGTGGGGACAGAGGACCCAAAACAGGTTCTGTGCTGACAGCAGACAGCCCAATGTGGGGCTCGAACTTACAATCCATGAAATCATGACCTGAGAAAACGTTGGATGGTTAACCAACTGAGCCACCCAGGATCCCCTATTATGACAATATTTTAAATGTCTTCTATAACTTTTTTATATGTATTTCACTATTAAGTGCTAAGTATTTTGTGCCAACTGGACTTAACATAGAAATGAAAATCACAAGAATAATCAATGATACCACACACTAAGGACATCTACATAAAATGGAGTAGGGAAACTATAAAAATGGTAACACTGTTCACTGACACCTAGAATCTTTTTCTTCACTATCAGGAACTTTGTAGAAGGAGACATGAGAAAGAACCGGGAAATTTGCCATAGTTGATGAAATGGATGGCAGACTACCGGAGATAAATAGTGTTAAACAAACAGATACATAACTAACAAACCGAAGACCCAACGGTCAAACCACAGTTTTCTACCTGCTTTCCTTCTCCCTAGACTACCGGAAGCCTCCTCGCGGCTGAGAGGGTATTTTTGTAGTGTGTATCCTTATTTATTTTTACAACTAGAATTCTTTATGTGTGTAGCCAGGACATATTTTTTAGTGTCTTTTAAGTTGAAAGTAAGATGTGGTGCATTTGTGAATGCTAGACTTTGCATTTTTATTATTTATTTTAAATGTCTCAACTCTGAGGTCCAAATGAGAGAGAGAGAGAGAGAGAGAGAGACAGAGACAGAGACAGAGAGAGAGAGAGAAGTGAATAATTTTCTATCCAAACATATAATGCATGAAAAGCACACGCACACATGCATAGCACAACTGCACAGCTGAAATTGTTTCATCCCTGTTGAAGTGCTCTTGTTGAATTATATGCAGGGTGGGGAAAGATGACTGGATTGAAAAATGTCCTTTAGCTAACAAAGATCTAGATTGGAATTTAACTTAAACCAGTCTGAGTGATATTCCAGAGACTTTTATTGCTGGAAATAATATTGAATGGAAAACAGTTACACAAAGTGGAAATATTTTATATCATAGGTTGCCATACTCTAGATTACAATTATATGGTTTTGAATCCAGTTCCCATTATAAAGCTTGTGAAAGATCCTTTTCTTCTTATACAGATTCTTGGCTTAATTTGTAATAACAGCTCCTGACACTGAGCTTTTGTGAAAGTCTCAGCTTTTACTCCTTTAAGGTAAACTCAGTGGTACATGTGTAAGGAAGTGGGGAGATTGGCCATGTTGACTAAAGCCATTATCAGGATCTGTGCATTTTCCATCCACTCTCTGAAGTACAAAATGAAGGGGCCCTTCAGGAGAACACAGCGTGAATTCAACTGTCTCCTTTGGCACCTCCCTTTTTTTTGCCTTTTTTTTTTTTTTTTTTTTTTTTTTTTTTTTTTTTGTCCTGAAGATGTAAGCTACTGTTGTCTAGAGGGGGAGGAAAACGTTTTTCGTAGGGATGTTAATTTCAAGGCTGAGTAGTTTCCAGTCACCAGCCTTGCTGGAAGTATCGGTC
>CM053573.1:91114461-91391064 GCA_028646485.1 Cryptoprocta ferox
TTACATCGTGAACCTCCAGGACAGTCTTCAAAGATTTCTACTCAAGCGGTCAGCTAGGTTTATTTTAGTGTTTTGAGCATGACACACCATTTAGAAACAGTATTTGCTTTGGCATAGCTTAAGAACTATAAAATCAAGATACAAACCAGAAAAAAAAAAAAAAAAAACGTTGAAGACCGTAATGCTGTTTTAGCGGGAAATACTCTTTATTCCCTAGACGCAACCAGGAGCTGCTCTTGTCCAAATTGTGAGTTGCAAAACCCTGTTTCAGAAAGCAAAATTGTTGAAATGTTATTAAGACATAACTTTTCTCCCTAGAGTAGCTTCTCTGTTGTGGAGAGAATAAGGAAAAATAAAGCAGCAGCAATCTCTCTGTAATATGCTTACAGAGAAATAAGAAAATTGGAGAGAACAGGCTCCTGAAGTTTATACCTGTGTGGCAGACTCTTTGGCCTCAGTTTATCAGATGCCATTAAGAAAAACAAAGATTTCAGTCAATCACAGCTGGTAGTTTGGTTTTATTTCCTTTTTCCTGGTAATATCTCATCTGATATTTATTTACATGCTGCCTCAGACACACATGCATGTTGTTGGATAATGAGGTATTCAACATGGCTTAAAATCCATCCCCCTCCAAATTATTAAGCTATTTCAAAACAAGAAATAATGCTGAGAGAAAATTTGTATTAGCTTGATTGATTATCTTATTTTAATCCATATTAAAGCTTTAAGTCTCTAGGCGTGGCTCTTTACTTCTAACACCTCATAAATTATAGCTATAATGAAGCAGTCATTTATCCTGAGCTGATGATAAATGGTTTGCCCTAGGAGGAACTAAAGAATAGGCAAGTAGATCATTTTCATATTTGGTGAAAACAATATTAAGTACCCAGACCTCAGTGATTGCCCTAATAAATGAATAATCTGAGGTGAGGGGCTTGGCAGTCAGTGTAAAAAATAACCTGAGCTTTCTCTGTCATTTGTCAGGCTTTGCTATGACAGCATGCATTATGGGTAAATGAGCAATCAGCAAGAACTATGTTATGGCTGGGATGTTTTTCAGAAATTTATCATATGCATTGCTTGGTACCTTAAGACCTTAAGGCTTAATGGCTATAGTGCATGACTGCAAGTGAGCACAGTTCCTATTTACCATGGTATGCTTCATTTGTGCTCCATCTCTCACCTTAAAGAAAGAAAAGACCTTTCCCAAATGAGCTTCATTTGGCTTTGTTTTTAAAACTTTAAAGCCTATGTGGATGATGTTCTATCTCTATGTTGACAGATACTGCTCGCGGTAGATTGGCTTAGAGAGATTTGGGAGATCGGAATTCAAATAGAACTTCAGGGTCAGAAATTTATCAGTGTATGGGGATGTGAGATGGATTCCAGTGTACCTGCAGCCAAATAAATGTATTATGGAAAGTGATATCACCTCCTGATAATACTACTAAATATTTAATGGTATTTAAGAGTTAAATGAGGTTTCCAACGTCCCCTAACCCACCGAACAAGTTGATCTCTTTGATTTATGACTGAAGCAGAAATGACCAAGAGTGGTTGAGATATAAATGCCTCATTGGAATAATGCAATGTGTTATGACAATATCTGACTCATTATGGTTTGTTGCCATATGTAGTAAAAAAATGGAACCAAATCTGAACTGCTCTTCCCAGGTTGGAGATCTCTAATCCACACTCTTGTCTCCCTACTGTGAAACTCATTATGAAATATTTGATGAAGGAAAATGTGGTTTTATCAGAAACCTCTGCTTCCATAATATCCAGAATTTACAGGTGACTTTGAAGTTAGGTGTGCACATCAAATTCAAATTATGGTATTACCTAGTTGGATACATTTGTTCATTATTTACTCTGACATCATTTTGCTCCTGTGTAAAATGGTGAAAATACTATCTTGACGGGTTGCTGTGTAGAGTAAATGAGATAATATGTAGATGGTGCTTATCATATGACAGATAGTCTATAAATATTCAGTTAGTTCTATATCATTTTACCCCTAGTCAGGATCCTGAGCACTTTCAATGTTCCAAATGTAGATGACATTTTAAAACATACTGTATCAAGGCCAGACGCCTGCTACAATAGAGCAAGATGCCAGTGGGACAAATTCAATGAAGTGAAAACATTTGTTGAAAGTCTACTGTGAATCACGTTCCAATGATGACCTAAATATTACCTCGTGATTGGTCACCAGGACCATTGTAATAACTTCTGATTTTCCCCCTCTCCTACCTTTCATCTAAGAACTTTTCAGTTATCTTTCTGCAATGTAGATCTGATCATGTCATGACTCCTAGCTGCCAAATTATTTAGTGTCAGAAAAATGGGTTTCCATAATAAGATTCAGACCTACCATTTCAGCTTCATATCATGCATCCCCTTTAATGCCTATATTCTAGCTATACAGAATGACTCACTGTCCTTCAATATGTAAATCACATGCACACTTATCTTAGCCTAGAATGTATTCATTCAACTCTTTCAGCTGCCGTGGCATGGCCAAACCTTCATGCAAGATATATTATTCAAAATTTCAGCTCTGTTGTGTAACCTTCCCCAAATTTCCAGGTTGAAATGGTTTCTTCCTTTTAGGTGTTCCTTGAGTACTTTGTAGTGATAACTCACTCATCATTTTGTGCAGCAAGCATCTGTTTCTGTACTGTTTCCCTATCAGCTCCTTGAGGATAAGGACAGTGTCTATTTCATCATTTTACTCTCAGAAATCAACATGGTGCCTGGAATGTAGTAGGTGCCTTATAAAGGTACTTTATAAACAGGGAACCAATGAGGAAGATGTTCTGCTTGTCTTGGAACATCTCAAACTGAAAGTCAGGGAAATTCTCAGCAGGAGAGATAGTAGGAAACACAAATTCCTTTTTTGTGCTCTTAACCTACCGATCTCCACCTATTCCCTTCCCCAGTCAAAACTCATAAAATGTTTGCTTTGACTGGCCTTCTTCTGAAAACTGAATGAGAGGGTGAGTTTTCAGAAGAGTAATAAGGAGGAGGGTGGAAGTGGACAGGAAAACTTTAGAGCCTGGATGGCAGAGAATGCCAAGAAGACCTAATTCTTTGGGTACCTGGTGGCTCAGTCTGTTAAGTGTCCAACTTTGGCTCAGGTCATGATCTCTTGTTCCATGAGTTTGAGCCCTACGTTGGGCTCTGTGCTGACAGCTCAGAGCCTGGAGCCTGCTTTGGATTCTGTGTCTCCCTCTTTCCCTGCCTCTCCCCCACTCATGCTCTGTCTCTGTCTCTGTATCTCTCTCTCAAAAATAAATAAACATTAAAAAAATATTTAAAGAAGACCTAATTCTTCTACCTCTCTGTGAGGGCTCTGGACTGTCACAGGTAAAGAAACTGAATGGTTCAAAGTAATTTCATTTGGATCTCAGGGGTAAGGAGGCCACCAACCAAGTTCCAAGTTCTAGGTAAAATGAGGGAGCTGGATTCTAAGCTTTTAAAATATGAGGGCCCCTTTTCATAACATGAAAACTTCATAGATCTTTAAGTATTCATTGATTGGCAAAAACATACCATAAGATACCTACTAGGAATTTAAGACACTTTAAATTAATTTTGCACCTAACTGACCACAACAGCATGTGCGGCGAGTGTATTTCAGTGTGAGCCACTCTGATTGGCATGTGGATAGTAGTACCATGTAGATCTAAGAGCCTAGGCTTTTGAGTCAGCCAGACATGGGTTCTAATTCTGATTCTGACACCATGTATATGACCGTGGGCAACTCCTTTGGTCTTAATTTCCTCATCTGCAAACCAGAGGTGGTAATATTGACCTCACAGTGGATGGTGGTAAGGATTTAAGATAATGAAGATAAATATAAAGCACAGCAACCATAACCAGTGCCCGTTTTATAAAAATGATCAAGAATGAGAAGAGTGGTCTAGCAAGTTCTGGGATATGAACTCAGAGCAAGGTGACTGTCTAGGGTAGGTCAGCAGTATTTGCATAGAGTGGAAGGTGTCAGGGAAATTTGGCGGGATGCATATTGGCGTCTGTGAGGGGAAGGACAAGCTGTGATGGAAGCATCTGGGAAAGACCTTAAGGTATCTTCCTTGATGTGAGAACTGAGAGTCCTCATAGGATTTCAGAGTGAGGGTGACATGATTAAAATGATGCTTCAGGAAGTGTTAAAAGGATTTGAAAGTAGATTGGGTCAGAGAGCCCGGGGCAAGGGAGAAGTTAAATATACTCCCGAAGTCATCAGCCATCAGCACAAAAGAGTCCTGTGATGCAATTATGGGCAAACCTATAAAAAGGTGAGTTTGGGGATGAAATTTAGAGATTCTCTATCCAGTGTGATTTATTTTTAATTTTAATTTTAAAAAATATTTTTAAGTTTACTTATTTTTGAGAGAGAGAGAGCAAGAGTGAGTGGGGGAGGGGCAGAAAGAGAGAGAGAGAGAGAGAGGGCGAGAGAGAATCCCAAGCAAGTTCTGCGCTGTTAGCCTGCAGCCTGACGGGCTATATCTCATGAATCATGAGATCATGACCTGAGCCAAAACCAAGAGTTGGATGCTTATCGGATTGAGCCACCCAGATGCCCCCTCAGCAAGATTTGTGAATGGAAAGGGTTCTCTCTCTCCATAAGAGAGAGGAGAAGCCAGACTAAATATATAGTGCTGAGAGTCCTCTTCTGTCTTCAGAGAGAGCTGAATTCTTCTGAGCAGCTGTACTCCTAACTCTGCTTCCAAGGGGAGGATTGCAGATAGAGACACCAGACATAGCCCTGCTGGGTTTCCTGGTGAGCAGGGCAAGGTGCAGACCCAGCACTGTAGGTGGAGAAACAATGATTGGGGAAGAGGTTCACTTTCTTCCCAAAGAGTGTAGAGAGGAGACAACCTAGTCATCCATTGGCTTGTATGGGATGGAGGCTGTTGTAACTCAGAGAAGGGCTTTTAGCAGAATGATGTGAATAGAAATCAGGTTTTAGCCTTTACTATTTGAGGGTAGATAGAGGAAGTGTTCTGGTTTTCTTTTGTTTATTTCCTTCCCTGGGTCTTAACACTGTGGTTGGCAGTTAAGGTGGGCAAAGATATTACAATATGAACATGACTGCTTAAGGCAAAACAATTGCTCAGATTATAATATTAATTTTGAGGGGAGATTGGGGCTATACTTTTTCTTTCTTCCTTCCCTTCCTGCCATGGAAAGTAGTGCAGTGCCTTGTGCATAGTAGGTATTCAATAAATATTTGACAACCACATGAGTGTAATGAAAGGATCTAATATGGGAAGCATGAATGGAACCTTCGATGTTGGCTGTTTGGAAGAGAGTCAAGGAGCTTGCTCACAGGGAAGAAACTGGGTAAAATTTCCATTTGCAATTTATTCTTTTCCATAGGACACCAGGAGATTTCAAAGCAGATGGGGAGGAGAGAAATTCCAGTTCCTGTAAGCACTTTCAAATATTATGAATAGAAAAAAAATAATCTTTACAAACTTATTGTGAGTAGTTGTTTTTGACACTGTAGGGAATGAGTTCTGTCTCAAGTTTCATTCATTAAATTTGACAGATAGTTATTGGGCACTTACTGAATACAAGGAACTAGACTAGGTTCTACAGGGGTGTTGAAAAGAATACAGACCTCCATTCAAATAACTGCAGTGTGGAAATATCTACCGCAAATAAAGCTATGACTCCATTTGACTAATTCTATATTCAGGATCAAAAATGGCAAATGGAAAAAACTGAAAAGCCTCATAATAGTGGGATTTTCAAGGTTGTGGGGCTCCATAGGTCCAGGAATGGAAGAGAGACCATTAAAAATGGCCCTATACCTTCAGCTGCAATAATCTGACTGATCTGCTTTCTTCTTTGACTAACATCACTGGTCACTATCTCTACAATCTCCTTAATATTTGATTCCTCAACATGAAACATCTGAAACTTCCCTTTGCTGGTATGGAAGACATTAAATGAGCATTCCTACTTAATTGAGATGCTTACCTGCCTACACACCGCAGATTTTTATATCTCGTTACAGCTACGTTTTATATCCTTTGTGCTTGCTAGAAAACAAAAGCAGAAGATTAAAGCACTCTGATTTATATATAATTTAACAGCATATAGAAATTACTCTTAAGAAGTATAACTGAGATGAAAAATCTTCAAAGCATCTTTTAATCCTGTTATTTCCATCTGCCCAAAGTCTTAAGTATATTTGATATAATATCAGACAAATCCATTGGAACAATTTATTTTATATGAAAGTATTTCTACATAGAAATATCTGCCTAATAAAACATCTCAAATTTGCTAAGGATACACAACATGAACACTGTTCTCTCTCCCATAGGATTTTCTGTTTCTTTTGAGAGTCAAAATTCTTGGGTTTGGGGAAATGGACAGGTTCTTGCTAACGCATGTCAGCGAATGTGATAAGTTTGTCTTCAGTCAGAGTTTTAGCAACGAGGGTAAATTAAAACATTCTGCCATGAATACCAGAAGTTATTGTGATAGATTTTTGTTAGCATTGTATAATTTTTCACTTTTTACAAAATCTTTGTCACACAGCATAGGAAGGTGAACATTTTGGTCTCACTCCTTTAGAGATGATGATTCTGTACATGGCACGGATGCCTGGATTCTGTCCTAGAGCACTGTGGGACCTGTCACTCTGCCCTCACCACCAGGCTAGGCTGCTCTGCCAGTTGGCTTAGGAACTGGTGGCACCACTTCCCAGGCTCCCGTGTGTGACTCAGGCCACACAGGCAGGCCCCAGTTGGGTTAGAATCATGGTCCTCTGTGCTCTTCCTGTCCATGCAGTCTCTGCTCCTCTAAGTTATGTGAACTACTGGGGAAATTCCTTGTGCACCTAAGGCATAGTCAGCTCTGCAAGTAGAGAATTATCTGGCCTCTGTGCCTTTAATGGGATGAAATTTGCTCAATGATCCTGGCATTACATCTTTGGCAGACCACCCAGTGTGAATTTCTCTACAAATCCAGAAGTGATTACTTGAACTTTAGGTCTACGGTGAGCTGTCCAAACTGGCAGAGAGAAGGGGCTATATGTGTTTAATTTCTCATCTCCCTCTTTCAACTGCTCTAGTCTGAAGAGGGAAACAAAAGTGGTTTTTCCCTCAGAAGCTTTGGAGGGCATGCCATTCATCCTTGAAGAGAGGAGCAACATGGTGTGGGAATTGTGTCTTGCCATAAAATAATCCAAATTTTGTCACTGAGTCAGTAGTAAACTACCTGGGTTGTCATCTCCCCCATGCCTTCCTCTCATCTCACACCATGCCAATGCCTTGAATGACAGCAGGTTTCCATCTTCCTTCAATCCTTTGCTCATTTGGTTCCCCTGCATGGAATGCTTCTCTCTATCTCCACCTGGCAAATCACACCCAGCTTTCAAGGCTTCCTCCATGAAGACTTCTTGTCCTCAGCGTGGACTCCTCAGTCCCTATGCTGTGATTCACTTATCTATTAAAACACTCAGCATTTGAGCAGGAAGGGCTTCCCCAGACGATTGCGAACTATGTAAGGTCAAGGATCGTTTTCTTAAATAGTACTCTCTTATTACATAATACTCGACACACCGAAAAGAGTGTATACAACATAATATGTGTAACATATGCACGAGTAATCGAGTATAAAAATAAAATGAACACCTGTAAACTTACTACCTAACCTAATTAAGAAGTGGCACAGGACGATTTTATTGTAACTCCTCATGTGCATCTTCCCTTCGCTGCTTCACTTTCAAGGTAACTATTCTTCTGAACATTACTTTTATCATTTCCTGCTGCAAAATGATTTTACTGCTTGTGTGTATTACATTACCAAACAATAAATTGTCTGGCTTTGCTTGCTTTTGATTAAAAAATAATCTTCTGGGTCTTCCTTTTCTTTTTGCAATATTTTGTTTCTAAAATTCATCTGTGTTGCTCATTTTCACGTTGTACACCATTTTATGATATGACTGTACCACAATTTATTTATTCATTCTCTTGTGGATGGGGTTTTGGGTTTGCAGGGTTTTGATAGAAGCAATGCTGATGTGAACAGTCTCAAACATGCCTTCCAGTGTGTGTATACAAGTTTCTCAGTATGTGTTTAGGAATGGAAATGTTTTGTCAAGGGAGATAGCACAAGACAGTACAATATACTTTTTAAGGTAGTTGTGCCAATTTACACACACACCAGTAATGTGTAAGAGTTCCTGCATTCTTTGTATATTTTTCATCACTTGATATTACTTTATTTGCCAACCTAGGAGATATAAAATGCTATCTTACTGTTGTCTTATTTTGTATTTTCCCGATAACTAAAGGGGTTATGATTTCTTTTCATATATATATGGGCTTTTTGTGTTTTCAATTTAGTGAAATCTTGTTCATGGCTATGGACTATATTTCCATTGGGTTTTTGTTTCGTGTTTTTATATTAGTTTTTTTTTTTTTAATTCTAGATCCTAATCCTTGGTTAATTATATAATTTTCAAATACCTTCCCCCTAGTATGTAGCTTTTCTTTCTCTTTTCTCTCCTTATACTATCTTTGTATCAATGAAAAACCGATTTAAATGTACTTCTAATGTAGTTAGTTTTGTCATTTGCTTTTATGGCTAGTAATTTGTATGTCTTGTTTGGCATTGTTTTTAATTTATATTTTAATCTCTGCCCCTAGCACCCAACTAGATTGATGATCAGAATAAATTTGGGTTGGAAGAAAAAAGAAATTGTAAATAATATGAACATAGGAGTAATAAAAATTTCATTTGATATGCCAAGCACAAATGGTCTTTAATTACTAGATCAGACTCTGCATATTGGAACAAGAAAACCAGACAATATCTGAAACAGCTCTTCTCCATATGCTGGTTGTGGCCAGCCTTACAGAGGACTGGTGCCCATCCATATCCCCTCACCATTTTTATGCATGCCAACCATGACTTCCAAATGGTTTGCCTGAGTCTGCTCGGTCTGAGCATGGGCAGGTCAGAAGTTCAAGGAATTATGTCCCCTGAGATCAGCTCTCAGCAAATGACTGATGAGATTTGGTGAATAAAACCCCAGCTCCCTCACTTTGGCAGTGCTGATCTGCACTGTTTTCCTGAGTTCACAGTGGTAACTCACTTGATAACACACCCTTTATTGACTTCCGGTTCTTCTCTATCTCACCTCTAACTCCTCTACCTGGGTTTCCTGAAACTAACTCTGACATAAACTACTTCTTCTCAAATCTTTGTCTCAGGATCTGCTGGTGCAGTTAGAAAAGTGTGAATGTCAATTTCTGATTCAGGAATTGGAATGCTGATAATTTAGGGTTGGATGAATTTAATCTTTTAAAACTATTCTTATTGTTACCCTATATTTGGGAAGCTATTACAAGGTGAAATGCAGAGTAAGTAGGTATACAGCTTAGGAATTAGGTGTGTGGGCTCTGACGCTAGATTATGTGAGTTTATATCATGGCTTTTTCACCACTGATAGCTTACCTCTGCCTCAGGTTTACTATCTGTAAAATGAGGATAATAGTAATATCTACCTCATCAGCCATTATGAAGGTTAAATAGGTTAATGTAAGCAAGTGATAAAACTAGTATTTGACTCATGGTAAATACTCAATAGATATTAGAAATTAGTTGTGTTATGTATCTTCCTGAAGCCAATGAGTAATACATCACTTGGTACATTTTAAGAAGATGATGTGGTTATGCATTTCTTGTCACTCTATATATGACATTGCAATTAGGCTCTGCTGAAATCTTAGGAAGTCTGGTCTAATAATTTAAAAAATTTTTTCATTGTTTTGAGAAAAAAAGTCCCAATCTCATGAGTGTTGAACTCTACTCTGAGATTATAATGGATCTCCTTTTAGTGCCTGGGGAGAAGGAAACATGCCAAATGAAAACAGATTTCTCTGTAAATCTATACTTTTCATTTTCCTTTAACTTAAGAATACCTTTACTATTATTTGCTGGGGGATGTGGGGGGAGAAGAGGGAATTATATAAAGAAGGTTTTTGTCCCCAGAAATAACATTGCAGAAAGCTTGATTCTGTTAAATGGATAGAGTTGTAATTTGAATCTGTGTGGTTACCAAAGAAGGTACGTCCATGAGCATTTTGTTCCTTAATCTTTGATATTCTATCAGTGGATCTGACATGAGTTTCCTAAATGTTTCTCTTCCTATGACTAATAATTGCAAAGAAGTTAGTGTTTGGATGTCACCCATAACCTTTAATAGTATGACTTCCTGTATAGAAAGTAAGCTTTATGAGAGACCTGATTTCATAGATTGAGTCTGCGTTAACCAAGATATTTTCCTTGTATTTAAAACTATTTGAGACGCAGCTTGGTTTAATGGCAAGAGAACTGGATTTGAAGCCAGAAGACCTGACATTGTCTGTCCCTTAATTAGATTTGTGATATTGGGAAAAGTTATTTTAATATTATAAGCTTTGGTTTCCTCATCTGGAAGATGGAGAAAATCATGAAATTCATTTCAAAGAGTTGTATAAATCGTAAAGTAGAATACAAAAAAACGGATTGGTTCTTAAGGAGGTTTTATTTTACTTACAGAACTTTTAAATTATTCTAAAATTTCATTTGCTACAGGAAAATAAATTTATTTATTTTTTCTTTTATCTTCTCTATGGTTCCAGAAAGATAGTTATGCTTAAAAATGTTCTTTCTGATGAATAATAAAATAATCTTCTTATGTAGTTCAAACTCAAGTATTTCAGTTGAATTGATTTGGGCTGTTTAGTCAAAACATAAAAGTTTATTGAGCGTAAAGAATTTCTGAAAATTCTTGATATATCTTATCCACAATAATATTTGTTTTTCAATGTAATTTATTTATACAGTTTAGTCAGTCAACACATAGTTTTTGGGCCCCAGTTATGCGTTAGTCACAGTATTGGGCACTGAAAAGTGGTTGAAAGAGAAAATTTTTGTGTGTGGCTATATGGTATCGACGTCAAAAGAGAGAACTGTAATTTCAGCAATACTTTTTGCTAATCTAAATCGCATCAAAGAAACTGGCATGTAGAAAAGCCATTTAGTTAGAATTTCCTTTTTTTTTTTGCATCACAGAGGCAGAACCAATTGCAAAATATGAGCACAATGCAATATTTTTTCCTCAGCTGTGTAAACAAGAACATGCATACAAATAAGGGCTATGGATCTTCTTACCATATTCAAAAATAGCCAGTCATAGTCTGTTCCTTATGTCAACATATTGCGAAAGATAATTGAAATTCCGGCAAGTGCCTATGTTATTAACCGTGGAGTTGATGCCGTTATAATCTTGTAAACATCCAGACAAATACAGCCAGATATATTGAAGAATGGTTAAGTGTTGTAACCTACTGTAGTACTTAATAATGTTACCGTTTTGGTCCATTATTGGAATATTGTATCTGCTTGAATTAATGTTTATAATGGTGCTTTACTGCTATTGTCCGCTTGTTTTTATTCTGATTTATGTGGTTAGCAGACTGAATACAATTTACGTTGAATTTGTTCAAGAAATGCAGGTTAGTAGAGGCACAAGTCCTTCTGCATAAACTTTGAATAGAGATACTAAAGATATAAAAGACCATGGTTTTGGCTTTCTAATTGTCTCTTGTAAGAAAACGTGTATTTTAAAAGGAAACATGGGTACACAAGAAGATAAATAGACACATAATCCGGAGGCCAGTTGCTGGCAGAATTTCTTAGTTTGATGTGACTCACTCTTTGACAGTTCTCCTAAGGTAGGTTATTTTGGAGAAAACATATGTTTCCATTTTCTCTCCCTCTGCTTCCCTTTGAGTCCCCAGGCTCCACTAGGGTCACAGAAACATTAAGGCTTTTGTCACTGTGATTAATAGCTCTTAAGATCATCTTTAATTCACTCACTAATGACTGAGGGTCTTTCTGCTCTCCAAGTAATCGGGTGATGTATGAGCCGATAGCACACCTTGTGCCAGAGGTGAAAATCATTCAGGCAATGCAAATATTGTCACGGGAACAAATGTTTTCCCTGTTAATAAAAATTAATGAATTCTACCCAGGAGCTAGTTAAGGAAGCTGTGGCAAAGGAGATCCAAGCACAAATAACTTCTTACTGCTAAGAATCCCTTACGTCTCCTTTCTTGATATAGGAAAAGACAGTAATTGCTGCATATCTGTACATTTCCATAAGAGATGAAATGATGACAAAGTAATTTAATTATAGAAATGCATTATGTTGTTTCTAAATTAATTCTTCTGGTTCTTGAGGATATTTAAAATTGTGAACTTCGGCATCTTATTTGTTTTAACCTTGGTTAAAATGCAGGCTTCTAGTGCTGTGCTAGCCTAATGAATACATTCCTCTCTTCATAGCCTAGTTAAAACCAAGAATTATAGTGGTCAGGGTTTATAACTATAAAATGATGTAATGAAGTTTAAATTTGAAAAACTCCTTGTAACACATCATAAAAGATTGATGAAACAGACTGGAGATTAATAAGTGGTTTGAATAGTTTTGAGAGCAAAAACAAGAAAAACACATTTGTTAGCTCTGTCCTTATAGTTATTGAATTCCTTAAAAATAAAAACATCTCCTCTCTTAAAAATTTGCCTCACATCGTTAAAGATTTTCCCATAATATATCTACCCGAACCCTCAGTTCATTCTGTAAGAAAATAAATGTACAATAGTCTGAGAAGGTGTGCCTACTCTTTATGGCTTGAAACTTGGTATAGGGCAAAATCTGTTGTCTTTTTGTTTCATTTTGATAGTCCATGATCCTTTCTTCTAGTGACCAATATCCACTGTCTCAATGGAATAAATATTTCTGAAATAGCTCCCAGTCCTTCCCCTATCATTTACATCTTAGAACAAGAAAACAGTAAACTTTTAAAAGACATTATTTTACCTCTCCACAGTGCTTATCTACAAAGGAACATATTACTGAAGGGAAAAAAAGCTCGACTTGTTACTATTATTTCTGGTAGGCACCCAAGGAGAGTAGCTAATTTGTTCTTCATCAATGCCAAGGACAAATTTAAAAAAACCTAACTCAATTATGCATTTATATTTTCTGGCTGCTAAAGTATGCTTATTTCCCTCAGAATGTTCAAATGAAAATATCAAAATTTTAACTGTATATTTTGTATATTACCTCAGAATCCATGATATTTTAAATGAACTGAGCTCTGAAAATATTAAAGAACAAATAATGTTAATTATTTAAATGCACTGGATTTTAAAAATTTTAATGAACACATAAAATTGAATATTAGTTAAATTTTGAAGCTGAGGAATGGGTGTAACTGAAGAGGCTATTCACCCTACCCATTATTAAGAATAAACCTATTTTTCTCCCCCAAATGAATTCAAAACTTGGAAGTGGGATTTTTCTCTAGATTGGCTTTTCTCCAAATGTAGTCTTTGGATCACTGGATCAGATCGCTTGGGGGGTCTCACCCACAGTCACAATGAACCTCTGGGGATGGGGTCTGGGTATTTATATTTTTAACAAGCTCCCAGATGATTCTTATAGAAAGGTTAAGAACTACCGATCACAATGTTATTGGGAGAAATTTCATCATGACAACATTGGTTGTAATTACATAGACTCTTGTTTTTTCATTCACATAAAACGAATTTTCCACAATTGGGTTTCACTGTTTCTATAAACTTTTATATCTTACCCTTGATTTTAAAAGAAAAATGTTGAGTTTACACAGCTTCAGTACATACCTGGTGGGTAAAGGTTTCGGGCAAGTGTGGACAACAAGGAAATCAAATATGAGCTTTTTTGCCCAGTGAAGTTCTAATCACATAGTAAACAGTTAGAATTTACACGGGTCTTTATTTAATTAAGCCTGAGAACCACTATTTAGTTGCAGCTGGAGCAGAATCTTGGCACAGAATAGAACAATCTCGTATAGCCTTTAACCTTTCCCCTTTTAACTGTGCTTATAAGAATGTGCATGTTTCTTTAAGAAGGTGCTCCATATCTTGAAGCACTTTTTGTAGTCTTTGATATAAGGGTCACCTCACTGTGCACGGAATGTAAAATTCAATAGTATAGAAAATGGATGCAATAGATACAGAGCTTAACTGGATTTTTTGTAATCCATAAGGTTGAAATAATTTATCCATATGATGAACTTTCATATTTTAAAGTTTTTCTGGTAATTTTTAATGGAGAGAGAGAGAGAGAGAGAGAGAGAGTGACTTTGGCATGAGTTTTGCTATTCCATAGATATTTTTCTACTCCCACACTTCCTTGTTGAATATTCTTAAGTAACTTTTGAGATCCGCTGAGGCTAAATAAAATAATGAGAACAAAAGAATAACAGTGGTACTATCACCATTATTCATGCCAATGTGGCAGAATTAAATAGGATCCATACCAGATCTCAAGCCCTTGGCCTCCTGAGCCACATGTGACTTGCAAGTAAATATAGGCTAGGTTAACACGATGTGTAAATCAAACAAACAAAGTGGGAAGCCTCACACAAAAAGTCAAATTTCTGGTTTCTCTTGAAACGTCAGGCTGTCTGGCTACACCAGGCCAGTCTTCTACATGACAACAATTAGCCATTGCTGAATAGCAGCTGCCTCCCTTAGATGAGGTGTGACCTCCCCAGTCCTCCTGTCCTTACCATCCCCGCTTGCCTTACACCCCATTTACCTTTTATGCTTGACCCTTGTAGGCATATAAATATGTAGGCACTAATCCATGCTAATGAACAGAGAACCCCAGATTACAGGATAATCTGAAAATCTCAAGACCATATCTGTCTGGCTTTAGGATTTGTGGTAGATGAATCTACCTAATTGTATTTACCTTGGCAAATATTGAAATTAGTATGTGCATTTGTGAGTCTAATCAGATGAGTCAATCAGGAAATCTGGAAGTTACAAATTAGAGGGGTCAATGTGAGTTTCAAATTGGAAATGTGGACTTCCGCCCCCCCCCCCCCAATTGGTTGTAGAGACCTTTATTTCTTCTGTATGGATCTTTGAATCCTATAATTCTGGGAGGTCTTAATCATGTTCTCCTACCAATGGTAAGGCAGTGAGCAGTGCCAACATTAGAAAATAATCGAGACATCTATGCAAGGTATTGCAGCCTCTTAGTGACCACAGGAAGTTTCCAGTATCCCTGATACAAGCCAAAGTTTCCAAGGCAGACAGATCCTTGCCACTCCCTTCCTACCCCTCCTACTTGAAGAAAGGCCACAAGTTCAGATTCCCCTACTAGCTAATGATTTTGGATCTGTGTAACTCTGCTGTAAGCCCTTTGGCGTTGTCCGACCCTGCTTCTTTCAGAGGACAAATCTTATCTTTTTATTAGCAAACAGGATGGTTTAGATATGAGTTTATGGGGCATTTGCTGGAGCATAATTTAATATGACTCATTTCCCCTTATATGTGAAGACAGTGACTGAAACAGACAAGGGGAAAACCAAACCCAAAAATGTTGGAAACTCACACTAGAAAATGTGTAAAATTCTATTGGAGCCCAGGGATTTATTCAGAATGACTTGGCATTCTTTGCTTGGATGTCTAAATAGGCCTTGTGATACCATTTTTGGCCTCACTTTGAACCTAGTGTAATAAAGAAGGAAATGAAAGCAAAGGTAAACTTAAAGTATTGTTTTACTCTAAATGCTTTCAGTAAAGGGTCTTGTTATCTAATGATTGGTACTAGATGGCTAGTATAAATCGTACAGTCTGTTCTTTGCACTCATGGCTAAAGGAGGCAAAGGCAAAGGAAATCAATTGGAACTAGCAGGTAACAAATGACCAGTCTTAGGCAAACATAGCAGGTGGGGAAAATAGACTTGTGGACAAAGATTACTAGGAAAGAGTGAGAGAGGACTTTTTCTTCTCTTTCAAAATCCAGTGCAATTACACAAAGTGACTAATTGCACAATTATGAAAGACAGGACTGTTTTATCTCTTCCCACTATGGACCTATAGCCTGAGTGCTACTAGTTTTTCAAGGCTCTACTCAAAATATATGAGACTTGAAAAAAGTACTGGCTTCAAAAGATGAATGAAAATGGTAAAGTAAAAATTACTATACGTTTATCAATGTGATGCCCTGTTGGCCAGTGAACTACAATTCAACTCATTGAGGTTGTGTTTGTGTGACATTCAACATGGGATGTGGGTACATTTTAATTTTTGATGTCATATAGGATGCAGCTTTCAAAATTAAGTAGCTAGGACAGGCAAAAATCTTAAAATGGCCCTGACGAAGGATCGCATTTTATAGCTATATAACATTTTTTGCCAGAGGCCATCCAGAATATTGGATATGAGGATTTATTGAAAAACAGATTACTTTTAGCCAGTTTCATGAATGGGATGCACTTAGTGTTCAAAGTAGGATCTTGCTGGGGCAGGCATCAATGGACGTTCACTTCTGATTTTTCTAAACTCATGTCATTCTTACTTATTTTTCAAGGTTTTTTTTTTCTTTCATAGTAAGTGCCCTTTTGAAGTCTGCAAGGTATTAGTTAAACTGCATCCCTGACTTTTGAGCTGCAAGAGGGACAGTGGGACTCTGTGGCATCCAGACCACCTACCTGAGCATTTATTTATGTCATTCCTCTGACCTTGTTTGTGAGGGGTTTTCATGCACATGATCTTATTTGACCTTCCCAACAATCCACTGATATAGAGAGATGTTGGTGTCACTGGCTGTATTTGACCAAAAATGACAAGGAGACTGAGAGGCATGGTGACACGGTATAGGTTATGCAACTTTTGTATGTGGACTGACCTAGAACCCAAATCATCTAATGCCAAATCTATTCAACCTGCTAACGAAAGCATTCATCCAGCTGCTGGCTATGCAGGATATTTTAGGAATTTTCAAGATGTGTTTTTCCCCATAAATTTTACGTATTATCTGATAGAAAACAAGTTTATCCATTCATGCAACAAAAATTTGTTGAACAGGTGCTGTATGTTGGATACTGTGCTAGGCTCTGAGTTTGTGGTGAAGAATAAGATAGAGATACTCCCTCTCCTTTGGACCTCAGTTCAAGTTTGAATTCACTGCTTAGACTAAATCTGGATCGATGTGATCTATTATTTTTACTACGAAATTATTTTTGTAATGGAAATGGAATCTTTTCGATTATCACCCCTAAGAGCCCTAAGACAGATGGTGCGAGCGTACACACACGCAGTGGTTTGATAGGAGGGCTGATTGACTCCTTTAGCAGTTTTGGGACCTTATAGCTGAAATATCAGGAAAAGCTGATACATAGCAAATTTGATCAAGCATTTTGATTTGTCATTCTGTTATTAAATGGTAGGCAGAGATTTCAGAGTCATAGAAATCTGCACTTACAAAGGGCTTTATAGTTGACTCGTGTCTCATTTTACAGACTGATTCCTTTCAGATGTAATTTTTTAAGTTTATTTGTTTATTTTGAGAGAAAGGGAGAAAGAGAGATAGACAGATAGAGAGACAGCCAGGGAGGGGCAGAGAGAGAGGGAGGGAGGGGGAGAGAGAGAGAGAGAGAGAGAGAGTCCCTAGCAGGCTCTGCACTGTCAGTGCAGATCCTGATGCAGGACTCAGACCCACGAACCGTGAGATTGTGACCTGACTTAACCAACTGAACCACCCCAACACTCCTTTCAGATGTTTTTTGTTGGTTGACATTAATTATACTCTGTTGTTTATACCACACACTTCAATTTTTGGCTTTGTGTTTTAGTTATCCAATTGTTTGGCTCCTCCCCTAGCCTGGGAGCTTCTGGAAGGCAGGATCTCTCTTCATTTTCCTTGCATCTTCTTTTTACCTTTATCCCCTCCTAGTACCCGGCCTCTAGCCTTCCGGGTGGTGGCAGGGTGAAATGTCAGACCCAGCGCCGCTGGCTTCTGCCTTTGATCCCAATGCCTTTTCACACAAAATCGCTCACTGCTTTAGTTTGTTGGTATAAAAAAGTAGATAAAAGCCTTAAGAATTTTGTTTGTAAGAAATAATTCAAGATAAAAAATATTTTGCAAACACAGAAAAGTACAGTATAGGTATTACCACTTCATTGGTATATTCTCCAACACATTTCTAAGATTTGTGTACTAATTTGCCAGGGCTGCCACACTAAAGCACTACAGATTGAGTGGCTGAAACAACAGAAATTTATTTTCTCACAGTTCTGAAGGCTGGAAGTCCAGGATCAAGGTGCCAACAGATTTCGTTTCTTCTGAGGGCCCCTCTCCTTGGCTTGCAGATATATGCTCACCTTCCTGCTATGTCCTTGGGTAGTCTTTCCTTACTGCATGCTTACTTTCTGTGCCCTAATCTTCTCTTCTTATAAGGACATTGGATTAGGGCCCACTTTAGTGACCTCGTTTGCAACTCAATCACCTCTCTAAAGATCCTATTGTCCAAATCCAGTCACATCCTGAGGTACTGGGGGTGCATGCAATTCAGCCCATAACAATTTGATTCACCTCTTCATTGATTTCTTTCTGTCTTTGGTTGCCACTTCAGGTACCTTTCTTTTTTTTTTTTTTAATGATTTTTTAAATTTAAATTCAAGTTAGTTAACATACAGTGTAGTATTGGTTTCAGGAATAGAACCCCATGATTTATTACTTCCATATAACACCAAGTGCTCATCCCAACAAGTGCTTTCCTCAATGCCCATCACCCATTTAGCTCATTCCCCACCCATCTGCCTCCAGCAACCCTCGGTTTGTTCTCCTTATTTAAGAGTCTCTTATTGTTTGCCTCCCTCTCTGTTTTTATCTTATTTTTTCCTTCCCTTCCCTTGTGTTCATCTGTTGTGTTTCTTAAATTTCACTGATAAATGGATAAAGAAGATGTGATATATATATATACATATATATAATAGGAATATAATATATATATATATATAGGAATATTACTCAGTGATCAAAAAGAATAAAATCTTGCCATTTGCAACAACATGGATGGATTTAGAGTGTCTTATGCTAAGTGAAATAAGTCAGTCAGAAAAGTACAAATATCATATGATTTCACTCATATGTGGAATTTAAGAAACACATCAGGTACTTTCCAAGCACACATATTTTGCCCTGAAAAGGAGTTACACAGGTAGAAAAGATAGTAATAATCCCTAAACTCCTTTCTGATACAACGCTACAATGCCTTTATTTAAAAATTTTTCTTTTCCAAGAGAGAGACAGAGAGACAGAGAGACAGCAAGCAGGGGAGGGGCAGAGAGAGAGGGAGACACAGAATTTGAAGCAGGCTCCAGGCTCTGAGCTGTCAGCACAGAGCCCCACGCAGGGCTCGAACTCACGAACTGCAAGATCATGACCTGAGCCAAAGTCAGACGCTTACCCGACTGAGCCACCCAGGTGCCCCCAACAATGCTTTTATTTTAATAAGTATTCTTTCTCTGACTGTTCTATGTTTTGTTCAAGATGTTTCTACAAATAACTTAGAGTGAGGTATACTCCCACCTGGATTGAGAGGTCTATTAGCTTATCAGGTTCACTAAGATTCTTTGGTCAACACAAGGTTGCTTTCCTTTTAACAGCCAAATTAACAGGATTCAGCTCTATCACTGTGTTTATAGTTAATAAGGACAGTGAATTTCTTTTGAATAGCTGAAGTTTTTTTTTTTCTTTTATACTGAGAATAAGTGTATAGGAATATGTATATCTAGTATTCATGACACTTTTTTCTTGGATATTGTTAACTACTCAGACCTACCCAAATGAGGTAGGTCTTGACAAATAACCTTGAGAAAATACAAAGCGATTATGCTGCATTAAGAACTAAAAAGAATAACATTTGATAAAGGAAAGGGAGACTAGCATAGCTCTGTGACTTTAAAAGATAGTATGCATTTAAACATCATGATTTTGATTGAAAAAGAGAAGCAGAAAAGTTTAAAGATATATATATCTTACATTATATATATATATATATATATCTGTAATATCTGAGGAAAAGCAAATACTGAGAAAAAAACTAAGAAGTTTAAAAGAACTCAAGAAAGGTTTCACACCTTGAGAAACTTTTTCCCATGTATGCTTGCTTATGTTATTTAAGAACTGTGGCCCAGTAAGAAGAACGTAGACACTGAGTATAGATCTCTCTGGCTCTCAATGTCCATAGATTTGGGGTTGATTAATGTCTATCTAGCAAGGCTGTCACAAAGATTTAACATATATATATCTATGTGTAGTGTCTGGCATATAGTAGACATTCACTAAATGGGTCCCTTCCTCCCACATTCATATTCCACTTGCTTTATGTTACTAACTGGATGGTTACATGATATCAACATTTTACAGTTTCACATTTGGAAGAAAGATTCTCCAAGACTGCATTGCACAATTTTCTGTTCCATGTACAGTTCAATTAATCTCAGATTAACTGTAATTACTCTTCTAGCCCTTTTACTTCAGTAATTACTAAACTTATGACTGCTATAAACTGGCTTTCATATGTTTCATGCTATTAGTGCAAAAAACTATTCATTTACTTCAAATCAGGTGGATTTAAAAAGGTGAAAAACACTTTTCAGCATGCGTGAACTGAGAAGGATGGAGGGTGAACACTAATTTACTACCATGTTTGGAAGCTTCAGGCATGTGCTGCAAACACACTGATGTCATTTACCAATCTCCTGGTGATGTATGTGAGCATGGGAGGTTCCTTTCTTCTGTCTGGGTGCCCGCCATCTTGAAGACATGCTCTGTTTGGGTTTCAGTTGTGCCTCAAGATATGAAATGCCTTTCACATAGAACTGTGTCCACAAGTTCTCCCTAAGAGCATGCACTTACCTGGCAGAATCATCAGAAAAATGCTGATGACTTCTTTCTTATAAGATTATTAAAATCTTTTAGCTGAAGTTTTCATCTGTTTTTTTAAAACTATCTGTGCTCCAATGGATGGAACCAACTTAGTCAAAATGATATTTCTCTGTTAGCAGAGCTACTATAGGGGGCTTGACTAGGTAATGGTTGCCATATTATTAACTGATTTTTCAAATGGAAAAGTGTTTCTGCAATATTTATTGTAGAATATTGTTAAAAATACAAAAAATAAAGGAAAATATTACACATAAACATCATCAGAGATAACCACTTTAAAAATTTTGGATGTGTTATATTTTCAGCTCTTGTCCTTTGTACAAGTCTTATGTGACCAAACAGGCATTACTCTATCTATCTGTCTTGAAAACCTGCTTTATTTTTTTACCCACTATATTACAAACATTTTCTTATACTGTATAATGCTATTCTTCTTCAATATATGGCTGCGTTGAATTCTTTTGTGTTTATTTTCCTAAAGCTTTCATTGTTGGACAGTTGATCGCCAAGATTTTTCATTTTTATAAATAATGCTGTAATGGTCACACACAGTACAGCAGAGTGGTTAGGAGTGGGGGCTTTCAAATATGCTCATTGATTACTGTTTGACCAAGGTACCTTTTCAAAACTTCCATTTCCTCAGCTTTCAGGCGGATGTAGTGATAGGACTCACTTCATAGGGTTGCACTTAGACACTGGGTATAAAGTCATAGGACAGTGCTTGCTTCCTAATAAATTCTCAACAAGTATTATGTGTGTTTTTCTCTTTATTAGATACATTTTCATGCATAGTCTTATTTCTAGAAATGGAATTTCTGGATCAAAAGTCACAATCATTTAAAAATTTTTTATTCATATTGATGGCTTTGAGACATATTTGGATAGAATTTGAGAAACTACCTGTATGTTAAATGCAGGTTATGTGCATGGGCAACTTGAGTTCATGATTCATAGTTTTGTTTTTTACTGAAAAAGGCATGGGAATGCACATTTTTCTCTCTGAATTGAGGAGTTATTCTGGTGTCATCCAAGTTGTTTGTGTAGGACATAAAAATTTGAAAGTATTGCAAGGTCCTCTGAGATAGGAGAATTAGGTATTTTTACTGTAAGGTTATAAATCTGTATTGATTCTGACCGGCTATCTGAGGTATGCAAGTAAGGAGTTTGTGCAAATGAACACTAAATTTTAATTTCCCCCCCTTTCCACTGTTTAGCTTGGGACATCTGGGCCTGGCTTTTCTTACTGTAGCTAAGTTGAATCTATGGTATTGGGTGTTTCTGTAGTGTATAACAGAGCCTTTCCTTCAACTGAACCTGAAACTCTTCCAAAGTCAGAAAGAGGAAAAAAAAACCTCACCCTGAAAGAAATCACTTGTTTGACTGTAATAATCTACAGAAACTGGTTAAAGCATTAAACAAAAAACAAATGAATCAGATAGTTAGAACTAGTATGTCAGGAAAATAGACAGAACGTAAAATGCTTCTGGAATCTGTAGGATATTTTCTGGTACAAGGGGGTTTCTGAGTCACGGTTCATTTACAATGTCTGTTTCCTCACTCAGGGAAGAGTTTCTAATAGATTCAAGGAGACGCTAAGCTTTGCAAATGTCTTGCTCAAATAAAGGCAGCTCTGTGAGGGATAGATTTGTTCTGTTTATGGAGAAAACTTGCCAGTCATGTTTCACATTGTGTACCCTTCAGAAGAACAACCGTCTTCTTTCACATCATGGTGAAGATGGAGGTTTGTACAATCACGTCTTCGAGGTCTCTGATCACAAGGGTCATGAGCCGTGACTCTTTTAGACTAACTGGAGATTGACCGCCAACTTGTTCCGGAAGTCGTGGTAGACTTAGAGAATGTACCACTAGTCAGATCAGAAAGACTTTGAAAGTCATCCCGATGTTTTACTACCATAAAATCAGATGGAGGGCTTAGCTGTGCCACTGAACGGATGCTATTTTCAGCTCTTAAACCAGAGCATCATGGTCTTTGCATGGTAGGAATTTGAAGAAACCTCAGCAGTCTTGAAGATGCTTGTCTTAGTTTTCAAGGTCAGAAAAAGAAATTGAGCTCTTGAGCTAGACCTACAGGAGGTGGTCTCCCAGAACAGTGAGTTTTTCTTTATTTCAATTGGAATAACTACAGTACTGTTGAGAAGATGATGAAATGTCATGGGCTTAATGGAAGCTTTAAGCATTTGACTATAAATTCTGGCAGAGGGAGGAAAGTACATTTTTTGGCTTGTTTGCATCTCAGACTAAATCTCTGGGACCATTGGAAACCAGGTAAATATCATTTGACTATGTCAGGGCACATCTGTCTTCTACATATATCCCAGCTTGGTTTTTGGTTCAGGGTTAAATATTACCTCTCTGGTAATTAATGATGACTTAATTATTAAGCATAATGAGAAATCCATTTCAGAAAAGAAGTATTCAAAACTTAGGAGACAGCTTGAATGGGATTTAGGAGAACTGACTTTTTGTTTTTGCTTGGATGATGCTAGTGAGCTTTGATAAGTCATGAGCTTCCTCTGAACCTCAGCTTCCTCATCTGAAACCTGATGAAGTTATTTTGGTGACTCCCTCATGTCCTTGCTATTGCTAAAGCATTTTAATAGGAATCATGCTCAAAAATTCTCATTAATGTCAATGATCTTTACAAAAAATCCCATCAAAGATAAATCTGAATGATTAGTTTCAATAATTTTTTCTATAGTAACCTCACTGTATTAGCTCAAGCTGCTGTGACAAAACCACAGACCCAGGGGGGTTAAAAAACAGACAATTACCACAGTTCTAGGAACTAGGAAGTTCAATATCAGGGTGCCAGCATTGTTATGTACTGGCTCTTTTCTGGCTTACAGATGACTACCTTTTTGCTGTGCTCTCACATGATGGAAGGAGAAAGAGCTCTGTGTCTCTTCCTTTTCTTGTAAGATCACTAATCCCATCAGAAGGGCATTACCCTCATAACCTTATCAAAACCTAATTACCTCCCAAAAGGTCCCATCTCCAAATACTATTGCATTGGGGGTTAGGGCTTCAACATACAGATGGGGGGGGGGTGGCACAAACATTTTGTCCATAATACTCATCTTCTAAAACTGGGTGAGATTTCCTATTCCTTGTTTCTAAATGTCTGCAAGGAATCCTAGGTAGTTCCCCTTTATGGGACAATCAGAAAATTTGAAGTTGAGAAAGTATGGTTACAAGTGCTAAGGAAACAAAAAATTTAATGGAAAGGAACTTTAGGCAGATACTTTCTTTCCCTGAAACCTGAAGAGGTTGCTTATCTTCTAGGAGGTGCATTTTTCTATCTTCCTTCATATGTGAAGTCTTCCTTTAAGGAACTTTTGTCTTCTATGAAACATTTATGTTGTGATAATTCATAGTGTCCAGATTCATAGTGAGCCTTGCTACTGACAGCATGGTCCACAGAGCAGCAGTGTTAGAATCCCATAGGAGCTTGTTAGAAATGCAAAATCTCAGGCCCCACCCAGATGCACTGAATTAGAACTTGCATTTTTAAAAGATCTCTGCACATTGCAGTTTAAGAAGTGCTGTTAGAGCATATGGATCAGAGATTTATGATCCCAGCATAGTTATCTCCTCTGCTTACAAGAGCACTCTTTAAACATGATAATGATGATAAAGGTTATAATTTATTGTGTATTTTTCTGCATTGTGCCAAGCCTCTTACTTTCAAGCTCTACAACAAAATGGGTGATATTTTATTTTATACATAAAGGTATAGAGATTCAAATAACTAAAGAAAATTGTTCAAGGTTGCATGCTTGTGGATGATAGAAGTTGGCTTTAAAGTGAGGGTTTTCTAACTGTAAAGTCCATGTAGTTTTCACTGGGTCATATGATTTAAGTTTTATTTAATACACATTGATGTATTAGAGGGCCTGGGTAGCCAAAGCTTTGCTAAAAGTCAAATTTAATTTTTAGGGCAGAGGTTTTAGTGTCCTAAACCTTAAAAATAAGAATAACTTCCTTTTTTGACTTGATCTTGCGGAGTCAAATTTCTTACATAGATGAACGTGATCAAGAATGTTAGGCAAAGGCTTTTGGGTTCTAGCTCAAGGAAAAGAAATGAACAAATGTGGAGTTTTGTACTTATGAAAAGAAAATCACTCTTTCTCTGTGGTTTGCCTTACTTTGGTAACAATATTGTGATTCTAGCATAAATTCAGTTGGTTATTTATATATATATTTTTCCGTATTTGTTACTCAACTTGGGCTTTGATTATAGGAGGCACCATTCAGAAATGTAAATGATCATGGTGTTCATCCATGTTCTATTATCAAAACACATCAGTTTTCTCTTCATTATTACACTAATTCCTGATAAATTCTAATGTAACACTCAGCATCTTGGGCAACAAATGAAATAATAAAGAGATGTGAGTCTCAGCTATCACTCTGACTTTCAAACATAAAAGTGGGAATTTTATTCATATAAATAAAACTTCTACTTGTAACTAGGAAACATCTATTTTTTAAAATGGGAACTGATATAAAAGGCAAAAGAAAATACTTAAAATTTTTATGTGTTCACACTACATAAAATATAGTATCATGAGGCATAAATTCCCTTCCTCATAAGCTTGTCCAGGTTCTTTACAAAAAGTTAATTGCCTGTTTCTGTACTGCATGTGTATTCTTCTTCAGAAACCTAGATTCTTGCTGGGATTATTGTAGATAATCTGTGTTAGAGAAAAAAGTTTAATCATATCCATCTAGTTAATGCTCAGATCCCCCTCTTACCCTCTGGAGAAGTTGTTAACTTCGAAATGCCTGAGAATTTCTGAGTCTGAGCAGTGACATCTTTCAACCTGAATTCAGAGAAAAATTGTAAACACAAAGAAGAAAGAAGCAAAGATTTTTTTTAAAGACATACTGTAATTGGTTGGTTTGTTAAACAGAAGAAAGGAACATTCTTAGTTTAGCCTAGGCTTTAAAAACAGGGCAGTGCAAGCAAGCAGCAAGAAGAAACTATGGGATCAAAGGAAAGCAAGTGAGAACATAGGATTTAAGAAGCTGAGGAGCAATCTCAGCACTACATAAAAAGTACTAAAAAGATGGCAAGAATTGGACTTATCAACAAGGACCACTGACCTGCTGGTAGAGGAGATTGGCAATGGACTTAGGGGAAGAAAGAAGGAATTCCATCTAACCACAGCACAGCAATCTGAAAATACACTGTAAGGCAAACAACTCCACATTTCTTAATGGTGTCCTAAAGCAGCTATGATCTAACATATATACAATAATTGTGCTCACAGAAATGAGCAGGGATGAAGATAATGCATTTTAAGAAGACAGTTCAGAGTAAATGATCAACATTTCAAAGCCATCAGAACCTAATAGCGTAGCCCTGAAGAATCTAGAAACGTTAGCCTGTTTCCTGACTGTGACATGTAATATAATTCTTCTTGCTAGACCATGTATTGCCTCTCAGTGAGTTCTCTGAACCTCATTCCAGCAGGACCAGAGTTTGTCATGACTGCAATGACTTCATGGGAGATGTAGTTACAAGAAAAATACTGTATTCTGCCATCATGGCCAAATCTGCCTACTATATTATTCCATGGTATGTTAAGATCCTTTATAAGAGATGAAAAAATACCCTGCATAAAATTGTATTCAATGGAACGTTTGAGAAATACTCTATATTTTGGTTATCTTCAAGGTTCCTCTATACATACTTATTTTGTTTCAAAGTGCATGTTCTTTTCCAGTTAAAGCATCTTCATGTAACTTTTTTAGTGACAATCTTAGGTTAAAACATTATGTTCTTAGGAATTACGTGCTTGGTTTGTAAGTCAGAAATTCTTCATTTTTGAGAGAAATCGGAACTGAAAATGGAGTCATGTGGCAAGCCTATTCCTTGAAAGTGACTCATAGCTGAACCAAAGGAGTGGGGCTCTCTTCTCCATTTGCACTACCTATCATTGTTTCCTTGGAGCAAAATACCTTGCCTTAGTCCTGCAGACCAGCATCTCATAAGGAAATGTGTTTGCTATTCACTTAATTGCTCAGATAGGAAGAAGCCATTGCCATGGTTTCTTTTGTTTCTTCATTTTCAACATTTCCCCCATCATTCAAATTTCACATCCAAGGATTCTTAGAATTGGAAGGAAAACATCCAGCCTACTTACTACGAGAGGTTAAAGATGTAGCTATTGAGATTGAAGATTTGTTGCACAGGCTTGAGCCAGTACCCAGGTCCCATGTTTCCCAGGCCTGAGCTCTTGCTAGGACATCACTTTCACTATGCCTGAGACAACTGTTGAACTTGCTTAAGAGTTGTTGATGGGTGGAGAGAGCATAAACTTGATAAATGGAAGGTTTGCATTTGATGCCTGATATTGTCCTGTCATTTTAGGCTTCAGTAGTTAAGAGAGGATCAAATTTGATGGCTTTGTGGGTCACTTCTGATTCTTGGTTTTGTTTCCTAAAGCATATGTTGTGACTAAAAGAGATGGGTTCAATTTCCACATGCTGAAGGAGGAAAGAGGTGGATTACAAGGATGTTTCTACTCCTGAATTTAATGGGTGAGGTGCAAGGTGGCCTCTTTGTGGTTTAATGAACTCTTCCTGGTTACTATGCTGATGTTTTGAATTACTCACATTCACGTGGTGATTAAACCTCAAATTCTCACACCTGTCATCAGGTATTGGTAGCTTAAAACATGCTGGAAATACACACCATCCATTCACTTGTGCCTTTCTCCCCTTAATAAAACTGTTATTATTATTATTATTTTTGCAGAGAAAATATCCTAATCATGGTTAGCTTTTGCCTTTTGCTTATAAGTGGCAGGGTTAAAAACAAATACCAGAATTGAGAAGTGTTCACACACAAATGAGAAACTTGTGACAGTTATCTAAACACCTGTTTAAGAAAGGCCATTTTTATTTCCTTGCTTATGAATTGCCATAGGATTTCTTGAATTATTCTGCTATTGTCTCTTTTTACCTCCTTTAGAGAGCATAGGTGTTAATGGCCTCTTGCAGCATTTCTGCCTTGCTTGACAAACCCAAGTTCCTGTTGGCCTCCCAGCCCCATGGGATTTCTGGTCTGCTTCCTGGAACCCATCACCTTTCATGCATTCCCTGCTGGGCTCAGGACCAACCTTTCCCAGAGGTGTCACTGGTTTTCCTGTGGCTGCTACTGTTTCTATTATTTCACTGTAACTACCATATGTTTTTATAAGGGTAACCTGGTTTTATTTTTTTCTCTAAAACCACTTGAATAAAGCGTAGAGGTTTTAAAGTCACTGGTGTTTTCTTGACTGCAAATAAAATACGAAAATAAGTGTTGAAGAGTAGATAGTATTTCTGGAGGCAAAATCCAATAGTCACTGAATTGAACAATTGAAACTTTAAAAAAAAATGTTTGTTTATTTTTGAAAGAGTGCAAGCGGGGGTGGGGCAGAGAGAGAGGGTTGGAGGATCCAAAGTGGGCTCTGTCCTGAGAACAGAACACCTGATGTGGGGATTGAACTCACTAACCGCAAGATCATAACCTAAGCCAAAGTCAGAGGCTCAACTGACTGAGCCATCCAGGTGCCCCCCAACAATTGAAACTTTTTAAAGAGAAAATCTCTGACCTGAATTGAGAGGTTGTTCCAGTCCTGGGGAAAGCCAGCAGTTGGTTTGTGGTCAAACCAAGATTAGTGACATTCCCCGTATGTTTCCGTTACATCACATCATTGAGATCATAAGGTTCCTCACACTAAACTCAAACTTCTCTTTTTTTGCCTTTCTTTTAAAGTCAAACATTATCATAATTAATATTTAAAATGGGGTTTTTACTGGGAATCGATGAGACATTTTGACATTTGCCTTCATTTTCCTTGCATGATGTTTATTTTCCTTGTCAGCTGCAGGGCAAAAAACGTGCTGTGAAAACTGATAGCCCCCCACTGTCAGGAGCATTTGTCTGGTATGATTTTGATGGCATACCCATGGTATCGCCAAAGGAGTGTCACAGAAGCTAAGTGAGAAACACAGGGAACAGCATCTTTTTTTGTGTGGAAAACAGCATGGGTTTTCAAGAGTAAGATCACTGTCACAAAAGTAGCCCAAAGAAATTCTTTAGCATAAATATTCCTATGAGCTATGGATGGCACATCTGGCCTTGCCACTTTTGGGTGCTTTAGTACTTTAGCAGAGGGCATCCTTCTTGTATTAGAAATGCCACCTCCAGCAACAATGTGTAATTTTGGAACAGTGGAACCCTGTCACAGTGGAGATGTCAGGGAACCAGGCACATACCTCCTCCACGGCTTCTTCATGTAGTCAGGAGGGAAATTCACAGTGCAATGCTGTCCTTGGGTTTTAACCTGCCAACTGAGTCTGTGATAAAGTGATTCTCTATGGTGTACAATATCTAATAGGGAGAATTTCAAGAAAGCCATTTTTATAAACATTCCTGCTTGAGGTTAGTTTGGGATCTGGATTCTTTGGAGAAAAATACCTTTCTTTTTGGTTTTATGATCATCTTTTTCTTAGTGCTTAGAAAGAAAAGAGCTTTGCCAAACTTTTTTTTTCTTCTGGCATTAGTGTCTTCTGGAAAATGAAAATGGAAATGGCCCCGTTTCTCTTACTCAAGTCTTTAGAAATCTGCATGTAGTTTATCGGTTTCATCCTGAAAAAATAAATCATGCTTTTCCACATTGTTTTTAAAGACTAGAAATGAAAACATCCCAGGTTCACTATCAATTGAAAGTAGAACTTCTAAGGTGACATACACATACACAGACACACATCTACGTGTGTGTATATATTCCTGTAGCGGCACATATACACACATATGTGTATGTACATATTCATGTAGAGGCACACACACAGATACACACACATATGTGTATCTATATGTTCATGGAGAGGCAAACAAGATTGCTAGGATGAGTAGAGGATAACGGGCAGGAGTTGCGATTACAGTTCATTACTGTCACTGATTCGATCTAAAGAAAAGACGAAGCATTTCATGTTTTTGGTGATGGCAGGCAGGTCCTTTTAATTTTGGCTCGAAATTAGCTCAGCAGAAGATAAAATAGTGACCGCGTTTTGTATGTCAGTTATGTCGTCCTGAAATAACTGTTCTGTGAATTCACGGAAAACATTGAAAGAACTCTAAAATAATCCAAATATTATCAAAGGAAAGGGGAGACTGTGTTTGAGAGGGTTCAACAGATGGGACTGGTTCAATCTCGTTTGTGATGAGATACTTATTCGCTCTCGGCATAATTCCACAACTCACTTAGCTTGTTAAATGTGGAAGAGAAGTGTCAAATAATGTTTCTTATTTGTCTAGCACATTTCTTCTCTTCTCTGATGAGTATTACTCATGCTCTATGTTACAGAAACCATGGGTCTCAGTCTCTGGGGGGAAAAGTTGAGACATTGCTATGGGCCTCCCTTATTGCCCTTCCTTATAAGTAGGCATCAGTGTACAAAGGACACAATAAATGAGAACAGGTTTCGTAAGCTGCCAAATGCTATGTCATTGAGATTCCAAGACAAAAGTTGGCCTTTATTCTATCACACTGTCACGTTCAAGAAGGGATAGCTGATGGACAACAAACATTTGATATTTCAAAAACTACCAGACAAAAGCCCAGTCTTTTCTCTGCAAAGTTCTCCAAAAGTATTAGGAAACAAATTAATGCAAATATAATTCAAGTTAAAGTACTATGTTAGCATGGTTGTTTTGTCACAACTCTTTCTCTGGTGGTTATTCTTTGGATAAGTGTTGTGCTAAGCCATTTTGGATTTTGTCTGACATGTTGATGGCAGAGTGGTGTGTCCTATGTGCATGGAAAATAAACGTGAAAATGACTGATTGTTGCTGTCTGAAAGCACCTCAGTTTCTGAATTCTAAGGCAAATTAGGCCTCAGATTTCACTTCTGTAGCCGTACTACCAGTGAATGATAAAAACCAGAATGTCTGAATTTGTCTACATCTACGCATATCAGAGAAGAGATTTTTCTTTTCACAAGATCAAGGTTAAGCGGTTGTTTAGAAAACCTCACAATATTTCTATTTCTCTGATATTAAGTGACTTTCCTCCGAGTGGTTTTTAAAAGATAAATGTGAGCCTAGCTGCGAAACTTCTATCTTCTTCTATCTCATGAAACTTAAAGAAAAGCTGTTAGCTAATTCAAATGGTATTTGCCGCAGTGAAGAAAATTGCCCTTTAAAGTGCTGCTGGAGTCATGAGAGTTCAGTTCTAAGGGTTAAAAATGCCTAGTTTGAAGAGCCATTCTTGCAGTACATCTGTTTAGAAAGCAAATGTGTTTAAAATAAAATAAGTGAAAAATAAAAGATTACGTAATACAGAGCTCTCCAGTTTAAAGCAGGTGGCATGTTGAACTACAGGTAGCATGAGTGGAAGCTATTGCAAAATAGACATACCTGTGATTTGGGGCAAGCTAGGCTGGGACGATTCTTTTAAACAATTACTCCCAACAGCTGTGCAAACCACACCATGAAACATCTTGCAGACTTGCTACGTGATTTTATTCAGAGAACAGTAGTGATTCTCCTTTGGAAAAAATGGAAAAAATGTAAGCAAAATGAAACAAAGGAATCATTTCTGAATTCCTGAAGGGATTGAAATGGTTTCTTTTTGGTTTTGTCAAGTTGGTACGTGAGACAAAGTAAACTAGCAATGGAATAATTTGCAATTATTGATGTAAAATTAAAAGGAACTATGAACTACTCTTCTCAGCTTGGGCCTACAGGTTGGTGACGTACTATTGGTCCAGCTTTACAAAGGAGTTGATTGTGTGACCCGGAGAGATTGGGTGATCTCCCACTGCAACATGGCTAATATATGGTAGATAAGGAACTGAAACCTGGGATATCCTCACTCCACCCCCATGCATGTCTGAAACTACACTATTCTGTTTTGGCCTGTGTGTTTATTATTTAATATATGAGGGCATCAACACATTTCTTAAGAGCTCACAGTGGTTAAAGCACTATGTTACAAGAATTGCCAACTCTAAACCTTTGTTGGATATGACTACCTACCCACTTTAGGTACTCCTGAAAGCATTTTACCTCTTCTATTTCTTTTAATTTTTATAAAACCTCCTTTAAAACGTGTCATTCCTCTGTCTATACAGATGAATACAGACTTGAGGCCCAGCCTAGTTAAATGACTTACCTGAGGTCCATGCTTAGCATCCAGTGGACCAGGATTAAAAGTCAGCTCTGTTTATGTCCGTAGTTCTCATTCCTTTTGTTATTTCTGAAATCTTCATTGGAAGAGAGAATAAAGTATAAGGCTGTGGTTGATAATTTCAAAGTTTCTGTATCTGACTAGAGAAAGACCCATAGAACACATCTAAGAAAAATAAAAACATTAAGACCCTCAGTTTTGGGAATCCTAAGTCATTTTGTAGTGAGGATTCTTAAGCCTTGCTCTGTTGTTTTACTTGTTAGGGGTTTTCCCTCATTGCATATTAATTTCCTCATCCCTGCAGTATGAGACATTTAAGGAGCAGGAAAGGGCTGTCTGGCTCAGTGGGACTGGGTTGCTATTTAGTCTGCCTGTTTCCGACCTTACATGTCGATTGATTATCCTGCCTATCGTGTGTTGACATATTTTGCTTGCTGTACTGATTATACATTAGGAGTGCTAATTCTTTTATTGGGTTAGAGTTCAAAGGTGCTCATCTGTCAGCAAAAAGTCTCTCATTTCGTGGCATGGTTGGCCTTCTCTTATATCTGTCATTTTTATACTGTTCTCAGAGGTTTTCCTCTTATTTCTGGTCCCAGTTCAATAGCAAAGATCTTGAAGGGTTTTCCTTTGTAGTGAGCTATTTTGTACGGTTTTTGGAGACAGATTCTGCTCTTTGAAGATATGCAGAATATTGGCATTTCACAGACTCTGACTGAAGCAATGGAAATCACACTGTATCCTGCTCTTTGATTTTAACAGAGTTGTTAAACAGAGTTGGGTGCAGATCTCAAAATCTTGGACTTTTCCCAAACATGGCCAATTTCTGAAACCAATAAATAAAGAGATTCAGACTTGGGTTTTGCATGTCTGTGTCATAGCATTCCAGCTAGCTGTCAAGAAATGGACTCCTATGAAGAAGTTTCTGAGATGTGACTATGTAGAACAATATAGAGGCTCACCTAATGCCCCAAAATCTTCCTTATCACATCTGTAGAAATTATAATATAGGTATTTAAATGTGTCCATGCAGTTATTTATTTATTTATTTATTTATTTATTTATTATACCAATTCTGAACTGAAATCATAAGTAAAAATAGCCTCTGAAGTCATTATTTTGGATTCCATATGGTGAAATGTTTTGTAATGAGTTTGAGGTGTTTGAGATACAAGCCCTTCTCAATAAAAATGCCAATATGTCAAGGATACATTTTGTTGTAGCTTATATTTCAATCTAGAAGTTGAGCAACATAAGAACAGGTATTATAGTGATAATAATTGCAAAGATGATTTTTGTGAATTGGTATGATTATCAGTGATGACTAGCTTTTGCTCTACATTCTTGTGATATTTTGGCAAATTTGTCTTAACTAACGATCATACAAAACATGAGTAAGCCCTCATTTAGAGAAGTAGCTGAAGTTGGCTCTTAGGTAACTGGGCTTTCCAAAAGGGAGTGAAGCAAAGCCAACGAGTCTGCAGTCTCCTGTTGGAAAGTAAACGAACATGAGAGTTATCGCCAAATTGTAATGAGTTTGTCTTTTGATAGTTTGGATACTATAAATTATAGGACATGATAGAACTATTAGAATAAAATTGAAATAGAATGGTATGAGAACATTATGCCTGGGTCCAAGCAGAATGGATCTAGTAGGGGACCATGGGTTAGACATACAAACTCTCTGAGTCTTAGTTTTTTTATCTGTCAAATGGGGCTATTGTCTATTTACACAGCAAGGCTTTGGGTGGAGATTAAATAAGATAATGGTGTAAAACACATAATATCGTGTCAGTCTGGCGTGGAGTAGGTATTCAGTAAAAAGTAAAACTTTATTGTTTTTCATCTTCTCATTGTCTCTTTAAGCCAACTTGATAATATGAACTAAAAATGCTATCTTCGTCAGCCTTCAATGGCTTTTCTTGGATTTATATGCACGTGGTGCTATGCTGATTATGGCACAAAGCATGCTATATAGATGTGGCTCTTTCTAGGAATTTACTTCCACAATCACACAGAGATTGATGGATTCATAGGATATGAGCTGGAAGGGACCCCGGGGGCTCTCTGCATTCAGTAATTTTACAGATGAGGAAATAGATTCCCAGAGAGATGAAAAGACTTGCTCAGAATTTCCCAGTTAATTAGTGGCAGTGCCAGGAATAGGATCTGGGTTTCTAGAAACCTAGTCTATTGTTCTTATGTATCCACCTTTCTTATTTAGGAAATAAAGATTGTAGTTGTATAGTCTAAGAGTTGTTAGTCAGGAAGAACTGTTTCAAAATATTGCAGTCTTTAAAGATGCACAGCTAATCAGAAAAAAAAGCTAAGGGTACGTATGAGGTGAGTAAACATGATTGCACTGTAGAAGTATGGGTGGTAGTGCCAAACCATGGTTGAGGAAGTCTTTCCAAGGCAACTCCTGATCTTCACCATTCTCCATCCTTCTTTCCCAGTTAGTTAGTAAAGTCCCTACCCTTGTCCAATCAGATTCATTCCCATAAGCTTCTCCCTGTTGTAGAAATTTTGGAGCCACACCTGAGAAGTATGACTAAAATTTTTTTCTAATTTATTGGTGCAGATTCTGAGAGATTTCAGGAAATTCAAGAGCCAGGATATTTGGGTGGGAGGGGGGAGCATCAGATACTCAAGCACTGAAAATTGGATCATAGCAAGTATTAAAAAGGACCAAAAGATTATATTCTATGCTACATATACACCAGCAATGTTTCTAAATATGGCTGATTTGTGGAGTCTTATGGAAATATAGGTACTATACACTGTATCTATATTGATCTGGAACACTCCAAGAGACCAACAGTAGTCACTGAACTCTTGCTCTGCAAGTACCAAGGTTTCTTTCCACTGCACAAGCTATAACCTTACGTGGCAAAAAATGACCTGAACAAGTCAAAGATCCCCAACTCACTTAAATTAAGTAGTACTACGTTGTCTTTTTTATATATCCTCCATTATTACAATGTATACATTTTATTATGAGAGTCTAGGTGTAATCATGATATTACTTATCTGCTATAGAATTTTATCTCTCAGAGACCCTTTGTGGTTTAAGGAAGGTCTAAGAGACAGAGAGAGAGGAGAGAGAGAGAGAGAGAGAGAGATTAAACAATAAAGAAGAAACGTTTCTGACCACATTGTCTAGTAGAGCAAGAGAACCTTAGAAAAGCTGTGACGTGATAGCGTTCATAAACTGTTATCTTCCCTGGGAGAAGCTGGAGTGGCCATTCCCTTGTGCTATCACTCTGGGTGTTCATTAAAAATTCATTCAAGGCTAAATCATATCACCAAACAATGAGTATGGAGGCCCAGATCTGTGTGTCAAAGAGAGGAGGCCATATCAGGGCCAGGTTGCTTTATTTAGTGGGATCTGTGTCAGGCAGACAAGGGAGATGGGAGGTTTCCTTGGAGGCTTTTGTAAAGCTCTGGGCTTCTTCTGGGGGCTCAATTAGAATAATCAGCAGCCTTGGGAAATTCACACGGTGTTGGTGGGGCTGTGATCCATCATCATCCATCATACTTGTGCGCTGGGTGACTAAGGAGCCAAATACCAGGCCGGCGGGGTGGCCAGAGCCCTTCTGTGCCTGGAGCTCTCTGGTCGGCAGGGCAGGACTCCAGGAAGCCTGGGAGTGGGAGGGGCATGAAAGGCTGCAGGGGGACTAAACACTCCACTTAGCCTGCACTTGGGGGGCTTTCCCTCCCAGCGTTCCCTGCAGGTGACAGTCTAGAAGCACGAAGTAATTGTACAGTACTGTGCAAGAATTTTAGATTGTTGGCTTTGGATTTCCTCAGCTTAATTTGTCTTTTGTTGGGTTTGTTTGGAGTGTATTTACAATTTATTTTGAGTTTGTGTTTGTTTGTAGGCCTTACCGATTTTTAAAAAACTTTCTGGATTGTTTGCTGTTCAGCCTTCCTTCTGTGTGCACTTGCTTGTGGGAAGGATTAGGTTTTGTCCTTTCAAATAAGGAAAGACTGTCATGGTGTGTTTGTGTGTGTGTGTGTGTGTGTGTGCGCGCGTGCGTGTGTGTGTGTGTGTTTCTATGTGTATGTGCATTTGCGTGTGTTTTGCAGGGAGACAACCAATAAAGCCCTTATTATATTTCTTATATCTTTAGCAACTTTTTTCAAACTCTTTTTTTTAACCTAGGAAGAAATGTGGTTTTGGTTATTTTCAAAAAATGTTTCAAAATTCCAGAATTAGAATAGTGTCTAGTTCTATAGAAAAGCATTTATTGCAATATGATCTCAGAGCCAGTCTGCTAGGGTCTTGTGTAAGATTGAGTTGCTCAGTGACTAATTTGATTTCTTCGTTCCCAAGCAAAGAAATTTGGCAGCCAAATATGTAAATTTTTGCCCGTCTTCCATTTTGTTTTTTTCTCAGAAAACCAGGGAAAGAGCCAAATGTAGGTGTGTGTACACATTATAAACAAACTTACCAATCCTGATTTTATGATATTTATCATGAAGGAAAATGTACTTAAAATTTGCCTTTTTCTGTTTCAGAGGGAAAATGGAATTTCTAACTCTCCAAAGCTAAAAAGAGAAGCATTTTTTTAATTTGTGTTTAATTACTCAGGTGTAGGTAAAATTAATATAGAGTCCCTACGCTCTTGTTTTTTTTTTTTACTTTATATTATTTTATTTACTTTTACTGGCCACCATAGCCTCCCTTAAATAGATCTACTATCATTCTCTTTTGGATGGTACAATAAGCCCGTAAAACAAAGAAGTGTCTTCTAGTTAATTTGTTCTCTTTTTATATTTCTTAAAATGAAAATCCAAAGCAGAATACCTGGAAGCATATTGCAATTTGACAGGATTTGCTTTGTGTGCATATGAGAAAATATGACTCGTCAAAAAAGTAGAAGAATAGATGTATGTGCACGGTGACGCTGTTTTATCGGTATCTATTGCACCCATTGCAATGAGACTCCCGGGATGTTGGACCTAAATTAAAATAGTCATAAATAATGTTAAACAATAATAAATAAAATCCAACTTCTACACCCTCCTGTTTCTTTTTTTCTCTTTTTTTCCATGAAGAAAATACACAAGTAAATAATGCCAAGCAAACCATCCCTTTTTTGGAAATGAAGCACATAGGCTGAGGGACTCTCTGGTCAACCCCATATACCCTGGGGATTTGAGTTCTGGGAGGAGGGCAAGCAGGGAAGGGCACTGGATGGAGACTGAGGATTTTCAAGATTTCCTGTATATTCACTTATTGGATTCTAAAATTTATCCTAATAAATTAGATTTATTGGCATTAAACTATTTTTTTCTCAAAGGTCTCAAATGTAGGGGTAAAATTACATTGAAGTCTAATTCTGCCTAATAAATTCCTATCACAACCATTGAGATGAAGAGTTGTTTTGGAGCCTTTCTCTAGGAATTCCATCTCAAGGAACATTGAATGAGGAAGGGGTTGTGTATCTGACAAGCACTTTGTGAAGTGAGGTCCCTGAGCTAGGATTATCAAGACATATCGAACAACTTAAAGTGTAGGAACTTAAGAGTATTCAACATTTAAAAGTTTGGAAGGAATGAGGATTTTTATGGAATTGCCACTCCTTAAGAGTCTGCCAGATCTAGTGAAGATGTCCTTGAATGCCTTATTTGACGTTTACTCTGTTTGTACCTACAAGAGCAACATTTTTTTTTCTCCCATTCCCATGCTGATCTTGTGAACTTTATGGAATCTTCTGACAAGGGAAAAGCCTCTTGGTTCTATAATGTCACCATTCTCTAAGTATCCAGAGTCCTCCTCTTGCCTCCAGACTGCCCAGGGCTCCTACTTTAGTGTTGGGTACTCCAATCTTTCTCTTGGCATGCCCATGGGTTGCATTCCCTCAGAGTGGCCAAAGTTACTGACCACTGATGTACTAACTCATGATACTGTATAATGGTTAGTCGGTGGTTATTTCATCCCGCCCACCCCTGCACCAAATTGTTTGACTTCCTAAACCTCTCTTATTCTTTATCCTCCACCACCATTGTCATTTTTTTTAAAAGCCCTTATGATCACTCATGGACTATTGAAATAGCCTCTGACTAGTTTATCTGCCCTGGGTGTCATCGTTCTTAAATTTCTCCAGTTCTTTGAATCAGAGTGACCATGCTAAAACACAGCTCTGATCCTTCCATTTTCCTCCCTAGGACCCTTTACTAGCACCACATGCTTAATAGGAAAAAGGCAGACTCTAGAATGTGGCATAGAGGGCTTTGGTTCTTTGGTCCTCACATTTGGCTATTTCTTCACATCTATCTCTGACTCTTTCCTGCTGTCAGTCAGGCAATCCCAAGAAAACCTCAGTCTCATGCACATACTAAGCTGTTTCATATGTTAATAACTTTCAAGATGTTCTTTCTTCTTGAAATGGTTTCTATGCCCTTGTATTTTTTCCGGGAAACTCCTTTAAAACTATCTTTATTCTTCAACACCCTTCTCACATGTTGCCCCATCTCTGGGAAGCCTTTCCTGATATTTCTCACCCTCAGAATGAATTCCTTTCTTCTCTGTACCTTGTATATAGTTTGTTGATCATGAGTACTTTATTTATTTGCATTACTCCCTTCTCTACTGGATAGTGGCTTTTTTTAATGTTTATTTATTTATTTTGAGAGAGAGAGAGAGAGAGAGAGAGAGAGAGAGAGAGAGAGAGAATCCCAAGCAGGTTCTGCACTGTCAGCACAGAACCCAACTAGGGGCTCCATTTGACATCAGGAGATCATGACCCTAGCTGAAATCAAGAGTTGGACAGTTAACTGACTAAGGCACCCAGGCACCTCTGGATGGTGGCTCTTTGAGGCTACGAATGAGACCAGTCATTTTGGGTTCTAGAGTGCAAACTCAGTGCTGTGTATACCATAGCACATGTTAAATGCATATTGAAGGAAACAAACTATCAATTCTCAGGGGAATTCTGGGAGATGGCTTTGCCTTAACTCAAAGGAATATGTTTAATTGGGGGGTAATTTCAGGTATGAGAGTAGATTGGGTCATATATATATTTTTTTGTGGGGGGTAGGGGGACCCAGCTTAAGGCAGGCTTTGGTCTACCACATCCATGGGAGCTGAGGGGAGGGAGTGCGTATGCATCACGTGTTGTCTGGGGTTTGGCAGAGTGGAGACATCAGTGATGATGGTGCCCAGATCACCACACTTAACAGCAGACCCCATAGGTTATTAAAGCTGAGAGCCTATCTAGGAAGATTAGCTGGAGGAAGTGCTTTAGCCATGGAGCAAACAGGCAGTCTCTTGATTAGTGCCTCAGACATGGTATGGCACTGTGGTATTGGGTTTCCATCTGGACCATTACTAGGATATTTGAGATCTGGAGCTTCGGTTCTAACCTCACCTTGGGTTTGATTTTTGAATCCAAATGTTAGAAATGGGCTTTGCTCACTTCTCTCAGACTGCATTTCCCAGCAGTGGGTTTTGTGTCCTTTGTTTTTGGACATTTGAAAAGGATGCTGAGAATTGACCCATCTGGTGTTTGTTTAGATGGGGAATCCTAAATAGCTTCTTGTACTGGGAGAACACAGTAGCGAATATATCTTTACTGTAATGTGTTTTAAATCAAAAGGGCTCCATATTTTCCTGTATGTTTGAATGTGACATTCTTGATCATTCCAGACCCACCTGTCTGAGAGCAGGAATCAAAAACAGGAGTCACTCTCAAATTTCACCTCTATTTAATCCATCACAGAAACATACTGGCTTTTCACTGTATATATATAAAAAAACACACCAGGACATTTAAACAAAGTGACACAGATCATCAGCAGATCAACTGGGAATGACGGCTCAATCAAACAAATGTATGTTGAGAATTTCCACAGGGCAGCTCTCACAGCAGCCAAGCCAAATTTGTTTAGTATACATGAGTTAGCTGCTTAGGAACATTTGCTATGCTGCATGCCAGATGATGACTTTTCTAGGTAAACATCCATTTAGCAGCATATACCCATCCATGAAAGTGTTGGCGTGATTTTGATCTATTCTCTTGGACTCCTGAAGTTATGACTTCATTCCACTGGCAGCCAAGTACGAAACCCACACATGCACCATTTAGGCTAAAAAGAGGAGGGGGGAGGGGAAGCTATACACTTATTTCAAACAGTAATATAACCATCCAAAAGGTAGGAGAAACTCCATAAAATTGACAGGCCATTTCACTTTTCTGACAAGCAATAAAGCAAGCATCATTAAAATGGA
This sequence comes from Cryptoprocta ferox, assembly GCA_028646485.1. Classification (NCBI taxonomy): domain Eukaryota; kingdom Metazoa; phylum Chordata; class Mammalia; order Carnivora; family Eupleridae; genus Cryptoprocta; species Cryptoprocta ferox. Next base: position 91,154,720 of record CM053573.1, read on the forward strand.
TGTCAAATTACAGGGCAGGGAAGCAGCAGGGAAAATACTTACCTCGTTCTTGGTATTCGAAATAGAATGTGGCATATTTATCCTACCTCAGTCTAAACTTGGAGGCATTCTCTTTGGGGGTGTGGGGGTTGGGGCTAATTTATTAAACTGGAATTTTAGAATCAGATCCCAACTGAGTAAGATCATTTGGATTCCTCAGAAAATAGTATTTAAAAATGTATCTTATTAATTCTTGTATTTGAGCAATTTACTTATTTTTTAAAGGTATCATTTAAAGAATGGAAGATTCTGTAGAGCACAATTTTTAAGGCAGATCAAAAGAGTGAAGTGTTTATAAAACCACAGAAACAAAACCCAAAACTTTCTGGTAGAATTTTCAAACTGTGTGCTTACTCTCCCTGCCTGTTATGAAATCCAGCCTGTGTTGTGCAAGGTTCAAGCTCTAGTTTATTAACCACAGGGCTTTCTTTCTGATTGTTTTCAACTAGGGAATCCTCAATCTGGGGGGACATTTTCAAACAGAAAGCTTGAGAATTCCCTTTTTGGACCAGGGGGTAATTATGTGAAATTTGTTGGAAGAGATCATTGTTTCCAAACTTTAACCTCCTTTAGAAGATCACTTGGCAGCTATCACTTGCTTGAGCAAGTATTTTGAATGGCCGATAGTTTATAAAGCCCTTAGAAAATATCTTTTTTCCAGTGGTGGCAGTGACTTTTGTAGATAACAGCTTCCTTTGAAATCTGTTTAAGATTCAGAACTAGGTGAGTTACAAAATTCAGCTTTCAAAAAGTGAAACTGCACACAATTAGCATTTTCTAAAGTTGGTTCAATTTTTTTTTTTTTTTTTAGTTTGAGTATAGTTGATGCACAATGTTACATTATTTTCAAGTGTACAACATAGTGATGCGACAACTCTGTATATTGTGTTGTGCTCACTACCAGCATATCTACCATCTGTCACTGTGGGACACTATTGCAATACCATCGAGTGTGTTCCCTATGCTGCACCTTTTCATTTGAATTTGAGCATCTACTATATTACTCACAACACTGACCAGGAGACATAAAGATAATTGAGACATAGCCTTTGCCTCAAATAGCTGAAAATCAAAATGGGGGAATAGGAAAACAACTAACTATAACAGCATCAAGGTAAATGATGGGTGAATATATTCTGACGTATGTTTTATATTCTTGGGGATCCAAAAAGGAAGGAGTTCACTCTCGTTGGGGAAGTGGTGAACATGATGAGTGGGAACCCTTAGAAGATGAAATAACATCTAAACTGAATTTAAAGAATGTCAGTGTATAAATCTTAAATGCTTCCTTCTCCATGACCTTTACTATCTAAAGTAGTCGCCACTCCCACATTTCAACCTGTTTTGTTTTCTCCTCAGAACTTAAAACAGTCTCATATTCCTCATATTCTCCCTTTCCCCACAAGGCTGTGAGGTCCATGAGAACAGGAACCTTATTGGTCTTGTTCACTACTACTTCATCCCTAGCTGTCAGAACAGTTGCAAGCCCTCACTAGGGAGTTGAAGAATGGAGAATGAGGGCACCATGTTCTAGATCAGAAGGTTGTGAAGGAAAAAAATACAGAGAAACCAAATTCCACAGGGTATTCACGGACACGGAATAGATTATTATGAACAAATAAGATGTGCAAATTGGTTATGATAAATCACAAAAAAATTTTCTGAGGTACCCAGAAAGCTGTGGCCACTTTTTGAGAAGAAAACTGATGAGCTCTAAAGCCCTCTGAAGTTTTTCTAAAATGAATGTCACACTTGACAACCATGGTAAAACTTTCTTGGGTGAATGGTACACCTTCAGCAGATATGCTCATCCACGAAAGCAGTTGTGTAATACATTCTTCAATCTCTTTATCCCCATTTTAAAAATGGATATGGTATGGAATGGATGTGATACATATATGCAAAGGAATATTATTGAGCCATAAAAAAGAATGAAATCTTGCCACTTGCAGCAACATAGATGGAACGGGAGAGTATAATGTTAAGTGTAACAAATCAGTCAGAGAAAGAAAAATATATGATCTCACTCATATGTGGAATTTAGAAAACAAAACAAATGGGCAAAGGAAGAAAGAGAGAGGGAGACAAACCGGAAACAAACTCTTAACACAGAATGAATTGCTGGTTACCAGAGGGGAGGTGGGTGGGGGGATGGGTGAAATAGGTGATGGATATTGAAGAGTACACTTATCATGATGAGCACTGAGTAATGTATAGAATTGTTGAATCACCACATTATACACCTGAAACTAATATAACACTCTGTTAACTATACTGAGATTAAAATTAAAAGCTTAATAAAAAAATTAAAATGGGATATAGGGAATTTTTCTGTCTTTATGATTACTAATATGCCGCCAAATGAGGATAAATAGGTAGCAATCTTTAAGGACAGAGAGAAAACATTAATGCAAGTGTACATAGAGCTTTATAGAGTGACTTTAGTTTGGGACGCAGTAATCTTGGGGCAAGTGGGGATTTGTTGTAAACAAAAGATTCTGTTTAAATATAAATAAAAAATAAGAAAAATAACCTGCCAAGTTCCCACATGTATATACTCCCACAATGGTAAATTTTACATAGTCTCAAGAATAGTATTTATCAAAGCAGCTCCCAGGTATTGGGATGAACCAGACGCTTTCAAAGTGTTGATTGATCACTCTTTGCTAGCAGCTCACTAGGATTACACAGCCACTCCAAAATCAACAGCCTGAAAGAAAGTGATATGAGACTTGGAACAAAGGCTGGAATGTAGGTTAGCAACTGCCTTGCATTGCAGTAAATACATCAATTAATATTCATCAATGTCTAGAGATATGATCTAGTAAGAGTACAGAATGAACTGTGTATGACAATTCAATTTTCAGACCCCAAAGAAACGTTGGCTACACCTTACTTTTGCACAATAGAATTTGGAGAGAACTCTGGGTGGGTTTGCGGTTCTTCCTAACTAACTACTGAACTTTTTAACACTCTCGGGAGTGTTATCAGGGTAGTATAACGTATATACAGCCTGGGAGTACTTGTTTCCATCTTCATCCATCAGCCCAGACCAAGGAGGTATAGTCGGACATTCACCAATTGCACTAAAGTAATGGAAGAGCAGCAAGAAAGTTCTTCATGTTCTTTTATTTGCCAGGTGTTTCAAGGCACTCATTCTTTTTGAAGTGTTGGAATGAGATATTTGTGGGAGGATTTGAACTGCCCTACCCAAGAGACAGGGAAGGGGATAAATGAATCCTATGACTTTTTCTTCTCCTTTGTATCTTGGTCTTAAATCATGGGAAAAGCTGATCATTTCCCATCATCAAATGTTGCTCATTGTTCATTGCCAGTAATACCTCTTTCAAACAGAAACCTTCTTCTAACCTTATTCAATCTGGGCTGTTTCTTATACCAACACAAAAATCCTGGCAGGGGAGTGTTCCAGAAAGAGCTCATCTTTTTGTATCATGTCAATTATCACATTCATTTTTCTTTACATTTGATTTCAACAAGGCTTTATTGAGAGATTTATTGATAAGGGAGTAGTAGAGAATGAACTGTTCATGAACCATCACTTTTTGTTATCTGAATGCAGGTGGTCCTGAAAGACACTGATCTAAGACTTACAGGCCTGAGCACTTTTCCCTATGACAATGATAATGACGTTTGGCATTTGTAGTTCCCCCTAAAGTTCACAAAAGATGTCAAATGCATTATTTCTTCTGATTCTACTGCAATTTTGTGTCATAAATATTTTAAAAATGACTTTTGTCTAATAGAAATATAAATGTGAGCCATATATTAATTTTAAATTTTCTGGTAGGTAGCCACATTAAAATGGGTAAAAATAAACAGGTATAATTAATTTTACAAACACATTTTATTTAACCATTATATCAAACCATTTAACTCATTATATATATAACCAATATACTAAAATTATATGAGTAATTAATATAAATACTATTTATATATAAATATATTCATCTTTATTATAAATATATTCATCTTTATGTATTATCAACTTTATAAGTTTCATATCAAGTTTTAAAAATCTGGGGTGTATTTTTAAACTTATATTACATCTCAATTTGGAAAGGCCACATTTCAAATGCTTAATTATCGCATGTATGTAGTGGCGACCATAATGGGAAAATATCAGAGATGGGTAAAGAAACTGAGGTTCAAATAGATTGAAGGACTTTCCTGGGTCACGTAAGTGGTTAGGTGGATTTGAACTCAGTGTGGTCTTCTGGTTTAAACAGAAATTGGGTTAGGTCTGTGGTTTATAGATTATCTGAATTTACTTGTGATATTATGGGTTAAGATTACAGACTAGGAAGCTGGAGATGTTACAAAGATGATTCTATCATATACTAAGGATTCTTTATTGCTAGTTCTGGAAATACCATAAAATTTGTGTTTTTAAGAATAAGCTCCTTAAGAAATTAAATTTGGAGGCACAGCCTAGTTTGAAATAACTAGTGTCCGAATTTCTTAGAGGCTCATTTCTGTATTTGCATATTCCCATATTATTCATTAATTTAACATGTATTTATTGAACATTTACCATGCGTAGACACTACTCTTGGGGCTGCAGATGCAGTAATAGACAAAGCAGAGTCCCACCCTCATGAAGCTTACATTCTACAACAGACAACGTGTGGTTGGTTCACGGCAGGTGCTGCAACAAGTGCTGGTGGACTCCAAAGGTAGTTGGCAATATTTTATATTGCTTTACCAATTTCCCTTCCTGGAGGACTCGGTGAAAAGCTTGAAAAAAAGATAAAAATATGGGTTACCCATGTAGGGACTTTTTGTTTGTCGATTTTTATTCCTATTATAACCAATATTTTTAAAGGGTTTGCAATGTGAGGAGGACAGGGTACAAATTCTGAATTGATTCCATTTGGTTAAATTCATCTATTAGCATCTTGAGCATTTAGAGTGTGTGCGTGTGTGTGTGTGTGTGGGCGTGCACACGCACTCAAGCATTTGCTCACAAGCTTGTGTACCTTCAGCACACGCTTTCCCTTCCTTCAGTGGGGCATTATTACTATATCTTTAGTCAGACTGAAGACACAATTTATGTGATGCCTTTTGTAAATTTGTGTTAGAATTTCCCAGTTTAGAGGAGGAAAGGGAGATACCACTCACTATGTCAGCACAATTGGCTGGCTTTGGCTGACGTTTTCATCAACAAATACACACTGAATTGTCATGGGCTAGAAACTTTGCTAGGTTCTGGGGATTCTGCAGTAAATCATGCACCCATATTCCCTACCTTCATCACCTTACAGTCCAGTGGAGTTTTGGTGGTGGTGGCTTTAATAACCTTTCCCACTTGGGCTCGCTTGAGTTGGGGTGAGCCAATTACATGATCCTTTCATGACTCTCCGTATATTTACACGAGTTTTTTTTGTTTTTTGTTTTGTGTGTCTGTGTGTGTGTGTGTGTTTGTTTTGGCTAGATGTATATAATACTGTTTCTTGGCAGAATATATAATGTACTTCTTTTCTACCTAGAATAAAGAAAATCTACTCAGCTGTTTTTTTCTTCACCCAAGTATTTTCATTTGACCCTTTAAGCCAGCTAAACTTTGAAGAAAAATGCAGATATATCCTACTGTTCAAAATGGTGTAGAGATTTAGGAGTGTTAATTTAAAAATTCATAAATCCTTTGCACTATGCAAATTAATGACCTGTGACCTTTTTTCCAGGTGACTTGTTTTGACTTAACTATGTCCAAATAAATGTGTTTATTTAGGAGAGCTCAGTGCTACCAAAAACTGACATTTAGCATCTCCTATGGTTCATAATATGTATGAGAGATGTGGACCACCCTCTGTTTTCTCATTATGCCAAATAATGGAAACTGGAAATCACTCTAATCCTTTCTTCTGTGTCTGCTCTACCTCTGCAAATATGATAAACTCAATCCAATTAAAAGTCATTACCTCTCCAGGGCTTTGCTTCAGTCTATAACCTTTATTTCCCAATTCTCTTGATTATCTGTCTTCATCACAAGTAGAATTTTTAGCCATCTTCCATTTCAGGTTTCTCTTAAAGAAGAGGAATATCACTTTTAGTGTTGAATATTGTCGTCCTTATTTTCTGTAGCATTCACTTGACTCTATTAAATGCAGCCTTATATTATAGAGTTAATTCTTCCTGGGTATTTGTCTTATCTCCCTGACTAGATTGTAAGTTCTCTGAAATCAGCAATTTTATTTTATTCTTCTTTGAGTCCCCCTACCCCACCCCACCATGGTGCTTTGTATACAGAAGTCTTATCGGCTAAATGATTATCGGTTTGTGGTATATGTTAGATCATAGTTGCTGAAAATTAATAGTGGGAACGAGTATTAAAAAGTTAGATGAAGTAGATATATTAATACAATGACAATAGCAATAGAAACGACAAAAGCAACAACAGCACAAATCTTGTTAAGTTACTGTGTAATTATTCTATAGACTTCAGGCATCTCTCCTGCCCCCAGTGAATATTTTAACATCATATACTTTTGATAGAATTATAACATTTCCAGTTTTTCCTTTCAAGCAGTCATGGTTTACATAGGTTTACATGGATCCACAATATATTTGGACCATCAAGCATCTTAAATGTTTAAATGAGTAAACTGACAATTTTCTGGCTTTTTCTGCTCTTAAATTCTAAAGTGCCATGAAAAATAAACATTTCAGTCAATTATCCTGAGGTTTAGGCAATATAATGGCAAAATATTTTAACTCAACTACAATAACTATACCCTATTAAAACAAGAAGTTTGTTAAAGAATTTTGGAATAGACCTGTAAGATGATCAGCAAAAGCACTAAACAAAGTTGCTGAGAAATTTTTTCTTTGTTTATTCTGGAAAATAATACCTGATCTAAGTAAAGGTTATCTTATTTATATCTTTTTTTAAATTTATTTTTGGGACAGCACAAGCGGGGGAGGGGTAGAGAGGGTGACAGAGGATCCGAAGCAGGCTCTGCACTGACAGGCTGACAGCAGCGAGCCTGATGCAGGGCTTGAACTCACAGACCAGGAGATCATGACCTGAGCCACAGTCAGATGCTGAACCGACTGAGCCACCCAGGTGCCCCAATATCTTGATATAAATGGGAAGCAAAATATTTTATGTATATACTACTAAATATGAAGTACCAAATACGTGGGGTTTTGGCATTCCTTTTTATGAAGCACCTTGATGAGCAAATAGCTCTTTTTTTTCTTTGAGATTGTTTTTCAGTGTATAATTACAGCTCTCAAAATTTATTTTGCTACTTTGGCTTTTGGTTACTTTGACTATCATAGGCATAGGTGGATATTATCTGGGAAAGAACCATCATCTGTTGTATGGGGCACCAGAAATCAGTAGTGCTGGTTACTAGCTTGCTTTAGAGCTCTTGCTTTAGATTGGAGGTTCCAGGGTGATCTGCTCAGTCTTCCCTCTGAAGACAGCACTGTTCTGAGGTGAACCAGAATGATCTATAGTTTATTTGGTGCAACTCTTAATTCAAACTAGAAGATAAATGTGGTTTGGGCCATTTGTAGGCTCCTGGGAGTTTCACTGGCATCACATCAGTCCCACCTGGTTCATGGTAGAACTTTTAGTCTTGTTTCAGTGAAGTAAATCAAACAGAAATACATTTTTACTAGTCACATGACAGGGAAACCATCAACTTTTCTATGTGGTTTTCTCTTGGCTTATTTTGTAATGGAAATGTGGACCTTGCTGTTTTGTAAACTGTTGGTTTCATCATTGTATGAGTTATGTAGACGCGGTAGAGTGAGTCATTCCTATTTTGATACTCATGTTGCTGTGAAGAACTCAGTGATACTCAGAAATAACTGCATGACAACTGCATTTCCACCAAAAAAATGACGCAAGAGACTCATTCTTAAAAAATTTTGTCCGTATACGGTTTCGGTCAATCTAAGGCTAGGGTTACTATAAGGTTGGCATGCCCAGTTGCACTTGCTTATACGCAACTCTTTAACAGCCATCTCTCTTTCTAACCTCAACTTAGACCTTATTTGATTGCATTATCATATACCTGTTACCATTTCTTCTTCCCTACTCAACTCTAAGAGACTCGAGGGCAGAAAAGGCATCTTACACAACTCTATGTCTAGCCTTAGCAACTTGTACCATGCAAGGCACGGCATAGTGCCAAATAACGTTTTGGAATGGGCAACTGAGCAAGTCTGAAAAGACTATTACCCCAACACTTCAATCATCTAATTCTCCTAGAAAAGGATTGGAATCTGGGCACTTTTTGTAGCCAAAACTTCAACTGGAATGTGCAATTGAAGCCCTCACACAAAACTGGTAAAGCCTGAGGCATTTGTTTAATCCTTCACTTTTCACAGTATGGAGCCCACCAAAGATTTTGAAAGTCAAATGTATATTTATTCCACAGAGGAAACTTTATCAACCAGTGCAAAAGTTTACTGGCACTAGCTGGTGATATAATGGGTAGTTTAAATCCTGCTAACTGCAAATAATTTCTCAACAGTGTTTATGATTGTGGTAGAGTTTAGCGAGGCAGAAGTACAGATAACATAAATATTTCGACAAAAGCCGATTGTACTGGAGCCATAAATAAATTAGACCCAGTTTGTAAATAAATTTAGTTTTTGCCAGCAAACATTTATAATCCTCTCTCGCTGCAAACGATAGTAATTTATATAGAAGAGGTCTTGAATACCTTTTTTAAAAAGTCACTTCTCATTAGGAGGCAGTGCCTGGTGCCCATCAAGTGTCTCAGACTGTGTGACTCAATTAGACATTGAAGGATACTGTACAGACCACCTAATGCTACTAGTTATTGTACATGTTGATAATGACAGTTTCCAGAGACCATACATAGTTTGGTAGTCTATGAAGTTGTCATATTATATCATTCCCTTAAATACCTAGCTTGTGTTACCACTTAGCAATGTTGAAATTACCCCCTCTCAAATCATAAGTGCTATTTAGTGTATGTATACACATACGCATAGCACATCTGTTCATATTTTTCTGAAAACACTTTTTACCAAAGTGTGTAATGTTTTCTCAAATTAAAAAAAAAAACCTTCTTTTATGTTTTTCAATGACATTCCGTCCACCCCCATGGTTTTGAATGATTTTACATTTAATATGATATAGTGGTGGGAAATTCAATATGGGGGACTTTATAGCTTAAAATGGGCTCAGAAAACTGAAATCCTTGGAATCATCTAAACTTGTTTTACGTTGAAGACCTACATTTGCAATGGGGCCAGAGTCCAAGCTGAAATTAGCCAAAATCAAGGAACTTTCCCCACAGAAACACTTTAAGGTCAGAAGTCATTGTTGTCTTTGCTACCAAGCCCTGTGAGAACAAGGGCCATTGTTCATTTTCAAATAAAACCTAATTTTGAGACTCTAACAAAATTTCATTTTTTGGGTCACTCTCTGCTCCTTATCAAACCAAGAGTGTGGTTAGATTAGTGTTCTATTGCTTGTTCACATTCCTTTTTATCAGCGAGCCATTGCTACAACTCCCTCTTCTGCCAGACATGCATAATTATTTTCTTTTCTTTATGTAGAACTCCTGGCTATAAGACAGCTCTTCTGTTTTGTAGCAGTAGGGAAGAGACTGTGTCAAGTCAGTTGTGAGAATGAATTTGAACTTTCATTTATACTGTTTATTCAGTTCTCCTACACCCCTATCTTTATTATATGATAGAAGATAGAGCTCAATCCCAGTTACTTTTTTCTTCATCCTTTTGGAGCTTTTTTCAATATTTTCACCCAGTTTATTTTAGAATTCAGTGTCCTCACTACAAAATGCACCCCCCCCCCCCGCTTCCTTTAACTTGTAGTTCCTGAGTTTTGGTCTCTCTCCTTTAGAGGCAAGAAGGATGTCTGCCAAAAGCCACCAAGCCACACTTAGGTAATTATAATAAACAGGTTGGGGCTCTCATTTCACAAGCAGAGCTGAATGAAGCAGAGCTGTGGTCAAAGGGATCCTAGTTGCTCCTCCATTAGCAATGGCACATTAATGCGCCCTCATGCTCCCCTCCCTGCGTTAAACACTTCTTTCTTTCTTTCTTTCTTTCTTTCCGTTTCTTTCTTTCTTTCTTTCAGAAAGTAAATCAGGTCACTCCTTAGCATGGGAAGGGCTGCTGCTTTCTTCTGAAACCACCGTCAACAACATAAACAAATTAGAGGTAGTAAACCACACATTCTGCCCACACGTAAACCACAGTCCTCACCAGAGGGCAGTCTACTTAATGTGAGAATAACAGCCCAGTTTTATAAGCCTCTACTGGGAATAAATTCCAGTTTCACTGGTTAGAGCAAAGTTAGGCAGCCAGAGGACAGTGTCTCCTAGGTTACGTCGCGAGAGACCAAACCAATTCTCAAAGTGTCTTTTCAGGAAATATGTTTTATAAGCTTTGGGTACACCACACCTTATCCATCCTTTGGTTTTTATTATGTAGAATGGGGAGTGCTTGAGTGGAATGGACCTAGGGCTGAACTTGTCCAATGTGCTTATTTTATAGATAGGGAAACAAGGACCCAAAAGATCTAAGGCTCTCAAGCCCTCACTCTCAAGGTGCTGGAGACACATTGCTGAATCCAAATCTCTGTATTGGTGCTTGTGCCCCTCCTGCTTTTCCCAAATGCAGATGGCAGGGCCTACAATCCCCCATCTTGACCCATGTGGGAGTTTTAAAATATTCTCTATACCTTCCTGATGCTGATATGCTTCCTTTCCTGACAATGGTTAGTACTCCACTAATGTGTCCAGCCTTAAACTAATGTGTTCCGTCATCAGTAAATTCCTGCCTGTGATAGTCTTTTCTTAAATACCTGTTTAAACAGTCATTTAGATAAGAGTGTCCCATTTGTGTGCAACAGGAAATGCCTGCCTTCTTTTAGATACGCTGGCAAATAATTACTGTAGATATGGCTTGAATACGGAAAGGCTGTACTCTGGTCATTTCAGACTGCCTGAGGAGTAACCACCCAGTCTGCTGCACCATAATTTCAGGGCATTTCTGTTTTACCCTAAATGAATCTGAAGGAAAATCACTTTGGGAATATAAAAAGTTTATGAGAAAAGCCATCAGGTCAAAGATTGCCAAACGTCTCTTAAAAATTTCTATTGGTAAAAGAAAGTTGAGGCACATAGTTATAATGTAAAAAGAACCCCTATCTGATCTGTGATAAGTCTGTTCTTACCTGGGCATTCCAGTGGGTATTGGTGACCATGGTTCCCTAACAACTGAATAAGCCAAACATTAACCAAGCCATGTTTTTCCTTGGAGTAGTACTCACAGAGCTTTAATGTCTTTATTTTAGCTGTTTTAGATTCTGTAAGTAGATACCAAAGGGCTTTACTGGTACCTCAACTATGAATTTTCTGGCAATTTCTTTCCATAACCCTTGTAAAATAGCTTAGTTCCACCTCTGAAGAGGAACTTTTGAAAGTGGCCAAACCCATTTCATAATAGCTTAGAAGCTACCAGTTTAATTCACAAACCATACTTGTTTAATGAAATGTCTGTGAAATTCCTAGGAGAGTGGAGAAACTCTTAATCAGATTTAAAAGCCACAGGACAAGCAAGAGGTATGCCACAATCCTATGAGCAAGATAAATGTTTGCTCATTGATTTGGTCCCTTACTTCCAATTCATGTGGTGTTTTCTGCCACCTTCCTTACTGGCCTCCCAACACTCTTTCATATGTTTTGGTCTTTTTGACAGCCCATAAATGAAATATTTTTAGGAAACACTGCGGGGGGGGGGGGGAGGAAGTTCCATAAGAAAGAAATGGAATAGCATGGTACAAGGAAGTAGCAAATACTTGAGGAGCAAGGAAGCTTAGAAGGTCATTAAAAAAATTCCATGTGCCAAGCCATGTTGATAGATTATCTCACAAAAAATAATGGTCTCTGGAGACATGAATTCTACAAGTGAAGTTCAGTGTCCAAAGATTCCATGGAGGTCTATTTTCTTCTCAGCCCTCTCTGGAGGCAGCACTCTCTGAAGACCATATCCATCTGGACCTTCCAGTCTGGGAGATGCCTCTCTTTTCTAAACCTATACCTCTGGGATGCTTACTACACAGTCCTTCAAAGCCAGTTTAAGTCAGTTTTCTGGAAAAGCATTTTCCTTACTTTTACTAGTTCCCTTTCTTCTTTTCACTGAATCTTAAATTTCATTATCTTGGGACCATTCTCACTGAATATTCTTCTGGCCAGTTCATAGCCTCTTTCTTTGTTCTGTTAGTGCATCTGGCATTACTTGGGCTCCACCCTTTTCCCCAAGCCCAGCACGCATGCATTGGTTGTGTTGCTGGTGCAGAGGAGCTGGCTCCAGAGGTCCTCTGCTTTCTCACAAACATGCTGCCGTAACTGTTCTGGAATTGTCCTAACAAGGGAAGAAGAGCATGTCCGGTTTGAATTTTGGAAGGAAATCGGTGTCTTCCCCCTCCCTTCCCTGCCCCCCCCCATTAGCAGGCACCAACTCATGGACTCATGTTCATGTGCTCATGTCCTACCAGGAGGTCCCTGGTGGGCCTTTGGGGTTTGGCAGTGCCTCCGCTCCTCCTAGAGCTGGGCACGCATCCTCAGCTCTCAGCCACGTGTAATCCTTCCTGTCTGCCTGCGAGTTGGGCACAAAGTACTGGCGCTTGGGCCCACCCTCTTCTTTAGTAGCAATTAACCTTTACTACAGAGCTTCCTTTGAAGTTTGCTCATGTTTTTATTACAAAACTGCAATGAGGAACATAATGGGGGGAAATGTCTAAATTTCTGAGTTACCTAATCTGTTCAATTCCCTAGCTGGTCTCCTCCTGGCAGTTGTTTCATGTAGTTATGATCTCAACCAGTCTGCCTGAGATCTCAAACCATGTTTCTGTCTCAGCCTATTTGAAAGATTAGTGAGCTATTACACACATGCACACACACTGCAAATGCATGTGGATGCATGTATTATATGCATATGTGTGTACAGCTGAGTATAAAGAACTGATTTCTTGTTTAATGCCTAAGAAATTAGGCTTACTTTATAGTCAAACTATGTATATATGCTTTTAATATTAAAATTAAACTCTACTTAGTTGTTAATGTTTTCTATCAAAGAATGAACATGAAGAGTAGAGAGGAAATTATTTATGTTAGTACCACTAATGATAATGCTGAGTGATAAGTATTATGACAGGTACTGAATGCCATTAATGGTGAAACTCAGGATTTTGAATGGCATCTGCCCAGAAGATTTGCAGTTAAAGTAGGCAGAGAGGCCAAGTGAAACAAATGGTGAGTTATATAAAACCCACAAAAAGAAAAGGCATTTTAGGCCAGCCTTGCAAATAAGAACCAAAGAATTACGAATGAAATGGCATTTTTTTTCTAGCCTGCCGTTCACAGGAGCTCAAATAAATGAAATCATTTTTCTCTGCTTTTCACTCAGCAGTAAATCATTGGTAATCCAAGGTTAGTAGAAAAGCAACTATGGAACTCAAAAAAAATAAAAGAGAATCTCTTTTTTCTTGCTTAGGATGGGCAAGGACTTTCTAAGAAAAATGTAAAAATCACAAAGGAAACATGGACTTCGTTCCATAAAAGTTAAAATTTTTATACAACATAAACCCATGAAAAAACCAAATGATAAATGACTTACTAGGGAAAGTAGCACAAACTGTATCAAAGGGATAATTTTTTTATTATTAATAAGGCAGGCCAATAAATGCTCAATTAAAAGTGGACAAAAGCAATGAACAATTTGCAAAGGAAGAATAAATGAATACAAAAATTTTAGTCTCAGTGGTCAACTTAGATGTGAATTAAAACAGTAATACATATATAATCTTTTCCATTGTATTAATAAAATTTAAAAGCAAGACATAATAATAAGTGCTAGTGTAGATGATAGGAGTATAAATTGATATATACTTCCAAAAGCTTGTTAATATTCACAAATATTTTCTTACCGGAATCTACTCTAAGGGTATTAATATATGTATTTAGATAAAACTATGTTTATCTTAGTGGTACTGATGCAACAGAAAGTTAGAAGCAACTTAAGTAATTACCATGGAAATAGTTCACTTTTTGTAGATCCATGTAATGGAATATTATGCAACAATTAAATGTATCTTTAGGAAATATTTTTAAAAACATAAATGTTCATAATAAAATGTCAAGTGAAAACCAGGAACTATTCACACAGTATGGCCACAATGTTGAAACCATCGAAGTTTAGAACATATCTTTAAAGAAAAAAAAAAAAGAGACTGCCTGAGTGCTACAGACACAGTTGGGTTTAGACATCTAGGTTCCAGTCTCGGGGGGTTTTGGATATATGGTTTAGCATTCTGCAGTATCAGTTCCAGATTTGGAAAATAGAAGACTATTATCCCTGTGGCTTTCTTACAGGACTGGGAGTGTTACAGTGAGAACGTACAGATACATCTCTGGAAGTTGCTATTATTGTTGGTATTATTTCTGCAATTTCCCTTTAGCAGATTCTGATATGCTTTCAGAATGGAACTCTCTTCGAGTGGAAATCTATGTTAGTTATTCAAAGAGTCATAGAAATAAATATACTCCAATCCAAGAGTGTGCTCTTGCTTGGTCTCCAGGGGTATTAGAACACTTAAAACTTGAATCGAAAAGGCTGATTTCCAAGAGCATTTCCCAAGTCATTTGTCTCAAATCCAGCAATAAGCTTGTCTTTTTGTCCTCACTCTGTTAATGATACATCTAAAGGATGCATGAAGCAAATTCCGGTAGCAGGCAACTCAGCTCCAAGAAGTTACAAGGGTTATTTATCTTTATGGGACCACTGATGTATATAGCAGTTCTTACCTGATACTTAACAATTGTAAATGTGCCCAATTCCCACCCTCCCCCCCCCCCCCATAACAGAGACTTAATGGAGATAGGATAATTGAGGTAGTTTGTCATTTAGATGAAATGTTTTAGCAGATTTTTGGATAGTTCTTGAGTAATGCACATGGAGGCATTAGTTTACTTCGGTTTATGCAAATATTCAATGCAGTGTGATAAACTGCATTTGCTGTTGAAAATTTTGTAATGCTAGATTACATTGAAATATTGTTGCATGTTTCGATATGTAAAACTCAGCAGTGTTATATTTCTTTTTTTTTTGTCACCACAGCCCTTTTGATATTTAATTCAGTTGATACTAGATTAACAGAGGCTTGAAAACAAATTGCCTGGGTTTGCATATACATATAATGCCTGCCTGTGGATGAATAGGACCGTGAGTCTTTCTCTAGAATTTGCGTGACCTGTATAAGTTGTTCTTTAGGTTTAATTGGAAATTTTTGCCATTGTAAGCAGAATTGCATTCAGGCTTTAAATTCAAATTCTTCTGTGCAGCAGCCTGGGCACACATGTGTACTTTGTCTCCACAAGAATTGAAATCCAAATGCACTCGTTTAGATTATGCATTGGGAGATTTTGTGGGTAACTCAAAGGTCATGAGGTCAGCTATGCCAGTGGGGGGGCCCAGATGGGTTTGTCTCTATCCTTTTTTTAAGATTTGAGATCACTTTGACGGAACTGACAGTATGAGTGATTTAACCCTTTGAGGAAATAGGAGAAATTTTACTTACTTTTAATGGATAATTACTGGAGGAAATAGTTCTATTCATTTGGATGCCTTTTTGTTTCCTGCTGCCTACAAGGACAAGTCTATAGATTACACAATACTTGCAATTTACAGCACTTACTTCTTGAGAAAAACAGTCTTCACAATGTGTGATAAATCCCTTTAAGAATCTGTAAAGTAACTCTGCATTTGCAGTAGTTAAATGTTACAAGTCTAGAGAGATTTTTCAATGTATCTTTAGCTGTATCAAGAGTTCTAGTGAACTTTTGGCTCTTAGGTTGAAGTGCAAAATCTCCCTGAAGGATAAATTTAGATAGACTTTATCAAGGGAGTTTGGACCCTGAAGTATTTCTCTGATGATATTTCTTCAGAGGCATTACTAAAATTGTTTCTTTTGATGTTGGATTTGGAGAAAAGTTTATAATCTATTGTGTTCCATTTCTATGGGTTTAAAGGTGCTTTTTAGAAGCACAATAGTTTCCTTCATTTGGAAGAAAAATATCAATTTGGTTTAGTAGTTTAATAAAATTATATGGTAGGCTGGTTATGTCTTTAGTATTTATTAAGCACCTTTAGGTAGATCACTTGGAGAATGTCTAAGAACAATGAGTTCTGAGTCTTTCTTTTAAAGGCTGATTTCCTAGTTGGCATAACAGATTCATTCATATTAAACGAAGTAGCAATGCATGGTATTATTTGATCATCAGATTTGGGGGTGGATTTTATAAGAACTCAAAGAGGAGGGATACTTGTGTTAGATGGGATGGCAAGGGGACAAGCTGAACGTAACCTAAGATGGTGACTAGAGGTTGGATGGGCAAAGGAGTGTGCATAGGGTGACCCAGCAGGAAGAACTGCAGAGGAAAAGCTTTATGAGCTCAAAAAGACAGGAATAAGCTTCTTCTGGCCTGGGTCCTCCTAATGAGAAGTGTTGAGAATCAGAGAGGAAGGGAGTATGGTTTTAAAATAAAAGCGATTTTATTCCAAGCCTAGGAACTTTATTTATTTATTTATTTATTTATTTATATTTAAAAAATTTTTTAAATTTATTTTTGACAGAGGAGAGAGAGAGAGAGAGAGAGAGAGAGAGAGAACAGGGGAGGGACAGAGAGAGACAGAAACACAGAATCTGAAGCAGGCTCCAGGCTCTGAGCTGTCAGCACAGCATCCGAGATGGGGCTAGAACTCATGAACCACAAGATCATGACCCGAGCCAAAGCTGGCCACCCAATCTACTGAGACATCCAGGTGCCCTATCAAGCCTGGGAACTTTAGACTTTACCTATGGATACTGGGAATTATTGGAAGCTATTCCAGAGAAAAATGGGTGTGCCAGGAAGATAAATTTAGCAGCATTGAACAGACTCAGGGTTGAGGGATACTGACTGAAAAGAGAGGCTAGATGTCTGGAAAAATATTTAGAGGACTGTTAGAAAATTCAGGAATGAAAACGTGGATTGAATGAATGAGGTGAAGGCAAAAAACTTGCAAGAAGAATGGACAGCATTAATGACTGAATAAATTGGAGGATGAAGGAGAGAAAATGTCCGTGTTATTTTAGAACTTTGAACATGGATAAATAGGGGGAAAATAGTATTCTTAATAGACATGGTGAACAAGGCAGGAGACTCAATGTGAGAGCAGACGATAATGTACAAGATTTTGGATACAATGAACTTGAATGATAGTAAGCTTGTACGTTGAGGTCAATGTCTCATAAGAAAGAGGTTGGGTCCTGGAGTTTGGTTCTATGCTTGGTTTAAGTGGCATTGTCTCATTATTTCACTCAGGAACCAAGCACTTCATTAGAAAGGTACTTTTGCATGTGCTAAAATTTAAGAGAAGTTAGTACTTCACAAAACTTTAAGAGGAGTCAGTACCTGATCAACAATTGTTAATGAATGTCATAGTTAATAAATTTCCATATTGAATCAGAGAAGGAATTGGGGCTAGAACTTAAGTGTTCTACCCTTTAGCTCAATAAACTATCTTGGAAGATTTTAATAATTCATAGAACCACAGGGTTGGTAGCATCTTAAAGGTCATCTAGTTTAGTCATCAACCTGAAGCTGAAATTTCTCCAAATTATCCCTAACTTATGATTATCTAGGTTGTGTTAGAAGCCCTATGATATGGGAACTTAAGGCAACTCATTTTACCTTTGGATGACTCTGATTGACATTTGTCTCCTTATAATTTTAACCCTTTTCTTAGTTCTCTCCTTGAAGGTTTACAAATCAAACAAATCAGGTATGACTCTCAGTCCATAATCTTTGTGAACAAGAAACATGTCTTTTATTTGTTTGTTTGTTTTTGTTTTTCCTTTAAGATAACTGAAATTCCCTTCAGCTGGTGAACTCGTGGGAAATTCAAACTCAGTCACTGCTCTTTAACCCCCAGCAAGTTGTATAAAGATCTTAAAGTCTGAAATGGTATTCATTTACTTCAGTACTTCAGGAGCTGAAGGGGGCTGTGTTGCCTTGTGGAGTCCTAAGAGCTCCAGTGGAGAGTGTCCAGACTCCCCTTTACTCTACCCTGCTTTCCCCTCTGGAAAACCCACTGAATTTCTTTAATGATTTTTGTTTTTATGGATGTCCAGAGGAATCACTAGCTTCAAGTAACTTTATTTACTTATTTCTTTTATCTTAAATTTATTTATTTAAATTATAGCTAACATACAGTATAATATTTGTTTCAGAAGTAGAATCCAGTAATTCATCACTTCCATATAACACCCAGTGCTTATTCCAACAAGTACCCTCCTTAATGCCCATCACCCATTTAGCCCATCCCCCACCCCCCACCCCTTCAGCAACTCTCAATTTGTTCTCTGTATTTAAGAGTCTCTTATGGTTTGCTTCCCTCTCTGTTTTTATCTTATTTTTCCTTCCTTTCCCCTATGTTCATCTGTTGTGTTTCTTAAATTCCACATGTGAGTGAAATCATATGGTATTTGTCTTTCTCTGCCTGACTTATTCCGCTTAGCATAATACACTCTAGTTCAAGTAACTTTAATTCTCTGCTCTGTGTAAGTTGCTGAGGCAAAAAAACACCAATGGCTTGGTGATGTGTTTAAAATGGGAAAGGAAAGATTGAGAAAGAACAGACATACAATAGTATTTCCATAAATAGTCCTGCAATACAGATTTAAGCCATTGTTGTCCATGGCAGCCCTTGGAATCTTTGATGATTCTCCTACAATTTGGTCTGTGATACACTGCATGATACAACTTTCCAATACATTGTGTAAAGCTATCACCTCCTGATTTAGGATGGTTTGTGGGGTTGTAGGTACACATATGTTTACTTCTTATCTCTATTTTATTCAGACCAATAATTAAATTGCTGATTGTTTTACAGCTAAATAATGGTTAGAACTGGCCCCTGAGAGTATTGACAGTTGAAGATTAGTTCATTCGATTTATGGATTCACCACAGATAAACCAGCCTCCCCCCCCCCACCAATCTGTGAATAACAGAGATTTTAATGAAGGTGTATTTTAACAATGGCCTTTCTTATTTTGTCATCAAAGAACAACAGCATTACAAGGTGGCTACTGAGTTGTGGGATTTTAACTCTTCTACATGAGTATAAATTCACAAAGTTATTATTTGTTCACAGATAATGAGTGTGTATATGGCAGCTACCCTGAAATTCCTTTGGAAGAAATGCCAGATGCAGATGGAGTAGCCAGCACTCCCTCCCTCAATATTCAAGAGCCATGCTCTCCAGCCACATCCAGTGAAGCATTCACTCCAAAGGAGGGCTCTCCGTACAAAGCCCCCATCTACATCCCTGATGATATCCCCATTCCTGCTGAATTTGAACTTCGAGAGTCAAACATGCCTGGAGCTGGACTAGGAATATGGACCAAAAGGAAGATTGAAGCAGGTGAAAAGTTTGGGCCTTATGTGGGAGAGCAGAGGTCAAATCTGAAAGATCCCAGCTATGGATGGGAGGTAAGAATATATTTTGTGTTTACACATTTAAATATATTCAGATATGTATAGAAAAGATTAATTTTTAAAGTGGCCATAACATAAGCAAATGCCAGTTGTTGCACAATGTCTTCATATAGATATTTAAGAATGAACCTCCCTCATAATCTCACTTTTGATAGAAACAACAATGTTGCATTAAGGTATAACATGATAGAAAAGAACTCAACTAATGGATGGTAAAGAATAGTATTAACCTAAAAACATACCAAAGGGAACAAATACAGTTTTTATAGTTAACATTTAAAAGCATTGTATGCGGCCATCCATATAGTATGTGGCATAAGCAAACAACTGTCATCATATGACAAGTTAATTGTATTTTATCTTTCCTTTGAGGGCAAGTCTTGGAAGATTGGAGGAAACATTTGTTTTCTCCATTTTGGGGCTGAGTTAATTTGGTTTCACTTGCTCTACATGGTCATTTTGCTTTGTGTTCCAAAATATTTTGTCACTCTTGTGATAACTCTGCTTTGATTCTACATGCTTCCAGAATGTGAGCACTGTGCTGAATTCTGCGATGATTTTTTATATTCAAATTGATTTAATGAATAATTCATGCATAAAAGTGACAGCAAAAATCAATATGAAAATCAGTTGTTGGTCTTAGCCATTATGTTCACAAAAACCATCTTGGTAATATCTAGGAATGAGAAATTACAGTCTGATTACAAAATCTAAGTAAATTTTATTTCAATAAGAACAGGTAACTATGTTATTCTGAGTTTACAGTTTTTATACAGATTCTGGGTCTATCTATACCTCCTATTTATTTTTATAACATGAAAACTTTTGTGGTTAAATCCTAACATCATAATTTCTGGAAAAACTGGTCTATAATCGCAAAATGTGTAGGCAATTTCTATATTAGCAAGAAAGTGTTTTTTGGAGATGTGATTGACCTTTAGTTTCATAGTATTTCAGGTAGACAGAAATCAGATAAACTAGATTTATTGTGTATGTTCTCTTAATATTTATGATCATTAATAGAATAAATGGTCAGCATTTTAAATAGAAATAAATACATAGTGCCTTCAGAACTTAATTTCAAGTTTGTGTCCCTTTGGTTTATATGTATCCTCTTATGAAATCTGCTCAAAATGCCTTAATCAAAATAATAATTGTCCAAATTCTAAAATACCAAAAGTTAAGATCTGGATTTGAGATGATTCCAAGTGAGAAATCCTTCCTTAGTTTTGTTCTTAGCCATAGCTCAGGGAAAGTTGTGGTTTGGCCACATTGCTTTTAGACACATATATTGATAAGAGATTTTTAAAAAATCACTGTAGCATTAAGTGATATGTGAGTTGAATTCGTTTTAAACTAAATGCGTAGAACTTTACGTCATTTTTGTTCTCCTTAAAATAAAGGCTATAAACATTCTAATAATAAGTAACTCATTAAACTTTTATTACAAAATCTCCAGAGCTAAACAACAAGTTCTGCACTGCTCGAGATTCTCCAGAAGGCTTGGAATAAACCAAGGCTTAATAACAAAATAATTTTGCAGTTACAGGGTTGATAAATGCAGGACTGTGTCTTTTTAAACAGGATACCTATAGATTGGGGGATGAGTCTGGGGAAAATTCTGCATTTGGAGGAAATTTAAAAATAATTATTTTTCTCCTTGGAGTAGCATGTCTTCAGTATATACGCAGGAAAATACTTACCTTGAGAAATGTAAAATGATTCTTTTCATTATGTCAAAACTGTTGCTTTATTGTTTGGAATTCAAGTTAACCTCTGTAAATAGTTCATGACTCTTTGGCTAAAGATCACCATTCCCTCTCTCTCATTCAAGAATTCAATTGATGGTCAATTCAGTAGTTTTCTTCACCATTTTAATGGTTGCTCTCACTTTTGAGAGTGTGGATTATCTGCTCTAGATGTATTACGAACAAAACCAGAGAAAGGGCTTTTTTTGGTGATTTTGGCAATCTTGTTATCCATGGAGGAGCACTTGAGCTCTTGACTCTAGTTGTGTTTTTTTTTTTTCCTCCTTCTAATCTTACTCTAGTTAATACAAAACCAGGTCATGACCAACAAAGGCACTTTCACAAAGGCATCTTGCCCTACTCCTGCATGCTCATTTTTAATCATTCTTCTGTCATAATTGCCCTGAAACTGTAGCTGATTTCTGTCCTGTTTGGTTGGAGAGATAGTTTTGATCAGCTAATAAAACCTCGTGTTTTGATACTCCTTCATTTTTAAAAATGATAAATTTAAGGAGAAAAAGAACCCTCTTAGGCCAAGGAAAATGCACATGAACAGAGGAAATCCATATTCAGCAAACAATTATTGAGTGCAAAGTATGCATAAGATTCTGTGCTGTTTCCCCTACAGAAACTCAGCCTATCATAACTGAACAAATCATTGCTATTTCCAGTACTATCCTTGCTCTTTGCTACTTACAAACCTCCCCTCTGTGTGCATTTCTTGTATAATAAATTGTATTACCATCTGTCCAGTTGCTGAAGCCAAAAATGGGTTATCTTTGACTCTACTCTTCCATACCAACCATGTATGATTCGTAGTTCCCGTGTTCTATCAGGTCTCCATTCTTTGCTCCCACTGGTTTTACCACCTGAGAAGCACATTTTCCTTCCCATCCTTAGCAAGTATCTATTCATTCTTCAAGTCCTTTTCTTCCATGACATTATCCTTGACCTTTCTAGTCACAATTCAGGAGTACTTAAATTTTGCCTCACCATAGCACCAAGTAAATTCATAAACTAAAGAACTTAAAGCATTGTACAACATCCAAATTATTTGCCTAGTTTCCCTAATAGAACAAAATATCCGTAGCTATATCCTCTAAGTGCAATGTCTTGATTGTATTTAATCTGTGGTGCCTGTGGTGCTATCTAATGCTAAGTGATTTACCAGAAATAACCAGGTTGGATGAGTTACTTCAAGCTGCTATAACAAAATACTACTGGCTGGGTGGCTTAACTGACAGAAATTTATTTTTTCACAATTCTGGAGGCTAGAAGTCCAAGTTCAAGGTTCCAGGTGATTTGGCTTCTGATGGGGACTCTCTTCCTGGTTTGCAGACAGCCACTTTCTTGCTATGTGTTCACATGGCCACTTCTAGGTGCATGTGTGTGCATATGCTCACACACACACACACACACACACACACACAGCTTTGGGGGAGGAGAAAAGTGCTCTGGTGTTTCTTCTTATAAGGACACTGATCCTATTGGATCAGGTCCCCACCCTTATGACCTCATTTAACCTTAATTACCACCTAAAGTCCTCAGATATCTCCAAACACAGTCACATTGTGAGTTACGGCTTCAACATATGGATTTGGGGAGGATTCAAACGTTCAATCCATAACACAGACATTTAATACATAATTGTCAAAAGAATGAGTGAAGGAATGAAAGAGCAAATGGAAGAATGATGAATGGATATAGGATCATGTGACTCATAAGAAGAGATCAGGAGTGGGGGCTGAAGTAGGTCCATGGATAAAGCTAGAATCTGGATTTTAGACATGTGGAATCAAGTCATAACTCTGCCACTATTGTGCAATTCTAGGGAAACTACTTAAATTAATTGGTTTCTGTATTTTTATTTGAGCAATGAGCCAATAATAACTGCCCTGCACCATTACTTGTTATATAATTAAAATGAAAGAACGAAATATAGTAGTCTTTTCAAAGAAAGTTTTTAGAAGAAAAAGTTCAAAGATAATATTCAGACCATCGTTCTGAACCCTATTTAAATAGTTTTAAAAAGTTAAATATATTTCCCAAAAAAAGGCACTTTTGGAAAATCATTTGAGTTTGTATTTTAGAGAAATAAGGTATTTTTGAAAATATGGTTTGTAGGCCAAAATACATGGTTAAGTAAAATAAGCCATAGATATCAAAAACATTATTTGTATGATTTCTCCCAAACCAGTATTTATTTAATAAATAGAAACTATAAAATTGAAAAAAAATTGTTTATTTATTTTTGAGAGAGTGAGAGAGTGAGAGAGTGTGAGCTGGGAAGGGACAGAGAGAGAGGGAGACACAGAATCCAAAGCAGGCTCCAGTCTCCAAGCTGTCAGCACAGAGCCTGACATGGGGCTCGAAATCACCAACCATGAGATCATGACCTGAGCTGAAGTTGGACGTTTAACCAACTGAGCCACCCAGGCACCCCAATTAAGAGAAACTTAAAAAATAATATTAGAGTCTGACAGTGATTACTATCTTGCAATGCATATGACTTGTCTTTAACAAAAAGATTTTGAAGACTGGGGAGCACTTGATTATCTCTAGGACCTAAAAGTAATTGGAGATAGGACACTGTCTCTTAGGTTAAGAACTTTAGAGTTACCAATTGAGTGAATAATAATAAAAAATTCTATTGGTTCAAGATGAGGGTTTTTCTCTTATGCTTTCCTGTAAAAATGATCATTATGTGATAACATGGAAATTGCATGGCAGAGGAGAAGGGAGCAGGATTTGGAGTGAGACTTTCCAGATGTAAGCCCTCTTTAAGGCTGTGTGTGCTAGCTGAGTGATTTGGGAAAAGTGACTCAATTTGGTGCCCCTCAGTTACATATATGTGACTTGGTGATAATAATTGTACCTATCCTATCAGGGTTGTTGTGAAAATAAAATGTGACATTGGGTGTTAAAAACCTACCAAAGAGCCTCCCACCGGGTAGAGGAGCTTAATGAAGGTGAACAGTGACAACAAGATCTTGACTAAAATACAGATCTAGCACAGGGTCATTAGATAAGGCAAAGGCCAACTATATTTCATTTATTCAGTTTTATAAATTTTTGCTCTTTCTTTAACTTCATGTTTCCTAGAAGTTCAATTATCTCTGGAATAGTCTAATTATGTGACTCTGGGTTTATTTGAAAAGGATGCACTGGTTGTTTTCTATTTAACAGTTAAAACAAGGATTTGGGAGAGATTCATAAATTTCTTTTTAAAACAAAGAATAATTTGGGTGTCAAATATTTTAATAGTCTGAGACAGTCTATTAAACAGTGTGAAATGTCGTTTCCTTGTAATATTGTCATTTAGCACATTTTCTTATCATTGGTCATCATAAAACTCTGCAAGTAGATGTAAGTCAGCTAATGATGTGTCTATTTGGTGCAAAAGCCTCTATGGTATCCCTCTCACCTGTAATTGATCCAGATTACTTTCATCAGTTAAAACGCCACGTATGAGCTCAACTTTTGTTTTTCTCCTTTCAAGCATACACATATTCAGACATAGAAAAATGATGAGATGAGTGGTCAGTAAATTTCTCTTATGTTTTGTTAAAGAGATGGGAAGGAATAGTGGAAAGAGATTTTACTAGCATCAGAAACTCATTAAATAATTTTGATGCAGTGCTTTGACAATACATTATGTTCTAGTAATGTAATCCCGAAGTGTGATATTACAATGAATGTGTACCTCCCTATATCATTTAAGAAGGAATTGTTCTCACATTTGTAAGTTTGTTTTTGAGTTCTGAGTTCTGCAGTGATGCCTTGTGTATTGGAACATGCAGTCTATATGTTAACTGAAATATATGAATATCCATTAAAACAACAACAACATCAAACTTTCAAGATATCTAACAACAGAGTTCAGAGTCAGGAGAGTGACATTCAAATAATGAATATGTTATTATATGTTTGATAATAACGAAAAATGGGGTAGTTTGAGATTTTAGGGATAGGCACCAAATATCTTTGAATGGCAATATTTCTCCTTTATTTCCCTCTAGGTTGCCTTGGGCCAAAAATGAATTTTACAGTGATTTGTAAATTGAAATCAATGATTTGGCATTGATTTCAGAGAAAATGTTCATTCATTAATGGGAAAGCAAGTACACTTGGCAGTTGCATATTCATAAAACTGGATAACTGAGTAAAGACCTTTGTCTTAATGATTTTGAAATAAATTGATTCCAGTAGAGGGGAGGAAAGAGTATCAATTATCCAAAAGGATGTCTTTCATGGGTAGTTAAGAAGGAAAAATGCAATCTAATAATAAATGTGTATTACCATAAAACCTACATTACAAAGTATTAATTAAGTTTTTGCAACGTTGTTTAAAAGATAACAAACATTCAATTTTACTTTGTGGATAATTAATAACTGAGAAAATACTAAGATAAAAAGTAAGGTTTACCTAACCAGATCCTGAACACAATTGTCATTGGAATCCAAGAAGATGTGATAGATTCTCTTAGAATAAAATGAAATCAAGAAAAGAGGATACAATCTATTTTATTCATTTTGCGCTTCCAGCAAACATAAATAGTAGAAATTAAATCTCTGGTTGTTGAAAGAAAATAGAAGTTTACTCTCCTGAAGCCTCTAGTTTTACCCTGGGCTCACCTATCTGTGAAGAGGTTAGAAATCCCCTTATCTCGCCCCTTTCCCCCTCCACATATGCTCTGTCACCATCCAGGGCTTGCTCTTGTGCTTTCTTCTGTGAAAGCTACTGATGGAGTTCAGCATGTCTCCTCATCTTATTGCTGTTTGGACAACTTCTGGTACTTCTGAAGTATAGTCAGTGATGTGGGCAAGTCTGATATCAAAAGTTTTTAAAAGTTCCCCAAGTATTAGTGCATTTATGATGAACACTGTGTGACATATAGAATTGTTGACTCCTGATATTGTACACTTGAAATTAATATAGCTTTGTAAAGTAATAAATAAAAAATAAAAATAATATATAATTATATACCAGGCAAGCAGCAAATAGACAAAATAGAAATATATTAAAAATTATTCATAAAGTTAAAAAACGGGGGTGTGCTATATTCTTCAAAAATTTCAATGTCATAAAAGGCAAAGAAAGACTGTGAAAATGTTCCAAATTAAAGGAGAAAAAAGAAACAGACAACCTAATGCAATATCGTATCTGGGACTGGATTCTGTCAATTGGTAAAATAGAATTTGGAAGACAGGTTAAATAAAAGTTTGCCACTGTAAAAAAAACCTCAACAACCCCAAGTGTTGTACACCTAAAGCTTACAAATATTATATGTCAGTTATATCTTAATAAAAATTAAAAATAGAGTAATATTGATAAAAAAGAAATACACACTTTTCAAAACTCATGCATGTGTTTCACATTAACATAGTGGAAAACTGTATGACCATCTCAATAGATAAAATCCTAATGTATTTTCATCATTGCTCAACCTCTGAGCAAACTAGAAATAAAAGGTACCACACTGAATTGAAAGACATATAAAAATGCTATAGCTGACATTACAATAATGAAATAACGTTGGACATTTCCCCTCAATGACATAAAATTCAGGATGTGCCTGTCAGTACTCTGTGCAAAATTGTACTAGATGCCCAAGTCCGTATAAGATGGAAAGAAGAAAGAAATGAAAAGACAAAAACTTGAAAGGATGAAGTAAATATGTCTCTATTTGTAGATGATATGATTGTTTAGAAATCTATAAATATTAAAAACAAGTGAACATTAAGTCAGCTGGAAAAAAGATCAATATACACTTGAAAAAACAATTTGTATAACTTTAAAATTCCATTTATGTCAAACAATCAAGATGTGTAATCAGGAAAATCAAATATGTAAAAATAAATATAATAAATACTTTTAAGATACCTACTCCGAAAATTTCAAAACACAGCATAAAATTTAAAGAAGACCTATATAAATAGAGAGATCACACTTATTGATTAGAAAACTGTTGTTAAGGTAACAATTCTTCCCAAAGTAACATATTGACTCAGCACAATTCTAATCAAATCCTAGTAGGTTTAATGGTGGAAGTTTACAAGTTGATTGTAAACTTTATATAGAAATGCAAAGGACCTAGAATAAGAAACAAAAAATTCCCCAAGATTCAAGGTTCTTTTTGTTTTACCCTGCCTGCTTTGGTGACCAACTTGAATTTGCATGTGAGTCACTTATTTTTCAAAAAGAATATTGGGTGATTTTCTTCCTATTAGGAAGTGTATCCCACAAAATGTATCAAAATGAGTTTCTTTCTTATTTCTTCACCCCCATATTTGCATGATTATTGCTTCACTTCAAGAGGGAAATCAAGTCACTAAATGAATAGTAAAAGTCATGGATTCAAAGCATGAAATGTTCAGTACAGAGCCTCTTTTAATAGAATTGACCATGGATTCTAGGATTTGATCAATCCAGTGGCAGAAGTTCTTTATAATAATTTGTTATTCTCGAATACTTATTTGGGACCACTGCATCAGTATATTCCATTCTCTAAGCTTTTTCCTTGAGGGTAAGTTTAGAAGCAAGTAATAGGAAGTAACAGATGGAAATTATCTTCAAAGGGTATAAGAGTTATGCAGCTTCTTTACTCTCTATTTTGTTATGTAATAGTAGGGAGAGAATTTCTTCCAATAATGATAAGTAGATAGTATGGAAAAATGGGGACACTGAGGGAATTTATACAGCAGTTCATTTGAGCAATAAATAAAGATATTAGTGTAGCATCTTGGCTTCCTAAAGTTTATTTCTATTGATAGAATCATATAATAATTTTTTATTAAACTTTTTAAATGTTTATTTATTTTTGAGAGAGAGAGACAGAGTGCAAGTGGGGAAGGGGCAGAGAGAGAGGGAGACACAGAATCTGAAGCAGGCTCCAGGCTCTGAGCTGTCAGCACAGAGCCCAGCGCGGAGCTCGAACTCACAAACCGCGAGATCATGACCTAAGGTGAAGTTGGATGGTTAACTGAGGAGACACTCAGACACCCTGAATCATACAATAATTTCATGAAGCACTTCTCTTTATACATAAGTCTGTCCAGAAATTTTAAAAAATGAATTTATATTTCAGCTATAGGAAAATTCAGTAAATAAATGTCATCTAATTTTTGATCTGGTATATCTTTTGGCCTTTCGTAATGTAGCTGAAGCTGAAGATAGGTCAAATATTGTGCGCTTTTTAAGAATATTTTTTAAAAACTTTTTAAAAAATTTATTTATTTATTTGAGAGAGAGAGAGAGAGAGTACAAGTGGGGAGGGCCAGAGAGAGAGGGAATCCCTAGCAGGCTCCATGCCATCAGCGTGGAGACCGATGTAGGGTTCGATCCCACCAACCGTTAGTTAGATCATGACCTGAGCCAAGATCAGGAGTCAGACACTTAACTGACGAGCCACCCAGGTGCCCCAAGAATATTTTCTACATGATAATTAGGAAGACCGTCAGGCCAAAAAATCACAAACAGGAAGAGGTTATCAGCTATCTTTATTAGAAAGAATAATATAAAGAGATTTTGTGTGTGGAGCACATAGATACTAGCAGCTACCTGTTAGTTTGTCATTTCTTTCAAATCAATATTTGATATAACAAAATTTTAGTACAACACAAGAAATTTGACAGTGCCTTTATTATATGGGGAATTCTTGTATTGGTAGGAGGTGAACAAACATGACACAGAAATAGCTTGCTTCCCTGAGGAACTCCATACAACTGTGTGAACTGGGTCCATACGACCAAACGAGAAAATCTCAGAGGCATCAGGAGATTTCATTTATAATGTTCTGAAAATCTTAAAACCTTACTCCCTATGTATCTCTGTCATTCACTCTCTTACTCTTTCAGTATCTCACATATCCAGCAGAGGCTGGTCTCAAAGACTATCCCCTCCCAAACATTC
This sequence comes from Cryptoprocta ferox, assembly GCA_028646485.1. NCBI lineage: Eukaryota > Metazoa > Chordata > Mammalia > Carnivora > Eupleridae > Cryptoprocta > Cryptoprocta ferox. The sequence goes on from CM053573.1 coordinate 91,183,994, forward strand.
GCCTCATAACCCAGCCCTCTGCCTCTCTCTCTCTCTTTATATGTATGTGTATATATTAAATACATTAAATTATACATTAATTTACATTATATTAAATAATACATTACATTAAATACATATTATTAAATATGTTTATTATATATTTTGTATATTTATACATAATACATTCTATATTTAATATATGCCTTATATAATATATATTTAATAATTTATTATATATGATCACATATTTCATATTATATACAAAATTATATAATATATTCTTATAATACATTATTATAATATATAATATATTTTACATCATACATAAAATACCTTTATTATATATAACATATAATATAAAATATAATATATAAATATATATTTTAAATTATATAGATGAACTTATCCAATACGACCTTTTTCATTCTAATGTTTTCCATTCTAGTATAGGTTACCTAGTATCTGGATTTGGATAATAAACAATGACCAAGCCATTGATCTGGGAAGGAAGGATGGGCAGAGAATGATGATTACAGATAGCTCTGTTCTGAAATTTCCTCCTTTATTCCTGCCACACCTGCACCTAGAGTGTTCCTTAATCGTAGGGAATATGCATGTATTTTTTGTGGCCATGACTTCTATTTTCTGTGATGATTGGCAAGTCAGCTCAAGTCACAGGTCCATTGGAGATCCTCTGTGCCTTCTACCAACTGACTGACAGTGGTGTTTTCCGCTGACACTACAGCTGACCTCCCAGGTTTCCCAGGTGTGCATGGCCTGGCACAGAAACCTCAGTTGGTTGGCAGCCACAGGTGTGGATAATTTGTTTTTTCTTTTTTCATTTGTTTAGATTCTTGTGGTAGGAATTCAGCAGGTGTGTAATGCTAGCATAGAATCTCTACCCTGGCACAGAGGCCAGCTGCCCTCAAAAAAAGATATCCTTATTGGTCTTGCAAAGCTGCCAGCTTGGATCCCTGTTTTCCTGGAAACTTCACCCAAGGGCAAGACTCTGCCTGACCAGTGTGTTAGAATAAGTTCATCTCAGAAGATGAGCACCAAGAATCTCCTTATATGAACCTGAGCTACGGGCAGGAGCAGGTTACCTAGTTCTGTTTTTGTGGGGTTTTTTTTCCTTCGTTTTTTTCTTTGTAACTTGAGCTATCATTCCAATTACAGGGGATGTGGGAAATCCTGGACTTGGTTCCTAAGGTGATATAAACCAGGCTAGGATGCTGTCATTGACACATAAATTTCTACTCATTCGATGGAGACTAAACAGTAGAAGCACAGACAGAGACTGGTCCACTGTGCAGAGTCCTTCCATCTTCCTGCTATCTCCTCAGGAAGTCACTAATCCTGGGACCCAATTGTTTCAGTAGAGGGCCAGGTGAACTTGGAGGTCATCCCTGATCATGTCTAGTTTTAACAGGGGGACAAAGGGAGGGAGCTATGGTAACACTGGGGGAACCAGTTGGCTAAGCCAAGAGCCACTATCATCAGTCTGTCAGCAGTGTGGCACTGGGGCCAGAGACCTTCTCTCTTGGCCCTCCTTAACCTTGCAAAAACACTTGTAGCATGGCTTCTCCTGGCTAGGTCATGATATCTAAAGAAATAGACACACATGGAATCTTAGATTTCTCAGTTTTCCTTTATTATGGATTTTTCTCCAGCTTTTGTTTTCAGAATCAAACTTGGAGTTTATTTGATGTTGTTTTTAGTTGCATACACATAATATAAGACAGGGGTTAAGGGGACAGGGAGGTCACAGTGATTGCCCTACGGGCCCTATACCTCTTTGAATGTAGGCATTGGTCATCTATTCCCTTCAGGTAATACAAATGCACCACAATGAAATGATGACACATGTCAGAGGAACATTTGTCTTGGAGGGCAGCAGATGGGATCTGTAAATCATACTTGGAAAAAAGGGGTGTCACATGTGAGTATCAGGTAGCCAGTAGACTAGTTTTTCATTCTGCATCTTAGCCTTCTACAAAGGCAGATATTTATGTTAATATACCTCTGATATAACAGCATTGGCTGAAAAGAACTGATTGTAATAATCCAGAGAAGTAAACATTAAACATCATATGGACCATTAAAATCAATTTCACAGCTGCTATATTTCTGTAGTGGCATTTCATATATTCATCTTTAGCTATTGCTGATATATTAATCATGGCATCTCTTGAGAATCTAGTTTTTCTGTAATAATATGTAAGTGAGATAAAACCTTTACACTGAGCTCCACAATCAAGGGTGATCAATCATATGTCCAGCATTTGATTTGAACTTACTTTATATCCAAGTCATTGCCCCCCTTAAGAGATGAGGAGGGATTAAAAATAGCTCTGTTGCCCAATGGATGATACTCAAAAAGAAAAAGAATTATCATTGTGTTTAATAAGAGAACTGACAAGCAATCATAATTCTTTCCATTAAGTAAATATGTTAGAAAAATTTATTATGAAATGACACATTATGTGAGCCAGCAATCAAAGATGACACCCTTGCATTAAATACGGTAGATGCCATTAAGGAAAACAGTCAATATGTCACCAAGCCATGGCCTGTAAAAATTAAATTGATTTGGTAAATGTAAGTAAGATAGATCTGTTTGCTTTCATCATCAATTTTGAGTGGGTGAACAGGTGATGTCACCAACCTGGGAGCGATAAAGATGCAGGACCATCTGGAAAGGCAGGTGATGAATGGGCAACTGCTTTTGGATAGTGACAGTGCTGTGGTACTTTGTCACTTGGGATGCAGTACTTAATAACTTTTCAATACCATCATAATAAATTTCACTGCCTTATTAATATAGAAATGGTGAGTTATTACCATGATGGCGAGTGTAAATAACTGGAGATGCAGCCGTCAAAAGCTGATTGTTTGGGCATGTTTCTTTAAGCAACACGGTTGACTCGTGATAATCAACCTATGTCTATACCAGTAGAGTTTATTGCACTTGTCTAAGGAAAAAGTAGTATTATTCAAAATTATATGAAGTCGTAATAAACAAGTTTAATATATTATCAGACTTTTCCTGTAAGTTTCCAAACATGAGGCAGTAAATCATTTTTAATAATGTCTTTTCATGTAAAATAATGTCCTTATGCAGTAATAATGTCCTTTCTTAACTATTAACAAAACAGTCGACTTCTTTGTATGTGTTTTAAAGGGTATTTTTATTTGTACTTTTCAATCATTTTCTTCTGCAAATAAAGAGCTAAGGCAGGAACCTTAGAACGTTTCATTAACAAGCTCGAAAGTTGCTGAGTCCAGGCCATGTCACACGTTTCCATTTTAATTGAACAGATGTACTTAAGAGTAAACCACAGCAAACGAAATACAGACGAAATTATAAACACGTGTCACTGAGAAGTAGGCAGGAAAGAACCTCTGATGAGCATCTGTGTGTATTTTATGAAGCCAAAGACTGCCACTTCATAAGTTCGTCACTGATGTCTTCAGTTTAATGAGAAGAAACAAAATATGTAGATAGGTGTAAGTCGAAGATGAATTAGTAGATCAATCACTTAGCACCATTCAGGGTGTCTGCCATTGTGTGGTGGGAGAATAGTTAGATCCGAGATGCTGTTCTTATTTATATGCCGGCTGTTCAATGTGGGATGGAATATGGGAAACTTCCTCTTTCATGTCACTGTGGTCTTTATATTGTTTCTTGGCCAGACTGACTTTTAATTCTGACATTGTCTTTCAGGCTGTAGTCTGCCAGCCTCTTTCTTAAATGAAATGCCTCTCCACCATTTCTATTACTGCTGAAAAGAGAGCCAGCAGTCTATTAACAGGCAATAAAGTTCAGGAAGCCCAGGACTCATTTCTTGGGTCAGAGGTGAAAATTGCAATACTAAATGAAACAAAGGTGTGCCTTGATCGCTCAAGAAGCAGCAGCAGAAAGAACACACGTGTTGTTAGCCAGAAGTCTCCCACTTAAAGGGAAAGGAATAATCGTAATAATGTTGGCCAATGTAGTTAAGTACTCAGTTGAGAGAAATTATATCAATCTGACAAATATAGCCTTAACAGGAGATAAAGTCTCTAATGACCTTAAATGCATATATTTATCATTTAATTCAACAACCCAATTCCCTTGGGCTTTTGACCAACGACATCTTCCCTCAAGTTTAGAAATTTTTTACTAGCCCAGAGAATAATGGTTATTTGTCAGAGGGTTCCAAAGCTAAATGCAGTTGGAAGCAAAGAATGGGAGAGGAAAAAAATTGGCTAATAGAGTCTTTCTACCTCAGAGAATATTAATCCGAACGCTCATTGATGCAAGTGCTGCAGAATTTCGTAGCTGAACAGTAGGTGGCAGACATTGTAGTGAAGAAATGGGGAAATTTTAATCTAAGCAATTTTCATCTGATTTCATTAACTTCCAAATATGTCACCAGTGTGCACAGCACATTAATTTGCAAAAAAATAGGAACACTAAATAGTTGTGAAATGTGCTAGTTGAATGTGGAAAAATCAAAAGGATCCTACAGAAAGAAAAGCAAAAGTTCTAATGTTTCATCAGGTAAAGTGTGTGTGAAACAGGAAAGCCCAAAGAATAAAGGGGCCCTTGTGTATGGTGGGCTTTTCCTCACTGTTATTCTTGGTCTCAACTTGATGAAGTGTATTAGTGATATGCACGAAGCACTGTGACTCCTGTATCTCCCTTTGTGAGATTGTCCATGCCTTTGTTCGTGCTGTCAGTCAGTTGTTCTTTCTCTTGGGCAGCCACATTGGTAACCACAGGATGTACTTGCAAATAGATTTCTGTAAAACCATATTATCCTTCAGTCCTTGGCTCCTCCCCACCCCCTTCCCTCAACAATCTGGCCATTCATGTGGCATGGCTCTCTTGCTGGCTTCTTTGTCATATGTCTAGTGGTTTGTGTTTCAGGGAGGCTGTGTGAGATAGTGGAAGGGACACTGGTCTGGGTGTCAGGAATCTTGAGTTCTTGCCCCAACTTGGACTGGGGACCTTGGAAAGTCACCTGGTTTTCTCCTCTGAAGTCTCACTGAGATCTATGCTAGCTTTGACTTTGAGTTTTTGAATTCTGTTCATTTACTCATTCTTTACTTCTTTCTACCCTTATGGACGTGCCTGCATTATCATGGTTTTTGAGACTTTATTTATATGGGGGCCATGTTTCGGTCTTTGAACTCTGGGAAGGGTACAAATTAATTTTAAATTAAGTTGAAAATAGATGCTTGTTTTAAATTTTCTCTCGTATTCAACTAGTAGAATTGTGTTTTGTAAACCCGAAATCAAAGGACCTGTGATATGTGCATCTCTTTGTGTATTTTACATTGAGCAGAGAAGGCAGCTGAAGACCAAAGCCCTGTTTTCAGAAGAAAGTAAGTTGGTCAGAGAGAGGACTCTATTCCTAGCTCTCTTTGAAAAGATAAAGGTATACATTTCATTCTGCCTCTGGGGTATGATTTAGTGCAGCCTCAACTATATATTAAGGCAAAGTTCAAAGATACCATTTGGCATCTCAAATATAACACAGGTATCATGGGCTCATCTTCAAAAAAAACAAAAGAGGTACTATAATATAGTGGCTGAGGATGTCGGGTCTAGAGACAAATGACCTTGGTTTACATTCTCTACCACCTTACTTTGTGACCTTGAACAAACACTTAACTACTTTTTGCCTCAGTTTCCTCATCTGTAAGGTGATAGTTACAATAAGGATTGCCTTTTGGATTTCTGTGAAGATTATGTTGTAAAGGATCATAAGGGTCTTGGAGCAGGGCTTGGGATGCCGTAGTAAGCACTTCAAAGCAAACTGATTTTAAAAATCTTTGTCACCATCATCATCCCAAAGTTGGGGATGTTCCTTATATCCCTTTTGTGAGGGAAGGACTGGGGAATTCAGTTTTGGGGGTTGGAGCTCTTTGAGTTGACAGAACTACCACATTGCAAGAATTAAATATTTTCCCCTTTCTGAATAGCACAGGGAAGTAGCCTTCCTAAACCCAATATACTTGAAACTCTCATAGATGTTTAAATGGTTCTTTTAACTGAAGACTCTAGCAAGCATTTCTAAACAGTGCAGAGGAGGAGGTTTTGACTCCATTTCTAATGAACACATTCGAACACATGCCACATGTTCCTGTGGCTTGGTGGGGTGGAGTCGAGAGAGGAAAATGTGCCCCTCAGCCCTCACCCTCTCCATATAATCTTCCTTTGAAGGGCTTTCTCTCCTCTGTACTCATCCTTATACTTCTTAGCCCTCAGCATACCTATGTCTTGCATATTCTGCCCCCTCAGCTTTTAGCTAGATAATAATAGGACTGATTTTTTCTAGCAATAAGTTTGATCTAGTCTATGGATTTGGGGAAGATAGGTGTGCCTGAGGACTGTGATGGTATCCTTTCTGAATAACCTAGGAACAAACATGCCTCATGAGGGCAAGCATCTTGCTAAGGTGGCATCGTCTAACCTTGAGTGAGGAAAGCACACTCTGTCTATTCATAACCTTTGATGTAGTTTCATGTGAAATAACAACCCTGGTCATCTCGTGAATCTGCCTTCTTCCCAGGTTCTGCTCCACCAGTGGAACTCCCCACCGAGTGAAAATGGCTTGGAATCACTGGGAGCAATACCATAATCAAATATATTGTGATTAAGTCCCTGAAGTGGAAATACAAGCCTTAATCTTTTTGTACATTGTCATCTGTTTATTCTTAAATTTCTCTTAAAAATAAATGTGGTACCTTGTGGGTCAGAGGGGTTCTGAGACTTTCTGGACAGAGATGTGGGGATTCATAGATAAGACAGCAGAGGACCGATTGTGACTTCCCACATGTAAAATTTCACTGTTCACAGTTGCTTTAGAGCATTTTGGACAAGAGAAGTATCAAAAGTTGTGGGTTTTTAATTTTCCTTACAAAGAAATAGCAGAATATGTGCTATTGAAAACTGTGGGTAAGCTCTCTGACTCACAGGCTGTTGGAAGGGGAGGGCGTACTTGAATTATTTGGTTGAGGATTTGTGGCTGAAAGTGACAGTAGCCTGAAGTCAAGTTTGCCTGTGTGTGGGTAGAAGCTTCCTTTAGGAAGAGTTGAAGGGTGGGACAGTGGTAGGGGACTAGTGGTAGTGGTAGTGCTTTCCTGTGGCACAGTTACCTTCTCCTTCCAGTTCTCTTGACCATTACAACATAATGTTAGTGTCTTCCAACTTCTGTGGCATAGACTGAATTGACACCAAACTGCTACATGCTAATGATTCTCCATTTACACAAACTCTGCTGTATCCTAAGGTCTCTCTTTGTGTGGGGGCTTCCATTGAGAACAATCTGGATTTAGTAATACACTTAATTGGAAGTTTAATAAGAACTTAGGACTTTGTTTTCTTTTGTAACTTGGAAAAGACAGTAATCTTAAGAAAACCAGATGTGAATACGTTTTTAACAAGAGAATTTTCCCTTTCCATTTACCTTCCAAAGCATGAGAATTCTCCTTTGAAGATGTTAATTTCATAAGAATATTATCAGCAATCTAAAGGCTGAAGAATAGTTGAGTTTGCCTATAGATGAGCCAGGCTAAAAAACATGGCAAGCACTTGATGAAATCATGAATATTATGATTTAAATTACAGAGCTTCATATGGACCCCTGAACATTGATTTGTCAGGAATATTATGAAGGGTATTATGGTAAGGAAGTATAAAATGTCACTCGGTGAGCTTGACTCAAAAAGTGTTCATTTGAGGAGAAACTTAACAAAGGACCATGGGGTGAGGAAGGGGAAATAAATAGCTAAGGAGGGGGAGGGAGGCAAACCATAAGAGACTCTTAAATACTGAGAATAAACTGAGGGTTGATGGGGGTGGGCAAGGGGGAAAAGGGGTGATGGGCATGGAGGAGGGCACTTGTTGGGATGAGCACTGGGTGTTATATGGAAACCAACTTGACAATAAACTATATATAAAAAGTGTTCATTTGAAGTTTGATTCCTTACTCAACCACCATAACTGATTGATAGGGACATGGACCTCCAATTGACTTTAATTTCTGTTCCATGAATCTTCCATGAACTCACTGAGAGTCTAAGATGTGGTTGTAAAGCTTGGAAAGTTTGGGTTTCTATGTATAGTTCAGGTAACCTCCACGCACCAATCCGAAGTTGCAATGATCCAAGTAGACTTGAGAAGAGGAAAAAAAAAAAAAAGCCAAAAATGTCATTTGCTTTCAGTTTCTATAGGGTAGGGTGAAAGGTGCTGTAACCAGGTAAGGTAACACTTAAAATATTGAAACTTTTAAGCCAAAGACGTCAGGATTGTGATGTGACATGTGATATGCACATAGATAAACAGAGCCTTTTAAAGCATGAATTTCTGGTGGGTGAGATTGAGTGTGGGTGGGATGGGGTTGGAAGGTTAGTTAATTCTACCTGAGCAAAAAAGATTTAAGAGAAGCACTAATTGTCACAATAGGATGTTAGAATTCATTACCCAAGATAGGAGAGGTTGAAAATATATCATAGAAAAAGAAAATGTGTCATAAATCAGGTGGTATTTCCACCATCAGCTGCACCTCACCAAGACTCTGCCGGCTGTGAATTTGTCATCATTTGAAGACCTCTTATGTTTTCAGCCTTGTTATAATTTTACAAGTTTATCCTAGTCTCATGGAAAACTTTATCCGTATTTACTCTTTCATTAAATAGTACCTATTCATTTTAGTCCGGACCCCAAAGACTTCCTCCCCTATGAAACCCCTGAGCTTAGGAGTTTAGGAAGGACAGAAAGACTGCCTTTGGACAGTTATCTTTTTGTCTCCTTGTCCTAGGGGTCTGTCTAATCCCTTTCACCGTCTTGATCTTCTGTTCTATAAAAATAAAAGGTAACTTTCTGTGGCTCTAAACAAAGCATGAACCACTTAAAGTAAAAAAGCTGGATCTCAACACAGTATTTAAACTGGACCACTCATGGGCAGATAACAAAAATGTCCAAAGAAAATTATGCAGTAAGGAAAACTGGCCTAAGTTTTAAAAAATGGATGACTCTTTATTTTCAGGAAAAATGGAAACCTCTATTTAATACAAGTCCTTTGGTCACTGAGATGTGTCAGAAAGCTTGCCCTTTATTCTGAAGTGCCATGGTGTTAGCATTGAAATGTAAAAATAATAAACAGCTGACATTTTAAGCACAGACTAAACGTCAAGCAAATGACATTACCTCCAAACTCTTGAGAGAGTTACAAGACGATGAGCTGCCAAAGGAAGAAAAGTGAGAAATGGTCACAAAATCTTTGCGGTAGAGGAACCGTCAGTGTTAACGCCGTGTGCCCAAATCTTAACGTGAGGGAGGTTTTATGTGTACAGAAAATTGTTTTTCAGTTTGAATTTACATAAAGAAGTATGAATGGCAGAAGATAACATACGGTTCCAAAATTCATTATTACTTTTGCTCATTACTCGATTAATATATTAATGCCACCAGTGTGTACTACATGTCTGCCGTGTGTCCTGGGGAAATGCAGCAGCGGGCTACAGCGGTGACTAACGCCAACTTTCTCTTCCCCCTCTCTTCCCTTCCTTTTCCTTTCTTCCTCTCACTGTCTTCATTTTCCCGTTTTCTTTTGGTTTCTTGTATATTTTCCTGTCCTTAGTCAAATGTCAACACAACTCTCTTTACCTAAGAGTTTCGGTTAAATTTATTTGGTATCCATCTAGTATGTGTCACCTTCCTTCAGAGCAAATGTGCACAGGATCTGACCATCTGGGGGACAGTTAGTCATTTTGAGGATGCAGGTGGGAAACACACCTGTAGTTAGTCACTTACAGGGGCGCTTGTCTATACTGAAATGATTTGCAGGTGTTAAGCATGTGCTTATGAAAAAGGGAAATAGGTATTTGGGGTCCAGGAGAAAATTTACCTCTTAATTTAATATTATTTACCCTCTTCTCTGTCTCTCGGTTACTTGGAAAACAAACGCATACACTTTTAACTCAATGTCCTGAATGGCTGCAAAGAGGAGATAGAAATGCGCTTTAGCTGTTTTATGTGGTTCATAAAAGCATTCTCTCTGGCTCCGAGGATCCATTTATATTTAGGTTTTATAGAAACAATGCTGTAAAGATTTTTTTAGTCTTGAGGACAACACTGCTTATTAAAATCTGTGATGTGTAGTATTTTAATACATGTTAGCCACATTTTTAAGGCTGTTATGTAGCTGTGAGCCTTGCTAGTGTTCCTAATAAAGAACAAAATTATCTAAACTGTTTGATGATTACCAGTGAGTATTGGTAAACTCCTTTATGAGCTTTCCTGAAAGCATATTAACCATATGTCATGTGCCGTAGCATAAAAAATAGGAACAGTGAGAAATTTAGCAACCAGGATCCCAACGCTCTGTGGACATCAAATTTGGCAGATTTTGAAAATTCTGTGATCATTTTTCTCCTTATGTGACACTACTCTTGTTCATTCTTCAAAAACATTTGCCCTAGCGTGGGGAATTATAGATAATTTGATGCAACAGGTTTAAGTTACCATTTTCATAGTGAAAAGAATAGCTTAGCATGATCCCGATTTTCCTTGGTTTCCTCCCATTCTCAAAAGAAGCAGAGGTATTCACGTTTCTTTGTCTAACAGTTTTATAATGTCTTAAGAGATTAACAGTGAGCATGAATGAGGGCCTACGGATTAGACAACAAAAAGCCTGGGACGTCCACTACCTTACTTGCAAATTTTACATTTTCCAGCATTGCTGAGAGAGTATAGAAACTAAGAAAAGATAATAAGTACCAGAGTCTCAAAAGTGTTTAGTGATTCAAAAAATTCAGATGACATGTCAGAACTGACAGACTGATGGAACCGTCTGTGGCAGGGCCCACTTTTTTGTCTTATGTTAAGCTCTCATACTGAGTGAATGCAGATGTTATCATGGTACCCCAGACAGACAGTCAGTGAAATGTGACAAGCTGTCAGCAAAGTTACACTACGTTGATTTTGTTAAAATATCCACAAGCTTTATAGTTTCTCTTTATATAAAAAACTCTTACCTCATTTAGTCAGGAGAATGGAAGCTGTTGGAGAGATGGCTTGGGCTTTCATCCCCAGAATACCTTGGTTTTTTTTTTTCCCCTCCGGGGAAATTTTACTCAGCAAATTAAGCAGTAATGCACCCCAAATATTGGACCTCAAAATATCTCAGAGTAATTTTTTTCTCTTTTGATTTGTTCTATAATTTTTTTTTCCTCCATTTACATTGCACCTCAGCACTTGGGCAAAGGATGTTTCAAGATCAGAAAGAATGGATTTTCTTCATATAAACGAGGAGACAAGATGAGAGGTTAAAAGTCTGAAGGGCCACTTTAAACAAAAAGCCTTTCTTAAAAGAAGTTTAGGCGTGGAAAATGAAAATTCAAACTTCATCAAAACTAAGATCTTTGCTTCCACTCTTTTTATTTTGAAACACCGAAAATTAACACTGGCAAGAGAAAAATCTCTGTTGAAAAACATTTGAGTAGCTCATGAAAATCAATTCTGTTTTCTCTACTTGATTTAGACATTTAGATTTTTCTTATAAATTAGGAAAAAAATAGCAAAGAAAAATTCTAGAGAATCTTCCATGCTGTAACTTATTTGTATCTAAGCATAAATCGTGCTTATTAAGTGGTCATTTTTTGACATCAGTTTCGGATTCAGTTGAACTCAGGCATTTAGAAGTCAGAGCAAGCAAAACAATAATTAATTGAACAAAAGTAAATAAAGAACATACATTTGGAAACTGCAGTCTTAACTGCATTGCTTTTAGTGATATTAACACTATCTTTTAAACTAAGGAAGACATCCCTTCTGACATTTTAATTTAACGCTGGCACGGTTTATTTGTAGCCTCTGGGTGCAATAATTGGTTGCCTTTTACCCCATGTTGAAGGGCTCCTCCATAGAATTTATTTAACTTCGAATTGCAAACTGTTTAGTTGAAGATTACTTTACAATCCTAGTTTCCACAGATTAACCTCTATTTATATATTCACTTTTGGAAACTAAAGGTGAAAGGAAAACATGAGCCATACTTGTTTTGCTCACTTTATATTGTCACAGAGGACATTAACATACAATGAGAAACTGTTCTGTGATTTTGAAAAATGAAAAGTCAAGACATTTTGAAGATAGCATCTAGCCCAGTGTTTTTGTAAAACACAGAACTAAATAATCAAACGAAATTATGCATATGGAGGAAATGATTTAGAATATGTTTCGCTGCTAATCGCACTCATGCTGAAGTTTTAAATTTCATCTGTCTGCTCAGATCTATTGTGAGCCATTAAGTGGCTTCCTTTTTTCCCGACAAATTGAATGCTGCAACTCCAAGGAGCTCTTTTGTTCTTTTAATTCAGTCAGCATGGAAATGATTTTCTCATTTCAGGCCCTTTTCTGTCCTCTCTTCATTGTGTCAATAAAATAGAGTTGTGCAGAGCTGCTCTAATCAGCTTAGAGTGCTAATTCATTGCTCCGGGATGCTATCTGTGTTTGGCTACAGGTGGGCACTCTAAGGGGTCAGTCTCCAGGGGAGTGTAATTGTGTGTCTCCTGGGGCTTGTTTGCAGAATGACCTAAAGCTGAAGCCCCAGCTCGGGAAGGGGGAAAAACTGAACAAACATATGCCCATGCAAACGTATACAGCTGTATTTTCATGGCGACCATTTGCTTGGTCTGACACTTGGAGATTCTAGCAACATTCCTTGCATTCTACCTATTCTTGGTCTTCTATGATTTAGCCATAAAACATGAATTCTTTTAAAAATTTTCACACATTTCCTAAGGGTACGAGCTATATAGTATTTCCAAGATACAAAGTAAAGGCTAGGTTAGGATTTAACACATGGATAATCTGGCCAACTAAACTAAAGAAGAAAAACAGAAACTGCCAAGTTTGGAAAATATATATTTTTTTGTGTCCTGTGAAAGTGGCTTGATATATAAGTATGGGAATATTATGAACTAGTAAATTAAGCTTTATGGGCAGTGAGGAATTTCTGACAACTTTGGAGGAGAAATAATGATCAGTTGTTTGGAATAAGGGGGAAAATTGCTAGGCATGAGGTTTTTGAGAATTAACATGTCCTTGGGCAGTCTAAGGGGACGGCAAGTCTTTCTGGGAGTATTGTCAGTGTGGGTGTCAAAAACGGGTTCTGAAAATGGTCTTATTTACTGGGTTTGACATTTTGGGTATTAGGATTAAAAGTGCCACGGCATCCTCTTTTTTTTTCCCTAAGATATTTAAATTTTTTTCCCTCTCAGTACATTGGGATTAATTCCAGTCTCAATGGAAAACCTTCAGAACTTCATTATTCAGGTCATTATATAATAACCTTAAGTAGGTTTACAAAGTAGAAAGGAAAGGAGTGATAAAAGATTTCAGCCTTGTGGATCTACCAGTTAACTATAGAAGGACTGAGCAAATATTCTTTTATTTGCTTAAGAAACTTAACACTTGTCCAATGTATTAGAGAAAAAAATGTATACTGCTTATTAGCCAAAGGATGGGGGTTAAATGCTTTATCACTTGAATAATTTGAGAAGAAATTGTTTAGTCTCATTGTAATAAATTCGAACCAGCTTTAACAGCATGCCCATTTGTAGAATTTGTATTGTTATATATGAAGCTTGGTGCGAAGACAAAAACTGGTTTGTAGGAATACCAGTTGTTCAAAAAGACATAAAAAGGAAATAAGTTTATCTTCCACATGTTTAAAAGACATTGTTTGGCTTTAATTCTGTAATTCTTTCCTTCTCCAGCTCGTGTTTCAGCTACATAACATAGCTGGTTCAGTTGATCTGGTAACATTCCTACTTCCTGGAAAAGATTCCGAATGTCACTTAGCTATTCACATTTATGGACTGAGGATGCATTTGGGGTGGCATCAAGAGATGAAGGAGAAAATATGGAAACTCGTAAAACTGATCTCTTTCATTTTTCTTTTCCATTTGGAAATGTTCTTACATAGGGCACCAAAGTAGTCAGAATTCAAATTCCATATCTTAATTAGAGTGAATTCTCCATTTTAATGATTGCTAACTACTCATGATTTTTCTGATGTAAAAATTGTATTTTCAGGCAAAATGATTTCAGTGCTGTTTCCTGAAGCTGATGAGGTCGTTTATTTACTTAATTTTGTGTTTTAAGAGGGCTTTTGTTCTTATTATTTCATTTACCTAGTTTTTTTTTCTTTCTCTTCAGATAATTGAATTTGAGGTCATTTTAGCATTAGCTCTCTCTTACAAATGGCTAACCCTTATTTATTTATTTAAAAATGTTTTAAAAAAATATTTGTGTGTGTGTGAGAGAGAGAGAGAGAGAGAGAGCACAAACCAGGGAGGAACAGAGAGAGAGAGAGAAGGAGACACAGAATCCAAAGCAGGCTCTAGGCTCTGAGCTGTTAGCACAGAGCCCAACATGGGGCTCGAACCCATGGACCATGAGATCATGACCTGAGGCAAAGTCCGATGCTTAACCAACTGAGCCACCCAGGCACCCCACAAATGGCTAACCCTTATGTAGTTAGACTTATGTAGTATGAATCATTCCATGAGGAGGAAAACAAAAACCAATGTTTTAATGACTTGCTTTGGTAGTTTTTATCTTTATAAGAATAAATTCTGACTTCTTAAATTAAAATCAACAGTATAACTTCCTTTTTGTGGGGAGAGTCTAAATCATGTTAGTACAGTTTCGGTTCAGATAGCTCAAATATGGCCCACCAAAGAAAGCACAGCGCAATGAGACTATATTGAAATGGACATTTTTTTTTTCAGTTGCATTCTCTCCTTGGGTCATGTATTTCACTAATTCTTTTCTGCAATAGTAGAATTGTCATAAGATAAACATTGAAATGATTTGTCCTGATGCCCTCTGGCAGAATACACCGGGTATGGGCTCAAATGCCTGTTGGATAATATGAACTAGTCTTGTCTTTGACATTTATTAAAATTGCCAATTCCGGGGTTTCTAATGATGTTGATAATCTTTTCATGCCTTGAATGAATAGGACTTGAAATTAGACATTAAAATTTTGAGTTGAATAGCGGAATAAAATTGTTGGTTTGGATTTTCTCCTACCACCAATGTTTGAGGTCACAGAATGCTTTGGGGGGAAAATACAAGAGATATTGTCATGTATGTGCTTTGAGTTATTCAGTAGAAGACTCTATATTCAGGCTATCACCATTAAAGTCAAGGAAATAATTTTATAGTAAAGCTAGCAAATTACCCAGATAGTCACTTTAATATACGACTCCTGCTTGGTTGTAGATACCGAGACCATGTGTCATTTCTGACTTAACAAATTCTTTATATAATTTTTCCCAAGAATTATTAACTTAATCTCCTGAGATATATCTCTTTAAATCTAGTCTGATAATCTTCTCATAGAACTCAATTGTTTGTCCCCTTACAGGAAAATGTACTTCTTTTCAATGTAAGTAACTACTACAATGTAAATAAAATATAAAATAAATGTAAAATGTATCAGATTTGAATGATTCTCCTCTTCCCATTTAGTTAAAAAAGATAAAAGCAACACTTTTGCTTAGTTTTGTGGTTGGAAAAATACATTTTTTTGGAAAAGCTTGGGCTCTGCAAAAGAGTTTCTGGAATAAATGCTTAACATTCCTAAATAAGAGGTCATCAATGCAATTTTCTGTGATTCAGAGATGAATGGGAATCCGTCTATTATCAATTCCTCAATCAGGGAAAAAAGGAAATTAAGTTCCTAATTAGGTGAATTTGGACTAAAGAGGTGGGGCATTGAAGGGATGAAGAAAATTGAGAGGTAGTTGATGCCATTTCAGACTAATGATAGGAGAGGAAATGAAGAAGGGGGTGGGCAGGAGTTGAGCCTGAAAGGTCAGTGACCTTATTAGGACAAGGGTAGTGGTAGATCTTCAAAAGCTTTTACCTTTTACCTTGACAAGGTGTCAGGTTCTAGGGATGGATAAAGATGCAAATACTTGAGAAAGAGAATGGCAAAAATAAGAATGCATATTTTTATAAGGAAAACATTTTAATCTTAGGGAGGGAAAATGACATTCCTCAGCTTTATAACTATTATTTCTTGCTCATTTCTATGTGCTATAAAATACATAGAATATTCCTTTCAGATGATGACTGGATTTACTTTTATGTAGGATAGATAATGCTTCTTTTAGGGATTAGGTTTCACTTAATTTTAATGAGCATTTATCCTTTATTTGTACCTATTAGAAAAATACATAATCTAAAAAATATACTATGGTAAAATGATTTACCATTTTAAACACAGAATGATAGCTTTTTATCTATTATACAGATGTGCATACATTTTTATTTAGATGAAATTCACTTTTTCCTTAATAATCTAAATCACCTAGCTATTACCATTGACAAAATATACAAAACCTTGGTCTTTAGCCACAGTGCTTCAGAAGTTCTCAAGTAAAGACACTCTCAAGATAAAGTGGATACATCTATCTAGAGAAACAAAAGATGATTTATAATCTTTTAGTTATAATATTTTCACTAATGTTTTTCTAATCTTTAACTAATGTGGTAAAGGAAATAATGCACAAATCATTCAGGTTTTTGGAATGTAAATCAGATTAGTTAGAAGAGAAAATTAAGTTATGACTTTGGGGCAATTTTGACTGTTTTGGTTACATGTTGATTACTAGTACAGTAATCTTATGCAACATACTCTTTAACACTGAATGCTCTTTATTAAGTAGCATGGGTGCTTTAAGTATGGCTTTGACCTGTATATTTTTATCCAGAGTACAAGTGATTATTCTTTTATTATTATAATGACCCAATAAATTAAATATTTTATATTCTTTCCATTTTAATCCTATCTCTGGGAGAAAAACACAGCCAGAGTCCTCTTATTACATACTGTCCAGTGGAGATATAACATGAGCCTCACATATAATTTCAAATTTTCTAGTATGGCATTTATAAAAAGAAAAAAGAAACAGATATAATTAATTTTATATTGCTTATTTAACCAATATATCCAGAATATTATCATCTCAAAATGTAAAGCAATGTAAAAATTATTACTGAAATATTTTACCTGTTTGGCACTAAAGTCTTTGAAATCTGCTGTGTATACTTAAAACACATCTTAATTTGAACTAGCCACATTTCAAGTACATAGCAGTCACAATTGGCTAGCAGCTACTGTTTTCAACACAATCTTTGAAAATCTTGAGGACTCCATCTTTCACATTGTGATTCAGGTCAGTGTTAGTTACCACAGAGTGTGAGCACTGAGAGCCACCATGAAGGCCATCTGACCTAGACCACTTATCTTATAAATGAGGACACTGAGGGTCAGGGAGGGTCAACTTTTTGTCCAAGGTCACCTAACTACTTTGGGGTGTTGCTCTTAGACCAGATTCCAAGTCTTCTCCTGAATCTTATTTATTTTGAATTCTATTAAAATACACTGCTTTTGCTGGCCATTTATGCAAAGGTGCCAGAATACGGTGAAGTGTAAGAGAACTAAGTAAAATAAACAACCAGCCAACCCAACATACAAACAAATCTGGCAATTGTTGAGAATACAGTGTTAAAACTCAGCATGTTGTAGGAGTACCACTTAGATAAAGGGTTATTTGTTAAGATTTCTTGCATGAACAGCAAACAGATCACTTTATTAGAATCTATCAAGTTTTTACAAATAAATATTTATCTTGTAGGTAAATGTGTTAAATTGCAGCCATTATAGATCATTTATTTCGCTATTTCTCTCAGCCCTAAAAAGGGAACTAAAGGCAGGTCTTTCATTTCATTTTAGACTAAGTTACTCCCATTTTTGCTTTGCCGTGATTGAAGCAATGATAGGAAAATGAGTCGGGCCCCATATTCTTTGGCCTACAGACACAAAAAAGGCAATGTGATTGTTCAGATTTCTGCATTTTTCTTTCCTTAGTCAATATCTGAAATTAAGCCCCACCTGACAGGGTCAATAAAATGCTACTGATTACAATTTATCTGGAAAGCATAAACGGGAAAGATACGGGTCTTCTTTTACAGAATTGGCGGCTGATGCTTATTGAACCTGAGCTAACATTCCCAAATGAAATGAAGTGGGGCAGTGTGAGTCATATGATAACAATGTTGTCATCCCGGGGAACAGTCTCGGCATGAATCAGCACAGTGTGAAAATCAAACATGCGAACACCAAGCGGATGTCATGGAACCTCCCTCAGTTACAGGCACACATACCTGTATCCATAGGAGGGCTCCCCACTAAATGGGGAAGTGGCCAGAAGTTTCCAAAGAAAGAGAAGGGCTGCTGTCACTGACTAGATGGGGTTTGTAATAGTATCGTCCTGTTTTCACTCTCCACAGTAGAAAATTTCTACTAGGCTAACAAGGCAGAGGGTAATGAGAAACATGCCAAGTTTAAAAAAAAAAAAGAGCAAGAGTGAGGAGTCTAACCTAGGAACAGGAAACAAATGTGATCAATTACTCCAAGTGTGGAGCTCACAGATACCTTATCTTAGGGCTCCTTAAAATAAAAGCCTGATTGTTACCAAATGCGTCTAAGAAGTGGGAGAGAAAACACATTCATGGGGAGAGTGGGGGGGGGGCCGGGAAGAAGGGGGGTTGGGGGTGAACATGACTTTATATTGATGTAAAAAAATGCAATTCTACCGTTTCTCAGTCTCCTGAAGTATTTAGAGAAGTGGTTAACAACCAATCATAGCCATAACCAAGCAGGCAGTACAACGGTTCAATGTTTGAAAAATAAAGATATTCTAAATATGACACGGAGGGGGTGGGCATACTTAAATAGTAATATATAGTGCTGCTAATGGCTCAGTCAGTTTGAAACATTTCTTCTGTTCTACATAATTATTTGTCTAAAATAACTTTTAAATGTTTAAAGAAACAATGTTATTTTTGAAATGATTGTAAAATTCTTAGCTGTAATACATATATAGATATAGATATAAACTGTAGTGTGTGTGTATATATACGGTATTACTCTTTGACTCAGAATTGAAATATTCATCTTTACTTTTGAATGTCTGCAAGGCAGTCTATAAATAAAATGTTTACTTATTCTATGAAATAAATAATAAAAGTATTATAGTTGTTATAATAATATAATAATATAATGTTATAGTTATTACAATAACATTCATTTTAAAACGACTGGTTTTATTCTGTGAGTACACAGAGCAAGCAGAATCTAATGAAAAGGTATGAGAATATTCTACTCATCCTCAAATAAGGAAAGAAATATCATGGTTAAGGCTATGAGTAAGAACCTCAGGGCTGGCGGATCTTGGCTACACATTCCCCAAATTTCCCATAAGTGCAATAGAATTAACACTATTCCTTTCTTGGAGATCCTGGGTCAGTAGGTGTTACAGGATTATGTTATGAGGTGTGACTATAAAGTAGTGAGACTGTTTTTCACACTCCACACCCAGAAACAGCCTCCTTTTACTTCAGTGGATAAAACATAATAATTTTTCTGAAAGCATTCACCTCATCTGGTCCTTACGCACATGTGTGTGCACACAGACAGGACCTGCAATATTCCCGTCTTTCTCCAGTTTCCCATCAACTATCACTGCTTTCTCAGGGAACTTTGGCAAGCAGATGGGACAGAATTATTTCTGTTGATGCAAATGATTTTTTTTAAAGCTCTGTATCTTTGGGGGAAGATGCCCTGTAGATAAGCAGAGAGAAATAATCACCCATTTTTAGAGGACTTTGTTAGAATGGTCTTGCCATCCTGTCCTCCCCATATTTTTCCAATTAAGTCCTAGCATGTTGGAATCAAATGTCTTCATGGGATGGCAGACTGCTCAAGTAGGCTATTTTGCACATATTCTGTAGCAAGCTTAGCAATTGGGCCTGTCAGTCAGTCAACACATATTTATTGGGCGTTTATGTGGCGAACCAGACAAATCCATTCCCTAAGCTCTTGCTCTTATGTTTTCAGGGCCCTGTCATCCACACAGAGTTTCTAATTGAAATTTTCTTTTTCAAAGTAGACTCATCTACATTTGAATTACAAGAAGGAAGGTGGGACTGTCAGAGGAATAGAATCCTTTTATTACAGACCACTTCAACCCCTTTAAGGGTAGACATCTTACCTTATGGACCCCTTTCAGTTAATTCTGACCCTTCCCTGTTTTTGTCTTTTATTTGTGGTTAATATGATTATGAAAGAGATACATGCACTTAGTAAAATTCAAGCAGTACATTAAGCATATCTCCTTTCTCCTGAGAGACACTTCTTGTCTTTAGTTTCAACATTTTCTTGTGTATCACTCCAAGAGGCTTATGTAAAAATGTGTGTACACACACACACACACACACACACACGGTGTATATATGTGGACAGAAATCTTTTTTGTGCAAAGTGTACCTGTATATTTCTTATTTGCTTTATTTTTGAAGTAGTGTTTTGAATATTTTTCTCTCTAGAAATATGTATCTGTATATCTCTATATATCTACTTGATTCTTTAAAATATATATTTAATTAACTAAACACACCTGTCTTCCATCACCTCACTTCCCTCCCAGAGGTCATTCAGTATTTTTCTTGTGTGTCTTTCTAGATGTATGATATGCATATAAAAGCAAATGAATATTTTTTCTCTTTTATTCAAGTATTATACAATAAACACACCATTTTGCAGTTTGCTTTTTTCTCACTCAACTATTTATCTTGCAGATTATTCTATAGCAGCATGTAAAGAACCTTCTAATTCTTTTTATTTGTTGTATAGTATTCCATTGAATGTATGTACCATAATTTGTTGTTGTTGTTGTTATTATTATTATTATTATTTGCTATTTCAAACAATGCTAAATGGAGCTGTGGGAGAATATCCATAGGATAAATTTCTAGAAGTGAACTGATGGGTCAAATGATATGTACATTTAGAATTGTTTCAGGTTTTATCAGTGTTCCATAGCTGTACTGATCACCCTTCCCAACAGCAGCATATGGAGGTGGCTATTTGCACACTCTTGCATATCAACATGGTGTATAACTAAACTATTTGAATTTGCCAGTCACAGACAAAAAGCGGTGTTTCAGCATATTTGTAATTTAAAATTCTCTTATTCTGAGAGTGAGATTAAGGATTTTTTCCCCACGTAGTTAAGGGCTATCTGTATTTTTTTAATTTCTTGAACTGTCATTGAAGCAAATTTTTTTTCTTTGCTTGCTGAGATAAAATGTGACTTCATGGTCACATTTCCAGTTAATGACAGAGGTAGGACTAAGATTCAGATCTTCTGGTTGTTAATTTAATAATTTAATTA
Source organism: Cryptoprocta ferox (assembly GCA_028646485.1). Taxonomy (NCBI): domain Eukaryota; kingdom Metazoa; phylum Chordata; class Mammalia; order Carnivora; family Eupleridae; genus Cryptoprocta; species Cryptoprocta ferox. The sequence continues at coordinate 91,205,285 of CM053573.1, forward strand.
ATTTAACATATTTCCTGCTATAGATCACAGGATACTATTTCCTATCATTTGAATCCTACCAACGTCGGGTTCTTGGAAGGATCATATGGAATAAGTTAGAACGTGAAAGCATTTTCAAAATGGAAAAAAAAAAGCTCTCCAAAATGCAAGATAATGGTTCATTTAATTTTACAAAGAAATCACAACATTTATCACTGCTGAAAATATGCAGTACATAATGAAAATAGACTATGAGTGGTTTGACCCGGCTACAGTCTAGGAGAGGTAAGGCAATTAGGTTGTTAAGAGGCCTTCTGGACAAGCGGAGTCCTGATTTTACTAGCTTAGTGCTGACATGTACGCCTGGGTTTTTTTTTTTTTTCCCTCCCTTAAAGAATGGAAAACATTGTACCTTCACAGAGTGATGGCAGTCTTGCTTCGCTTAAAACTTCATCACCCTCCGTATGAGCAGTTTACCTTGCATTTTTAAATGGGTAGGGGGGTTGGGGGGTGAAGCAGGTCCTATTTGAAGTTTCATAGATATTTGGGTTGACCAACATTTCTTTATCTGTGTGTGATTGTTTACTAGGGGAAACTCTGAACTTTCGGTAATTGGGTTTCATTGTTTTCACTCATGTTGGCTCTAGATAGCATAGGGGTTATACATGTGTGCATATGTTTCCTTAGTTACTGCATCGTGCAATGTTGTTATGTAAAATCACTTTAAGGCATTTACTTTTATTTATTTTTCATATGGGCTGGGAACACTGTTTATTAATTTTGCATGCATGTAGTTTAAGGACATTAGCCAGTCCACAGTAATGGCTGTCCTAACATCCATGTGCAGCAGTGGAATTTAGGAGATTAACTTGCATTTGACCTAATTCAGCTCTCCTGGTAATGAGAGGTGCAGGGGCACAGAATTAATCTCTCTCAATTTGTGACTCTCAGGGGTGCTGCTAAGTTTAGAGAGCTTGAATTTTAAAAGTCTCCTGTTGTGCCAAGAAGTTTTTGTTACCCGGTAGAACTCTGTTCACTGTTGTGAAGGCAGTGCTGGTTTTGTCTATTGCTGTGATATTTGTGACAAATAGTATGAAGACGGGTAATGTGAGTTAACTGCATGGTTTGGTTCAGAAAGTAAAATGGGGAAAAACTTGGATCAAACCTATTGAGCTATGATGTTTTTTCCCCCGCTTACTATCCCTTAAACTCTCAGCGTAGCCAAAAATACAAAAAGCTTTCAAACTGCTTTACAGCTACATCAGAAGCTGTCTTTTGTCGTATATTTGTTATTCAATGCTAAAGTACTGCTGCTGGGAAGGTATAAGTCAAGTTGATATAATTTGGATTGATTTGCTTTTAAAAGCTTAGAAATGACAGTGCAATTATTGCTATGATGCAGGTCCCTTACAACTGGATTAATGCATTTAATGAACAATTTGACCACGTAATTTATTTCTGTGGAGTTAACGTTAATTGTTAAATGCATTTATTCCCTAACAGCCATATTAATACTGAGATAGCATGCAGCAGTTGCAGCAGGAGTAAACACTAGAAGAGCCCCTCAATCCTCTTTAACTTCCAAATTCTCACTTCATTCCCACCAAGCAGATGAGGAGCAAGGTCTGTCGTGTGACGTTTACCTCTCTTGCACTTCTTCCATCCTTCGTTTAATACAGGTGAATGGGCCTGAAGTCCATAGAAAGAATACTGACCAGAAATTAAAGATCCAGGTGTCTTCAAATCTGCATAATTGCTTCTCAAATTTCAGACAGCGGCATTGGCCATTTTTGTAGGCGATGGTTTTTGTTGTAGAGACCTCATTCTGGCTAAATGCCCTGATGATGCTGAGTGGACCATGGAGAGTCAATAGTTTCAAATGATGATAATAATTTTAGATCTTGTGAAATGGTCCTTTGAGAGATCTTCCTGATTAACCCTTTGTTCTACTGCTGAGGAAATTGGAACCCAGAGAAGCTCAAAGTCCTTTGCTAGTTGATAGCAAAACAAAGTCTAGAATTCAGGCTTCTTTATTCTTGGGGCTTCCCCTGGAACTCTTCTTCATTTTAGAATGTTTAAGATTGTCCCATTTTCACCTCCCATTATCTGTCTAACTTGAGCATTTCATACCTTTTGTCAGAATTAGGAGAAACACTCAGTGGTTGATGTAGCATTCTTCAAAATATAGGGAAGGTTTACATTTAGCTTCTATCTGGGGAGACATTCTGACAGAGTAAATGCCTGGAAATATCCCTGGCTATATTATAACACCGAGTCTAAGGTGTTAGTTTTACATAAAATCACACATATGTAATTAACATGCTGTAGACATATATAGACACAGAGTACAGTGTTTTAAATTATGGACCTTTAAAAGTAAATAGTGACAGACTACCAAAACATAAAGTTGTGCTTTTGTGCTATGAAAAGATCTATCCTTTGATTTTTTTTATGCCAAGGAGGAAATACTAGTATTTACAACATCTCCCAAAGTGTAACGAGATTTTATATCAGCTTCAAAATTTTCAGGAAGTTGCCAATTTTACATTGATAGGTTAGAAAAGTTAGGTTCTTTTATATTAGAAAAGCAACATTTTGAGCCTTGTTTGATAATTTTAAGGCAAAGGTTTTAGGCAGTAAATCTGAAAGTTAATAATGTTTGATAATTTCCAGGATGGTACTGTAAAACGCTTGATGAATGTAAGTATGTTCAGACTAGGAATATTTTATCTCTTTAACAGATGTCAAGTTGGTCCCTCAAAAAGATTTATTGAAATTAATATGTTCAGTAGAGTTGAGTGCCAAGCAGCATATATGTTTACATATAGAAAAGTAAATTTGAAATCGTGCAATACATAAAAGGTTTTGAAAACAGTTACAGAGATTTATTCCATCACTGATTTAAATTTAAATTAAGAACAATGCTAAGATTTGATTTGCTATTCATTCAGCTATTAAAGAAGATATTTAACAATGTGTTTTGCAGAACTCAGCTCTTGGACTTTTTTTTTTTTTTTTTTTTTTTTTAATACAACATTCCCTTTTAATTCTGGTGAGTGAGAAGGAGCTTGCAGCGCCGAGGACAGAGCCGGAGTGCAGAGTTCACGTGCAGCGGCCTTCCTCCTTGCACCCTGAGATGCTGGGCTGCTTGCTGCACTTTTCAAACAGCTGCCAACATTGTCAGCACTGATCTGTCAGTAAGGATTTCTCCTGGCAAAACTCTGAAGCTACTTTCTGACATCTTCAACAAACTAATTGTTGTCTCCTGCCTCTGTGAGCCCTCTGAAGTCCCAACGAGTTAGTGTCTTCTCAAGAGATGAGAAAAAGGACTCACAAAATCAATTTATCAGGCTATTACGCATTGTCATCAGCCCAAACAAAAACCTGCTAAAGACAGGAGAAAAAGTAGAAGAAATGGGTCTCTGAGAAAAGGTTACAGAACATCCATCTTCTCTCCTCTTCTGACTGTTTCCTTTCTTTCCCCATTTTCATAGCCGTTTCCCTCTGCTAAAAGACACTTTATGACAAGCATTGTAATCTCTTTAGAACGGAGGGGAACCTCTTCTTTAGGACACAATCTCTGCAAGTTGTGAGTGACAGTGGGAAAGGGTCCAATTGCCACTGAGGACACCAGGCAATAAATCATTGTCCCCTGGCATCAGCTGGCTGGACGAATCCCCACTTCCTGAGTAAGTACCAGAGCCTGGATGTGACAAAACAGCTATTGTCAGCTCCTAGCGTCCACATTCCTACTTTCTCTCGACTGAGATTTTCAGTTTTCTTAAGACTTTTAACAGTGCAAAGCATATGGGGAAGGAATATTTAAATTACTACCGCTAGAAAGGGATATATCCTGGCATTAAATAATTACTACAATATGCATATAGGGCAACAGTTATTGGAGGGATCCCTCTGTTTTCATTTTACATATATCATCAAGCAGTTGCTTCAGCACCATTAAAAATTAATGTCTTTCCATTTTTTAAATGTTTAAATATATAGAGTAGTCCTCAAAATGACCTTATAAAAGCAATGTGCGATTGATCCGGTGAAATTTTATAAATAATATGGGAAGACAGATTGCTAGAGCAGTAACTTTGTAATCTGGCAGAGTTAAGGCATTTTCAAATAGTGTTTACTTTCTTTGCAGTCTTTATATACTCTCACTGTTAACATGTTTGTAAAATGTTGTAAGGGGGCAAACCGATCTTCGGTTATTCCTTACATAGATTAAGAACCATTAAAAATGCCAAATAGAGCAGTTATTTTGTATCTAATTTAAAAATCATACAAAATAATCCAAAATTTAGTGGGAAATAAAATTTTGTCATAACAGATTATGTATATGTATGGACAATTTATATATATTTATATGTAATTTTATATGTAAGATTATACATATTTCATTAGAAGCTTGGTTAGCTGGTGAAATAAAATGTGACAGGATAAATATTCAAATCTGAGATTTTTAAATAGTCTCATAGCTATTGAATTTATTTTAAAAATTATCTTGAAAATGATATAAGATTATAGTTATAGGGTATTAACCATATATTATTTTGCATAGTGAAAACTTTTCCCCTTGTGTTTTGAGAACTTACATTTTTAACACAGTTCTCTCAATGAGAGAGAATGACTTAAGACAGAGGAAATTTGAATAAAGAATTGGCCAAAGTCTAATAGAAGTGGACACCAGAAGAAAAATTGTTTACTGGTATAATGTTAAAAAAAACTCTGAAAAAGTAAAAAATATAGTGTATCATCCTTATCCAGTTCATAAACATTTTTGGTAATTTACTATGTTTATCTAATGTTGAGAATGATTGAAGTATTTGTTATTATATTGACAAAATATCTGGATAATTGGCAGATTTTTTTTTGTTTCACCTGCTCGTTTCATGTAGATATAGCTCATCACTATTTCTCTCTGCAAAAATGTATTCTTGCCCAAGTTACCTGTCAGTCTATTTTATGATTATGAAGAATACCTTGCCCAAGAGGTGATGGATTTCCTTTTACCTCTTAAATCATCTCTAGCTGTCACATTCAAGTTGAAACACTTTGATTATCACAAAACACACACAATGCAGATGATATGCTTCTTCACAATTTAGTAACAAAAGGCTACAGGTATTTTTTAAACATTTTCATTGTGGAAAAAGCCACATCCGGCTTTCTGCATTTTTTTTCGTGTTGTAACAACTGGTGATTAACTGCTATCTTTTAAATGTGTTGCTTGACAATGATAATCTTGAAAGCCTCCTGGCCCTGTGAATTCATAGTCAAATGGTGACACCAACCAGATGGGATGATGGTGCACCTGGCTTGATGACAGTTCTATCTCAGTTCATCATCTTAACTAAAAAATAATCCTATCTAACTTGAAATCCACAGCAGCTATAAGTAGAAAATAAATCCAAACCCCAGCTCAGACTTGTAACCTAACAGCTATCATAAATAATCAGAGCCTATTTGAAGGTGGAAGATGGGACATTAGAAGCTATTTACACCACTAGAGTGATGCCATCGATCAGTAGCGGCAACCCGTAGATAAGGCGCCTATGATGTCATGGTTATTTATGATGGGCATTGACAGTAAAGCTACTATGGAATTTTCTCCTCAGACAGCTTCATTCATTTTTGTTTGTGATGCATTTTGTTGTTAAAGAAGCAATCAATAGCAAAATCGTGGTGATAAAAGTATTACTTGTTAAATATGTGAAAAATGTGTGTGTATGTAGGAGTGTGGGACAAAAGATGAAGAATTTAAAAATTCTCTTGAGGTGCTTACGTGTTCCAGCTACAAATACATGGTAGATTCATTTCACGTGTCTTGGGCTCTAAAATGTATCCCGGTTGTTCTCACTCTTTTATCTTACTCTCTTGTTGGAAAGCACAGTTCAAATTATTATGGGGTCCCTGCACGCCCACACAAAATATCTGACTTACACTGGACAATGTAATATTTAACTAGAGAAATTTCATGTGATGAAACACATACCCATCACTTTCTACACAGACCCTCTGTTCAAGAGAGATTGGAGATTTTAATTTTTTAAATGTAATTTCTAACTCGTTTAGTTTTTTTCTCTCCCATGGCTCATCTTCTGCTACTCCAAGTATTCACTAGACCAGTGCATCTCATACTTTAATGTGCAGATGAATCTCTTAAGGATCTTGTTAAAATGCAGTTTCTGGTTCAGTAATATGGGGATGGGGCCTGAAACCCTACATCTCAACTAAGCTCCCAGGCCATATGATGATGCTGGTGCAGGGATCACACTTTTAGCAGCAAGAAATTAGGTAGGGTGGTTATTTCCATAACTTTCAGGCTTCCTTCCAGATTATTTGCCTCTATTTTAAATGGGTGTTTCTCCCATTATTGTAGAGCAGTGGTTCTCAAATGTAAGCTGCGTAGACTCTCCTTGGGAACTTGTCTAAACACAGATGGCTAAGCCCCATCTCAAAAGTTTCTGATTCTGTAGGTCTGGGTGGGCCCAAAAATTTGCATTGCGAAAAAGTCCCCAGGTGAGCACTTTTTGACAACTCAAGGTGTGGAGCCCTAATTTAGCACTGAATCCACATAACTCTTGGAGCCCATATATAATGCTGGCAATGTGGAGGAGATAGCCTGCAAAACAAATAAATACACAGGGGAGAGGAATGAGCATTGGCCGAGCACGTACTAGGTTTTGGCTATTATGTGAACCTCACAACCTACATCGTCTCAGTTTTCTCACTTACTCTAATTTACCCAACGTTTATCATGGAGCTACTCTATTTATACAGTCTTTTCCGGAAATCATACTGAACAAATGGCCTAAATGGTTGAGACTGCCATAAAAACATAGCCCTCCTGATTTCTTCCTACAGGATTCCAAACCTCTACTATGAGAATGTGAAAATATAGCTTCCTCCCCATCCCTTTTTTCCTACTGCTCCCACCCAGTCTGTCAAAACTCTATAGACAATGGTCAAAAAGGATAATTCCTGCCTTCTAGGAGCTTGGAATCTACTGAGGGAGACAGGGATTCCATAAAGGTGGTTGATGGCATAACAGCAGAATGAAATGCCCTGCGAGGGAACTGAGCCCTGGACAGAGGACAGATTTACCCCGTGCTCCTCTCCCTTTCCCCTCCTTGTGCAGTTTTTGTGCTTCCTGACATGTGCATACATGCATCTAAACACAGATACACTTCCAAAATATCTGTAATAATTCAGAAAGACATGTTATCTTTACAAACGTTTCTTGTCTCATTGCCCAAGCTTACGTCTCAATTCAGTAGTCATCTATGAGGTGCCTGCCATCCCAGGTACTTGGGGTATAGGGGGGAACCAAGACATAGGGGAACCAAGACATAGCGAAACCCTGCAGAGATGACTGTCTGGGGCCAGGACACATACCAGCAAACAAGCAGTTACAACACAGGGCGATAATTATTACACTGTAGAAGGAGGAGGTGCTGTAGGACCTAGCATCATTTATAAGGCATCCAGGGAAACTTCTTGGAGGAAATGAAATTTTAGCTGGTGCCTGAAGCATGAGTCAAAACTGAAGGGTGGGGTGGTAGAAATGGGGAGAGCCAGCTTCCTGGCAGATGGAAGAGCTTGTTTGAGTCCCAGATCCCAAGAGGATATATGAGGCCCATTGAAGATGTCCACGCTGTTCGGTCTGGCTGAGTATACTCTCTGATGATACCACAATCAAATAAATGCTATGTTTTAAAATGGTGCGTTTTGTGAATATACAGCATCTGTGAATTCTCTTGGATTCTTAACAAAGGGCATGGTTTTTCGAAAACCTGTTTTCCTTTGGTAAATAGTACTGAAAATAGTCACAAAGGACAGATAGGCTGTCATGCAGGGCGGACTGCTGATATCATCTTTACTTTCCTGTAATGGCTGAGTATAGATTATACTAAGCATTAGTCACCGTGTGAAAAATACATTTGGACATACAGCTACATCTTTTCACATCTATTTGTATAGGAAGCTGGAGGTCAAGTAAGGGACAGTGTTCAGTTTTAACAATACTCTCTTACAAGGATTCAGTTCCAGGAGCACATCTTGGGCACCTTCTGAGTTCACAGAATTTGACTAAGGCTTTAGAGTATGGTGGTTGTATGGAAGACAGAAACTTTGTGAAGAGTGTGCGTGACTACTTACAAGACAAGATGCACAGATACTGCAACAGGAAATCTTTTGAGGCAACAATGTCTCCCCTGGGGTTTGTATTAGAGCCATCCATTTTTTTTTCTTATGATAGTGACATTTTGAGCTAAAAAGATGGAGAGTAATATTAATACCAGTAAATGTTTTCTTGAAACTAGCAAAAGGATGTACATATGTGTGTATGTTAGTGAATTGATAAATGAATTGAAACCCCCTCTAAGCTTATGCTTTTGAATCATAGGTCTGAGTGGTCTTATTCTAGTGAGAATCATAGAGAGTCATCAGAGGCGCTGGTAGAGAAATAGCCTTCCATAGAAAGAAAATCAAATTTATTTTTCTTACTAAATTTCTTTCTTACTTAAAAAAACACACTTTTATATTATATACAAGGATTAACTTAACAATGGTGGCATTCTGTATCTCTCACTATGCTACATGTAGCCATATACTTTTATAAGTGGACTAAAATAATTTCTGAATTAAACAATGATTCTATGTAGAAATTTCCCTCCACAGATGATAAGCCTTGTCCATGGAAACAATCATATATGAAGACAGAATTACTTCCTATTTCCACTCAAATTTACAAACAAGAGTCAACTACTTTAGTTTCTTTGGGATAATCATTCTGGTCATTTTCAGAGTCCCTTGAATTGAATTCTCTAGGTAAAAAATATCTAAAGTCACTAAGATTTTTTTTTAAATCAAATTTTACTCTGTCATACTGCACATCAAACCTTTTATGGGTTCCTGATTTTAAAATAATGGTGGTATTTCTTAAATAGAATGTTGTGTTTCTTTTTAGTCTTTTTTATTAAATTTGTTTATTCTAGAGGTCATGCTTAATCATTTTCAAGAGCGTTGTCAAGCTTGTAACAATAAATATTGGAGTTAATTTAAATGAGTCAAAGTTCATTCTCATCTAGCAGCCATCTATTTAAGTAAATCACCTGCCTGGACATTCTCTTCTGCATAGCAATAAACGGAAATGGCTAGAAATGTATCACAAAACTTTTAAGGAAGAAATACGGTGTTTTAATGGAGAATCTGTTAAAGCATAAGATAAATAAATGGTCAGCAACCAATGTGTGTTAAACATGTATTTATTTAAACACTAATAAATGAGTTATATTGTTTTTCCAGACCTAACCTTATCAGGAGTATAAAAATAGTATAACTTTTTATGGGTTTTTTTGAATTGCTTTAAGATATTAATTTTTTTTTTCTAGGTTGTGAGGTAGTCCTTTGTGGTGGGCTTTTACTTGATGAGAGAGAAACTTTGTATTTATTAATATTTCTCACTTTTTATAGGAGGCTCTGCTTCTATGACTTCATATGGTCCCCCTGAAAGCTCCCTAGATTGTACTCAGGAAATGTTATTACAAGACTTTCTGTCATATTTTTTGAAAAGATGGCTTCCTGTGACTTACATAGAGCAGTGTGTGATTTCACTGGAATTTTAACATCTCTGTGAAAAGGGTAAAGAGGTCAGGTGGGTTACAATTACGATTTTATATAAAATGATTATTAGAAACAGTCACTCCCAGGATGGATTCAGGAAAGTCATTTCGAAATCTGACAAAACCAAATGCTAAGAAATGGTAAATTCTCTAATATCTCTTTTGCATCAATTCTGCCTGTGCCTTATTTCTCTAAAAATTATTAAGTAATAAATAATATATAAAGAAAACAAAATTAATTTTGTGTTATAAATGCATTAAGATCATATGAAATCATAGTTTAATGAAAATGAATTTATTAAAAAATAAATTAATTATACATACATATATGATATATAATAATGGATCAAATGCCAGCATGAATTATCAATAAAATGGACAATTAAGCTTCTTTTCTTCAAATAATTTTACATTACTTTAGATTAAAACAATAAAGGAAACATAAATAATGAGGCTATCCAAACACATCATAAGAAAAATTAATAAAAATTTCCAGTTATATCAACTGCAGGGTTCTAAAGTCACCTTCTTTTACTGCATGAATCCCAGTTGTACATTTAAGTGCTAATATTGAAGCTCGCACTTACAGAATATTTTGATGTCTCCTCTGCTTTTACTGGAACAAGCTTTTCCCATTTTATAAAACTTCTTCTCCAAGCTTCCAGCCTGTGTTGAGCTCACCTGAGTTTTTGGCATGCTGAAGGAGCAGTGAAGGCCAACAAGAGAGAACAGAGTTGTATTCTGTTTCAGAGAAGTTGTATTCTGTTTCAAAGAAGATTATCCTGAGGAACACTAGCACAGGGGATGCAGAAAAATACTATCTTTCCCGATTTAAAATGAAGTTAGTCCACATCATCACAATTACTGAGGGCTCGTCAAATAGTTCTGAGCTTCTTATTAGCACAATTTCTTTGGTGACTGTTTTATCTATTTTTTTTCCCTCCTGTGGTTTGTCTGATATGTATGAGTAGTTCTGTTTTGTGGCCAATTTTGGTCTTCTGGTCCAATCCAGTACGGGGCAGAATTCAGTGTTCATAGTGAAGAATAGAATGATCACCACCAAAGCACAGGGAAAGACAGACCCTTGAAAAAAATCACTGTGTCTTGTGTAAACTGGGAGCCATTCCTTTCTTATTTATCACAGGCCAGCAGAACTGAGCCCTCTTAGAATTGCAGTACCATTCTCCCCTTCTTGAACTCTCTGTTACCTCTATTTGAGAAAGCACGGGTTGAGGAAGGGAAGTCTAAATAAATGTGGTTAGTTATGTAATTAAATTCCATAGACAGATAGATGCTGATGATGGCTTCACCTGGCATAGCCGAAGAGCTGGGTGCTCTTCATTAGGTGGCTTCTACGCTCTACTTTCAGAGGTCATTTGGCTTCAAGGGATACTTGCCGTCATTATTTTCCTGCCATTTCCTTCCATCTTCCTACCCCACTCCCCACTCAATTAATTCAACAATTTTTGAAGATCATAGATGATTTGGAAATATTCGTCTTCCCATCAGAGTCCTCCATGGCCTCAACCCTTTTTCTCTTGCAGCGAATGGCTTCCTCCCTCCTATCAACCAGTGTTTTCCACTTGTGGTTCTTGGCTACACATTTTAAAGAACTTCCAATTTCCAAGGCCCATCCTGATCAATAAAATCAGAGTCTTTGGGAGGTGGGGTCTAGGGACCAGTACTTACTAAAATTCCCAGAAGATTCTAATTTTGAGAACCACTTTTATAGATGAAATGACCTAATAATGTCAATTGTTTTACCTTATTTTGCATATGTGTTAAATTTAACCCAATTAGTTCATTAACAAAGATAGAGTCCTTAAATATATTACCTTTTGATGTATAATTTCCCTTTAAGTGACAGTAAAGTCCAATAAAGTCCAAATGAGTAACTAAAAATAGTCGTGCAAATTGAATAAATTAGGATTAGATAAAAACCAGTATACCAATTTTTTGTAGATTTAATCCTATGAGAAAGCATAAAAGAGCCAGCAAAAATTTGTACATTTATTTCTAGGAAGTTTTTCTTTTTAAGAAAGTGTTTAATAATTGAAAAACACTCAGATGTGAGGTTCAGAGAGATGATTCAAGAGTAAATGAAATTGCTACTGACTGGGTTTGCTTTTAGGTTTTAAAAACAAGAAAGAAAGCAAGGAAGGAAGAAAAAAAGGAAGGAAGGAAAGGAAGGAAAGAAAAGACAAGAAAAGTAATGAAAAGAAAAATGGTGGGGAGTCATAATCATCATGTAGTTCTTCCTTTTCCCAAACCATGCAAACAAAAATGATGTGTTTGCTTACTTGTTTGTTTTATTTGACTTTGATTTTTCTTTACCTGCCACAATTATTTCTAAAACATTATATTATCATAATACCCTCCAAAATTTAAAAGTTTGTGTCTATATGTAGTATGGGAAAACAACATTCTTTAAACTTTTATTTAATCAGTGAACTACTTTTCATCAGTTGGGGTGGTGGGGGTAGTGCTAGATCTGTTTATTTTGGGGATCCAGCCTTTCAAATAAGAAGAGATCAAGTAAGGGGAGGGGTTTTAGCTAAGCAACTGATCAAATGAAAATCCCCCCTTTCCCCTCATGTCTGTTGTGGGTAAATGTTATGTCATTATCCTGTTATTTTTTTTATAATTCATTTAATTCTGAAAATATCAGGGCTGCTTTTCCTGTTGACTCGGGATATCCCAGCTGTTTGCAGCTCTGACACGGAGCAGTCAGAGCAGTCCATGTGGTTGATGGATTACCCCTTTGTGTCTCTTGTCCCTCCATCTCCTCCCTATCCTGCCTAACTTTCTCTAGGCTTTCTTTTTTTCTGCTTCAACTAAGCCTGATGAACATTAGATTTGTGCTTCATAAGCATGTATAATCTGTGAGCAGGCCCTTAAGTTTTTCTTAATATTTTCACTGGCCAGGCATAAAGAAAGAAAATGTTAATTTAAATTTCATAAAATGGGATGCTATGCTTTTGTTAGAACATTATATTTTTCGAAAACATTTTTTTTGTTAAAAAAGAGTTTTTTCCCTCAATGCCAAACTTATTTTTTCTTCCCAGTAGTTTGAATTTCAATGGCATTTCTAACTAAATTTATCCTCTGTGATTGCATGCATGGGTTACCATATATTTGGTTAGTTTGCTTCGCCAGTGAAATTAACTCACCACTAGGTACTGAGCCTGAATGACTTAAGACAAGATTGGAATACAGTGTAGGTAACCAATAAATATGTTCATTAGTAAGCAGGGTTTACTGTGTGTATGTGTCATTTCACAAATGTGTGGGCATCTATTCAAATTTTTGTAGTATTTTTTGAATGCTAAATGTGAATGAAGTATCAAATGAAATGCCCCCTATGGTACAGATATTCTGTATGAAATGTGTATCTGTGTCTATATGAGAACATAGTGAAGTTGATTGTATTTTGCCCTGATATTGTGTAAGTCATGCACATACCAAGACAACCTTATACTTGTTATATCCCTTCCTTTTGCATGCTCATTAATCACTGAGCACTAATAACACATTTTTTGTCATGGTACAACAAAAATTCTGGCTCTGACTCTTGTTCTGGCTCATTTACAGTGAGCTGCCTGTCAGTTCAAAGCTTTAGGGAATTAATATTGAGAGATTAAAAAGTGAAGTCCCTTACACATCCCATATTATAAACTTGTGGTTAGTTTTTTCATGGAGGAAAAAAATTTAAGCCTTCAAAGAGCAAGGGGCATAAAAGTTTCTTGACCAAGATTTCCTCTTTCCTTCTTTACTCTCTTTCCCTGACTAATAGAAGCCCCCACCACTCCACTGTAACATCCCAGGTCCTGGTAAAATGTTACTTTCTACGGAGTTGCCCCATGGGGTATGTGGCTGAGATGCTATGAGCTGCCTGATTATTTTGGATGCCATTTCTCTTTAGTTCACCTATGATTTGCACTTTTTATCCATTTGAGGATAAGAGTCCACAGGAAGACCTCTATTTTTTTTTTTTATAAAAAAAGAAACATTTTCCACAACCATCTGGTTTCTATGTAAATGTACAGTGACTCTGGAGCCATCCAAATCCCGGTACGCATCGCACTTCCTCACTGACTCTTTGGTGAATCAGAAGAAGAATCAAAAGCCTCTTTGAGGATTACAGAAAAGGAATTCCACATGTGTTAGTGTGTGCATGTATAGGCAATTTATTTTAGAGAAAAGCTTCGCTAAAATCAAATGAATATAATCTAAACATGCTTTTAAAAGATTAAAATAAAAAAGATGAATCTGGCAAGCCCTTTGAATTTTATAGTAGGGTCAATTTATGTGGTCCATCCTATGTATTTTGAGATCAGTCTTAAGTGGGACTTGAGATAAGTGATGTTTCTAAGGTCTCTATCATCTTCCAGTGTGTTATGACACTTGTAAAACTATAAGAAACACTTGCAGTGAACTATTCCTGTCTTCTATTATCATTTACTGGAAGTTATTTTTGTAGATATATCCTGTCTTCAAGTTTTTATTACATAGATCCTTTTATCATCTTTTCAGGGGGGATGATGGTTAATGCTTTTAGGGCTATGTATATTTTATAAGTATTTTTATGTGCAATATTGGATTTTATATTCAAAGCCATTCTCTTAGGTAGGTATGATGTCTGCTCCCAATTTTCAGATGAGAAAACCGAGGTTCAGTGAGATCCAAACCCACACAGTCAATTGGTCAGCCTGGGAACTTGAAGTCACAAATATGTGTAGATGGCCTTTCCTCTGTATTAGCTGTGTGGTCAGTGACAATTTGCTTAACCTTTGTAAGCCTCATTTGTCTCATTTGCAAAATGGGATTAATATCTTTATCTTGCTGGTAGTGGTGAAAGGATTAAAGGTATTATATATTTTAGATGTTTGTATAATACCTGGAACATAATATATATATAAAATGATAAGATTGGTTGGGTAGTAATTATTGTCATTGTACAGTAAGAGGCAGAAGTAATAGTACTATTTGTGATGGCATCATAACCAACATCATGATCTAAAATTTACCCACTTTACATTTTAACAAATTTATACTTTAGCTGCAAGTATATAAGTAATTGAGCATCACGGTTGCCATCTGTGGTGATATTAATTAGGTATATAGGCATAGGCATATATTTTAATATAAATTTAGGGTCTATGTATATAGGTAAAATGAGGAAATGAAAGCTTTATTATCTGAGTTTAGTAAAATGTTTTTTTATAATGGAAGATGTTACTTAAATGGATGTGTCACTTCTTTTCGCTATATGAACTTTCTTTTCTGTGGATTATATTTATTTTATTATTTTGAAAACATTGAAGTCAAGAATCAACATATTCTTTGTCCTGGTACTTTATAGAAATAAGGAAGAAAATTTATTTTGCTCAATCATTTCACATGTTAATACATATTTTCTTGGAATCGGTCATAGGTGTCAATTATTAGTAGTTAATTAAATCATTATCTAAGTTGAGTCTTTTAGACACAGTGTTATGAAAATATTTAATGATCCTTTTTCTAGGAGTTCTTCCCCGAAAGTGCTTACTATTCTTTTAACTTAGTCACCGGCTTGTAGT
The DNA here is from genome assembly GCA_028646485.1 of Cryptoprocta ferox. Lineage (NCBI taxonomy): Eukaryota > Metazoa > Chordata > Mammalia > Carnivora > Eupleridae > Cryptoprocta > Cryptoprocta ferox. The sequence continues at coordinate 91,220,475 of CM053573.1, forward strand.
AGGTGTGATTACCGTTGATTTCAAGTAATGGTTAAGGGAGCTCTAGGCACATTCTTTTCCTCTATTTTCATTGCCTTTACCCTTTATTGAGTAATTCCTATTTATCCTTAAAAATTCCACCTACCCATCCCTTCCTTAAGAAATCTTGACTCCTGAAATAGTTTTAGATATTCCTCTTTTGGCTCACATGAACTTTGGTAAATACTTTCCATTCTGGCACTTGTCATGCTGTATGGTAATTTTTGCTTACTTGTCTAGTTTTTAATTGATTCTTATGGATAGACATATTTTCTGACTCAGCTTCAAATGCTTATTGTCTGGCATACAGGAGACATAAAAATGGTTATGGAATAAATGAGTAGTAGCACTTTTAACAGTTTCCCATGTATCCGGAAGATTTTTGCTAATTGAACATATCATAATGAAATAGAACATATCATGTTTTGTGATATAACATTAATAAACCATGTGTTAGCCATATTTTCCTATATTCACAGTTGTTATGGCTACTTGATGGAGGTAGGTGGTGCTGGGCTGGTGTAGCAATCCCATGAAGACATCAGTGACCCAAATTTTTTCAGTCTTTCTGCCTCATCATCCTCAAGTTGGTGACATTCATTCTCAAAGTTTTCTTAGAGTCATAGTATGGCCACCAAAGCTCCAGCTATCACATCTAGGTTACAGATAGGAAAAAGAAGTAAGAAAAGGCAAAAGGCTCATACAACCTTTTTTTGGAAGTCCCACACAACTATATCTACTTATATTTCACATTGTAATTTGACATTTAATTTAATTAATTCACATTTAATTTCACATGACCATAATGGTCTCAGAAACATCATATTTTAAAAAGGTTTTATTTATTTATTCTGAGAGAAAGAGAGGAGAGAGAGCATGAGCAAGAGAGGGGCAGAGAGATGGGGGGGAGAGAGAGAGAATCCCAAGCAGGCTCTGTACTGTCATCATGGAGTCCTATGTGGGGCTCAAACTCACAAACTGTGAGATCATGACCTGAGCTGAAATCAAGAATCAGACACTTAACCAACTGAGCCACCCACGCACCCCATCAGAAACATCAGGTTTTGGTTGGGTATATGGCTGCTCTCTTCAAGGCAAGAGGGAAAATAAAGGATATTATTTCAGGAGGCAGCAGTCTATGTGACAAGACATTGAAGAAGATTAAAATGAGTTCACAAGTAGAGTTAACGCATTCCCTTATGTTGTGTTACATTCAAATCTCTACCAGGATTTTATCAGAGTTCTTCTGACAAGGATGGATAGAACACTGCAAGTGACAGACAATTATCTTAAATGTCTGGTTATGGAACTATAATGAATATAAAGTAGAAGTAGGCCTAGAGGAAAGTAAGAAAGTGATGGATTTCCTTCGTATCCTGAAGTTCTCTAAGACAGGAAATCACTCAGTGAATGCTAGAATTATAAGCAAGTTCATCCATTTGACTGCAAATTGCATGACGGTCAGGACTAAGTCTTTCTTCTTTATCACAGTCTTCAGCTTCCAGCAAAGAACGTGGCACTGGATGTAGTCGGTGCTTGTTGATATTTTAGGATGAGGACAAAAATGGAGGCCTTAGTTTAAGGTGGTTCTGAATTTATCAGCGTAAACAATTTAGCTTTCAATGAGCAGCTCCTTCTCATGGTTATTCTCTGAAGAGCAGCATTCATCATTTGCTACCAGATCTGTATCTAAAGTCCGTTTAATGCCCCACTGAAACATATCGAAGGTAGTGAATGAGAAGCCATAGAAATGTTTTGTTTTGTATCCATAGTTTAGAATTCATGGCCAGTGTTTAATAATTGGGACATCTCACATAAAAATTCTGGATTCAGGCTAGACATGCAGCAGTGAAAGATGATGGCTACATTGGGCACACATCGTGGACAGGCAACAGTCAGAGCCTCCTGCCTTACCACACTCTCCAAGAAGCTAGAGTCAATCATCTCCCTAACCTGCCTGGCCCTTAGGACATCTGTTTTTTGGCCCCTTCTCTAGGCTCCAGATACTACCTGTCTGTGTAGACAGATGCTTTGTTCACTGGTTAGGATTTAACTTGTCCACTGAGTTTTTATTCTGAATGATTCTCCTTCTTGTCAGGTCTAGACCTGTTTGCTTATATAACAGACTGAAACAACTTACAAAATAGAAGTATCACAGGGAAATTCTAATCTTGTCCTTACTCACTCATGAAATGTAACATATGGCATAATTTCTGGGCTGTCTTCAAGTCAAGTCAAGGATCATTGGAGGCTAACACTGTCACTTTTCACAAAATCACTTCTAATAAGATGAATCTCCAATTAAAAAAATGTTTAAGTTTCCTAAACCTAAAAAAAATTAAATTTCTATGTTCCTTTTAAAAGAGAACCCATGTGCGTAGTCACCACAATGTTTCCATACTAACGTCAGGTAATGTTTCTTCACCTGGGAATAGGGAGTGTCACCAGAAGGGGATTCTGTGTGGGGTGTTAGTTAAGGAACAATCTATATCTGTCAGCTGCATTAGTTCAGTGCTTCAAACAGGAAGGGGCCTGTCTATAGTCAGACAGATGTAAATGACTTTAAGCTTAGTATTTTACATTAACAGGGTTAAATAATATATTCCTTGAAATATTTTTTTAAGTTTATTTGTTTATTTTGAGAGAGAGCACGCGCAAGCAGGGGAGGTGTAGAGAGAGGGAGAGAGAGAATCCCAAGCAGTGTCTATGCTGTTAGTGCAGAGCCCGATGCAGGGCTCAATCTCACGAACCATGAGATCATGACCTGAGCTGAGATCAGGAGTCAGATGCTTAACCGACTGAGCCACCCAGGTGCCCCAAAATATTTTAAAAACTTGGGTGATTATAGCTCTGTCATGAGGTACACCCTGAGTACACCTCTACTCTGAGGGTGGAGAATAAGAGACAGACCCTGCCTTGTGGGACAATGAATTTGGGAGCTAAGCCTTAGTCCCAGCATTTTCGTTTAGCAAGTGGGCACCTGTTGGCAGCTGTCACATCTGCTTTCTCTACCACATGGAATTCAAGTCGCATTCGGGACTCTAATAATTTTCAATCCAACACACTCTACTTTCATAGGCATTGGTTAAATGCCTATCAAATTTAAGTATATTTTAACAAAACTAATAACTTCCTTTTCTATAATAGAATGTTTTAAAACACTTCTACAGTGCTGAATAATTTAGTTCAGTTATATGATGACAAGACTAAACAAACTTTCTCTAGAGTTCTGAGTTTTTCATTTCGTTACTTTGCTCTAAGCAAGCAAATAGAGATGAGCTATGAAATTTTAGGACTTTGCCTTGAAACACGATCTAGTTGACTTACAAAATTTGAGATGTTGACAAAATGTGCAGTCAATAATCAAATAAATGCAGTTACTTCATTTTATGTCAACACAGAAGGTGAAAAGTGCAGCTTAACTGGCTTGGTAAGATTGGAAGGAGGGGCTGGGAACGTACAAGAGACAACAAAGAGATAGTTGGTAAGATTTAGTGGCTTGCTTCGGCAGGGGTGGTGAGAAGGCAGTGTGACAAAGTTCAGCCGGGTCAAACAAAGTGCAGAAACTTCCTCATAGACATTGAAGGGAGGGTTGTAACATGGACAGAGAATGTTCAAATGCTGTAATCTAGGGACGGCTAATATGATAGTTGATGTGCTGTTTCTGTCTAATCCTGCTGTTCCTTTTGATCCGGGAAGTAGAGGAATCACCTTATCTCTCATGTACCAGGATGATATAATTAAAATAGGACATGTTTTTGAAGTGTGGTATTTAAGGGCTTCAAAGAAGGTGTAGAGTGTTGCAGGATCAGCACATGCCTACTTCTCAAAGGCAGTTATGAGGACACATTTATTTAGCAAAGACATCCTTTTGAAAGAAGGACTGTCTCAATAATGATAAAGTGTGTATGTAACGTCTGTTGTATTGTATACATTGCCTAAGAGATATGGAGTTTACTCCCTGACCCCTAGATCTTGGCAAAAATACAGGTCAATGTTTTTTATGCTGTTTTTTTTTCTATGCAAACATATCAGCCAGTTGGGGAAAAAATACACAAGTTTCATGATGTTTCCAAATCAAGCCTTATCAGCACATTATCATAAATGCAAACAACAAAATAATTTTTTTTCTTTTGCAAGGTAGAACATTTGTTTCAGATGAACTGATGTCTGTGATTCTGCATATGTGGCTATTTGGCACGCTTTTTGTTTCTGACCCTATGGTTGACCTTGGAAGTGGCTTGCTTTAACCATGATGGATGTACCAAAAGATTTATTTTTGTCATCTAAGAGTTGAGTCTTAGGCTATTGGGAGCATAAAAACTGCTTATTGAAAGTAGGCTTGGCAAACCTTTGCTTTCAAATAATCTTTCAGAAGCTCATCTAATTTTGCTAATTAGCAAGAGATAAAATATACCCACATTGTCCTTTGCAATGACTCGAACCCTCTGCCCTTCCTTGATGATAATAGTATTAAATACATGTATACTTATTGCATTGAATACTAATTAGCATGAACTGAAAAGACAGGATTTTGTTACACACCAATAACACTTTCATGAAATTAATGTTTAATTTCACATAAGTACTTTAATATCTTTTCTGAACTGGTAGAAATAACTAAGGTAACATGATTTTAATTTGCTGATCTACAAAAAAAAGTGTTTAAATAAACTCTGATTATTGAAGTCTGATTTTAATAAATAATTCAAGAACGAAAGAACCATCATTTCTGCGGGAAGCAAAAGGAGACCATTCAACTAGTAGTGACCTTGTCGCTGAAAATTAAGCTCTCTCTCCGAATCTAAAAATCAAAGCTTAAAAGGCCACTCTCTCCCTAATATTTCATCAACTTTTGCAAATGAAATACCTATTGATTAGATTTTCTTTCAGATAATAAATTCTACATGTCTATTCTGTCACTTCAATTACAGTATTTACTTGTACACAAATAAAATGTTTTTACATCTGAAATTAATATACTTTTCAAAACAACATACTGGAAAGGTTCCAGTGGCATACTTTTTTTCTTTCTCTGAATAGAACATTGCCCCATACACCCAAGAGTAGCTATGCATTGTCTTCTAATGTTTTGCCAAGGCTGTTTTCTGCCTGAAGGGCCCTTTCTCCCATCCCCTCTGTAGATCCTCAGAAAAATCTTATTCATCCATCCAAGCCTCGTTCAAGTGTTACCTCTGCTGTGAGCCTCCTCAAGCTTTTCCAAAATGCAATAATCCCACCTCTTTCTTGGGGCTCCTATATAGTGCTGTTGGCTGCTTGCACTGTTGGTGTGTCCCCTATTTATACCATGTTGCCTCAGCCCTTTGCTGGATTCTAAGGCACTCTGGATCATCTCCTTCCTATTTTCACCTCCCGTGCCGAGTTCAGGTCCAGGCACATAGGGTTGCTGAACGGAGTTTAGCGTTACACATTACGGAAGCTACGGTGTTTGTTCTGACCCTTTGGTTTCTATCTCTGCTTTGTAGAAATGCAACTTCAGGGATTTTTATCTTTTAATAGTTTACATGAAATATCTCACATCTGGCAACTATCACCCCCAGACCCAATCATAAATAACATTCAGAGTAGTTATTTTACTTTCTTTATTAAAGGGAAGCTGGAAGGCACAGCAGACTTTGCCGGCCGACTTCTAGAAAGGAAATACAGGCCACCGAGATGTCAGAAGATTGTATATGTTAGTTGATACAGTGCGTTCAGTGTTCTCGAAGGATCAAAAACCAAGTTAGTATTGAACTCAATTTTCCATCTCCTCCAACAGTGTCTCCGTTTAGATTTGAGGTCTGTTGGTGTTAGAGGGCTATCATGTAGAATGTCATGGGGCTTTTACCTGCCCATCAGACACACTTACCCTAAATTATCCAACAGTGCTAAATTTACCCTTTTAAAGGGGATGAATTGAATTGTTAAATACACCTTTAAAAAGTGGTGGTGAGGGATAGATTTCATTTTTCAGTCATTATATCATGGCCCTTATTCAGTATTTCTAGACCCTCTTGCAGAGAGCAGGATTTCTTTTTTTATTATTTTACTAAAAAGTTTTTTTTAATGTTTATTTATTTTTGAAGGAGAGAGATAAAAGTGTGAGTTGGGGAGGGGCAGACAGAGAAGGAGACACAGAATCTGAAGCAGGCTCCAGGCTCTGAGCTGTCAGCACAGAGCCCAACATGGGGCTCTGACTCACGTGACCTAAGCCGAAGTCAGAGGCCCAGCTGACTGAGCTGCCCCGGTGCCCCAGAGAGCAGGGTTTTTAAATGTTCACTTGGAATTTGACTGGCAGAACAATAACCCACGGGCACAAAGACCATCCTGTCCAGATTGCAGTGGTTGCTGGAAAGGCAGTCTAAGGTATGCTTCTACGGTTGACGCAAAGTGGACCCTTAGTCTTGCTCCTGTTTTGTGAATAGCCTGCTGCTGCACTGTTATCTTGGGTACTTATGTTCCTCTCCCACCCAGAAACTCACGGAAGACTTTACTCTTCAGCTAGGAGTTCTCAAAGCCATGCCAGGCTAGACCCTATGCTCTGGTATTTCACACTGGATTTCATACTCTGCTGCCTGGAAAATATGAGCTGTGTGTAGTATGAAGTGCTGTGACAGTCAGAGCCACAGTTTGTAAGGTAACTGCAATCTGTACCACATGTGGCTTGACTTTACTGGTATGAGGAATTTGGCAGACGAGGGAGGAAAGATGTGAGAAGAGGCTGTGGAAATACCCTCAGGAAAAAGTCCCCACAGTTGAATCTCCCAGTTGTCTGAACAAGTTCTTCCTGGCAGACTGCATTAATGGTGAAGGCCCCAGCCCATTGTCATTACCCTCTTCCTACACCAGTGGCAGGAAGGTTTTGTTTCCCAGTGTCTACCCGGCCTGGCAATGAGAGAGAATCAGGATGGAGTGGAGGACATTGCACCAAGGAAGAAGAATCAGAAGATCTCTGCTGATTCCCTTTTCTTCTACTCATTATCTGTGACCTTCCTTGGTACTTGGCCTAAACTCCCAGAAAGTCAGTTACCTCATTTGCCAAATACTAATTAAATCTACCTCCTACCTAGAGGGTTTGTTTTTCACTTTTAAATGTTTTATTTATTTATTTGAGAGAGAGATAGAAATAAAGGGTGGGAGGGTGGAATCCCAAGCAGGCTCTGCACTGATGGCACAGAGTTGGATGCAGGACTCAATCTCACACACTGGAAGATCATGACCTGACCCAAGACCAAGAGTCAGACATTTAGCCCACTGAGCCACCCGGGCACCCCTACCTAGAAAGGTTCTTAAATGAAGTTTAAAAGGATGTTTTCTATAAAAGTACTTCAAAAACTGTGAAATCTTTTTTTGACAAAATAAATATTAGATGTCTAGAGCAGAGCATGTGCTTAAAATTCTTTCGACACACACACACACGATTTTCCTAAAGGAGAAATGTGTATCTCCTTATCTCATGCTTTGTCTCTATACTTCTGACTACTTCTGGGGCAGATTGCTGTGGACAGAGCATTTGATACCCCACCCAAGTATGCTTGGTTTCCTCATCTTTAAATTGGGAACAATAATACCCACCTCCCAGGGCTATAGTGAGGATGAAACAAACAATTTCTGTAAGCACGGAACTCCGTGGGAGCTCAGCGAGCCTTCGTTTCCGCACCCGTTCCCGCTCAACCCCCAGGCCTCTACTCCAGTGAAATAAAATCCTTCTTGTATAACGCAGGAAGCCCCAGGAACACATTCCTGCAAACCATGGAGGAAAGAAACACTTCCCTGTGTCGGAGAGAGTGGGGCTTCGGCTGGGCTGATGTCATAGCTGTGCTCCTGGCTGCCTTTCGGTCAAAAGAAATTTCAGTGTGCTGAAAAATAGCCAAGGATGCCTTGTTCCTATGCATGGGAAAGAAGACATGTTTTGTCCATCCTCCAAGTCCTCCCTGCACAGATTACTGTCAAAACCAAGCACTTTATTTATAAAAATGCCAACATACTCTGATTATTTGGCGAATAACCATGCTGCTGTCAGTGAAGAAACAGCACATAGAGTATAAAAACAATCTCCATTTTTATCATGCCTGTCACAGCTGGGAGGCCACGGAACAAGGGTGTATTGTTTGCAGGAAGGGCTGCAGAGGCAATGCTCGGGTCCTTTGGTGGCCCCCTGGGCAGAGGGACTGTGGTCATATTTGGTAAACAGTTACATGTGCTTTTACAGAAAGACATCAGTCTTGCCACAAATGAATTTCTGGATTCAGTGTTGATATCTTGTCATGCTATTTTTTTTAGATCAGCTTTCCCTAGTCCATCTGTCTGTCTCTTCTCTAATTCATAGGCCCTCCATAGGCCTTTGCTCGTTCATGATACAGAAAGATAGATTCAGTGGCTGAGTGACAAGAGTCAATCCCACATTTGTTGCTAAATTTGTAAGGGCTTCAAAATTTCACTGCCAAATGGAACTCCCAAATAAAGCCTCTAGAAGGGGAACAAAAACAATACTAAGGGATGAGGGGGGGAAAGCGGTGATGACTCTCTACTGGGCATTGGTTTCTGAATTCCTCAAGCCAGTTATTTCTGAGGTCAGGATGGATGCAAGAGATAGCAGCTCTGCCTGTGTTCTTTGTGAGTGCGTATGTGTGAACACATATGAGGACTCTGCACATCCTGGACCTAACAGGTTGCACCCAAGATATTATACATTTTCCCCAGAGAACCATTTCTTTTATCCTAAAATATGCTCCATCATTGTATGAGCTTGTAGATGAATGACTCTAGTATTATCTACTTTTATAGCCATTTATTGGCATTGTCACTTTTAAGACTTTTTTTCCCCTAAGATGGTAAAACATTCTTCTGGAGAGAATTAACCATATGATACTTCACTTCTCAACGAGGGAACTTTACTGAGCTGTTAAATTGAGTCCACCCTGGTCGACTGTGGGTCAGGCTTGAGAGAAAGAATGTCAAGTGATTTTTAATGAAGAAGCTCCTTTTACCTCGAGCTTGTTGAGAAATTAATGTAGTGAGCTGCCAGGGGACCACATGGATGTGGGAAACAAAGCAGTATACAAAAGACAAAGTCCTAGATCTCTCTTGCGAATGTAAGATAAGACTGGGTGTTAGCCTTTGTGCCTAATCTCCAATCCTGTCATATAGGTGTTATCTTTATACCTCTACTGGCACATTTCATCACATCTCAGTAGAGAGTGGAGAAGAAAAATATTTGGATCTAGATAACATGGTAAAGTTAGAAATACTCTCAGCACCACCTAAGAAGCACATAACAGATCCAGGCAATCCTCCTGCAAACTCAAATTGTTATATGTCACACTGCAAGAAGGTCAGGTGCCTTCTTATAGCTCCGAAATAAATGATGGATCTGACAGGGGGCACCACATGCAGAGAGATCAAGATTATTTTGTAAGATCATGTAAACATGTAAACAAAGTTGAAGCTATTTGGAGGAACTGTCTGGCCCTCAATAATCCCAGTTCTGGAAGGGACAGCCTTGGAAATTGGAAAATATCTTCAGTGACTCCCTGTTTCCTTCTGAAAGAAATCTAATTTCATTAGTTTGGTATTGAATTAAGATAACAATTAGAAGCATGTTTCATCTTTCCTTCCAATTATATCCCTTCCTCTCTCTCCTCTTTGAGCCCCACACCTCATCTGCTAGTAGCACTCAGCTCCTCATTGTGCTATGATTGAAGTGTTTCCCAGGACTTCCCTTGACCACCTTCCCTCAAACCACATACAGACCCATTCTGCTCCCTGAAGAATCATTGTCCCACCCTCTATGGCTTTGCTTGGCTGCCTTCTCTTCTGTGACACATTTTCTGATGAGATTGAACCAGTTTTCTTCTTTTGTACTCTAATGGTACTCTGTCTACCCAATTTAGCATGTCACGATTTGCCTTTAATTTAGCCACTTATAATTTTTTTTTTTTTACTTTTTCAAGCTTTACTTTTTGAATGTAGAACCCATTGATTGTATATCCCCCCAGTGGCTTAGGTGTAAAGGGGCTCAGTGAATGTCTGCAAATGTTAACAGTGTCTGCAGATTTCTCATCAAATTATTTGTTGAGTTGTTTATTAAATTAGTAAAAATATTTAAACATTTATATTCTATATTCTATTTAAATATTTATATTTTATATTCTCTATATTTATATATATAAAATTATGTATAGTCTATAGGTCATAGAGACTATATATATATAATTCAGATTTCAGATTTCTTATCAAATTACTTGTTGGGTTATTTATAAAATTAGTAAAGATATTTTTATTTTTTATAAAATAATAAATGTATTTAAATATACTGTTATGTTCTGTATATAGAGTATGTAAAGAGAAATATATAGAATACATATATTTTATATATAATAGAAAAAATATATATTTAATAAAAGAGAGAGAAATCTGTGGTTCAGAGGAGTTAAAATAACTTACCAGGAAAGGACCTGCATTTACAAGGATCAATGCCAGGGGATTTGAGAATGTGTCTATGCATCCAAGCTAGTGTACTCTCTGTTAGCTGGTGTAGCCATACCAGGGTAGGAAGGTGATCAGTCTAATGCAATTCTACAGACATTTGCTGAGCCCCTTTATTACCTGAGCCACTGTGGGGATGTACACTTTATGGGCTCTGTTCTCTTTCTCTTTCTCTCTCTCCCTGACTCTCTCTCTCTCTCTCTCTCTCTCTCTCTCTTTATATATGTGTATCATATCTGTCTATCATAGAACTTGGAAAGCGATATATACTCACTAAATGGCAGGTATTTCCCTATCACTCAGTCAAAATTTCAGAACTATTTTTATCCCATTATCTCCTTGTGATAGGGAGGCAAAAACAAAAGCCACAGAAAACAACTTCCTTTGATGTTGAAAATTTCAAAATAAATATGTGGCTAATTTAAAAAAAAAGTAAATATACGGAATTATAATATTAACTATTATAATTGAGCTTTTCAAACTATGTCTTTTCCCCTAGAAAAATTCTAGGACATTTTCTGAAACATGAGTGACATAGGTTTTCTCCTTTTCTCCTTGACAATCCCATGCCCGTCCTCCCTCCTCTTACACTGTGGTAATCAGTGCACTAAACTGTAAATTCTCCAAGAATAGGGGTGCAGCTGGATTTTGATCTGTGTCTGACACAAGGGAAAGTGTTGATCTTTTTGTTCCTCTTACCCCTACCGACTATGCCTCTACTTAGTTGGTTGATGCCGATTGTTACAATCATTAAGTCCGAGTTGACTTGAAGTGGAGAAGGCGACAATTTTTTTAATGTCATTTTGTGTTATTCTGTCTTGCAAACTCGAACTATGAACGAGTACACAGATATCTGCGAATATAGGCTTTGGGCTGATATTTGAAATTGGAAGTCAATTGTACTAGTTAATACTAAAGAAATAGGTAATCAGAATGCGATTAATACAAGTAATCCTCAAGGATCTTGCTTCATCAGCTCTTTCCCTCTGTATATCTTCAACATCACCCTTTATTTTTAGGGTAACTAGACTCTCTGACTGGCCTGGGACAGTTTCAGTTTACTTCTATTGTCCAAGCATAATTATTAATATCATCTACTTTCATTCTCAAAAATGTCTGGTTTGGGTGATAAATTATATAGTCTTTCTATTTATATCTGACTTTGACCTTCAGCCATGCAGTGCTCCAACTCTTCCATCCTAAGGATACCAAACAGACATACACTCTGAAACCCATACCCAATCCCATAATTCTTTGTCCTTCCCATCACAGCCATACTTCTCAAAAGTATCATTCAGACCCATTATTTCAATTTCCTTTCCTACTATTATTCTTTAAGATAGTCATTCTTGTCTTTTCCAAAACTGCTCTGGTGAAATGACCTCCTAAGATGCTAAATCCCTTGGACACGTAAAGCAGTTTGGTCAGGTGATTTACAAACCCCTTCTCCGTTCCTAATAAGATGTTATACTTTTGAACTCTTTCCTGATTCTTATTTGTTAACCAAGGTAGTTAATTTGTTGAGGTTTATCATCCACGTGACCATAGTCATGTTAGACATGCTACCTCTTTTAATCCACACAAAACTCCCTGAGATAGGTATCATTTTCCCACTTTACACACAGGGCAAGTGGGAGATTGAATAACTTTCCTGCTTTCTCATAGCTAGGAAATAATGGAGCTGACATTCGAATTTCCAAAATGGAGCCTGTTTTTTTTCCCACTACACTATTCTACCTCTCGTCCTCCCAACCAAATATTAATAGCTGTTTACATGTGACCAATTCATTGTAGGTACTAAATAGTGGTGAGATGATACATATTTTTTTTTAAAAATGCAGATTCTGAAAATTAGACCCACTAAGGATTAGGCATTGTCCTGTGGAATATACGTAGGAGTGCTGACAGTTACGGATATTTAAGCCAGGGATAAGGGAAGTGGCTGTTGCTATATAAGCGGTGAGTTTCTGGATTTCAGTAAAATAAACCAGGATTTTGTTTCTTGAAGTAATTATACTCTGGAGAGAGGAAAGAAAGATGGAGACAATTATGAATGACCTTGCATCTCTGAGCCGTTGAGAACTTCTGGATCAGTGGCTGATGTTTTCATAGCCTTTCAAGTGAGACCTTTCAGTGAAGTCTCAAGCCACAGACCACCAGTTGACAAAAGGAATTCTTTTTCCAGGATATTAACCTTAATTTGAGTATCATATAATGATTGTCATATTAACAAGAAAAAAAAAAATCTCCAGCCACATTTTCTAATGTTGTTTCACCTTTCTAAAAACTTTTGTTTTGAAATTTTTTAGTGTCATCCTTTTTTTATAGGTACTATGTTTTGAGTATTATCATTCCATTGAATTCTTTAACTTCAGTGCAAAAATTGGCAGGGTATTCCTATAAAGCAAATAAAACTTTTCTAATAGCTTAAGTCAATAATGTTGTTGATATTACTCAAACCCTTATCCCTTGTGCCTTATTGCTCTAAGGACCATAGTAAGTAAAGGGAACTATTTAATACCTTGCCCCCGCCTCCCCTACCACACACACCTTTTTCTTGATTTAGAGAGAAACAAACCTTTTGTGAGGTCCTGACACAGGGAAAAAAAGCTAACTCTATTTCTGTATTTCTAGGATTATTCCCTTCTAGATCTAATTTCTTAAATGTTGTGACTGCCAGTGTCATGAAAGTTCTAAGGTAGACATAAGTGAGGAATAATGGGTGGGTTTTTAATTTTTTGACTGCTGAAACATGCTTAATTAAGCTTACATTCCTTCTAAGTGGAAAATGTCTGGCATATGTGAATACACATGAAGCCCTTTTCCTGTTTGACATTTATGCCCTACGCCTCATTTTCTAGAGCCATTGACATAAAATAAAATGATCAAACTTTGTTGATGTGACTGTGTCAGCCACAAATGCATTTCATTCGTGGCATCAAAAGATTTTTAGTTCATCAAGGCCTCCTAAGAAATTTAAAAACATTTTTACAGTGGGTGTTTTTGGCAAGTAGTTTATGCATATTGTCTTTCCGTTTAGGGCCACCACCTTTCTGCAAGATGTGAGGAGTGAGTTAGCTCTTCTGTGTTGTTTTCAAGCTGTATATTTATTTAGCAACTTCATTCTCTGAGTAGTTGTTGAAAGAACAGAAGTTTGTAAATTATTCAGCACTAAACAGTGGATGCCATCATGGCTTTTAGCCCAGACCCTGTCAAAGAGTTTTTTCTTTCCTGGTCAGGCCTTAAAAATTGCTGTGAATTACAGAAGCATTAGCATTTCTCAATTTAAACATATTGTTTCTTAATTAGTTTCTAAAACTCTAATTATGAAAGCACAAGCCTTAGTGAGTATGCTAGGAAAATAATTATTGACCAAAGGACAAACGACTTCAGGGTTAAGCATTTGGGTTCTTGTTTAACCTTACCCATATTAAGGCCATTTATGATGTTGTGGGGCTGTACCTCATGATGACACATATGTATACCAGAAATTACAAATGTATTTCAATCTTGTGCTCTTTATCATCTATTGCTAGTGGCTGCCAGGAGCACTGTGTTGTGAAGGATTCTGAAGCTCTATTCTGACTCTGAAGATGTACAGAGATCAGATAATAATGATTACTGTTGATGCTGAAGAGATACATGGTAGTGTGTGGCCATGAATTTGTTATGTCTGACACATGCACACCTTCAAAATATTGTCCAAAGACCTAACATGCAGAGACTTGCAAAGATCTTAGCTTTTTGATGACTCTTTTGTTGTTGTTGTTCTGGCTATTAGTATTTCCCTTTACATCCTCCCTCAGAACGAGACAGAACATCTCTAGAAAGGGTTTCTGTCTGTGTACTTTGGTTCTCAACTTGAGAGCCCAACTGTGTTTTGAAAAGAATAAACAGATATATCCAAATGAAGTGTCAAAATTGCAGAACAGGACAGCGTGAGTCTTGGATGAGTGTCTGGGTCCCATCTGCTTCACATTCAGGTCCTTGGGGTCAGGGAGCATAGGGCTGCTCCTGGCTGCTCCTCATGTCTCCCTTCTTAGTTTTCCCCTGGCCTTGGCTTGGGAGGGATGGGAGATGTGAGAAAGCCTTGTCAGCTGGCTCAGAATCCACCCTGGTCTGCATATCCTGATTGCAAAAGCAGCATGGGCAGAGAGGAGATGAGCCACGGTGGGTAAGAGCCTGTGTGGGTCTGAATTTGAGGCTCAGCATTCCCACTCACTGTATGCTTTGGTAAGTTATTCAGGGCCTCAGTTTCCCCTTTGTAAAATGATGGTAATAACAGTTGTGAGGAATTGTTGGTTTGATAACTGTAGAGGGCTCTACACAGTGTTTTTCACATGGTAAGTACTCAATAAATATGTTTTTTGCTACTATTAATAAATATTCATCAATATTTAGAGGGATAAAGGATTACTATAAATATTCCAGAATTTGCCAGCTTCTTCCTAGATGTTCTGAACTCCCTTAAGTGCTTTGTAAGCAATTTCTTTAGTATCCCTTCTTTGTAATCTTCTCTTTGCCTTTTCCTGTCCATCTACTTCTGCCCCTAATGCTTTTTTCTTTCTCCCTATTTCCCTCTCTGCTTCTGTTTCATTCCCTTCTTTTCCTTCCCCTTTGCTGTTCTCCCTCTCACCCTCCCCCCATTTCCTTCTTGGGTGTCTTTCACTGTTCTTTCTCCATTCTCTTTTCTTCTCACACTTTCTTATCAAAAGGTAGTTATGAGAACTGCTAAGAGAATGGAAAATGAATGTAAAAATACATTGGAAAGCAGTAAATTTAAGTTATTAAACAGCTATTTTATTTAACTGATTACATTGATAATGTTATATTAAGAGTGGAGCAAGGATGGTGGCATAACCTATGAACTGTGCATGCTATGTAAATCCCCTGTGTCTCTTAACACATTTCATCTCTAGAGATAAATGATTATAGATGAACTCATGGCTGAGAGTTCATTCATTCATTCTATAAACAAGTGCTAAATATAAACAAGTGCCAGTCGTCATGCAGAAGTTTGTGGGGAAGATATTTACTGTACAATGTGGTTGATTCATGCTTGGCCCACTTTAGGAGATGATCAATCTCTAGTGGTGGGATGAATGGCCCTAGAAGAGAAGTGACCCCTTGGGGCTGGCCTGGTGAAAAAGAAAGGAAGGAGGATATTCTAGGATGTTCGGGATATTCTAGGAAACTGTAGCTAATTGTGTATGGTAGATCACAAGGAACAAAAAGTCAGGAATAAGATGCGACTGGGACATAAAGAACTTTATATTCTGAATTTTATGTTGAAATGAGATGTAGTAGCAGACAGACCCCAAAGTCCGTGGTTTAATAAAATGAAAGTTTATTTCTACATCAATGACTGTCCTGCCTGTTTTTTCTGGCTTAGCAGTTTTACCAGTTCGGTCCACCATTCATAAACACTTTTTGGCATATTATCCTCAACTCCCTTCCTTTTCAACTGGCCAATCCCAAACCCTAGTTAAATCCAATTCTCCACCTACTCTGTATCAGTCCTAAAGGACTATTGTATAATCCATTTGGGCCCTTGTAATGAAATACCATAGACTGGGTGGCTTATGAACAACAGAAATTTATTTCTCACAGTTCTGGAGGCTGGAAGTTAAAGGTCAAGCCTCCTTGGTCAAGCCTCTCTCACTGGCAGATTCGAAGTCTGGTAAAGGTCTGCTTCCTGGTCCATCAATGGTCATCTTTTCTCTGTGTCTTCACCCGGAGGAAGCATCAAGGAAGCTCTCTGGAGCCTTATTTATAAGACCATTAAATCCGTTCATGAGAGCCCTTGCCTCATAACCTAATCACCTTCCAAAAGCCACACTTCCTAATACCATCACACTGAGGATTATGTTTCAACATATGAATTTAAGGGGAACACAAGCATCCAGTCTCCAGCAACTGTTTTATATTTTTTTCTGTTCCCCCTACCCCTATTCCTCTTCCTCTCTCTCTCTCTCTCTCTCTCTTTTTATTTTTTTTTACTATCAGCCAGTAACCATATTTGTTATTTCACTGAGAACTCAGACTATAAGGAGAATGTCCTATAACACATCACTAAATTGAAAAAGCCTTCTGTATCTGTCCTCTCTCATTCTGCCTTCTCTCCCGTCACCCTGCTCCTAATGTGCTTGCTCCAGTTCAAGGTGAACTCCTCCCCATGTGCACTGGATCCCATCCTCTCTTACCTAGGAGTGGACACACTCTGGCAATTCTACATCCTCTCTCTGCAGCATCACCAGATTTTCTCTTCAGCTTGATCATTTCCATCAATGTATAAACACACTGTGAATCTTCTATCTTCAGAAACAGACCTCTCTTGACTCCACTTACCATTCCAGTTATTGCATTATTTCTCTGTTCTTTCTTAGAGCAAAATGCTATAATCTACAGTTTCTCTTTCTGTCTCATTCTTATCTCATGTCACCAAGGAGATTCTCTTGTTAGGGCCAAAAGTGACCTCCATATCTCCAAATCCAATGGTCAATCCTCAGGCCTTATTTTACTCAATTTACTTGCAGAATTTCACTCTTTTGTTGTTTGTTTATGTGTTTGTTTGTTTGTTGAAAAACTCCAGTCACTTGAATTCCTATAAACCATTGGATCCTGCTTGTTTTTTTACTACAGTGGTTGATCCTAAGACCTTAAATCTCTTTTGCTGGTTCCTTCTCCTCTGTTTTACCTTTTCAGTAGTGGAGCATCGAGAGGCTCAGTATTTGGAGTTCTCAAACAGTGATCTCTTCTGCTGTCATAGCTTCAAATAGCAGCCCTGCACTGATGACTCCCAAATTTATATCTCTGTCCTAGATCTCTTCCTTTAACTCTAGCCTTGGAGACACAACTTCCAACTGACATCTCCATGTGGATGTCTGACAGGCATCTCACTATCAACATGTCAAGAGCTGAACTCCTGTTTTTTCCTCCTTCCCAGAGTCTGCTCCTTCTATGCTCTTCTCCATTCTATGAGATCCTCCAATCAAAAACACTTGGAATCATCCTTGCCTCTTTTGATTATCTTATACCTATATCCAATTAATCGTTAAATCACATCAGTTCACTCATTCAAAATACATCTAGAAGCCATTTGCTTCCTGCTACTTCCCCCAGCCTGGTTTGTATCATCACCATTTCTGGACTGATAAGGGCAGTGTACACCTAACTGGTGTCCTTGCTTTTACCTTTGTTGTACTATGATCTCTCCTCCATATTGCAGCCAAGGAAAACTGATTAAAAACCTAAGTCAATTCACTCCTCTGCTCAGAAATTTCCAATGGCTTCTTGATCCACTGGGAGTAAAATGCAGAGTCGCTACCATACTTACAAGCCCCCAGAGGTCCCACGTGGTGTGGCCCAGCTCCCCTCTGACCTGACCTATTCCCACCCCTCCTCTGTCAGCCTCCAGTCAGCTGCAGCAGCCACCTTGCTTCTCAAATACTCCAAGTAGTTACTACCTCTAAGCTTTTGAATCTATTTATTATTTTTTAAGTGAAAATTTCATCTTAAACTGTGGAATCAAATTTTCCTGAATCACAAATGCTCCCTTACCCTTTTTTTGGCCATCTGTAGAACTCATGGAAAAGGTCATAAGCTTGCCTTTTAGTAAAGAATTTCTTAAAGGACATTGCTGTCCATATCTGTCCAGTTCCCATTTTCAATTTAGGGAAATATAATTTGTGAAAAACAAAAGTACAAAAAAAAAAGTAAAATGTAAAAGAAACACTTTTTCCTTTAAGGCTTTTGACTTGATCAAAAAGACCAGGAACCAGATGAAGCCATTTCCTGTATTATGTAAACTGTGTCTCAAGAAGAAATATGTTTGCACTGTACAGGAAAGCATGGCATTGTCTCTAGTGCCATTTGACATTTCTTGCACTATGAAGCAATTGATATGTGCACTCATGGTAATCATTTGGGGAAGTGTTTTTGATTTTGCTTAGATAGGTATAGTATTCAAGTTTTAAGACAGTTATTCAAAATTGGGATATTTTCAGCTATTTGTTTATTTTGAAAGAAAGTTCCATTTAGAGAAAGTCTTACTGTGGTTAGATATTTTGAACTGTCCATGGTCTTTGTATTAAGTTACCAAGTTTTCCCTTATTGTGTCATAATATAAACCTTATTATTCATTTTCCTGACAAATATTTTCTTTCCTAAGGCAAAGCTGGAAATTTACTTTTACTAAGTGACATAACTAGATGTACTTACTATCCCATGCACAAAGCTCTCTAATGTACTAAGCATACCTCATATATTGTGATACTGTGATTTCTTTTTCTTAGAGTCAATGTGAAGAATAACTTTAGAAAATGATATGACTGCCAATGCGGCAGCATATGACAAATAGTAGCGTGTTGGGCAAGAAATGTAATATCTGCTTTTCCATGGCTTTTATGTTTGGATATTATTAGACCCTTTTAATCATATGTCTCCCCTTAAAATTTGATTTATCATTCATTTGGTAATTTTGTTGTGTCTACTCCATGAAATACCCTCGGATAGAGTCTGTGGGTCATACAAAGAATCAGTCTAAAATCCACTTAGGAAAATAAGCCTTGGGAAAAAGAATATAACTATGTGTGTGTGAAGACAAGGGAGAGAACTTTATAAAAAAATTTTTTTAATGTTTTTTTATTTCTGAGCGAGAGACAGAGCGTGAGCAGGGGAGGGACAGGTACAGGGAGACATAGAATCTGAAGGAGGCTCCAGGCTCTGAGCTGCCAGCACAGAGCCCAATGCGGAGCTAAAATCCAAGGACTGGGAGATCATGAATTGAGCTGAAGCCAGACATTTAATGAACTGAGCCTCCCAGGCACCCCACAAGGGAGAGTACCTTAAGATTAGAAAAGAGAACAAGTCGTCTTGTGTGTGAGCATGTGTACACCATGCACATGCTTGAATACACATTACGAGTAACTAATGCTGAGGAGATTGTAGGTCAGTCAATTATTAACTGGTTATGGAAAACAAATACATAAGAACTGAATAATTAGAATGCATGTTTTCAAACAATGACAAACAAAATAAACAGCAAAAATCCCTGTTAAGAAATTCCTCAGGAACTCACTAAATGATATCATAAGACTTTCCAGAATTAATGGAACTTTCCAAAATGCCACTGGTAATTTTAAGTTTGATCTGTTTGATGACACAATTTTCTACACATAGAATTGCCATTTTGTGAGTCTTAAAGGGTTGAGTATCAGCAATTTCACATGAGTAACCTAATAAATGTAACTTGAGGTTAGGCTAAGGGCCTGGGTGCTTTTACTATGCACAGATAGTGCCTAGCACAGGGCTTAGCATAGTAGGTGTTCAGCCAGTGTTTATGGAATGAATATTGAATGTGTGTTAGTATATGACATGTCCCAAAAATTACGGATATTTTTCTAGTACAGGCATAAATATCGTTAATCTCATAAAGATCTATGCTACTGAGAAATTAATAGCAAAATTGCTCAAGTGAATCTGGTGAATGGATTGGTTATTTTTAATAGTTACAGAATATATAGAATACTAGTTTTTTAAAGTATGAAAAAAAGGAAAGGGTCTGAGGCCCTTGGCTGTCCTTTGTTTAGAAAGGTCTTTCCTCTTGACTCTGATGTATAGTGTTCTGGGGTGTTTGGTTTCGTCTTGTGGTGATCATATGGCTGCTTCTCTGGCTCTTCATAACATCACATAGTATGACAGAGTGATAGACATCATCAAGCTCACATCCTTACTTCGCAGGTGAGGAAACTGAGGCTCAAGGTAGCTAAATTACTTGGCCCTAATACAGGTCATGTACCATAGGAAGGTAGGAAGCAAGACTCAAGTTATGGACTCTCAGATTGGTGCTTTATTCTTTGCATCATGATACTCCAACAGAAATTCAAGATAGCTACTCCAAACTGCACTATCAGGGGTTATTTGTTCCTAGGACAAGATTTGAGGCAGATATCAAAACAAGATCAAGTCTACTATTTGCAATGAAAAGCCCTAAGAATCCTAATTATAAAACATATATTTCTTTTCCAATCTATATCTTACAGCTCTCTGCTCCTCTATATATGTAATTGCCATTGATTTCCAGATGAAGTTAATTCTTGAAAGATAAATTTGGAAAAGAAATGAGAGTATATCAATATTTTATGCCTCATTGTTAATATTATTTAATATATCTTGAATGTTTTATCAAATTTTATGATTTTTTGAGAGTTGAAATATACATGCATACATATTTTTATATTGAATTTCAAGATTGCTTTAATATTTTTTTAATTTAAACTTGCATATGTCATCCAGGCCGTTTAACATTTCATCAAAAGAATGTGCTTTTGCCTTGTTTAAGATACAGTTAGGAAGAATTCCTTTTATATTATTATTATTATTATTTTAGATCTTGATGTTTTTAGAGTACAATTTTAGGGGAATTCCTTTGGTAGTCTTCATTGAGCATCAGCAAAAAATATTATTCTTGGCTTCTGTCCTGATTAACCCAGACATTTTAATGTGTGTTGTGATGGGTTGTTTGATGGATAGTCACCTGTACCCTGTGATCAGCTAAAACTTGGCCACTTGAGTTAAACCTTAGTGGCTGAATGTCATAATTTCCCATCTTTTGTTTGATTAATACTTCCTTTTGAGATGTGAAAGGGAAATGTCTGGAGTGTCCTTCGATGTACAGCAACACTCAGGATGAGAAGGAAGACGTGTCTTTTATGGGGAGAGAATTCACAAAGTTGGTCATAACAAGCCCATTCAGGACAAAGTGTTAGGCACCTCCCTTTTTTAAAAGGAAAGAAGAAATAAACACTTCACTCACATTTAAAAGTGTTTTTTCCTAAAACTTCATTACTTAATGTCTTTATTTAGATTAAAAAAGTAATAGCATGTGCAAGAATGTAAGTAAAAGAAAATTATTAAGCAACAAATGACAAAGAATTTTAGTTATAGTGCATGAAGTTATATGCAGTAGCTTTAGATTTATAAATATAATGTTGTAAGATGTCATGTGAAAATATATAATTCTTATGTGCCCTTTAGTTCTGAAGAGTAGATATAATATTTTTATGGCTAGAGCAGCCTTTATGTACAAAACCGTGACATTCTTCAATACATAGAATTTTTTCCTTTTACTTTTTTTAAAATTTAAATCCAAGCTAGTTAACATGTAGTGTAATAATGATTTCAGGAGTAAAATTTAGTGATTCATCACTACATACAACACCCAGTGCTCATCCAATGCCCCCCACCCATTTAGCCCATCCCCGCCGCCCAAAACTTCTCCAACAACCTCAGTTTGTTCTCTGTATTTAAGAGTCTCTTATGGTTTGTCTCCTACTCTGTTTTTATATTACTTTGGCTTCCCTTCCCTTATGTTCATCTGTTTTGTATCTTAAATTCCACATATGAGTGCAATTATATGATATTTGTCTTTCTCTGACTGACTTCTTTCCCTTAGCCTAATACTCTCTAGTTCCATCCATGTTGTTGCAAACGACAAGATTTCATTCTTTTTGATCACCGAATAATACTCCATTGTGTGTGTGTATATATATATATGTCACATCTTCTTTATCCATTCATCCATCGATGGACATTTGGGCTCTTTCTATACTTTGGCTATTGTTGATAGGACTGCTACAAACATTGGGGTGCATGTATCCCGTTGAAATAGTGTACCTGTATCCTTTGGATAAATACCTAGTAGTGCAATTGCTCGGTTTTAGGGTAGTTCTATATTTAACTTTTTGAGGAATCTCCATACTGTTTTGCAGAGTGGCTGCACCAGTTTGCATTCCCACCGACAGTGCAAAAGCGTTCCTCTTTCTCTGCATTCTTGCCAATATCGGTTATTGCCTAAGTTGTTAATTTTAGCCCAACACATAGAATTTTTTTAAAGTTTATTTACATATTTTGAGAGAGAGAGATAGAGAGAGAGAGAGAGGGAGAGAGAGAGAGAGAGAAGGAGACAGAGAGAGGGAGAGAGAGAGAAAGAGAGAGAGAGAATGAACAGGGGAGGGATGGAGAGAGAGGGAAAGAGAGAGAGAGAATCCCCAGCAGGCCCTGAGCAGTGTGGAGCTTGATGCAGGGGTTTATCTCATCAACCATGAGATCATCGTTTGTGAGATAATGACCTGAGCTGAACTCAAGAGTCAGATGCTTAACCATCTGAGCCATCCAGGCACCCCAACACATAGAATTTTTAAAAAATTCTATGTCTTCATTGTGTTGGAGGAGTGAAGAATTCCTTTTATATGTCAATTTGCGTAATGTGTTTCACAATATCTATGAGTGTAAATATTCAGGAAATGTCTAATTCAATGTTCCCATAGTTAGAAGGTCTTGGGACACCTGGGTGGCTCAGTCAGTTAAGTGTCCCACTCTTGATTTCAGCTCAGGTCATGATCTCACCATTTATGGGACTGAGCCCCATGTTGGGCTCTGCACTGACAACACAGATCCTCCTTGGGATTCTCTCTCTCCCTCTCTCTCTGCCCCTCCCCTGCTTGTGTGTACCCACTCTCTCCCAAAATAAATAAATAAACATTTTTAAAAAAGAATGAATTAATTCAGTTCATTCAATATTTGTTGAGTATCTAAGACTGAGACCCTCTTCTAAGTGAATCGGTATACCAGCTGCAGAAGGGTAAAATAAATAGACCAAATGCTTGCTCTTCTGGATTTGATCATCTAGTGAAAAGAGAGATAAATTGACATATAATTGCAACTTGTGATCAGTTTGCTAAATAAGCAACAGAAGATAATCTAACTTGACAAGAAATGACATTTAAAGAGTGACCGGGAGAATATAGGAGAAAGGGAAGGAGTGATCTAGCTACAGTAAACAGTATGGGTAAATACCTGAGGCAGGAAAAGAATTTGGTTAATTCCTAAAAATTAAGAGGGTCAGAGAGTAAGAGCATAGTGAGGGAGGAGGAGCATGGAATGAGAATAGAGAAATAGCAGGGTCTGCTCCAGTTGGACACTCAGTAGCCAGTTTTCATCTCATTGAAATTGCAATGGAGCATAAGAACCTAGGAGCAATAGTTATCTATGGGGGTGGAGGAAGGACTAGGTGGATGGGAGACAAGGATGCTAGGGAGGTTTTACATTGTTTATTTTTTATGCTCTTTATTTATCTAGAAATACTTGAAATTGTTACTTCTTAATTGTTAAACATTTAAAATGTTCTAATGAGAAGACTTTTCCAGTTTTAAGTAAGGATGTATCAAGATGATTCTGCCAAATTAATTTAGCATCTGTGTGGAGAATAGATTGGATGGGACAAGATCAAGATTAGGAGTGAAAAGATTGTAGCATATTCTAAGGAAGTGATGATCAGGCTGGGACTAGAGAGAAGATTGGAAAGAAGAGGGATTTAGGATTGATTTGTGAGGGAGAAAGAAAAGCTAAGAATTTTGGATAAAATGTTAAGGATAAATAAGTGGGGAGGGAAGCTGAAGTATTATTTGAGCAATGGAGCCATGTCCCATGAAATTGAATATTGGGAGAGAAACCAGTTTAGGGAGGATAAATCAGAAATTTTGTTTTATACTTGGTGAGCTGGATATGGTTGTGAAACCCCAAAGAGGTGCTATCAGGCAGGTAGTGGATACATAAGCCTGCATTTGAAGGGAGTGGGTTTGGGTTGGAAGTATGAGTTTGGGAGTCATCAATTTACATGATATTTAAAGCTTCCATAGTATATGGGACCCTCTAGAGGATGAAGAGGAGAAGGTGGTAAAAGACTGAGCCCTAGGCCTTGCCCATAGTTGGGGCTGAACAAGTAGGAGAAATTCTTAAGGAAGACAGAGATGTATAGATAAAGCAGGAGAGGGAAAACCAGGACGATGAAGTATCTCTGAAGTGTTTCAGGAAGCACAAGAATCAGAAGACTCTAGTGCTAATCTGGGTTCTGCTATTTCTTACTTCTATTTTGAAGAAATCATATAATTTCTTGGAATATTTCATTTTTCATTTGTGAAATTTGTCTTGTCTGTCAGACAATCAATGTTGACAAGATTGATTGAATTAATACATTTTATTAATCTATACCCCTGGTAATATTAATCTATAAAATCTATTATATGATATTCTACTATAATCATATGAAGGCATATGATAACATAAATTTCTTTATCTTAATAATGGTTCACTTAAAACGCTTGTGCATTAGTGACATAAAAAAATTTAAACCAGAAATAGGTTACCAAGTAATACTGAATTAATATAGTTATTTGGAAGAAATGAGGAGTAGCAATTTAACTAGATAGATTTCCAAAAGAAAAAATCTTTGACTGAACATTGTTTGAAACCAATATACATTTTTCTATATTATCTTTGTTAACAACTAATGTGTCTATGTAAAGATTCATCCCCAATGACTGTGGTTGTTAAAGGGTTAAAATGCTGAGGTAAAGTCAGTCATTGGGAAGGAAAAGAAAGAAAAAAAAAACAACCTTTACACACTTTGTTAAAACAAGAACAAAGGGCCCATGGAAAGCACCAGGTGTGACATGGAAAAGATAAGGAACAAACTCTTCTGTGTATATATCACTCTAAGATTATTTAATGACTCAAAAGATGACCTCCACCGAAAGGTGTGGCATGAAAGTGAGCATGGAACAGAACACTAATCATATATTTCAGCAACTCTGATTTCCAGTGGGCTGGGCCTTGGCGCTGACAGTCACAGTGTCCATTGTAAGACAGGTTTATTTCTTGCATAAGTTTACCATTATCCTGAAAGCCCTGGTTACTGGCAGGCACCCTCTGCCTGCCGCCCTCCATGCTTTGTTTCTTTCTTTCTTCTCCCCACCTCCCTTCCACCGTGGAACTCAGATATCGGGTCTCAAACTTCTTGTTCTGAAGTGCTTTGGGTTTTCTTGTATTGTGATTTGTTTTTCCAGCTCCCACAATTAGGTAATCATTTATTAGTCCTTGCCTTGTAATTGAGATGCAAGTTACAATTCCCCTTGGCTTTCGAGATGACTTGTTGCACCTACCTTTTCCACCTCCTTATATCATGAGATTAAAGCATTGAGTGAGCTCAAGTAATGTAATAAAATCTGGAATTAATTAATGGCACTGAAGATGATTATATTATGAATTAAGTAGCTCCTTTTTAGAGCGCACTGTAACTACCACAATAAATAAACATATAAAAATGCAGTTTTCGGGGGATTTAATTTTCAAAAGAGCCTTTAGTAATTCTATTAATATTTATTGAGTCCTATAGGTACCTATTGTATCTAACCTCATTCATTCTGATTAGAAATGTCTCTCCTTTCACGGTAATGCAAATTTACTGGTGACAGAATAAAAAAATCGTAAGCCACCCCCCAACCCCCTGCCATAGGATCTTATTGTAATCAGGGTTTACTGAGCATCAGCTGTGTACCAGAAACCCTAGCATAGTGCCTGGCACGTAGGAAGGACTAAATGCAAGGAGAGAATTTGGCTGGGAAGACAGATAGCTGTTAACAAATACTAAGAGAACCTTTTAAGAGCCAAGATAGAAGAAAATACAAAGAGATAGGAGTAGGAAGGGTGGACACCAAAGTTGTGCTTGTGATCAGCTACATAACTAAGGGCTTTCTTAATTATTTTATATTTTATACCCTGATAACAAAGGTGTTTGGGGGATTATCTGAATTTTTAAGGGGATTGAGTAGAGTGATGTGAAATACTCTACATCGTAGTTCCTTCTGGTATCTTGTTCTTTGTCCTCTGTGTAGCCCACTAGTACTTATATTTAAAATATCAGGAACATACTTTGACTTCTGAGTAGCCTGGCTGCTTTCATCACCATTAATTCACATTAGAGCATTTATATTCAATTTACATTTTCATATATTTCATTATGTGTTGATTGGCTCCATCCAGAAGAATCTGGTTGGAAAACAGAAGCTCAGGACACATAATTTTTTTAGATGTGTTGACTGGCTATCTTATTCTTTTGGGAACAAAAGAGTAAGTCAACACTAAATTATATCTTTTTATATTAAAACCTCAACTGAACGGGTGATGTATGGAGCTGTATGGAAATAGCTTAACTTAGAAAATTATTTTTAAACATCAAGGCTGTCACTAAATATACAATTGGATTGACCATTGCAAATATTTGCTGAGCCAAATATTATACTGTTTATATGATTCAATTGACTCACTGGGGGGTGGGAAGACTGGAAAATTTCTCCAAAACTTATCTCTCATGCCTGAAGGGTGATGACATTTCTTCCATTGAGCAAACATGAAAGTAACTTCTAGTTGCTTTGCTTTCTAGTCCCTTGGGCTTAATATTCATATCTTTGAAAGCAGCTACTTCTCTTGCAGCTGTTCATCAGAGTCCTGATGACCCTCCCTAGATAGTTGGCAGTGTCTGATCCCATTGTTTAGAAACTTGTCCCTTTCTTCCTAAGAAGGGACTGTTCCTTTGGCATTTAGTCAATATAGCAAACAGGACAAAGAAGTACAACCCAAAACCAAATGAAACCAATAAACAATATCTTTATGGAGTGGGACAGTGAAGTAAAATGGAGGAGAGAGAGGGACATAAAGCTTCCAGTTCACTGGATTTATGGTATTGGAAACAGTAGATGACTCTTTGATTATTTGAAAAAAGAAACAAAGAGGTTAGACGAGATCAAGTTTGCTACTCACAGCTCCTGGACTGCTCTGGCAGATACAGTGTGCAGAAGAGAAAAAAAAAATTGGGCTTGAATCTCTTAAGAGGGCCCCTGTTTTTAGTTTCACACAGACCTCACTGCTCTCAATTATCTTGCATCTACGCCACATTTTTACATCCCCCCGCCCTGCTACTGAGGTCCTGGAGATCGCAACGCCTGGTGTGAGTGACCTGTAACGTGTCTTCCACCTCTAGTGTTTTATGGTTCTCTAGGCATGGCTCAGAGTTAGCGTGCATTAACATATGTTGAACAAATGAGTGAAGGGCAGTGGGAAAAATATATAGTCAGTTTTGCCACATATTCCGAGTGCTATTTTCTGAAAACACTATCAGTGTGTGTTCTGGCATGAAGAGGAAGGAATGGCAAGGAACCTTCTTGTCCTGTGGGAAGTGGAAGGGGGGCAGCTAGACATTACAGATTATTGGCTCGGGACTGGTTGTGTACATGGAAAATAGGTGTTTGGTTTTTTTTCCCATCGGTCTTTTGACTGGAAATCCAAAGACGTCCGTTACTTATGTTTCCTGTTATATATGTATTGAAATTAACTTTCTTTTTAAAAATATTTTTTAAGTTTATTTATTTATTTATTTTGAGAGAGAGAGAGAGAGAGAGAGAGAGAGAGAGAGTGGGAGGGGCAGAGAGAGAGAGAGGAGAGAGAGAGATTCCCAGGCAGGCTCTGCACTGTCAGCACAGAGCCCTATGTGGGGCTCTGATCACGAACCGTGAGATCATGACCTGAGCCGAGATCAAGAGTCAGACACTTAACTGACTGAGCCACCCAAGTGCTCAGAATCAGCTTTCTATTTAAACTTTTCCTTCCCACAATCCTTATCCTCAGAACAAGGTGTTCATCAAGCTGATGGATGACACAAATTAATCAAATAGTGTTTTTTAAGTGACTTTTTTAGGTTATCATAGTCTTAAAAAGCAATAAGGCATACTGAATTTGTGTATTTGAATTTGTGCTTCTTGTCTTCAAATAAGTATTAAAGATGCGAAAATAATCTTAAAGAGACCCCTTCATTGTGTTCAGGTTTTGTTTCTGTTTAAAAAAAAATAAAAAATAAAATAAAATAAAAAGTCTTTTAGGTCGGTTCAGCAGAATCTTGGTTGTTTCTACAATACTACATTTTAAAATCTCATATTCTTTTGCAGATTTCCATTTTTCAAAAAGGCTTACTTATGCTTTCAATAAATATTTATCAAGTACCCATGATGTGCTAATTATATGAATTCACCAGATTTCTTTTTCCTTCAGTTTAACAAAAATGACAAAAGAAAACAGGATAGGGCATGTGAAACAAGCTCCACCATTCTCATGGCCTTAAGGGTGCCCACCAGGTGCTCCTGGGCCTTCCAGTCCCACCTTGGACATCAATTGGTAGCATGGGGACTCGACAGAGTCTCTTCTGTTATTTAACTTATGCCCCATTTCAAACCGGGCTTGGTGTGTGAATTTTTTCTCTTCCTTTTCTCCCACCTGTCTTGAAGTCACAGATATAGATTCTACATGTTCGAGTTTGGCAGGAATTACTGGTATGCCTAGTACCTACCCAGCCCTGATCATGTATAAAAGGGCAAAGTCGTATAACTCCCTCCATATTCTACATCTGAGAAAGAACACAGCACAGTCGTCCCTGACATCTAGACAGGCTTGTATCCACTAAAAAACTCTGGTCTACCATCTTCTAGAATAACCACATTCTTCTAAACATTGGGTATTTAGATAAGCTGCACTTATGTTGGTTCTAAGCTCTCTCTCCTTTGTGTTGCTCCCAACCATGTGATTTATACTTGAAGGAAAGAGACATAAAAGGATCCTGTGTTTGGGGGTTTATAAATTTCGCAGAATAGTTAGGCTATAAATGAAGGATTAGTTTGTAAGTTTCACCCTGGTGTTATTCGTAATGATATAAATTCTGTACACATACTCTATTTGATTAACGTGAGTGAAAACTGTCTTCAAAATTAGTGTATCTTTTAAATATTAGAAGCATCTTACCTCTTGGTGATTATATTAGACTGGTTTTCGTAGAGTAATGGGGAAGAATTTAATTTTGTTTAAAATATGAATAATGTTCACACCTGCAAACCATTATTCTGCCTCCTTAAATTTCAGGGTCTCATTCACATCATCTTACATTTCATTGCTTTGTTTGGGGATGGTGCTGAAAAAGTAAAATCATAGGACGTGCCACTATTGTTGATTCTAAGTGAAAAGCCATAGGCTATCAACACTGCTAGTGCTTATTTTCTGTATTATGATAGAAAAAATAAAAGACATATTTTCTCCCAACTTTCCCTAGGGTGGATTGGGTGGCATCTTGCTTCATGTGATACGAATCATACACTTTTCTTCTATTCAGAACTCTGTACTCCTGTAATCACTTTGTCAGCTTTAAGAGGGAGAGGAAAATGTTTTGATTGGAGGCAAAAATTCTGTTCAGGTTGGATGTAATCTAGTCAGACACTCACCTTGGGCAGCTGTTTCAGTTTCAGATAATAATCACAACACTGTGTAGAATGATGAGATGTGTTATTATCTAACAGAATCATACTGATGCTTAATTAATTCCACATTAAGCAACATGACAGCATATTACAGAAGAGCTATCTATGGTCAGGGTTTGAATATTGGACCCACAGAACAGTTCAAGAAATGGAGTTCAGAAAGATGGCTTCAGGTTAATTCATTAACTAGTAACAGCACAAAAAACCCAAGTAAAAATTCATGCCTTAGTTTGGGCCACTTATCGAGCTAGGCCTTGTCAAATCATAATATAACCCAACAAGTGGCTACAAAAGCTAATAGAACCCCAGGCTCCAGTATAGAGGTATAGGGACCTGACTTAATGGGGGTAATGGTTAGCTCTACTGTACTCTCCTCTGGTTAGAGCCTATTTGGGTTATTGTCTTCATTTTGGTACTGTTTTAAGAGAGATATTCATGGACTGGAGAGCTTCCAAAGAAAGGACAGAAAGGCAAAAAGTAAGGAGATCATGAAGAGAAGGTTTAGAACATGAGCACCAGCTTCAAATATATAAAAGGCTGTCATAAAGTAGCATGTTTAGGTATGTTCATTATTGTACGAGTAGGTATAGAATTAATTAAAAGTGTGAATCTAAAATTTTAAGGGAGCATCGAACATATTAAGAACTGGGCTAGCTCAAAAAGTTACAAGACAGCATAACTGTAGATATTTAAACAGATGCTGCAAGACCTTTTGTTTGAGAAGTATTTTTTTTTATTTGAGGGATTTGTAAGAGAGGGTATCATCTGAAAGCTCCTCATTCTAAGATTCTAAGGGTTCTTCTAACTTAGCCTGTACATTTTGATTATTTGATACAAATAGCAATCAATTTCTTACTCTGAAAGCAGAAACTCAGTGTTTAGTGGTTTGTATTTTCTTTGTTAACAGAGTCAAATCTGTAATTACCACAGTGGACTGGACTTCCCTTGAACAAAGGTTATGACTTCATGGCAGTGGGCTGAGGATCAAGAGATAATGATCTCATGGAGACATAAAATTTGAAACACTCCATGAAAATGTTAAAAAATATTGTTGGAGTGCATTCAGTTTGGGCTCCCATCTTAACCAAAGCACAGACACTGGTTCCCTTAATCTTTGCAAGGCTTCTTTAAGGGACCCACAGTTCTGTTGGGCATGTTGGGGAGTGGAGTGTAAAGGAAGGCGAAATGATGTGGAAGGAATCAAGAACCAACAGGTTTGTGACATTTGAAATACACCTCCATTTTCATATGAAAGCTTTCTCTAGCCAATATTTAAGAAAAAACCATGTGATTTTTTTCATATGATTTTGGGCGTGGTTAGGGAGTGGGAAACCAAATACATTAGCATCAGGACTCAAGATACAAAAGAATATGTCACTGTGCTAATGAATTCACAATTTGAATGAAAATATGGGAGTCAGAACTCCCACAGTGGGCGAGCAGTAATGCTGGTGTATTTGAAATGGGGGTATTGATTCAGCAAGTTCTGCAGGAAACAGCTTCTGTGGATGAGATCCCTGGTTCATGAGGACTTTGAGATGAGCTCTGGTCTGATTGGAGTGAACTTTACCTTGAAAGACCTTAACTGGTTTGCCCACGGTCATGCAGCTAGTAAATGACACCTTGGATACAAAACCCCAATCCAGAGACCTAATCTTATACTCCATGCCTAGTTCTTCACTTCACTTTATCTCAAGACTGTTTAGATCCTCCTGGAATCAGATGAGGAAGGGAAAGTTACTACAGTCTGGGTGGGGAGAGAACGCAGGAGAAACCCCAGTGTGGGTGTGTGCTGGGTGGGGAGCCATGGCCCCACCTCTTTGCCTCAGTTTGGGTGCAGGTTTATAGTCTCTCTTTACACTGGGAGAGCTGCTTTTTGAACCATTACCCATCTGTCTGCAATAAACAGGCCTCCCAAGTGTGGTGTCTTGGGTTCTAATGCTTGAATAATGATTATAGGTGGAAAGAGTCTCTGAGGCAATTTCTACTGAGCACTAGGAGTCCTAGAAAGGACCTATTTATTAAACATCAGCCAACAGCAATTCCCTTCAACTGTCTTTGAGTGTTTGCTTCTTAAATATTCATGAAACCTGCACTGATTTCAGATTAAAGATCTCCACTAGATGAGTAGTTCCTGGAATCTTATATCTATGGTAGTGTTTGGATTCGTTTCTAAGTTTCCCTCGTAATAGTTTAAAATCCCTTTGCAAACCTTGTATTGCTTTCATTTACTGAAAATGAACAATGCCAAGGCTGGGCCCAAAGGACATTGAAAGCTCATTATAGTTCACTTCCTGAAACCATGGATTTGGTTATCCTACAGGTAAAATCACTTCCCTGTGTGTACAGGGAAGTGTAGTGTTTCCTTCTCAGCACAGCTGTGATCTCTCTAAAGTGGTGTCTTTACTGAGTGTTTGTTGAATGAATACATTCAGACAACTCCATGTCCCCAGTCTTCTTGTTTTGACTGAATTTGATTCTTAAAAGAGAGACAGAATCTACGTGAAATATTCTGTACTAAATATCTTTAAATCATCGCACTACCCTAAGACCAGATTCAACCTTTGATTTTAATTAAACACTAGAATTAAATTAAATGATCTAATGAGACACAAGAAGAATGTTTTATATTGATTTTCATATTGATAACATTTAAAATGATGCATATTTAGGAACTACGTTGATATATTTTCCATCTCATTTTACTTTTTGTCCCGTGGTGGCATATAAATACAGATACAATGAGGTTAATCCACTCCTTAAATAAAAGGCGTTTTTATAACACACAGATTTTTCCAAGCAGGAAGCTGGTTTTTCTCTCACCCTCTAAATTGCTCGTTACTAAAAAGAAAAGTATTTGTTCAGTTTTATTTCTCTCGATGCTAGATGATAATGTGGCTGTAGATGATGTATGATCAGTTTTTATGGGTGATGTTCCCACAAAAGGAGTGGTTGAGAAGTGAATGTGTTACCCTCTGATATTCAAAGTTCTCACTTTGCCATATTAGACACTCATCTTGCTCTGTTTCTGTTTGTGGTTTCAAATCGTAACGAACTTATGTAAAATGTATTTCAAGCACTTGAGATGATAATGAGACTTTCACTTTTTTAACTGAAACTCTCACGAGCGTTTGTGCATTTGCCAGGAGGAAGAATTCCTATTACAACATAGCAGCCTATTCGTGATCTGACTTTATTTTTCTGAGGTATTCTTTCCTCATAAGCAAGTCTGTCAAACTTGCCATAAGGGTTAGCACTGAGATGTAAAAAGCTGAATTTTTTTAAAAGTATGAGTATCAACAGCATTTGAGTCATGAAAGAGACACCGCACGTTGAAGTGTGGGGTCAGTTCCCAATCCATCTTTAGTGCCATTACAAAAAAATTGGTTGTTACAACCAAGGCAAAACAACTTTAGATGGTCAATAGGAGTTTTAATTGCAAAGATTTCCTCTGACATGAGTGTTAATGAATGTCAAAGCAATAACATAAAAAGACATTACCAGTTTAATGATTGATAGAATAAGAAAAACACAAGGTCTTTTGTCAGATAAATGGCTACTGTTTGGTGTTCCTTTACCTTAGGAGTATCAAAAGTGATTTTGAGATAGGCAGTAATGGCCCAGGAGCAAAGGCAGCCAGTCATAATGTAGCCTGTTGCATAATAACCAAAGCAGGAAGACTAATTAGCGTGTGCTAGTGTACATACTTGTTTATGCACTTGCAACTTTGACATTATTTCAGCATTTTGGGTTTATTTGGATTCTTCGTTGAAACTTTCTATTTCTGAAGACGTTAAGTATACATATAAAATGTTGTGCAACTGGCTTTGTACATATACAGCATAAGTGTATAACTGAAAGAAATTTAAATATTGCTCCAAATCATTAGAAAAGCATAGCTGGTGGTGTTTGGTTTTATACAGATGATGCTGTGACACAAATCCACAAGATGTAATGAGAGTGTAAATTTCAATAATTGCCAAGTAATGGTCATCAATGAGTTTTGTTTTAACCAATAGTTTACATCCCTGGGGTGTCCAATATTTGTGATGACATGCTCTTTGCATGCTGAAAGAATTAATGGTGATACACACTCTAAATGATTAAAATCAATTTTCCTCCATGTGTTGTAAATATGAGAACTACTGTTAAGTCAGTTCTCACATTCATGGCAGGAAAACACCCTTAAGTTTCAAAAGTGCTGAATTGGTTCTTGTTAGGTGATTTTCCTCACTCTTCTATGATTCTTATTTCATTAATCGTTTGTGAATCAAGTCATTTTTTTTTTTTTTTTGCTCCTTGTAATTGACTAGGAAAAGCTGGTCAACAATGCTAGAAGGAATTTTAAGGGAACAGGCATGGATTTCATTTGCAAACTCTGCCAAATTGGTTAATTGCTATTTGCTCAGAATGTCATGTACCCACTGATTGTCTACAGAGAGCTTGTAGGGATGTAATCTTGTTGGCAAATCCCCATCTGATACAGAGTTACTGTGGCTTCTTAAGGAGCAGGTTTACTGCAGCTCTTGAGGGATCATGAGGAGTGAACTTTCCTTCTGCGTCCTCTGGCATGTCTTTGGCATGCTCACTCCCCCTTACTCTGTTCTCCACAGATCTAGGAGTGTTACAAGACAGCCCCAGTCTGTCTGTTGATTCTTTATGTCCTGCCTGCCAACCTAATCCAAGACCATCACTGTGCAGAAGGGGACAACGACTTCCGAGTCATACAGCCAGAGAAGAGGGCTAAGGGGACACATATCACTGGAGAAAGGGTCTGTGTGGATCTGGACAGAGAAGCAACAGAGAATGGCAGGGCTCAGATTTCATTTTCCCCTTCGCTATCCAGATGCTTCACTTACTGGAACCTATTCGTGAGTGCGAAGGGCATTTTGCCTGAACAGAGTGTTGTCGAATCAGGCCAGAACAAGGCTAGTGTGGTTAGAATGGACAAAGCCAATATATTACTGTTATGTGAGAGCTGAAAGGCCTGAAAAGGAAAAATCTCACTTTCTTCCTCCTCTCCTCCATGAACGTGCTTGTGGTTCAAGTAGTACTTGTTTTCTATTCTCTTTGTGCAGTCATTTATAAAGGTCCATGAAAGGTGTTTTTGCTTTTTCACTTTGTTTTGTTTTGGTGGGGGTGGAGAGCAGCCCAGGGAATGTCCCAGGTAGAATTTACCCAGGAACCGAGTATTCATATTGACTCTAAGAAGAAATAAAACTTTTCTCTATGTATTTGAAGGTAAATCATACTGATGTTCACACAGTAAAACAGAGAATTCTGCCAGTTTGTTTTACTTTACTGCAGTGTTGGTTTTAAGATTTTAAATAATAAAAGTATTTTGTGTAAGTAGTATAAGAGCCATACAACAAAGTAATTCTTTTATGGGATCTTAACCTTCAAATATTATCACATTACATTTTGAAAGTGATAATATACTTTTTAATGCATTTTTATAATTGAATTTAATCCTTTGAGACATTTCTGATACTTCTTTATAATTTTAGAATACTAAAGTCAACTTAGTCCTTCTCTTAAAAATGTAAATATTTGAAATTTGGGTATGCTGCCACCAGGTGGTGGCAAATCTTTTGAGTCATGTGTGATGAGAATTTAAAATTTTTTTTAAAACCTTTTTAGATAAAAGTAGTAAAAATATTTCTTTAAACAATATCTTGCTCAGAAGCCCAATATATAAAATAGATAAAAGCCAGCTCAGTTACTATGGAGAGAATTAGATAGGGGGTTTTAAAACCAAAAGCCTGTCCCTGTCTTTTTTCTGAGGATCTCTGAGGAACCACAGAAACACAGTTTGAAAATTATCAATCTCAATTATAATATGCACATTTTATCTGGGATTGAGATATGAAGCATTTCTTAAATTAAAAAAATAACTAAGCTTTTAAGATGATCATCTTCTAGAGCAGGAAGGAGGAACTGGGAAGGTGCTTTTCAGAGCCAGGTGGAGAAGAAAGACGATGTTTGTCAATCAAGATCCAATACGGTATGGTGAGAGGAACAGGCATGGGCACGAGTAGAAATATACGGCCAGACTGCTGAGAGCCCTGTCCAAACATCTCAGGCTCCATTTGGGCAGAATTAGAACATAGAGGAATTCTGGAAGAAGGAGTGGGCCAGAAGATACTATTTTCTTGAGACTTAATGATTGACTGAACGTCTTCAGAGTTTGAGATTCTCCATTGTCTAG
The DNA here is from genome assembly GCA_028646485.1 of Cryptoprocta ferox. Classification (NCBI taxonomy): domain Eukaryota; kingdom Metazoa; phylum Chordata; class Mammalia; order Carnivora; family Eupleridae; genus Cryptoprocta; species Cryptoprocta ferox. The sequence goes on from CM053573.1 coordinate 91,256,385, forward strand.
CTGGAGCTGGGGCCTGAGTGTGGGAGGTCATCATCTTCCAGACTGTCAAGCTCTGGCTTGTCTTCTTTCTGTTTTTCTAATGCCTTCTGTCCTCGGTGACTAGAGAAGACAGCTCCAGAACAAACTACATGTCTGCCTGCTTACCCACTCCTAATACTCAGTCTCTCCAAGGCTGCTGCCACTGCCCCTCACAGGCCATGTCTTGACTCACATTTTTTGCTTTGTCAGTAACCACACAAGAACTCCTTCCCACATGATCAGTACCTTAGTTACGAGCAATGTTTTTTCTGTCTTTGGAGATCTTTGCCAGGAAACACCTTCCTGTAGAAATTGCAAACTCTCCTAGAAGGTGTTTGTCTAAAAGCATTCTTCTCTCTCAAAATATCTTTAAACACAGAACTTAATATAACCTTTGACTAGAGAAGGTAAGCGTTGTAATATAACTATCCTGTAATATAAGAAATCAAGATTGTGGAGAGTTAAAAGGGAAAGAAAATCACTAACCAAACAAACAAAAACCTAAGAAACAGTTAATGATAAATTAATAATACATGTATATACACACACACATACACACACACACACACACATATGGCTGTATGACCTGATAAACCCATCATTAGTTGAATATATCATAAGTTGAAGATGCATTTAATACATCTAACCTACTGAACATCACAGCTTAGCCTAGACTACCTTAAACATGTTCAGAACACTTACAATAGCCCACAGTTGGACTTAATACTCTAACACAAAGCCTATTTTATAATAAGGTGTTGCATATATCATGTAATTCATTGAATACTGTCCTGAAAGTGAAAAACAGAATGGTTGCAGGTATATGGGTTATTTATCCTCATGATCACGTAGCTGACTGTGAGCTGTGGCTCACAGCCACCTCCAAGAATCACAAGACAGCATCATAGTACCGATTGCTAGAGCAGGAAAAGATCAAAAGTCAAAATTAGAAGTATGGTTTCTATTGCACATGTATTGCTTTTGCACCATCGTAAAGTCTAAAAACTATAAGTTGAACCATTGTAAGTCAGGGACCATCTGGATATATGACCAGATTCAGTAATGAGCTTCTAGTAGACATAATTGTCTGTGGCTGAGAAGAAGGAAGATGCAATAAGTAAAATGGTAGGAAATGCAAATAGTCCTCAGCCTGAGGGGCTTCACCTGAGGACTGTCATAGGGTTACTTCAATGATTCTCACCTGTTAGCTGGGGCCAACCACTGTAGATTAACTGGTAGTGCTTACCAGTATCCATCCATTGATTCGACAAATATAAACTGAGTACCTAATATGCTCCATACTCTGTTCTGCATTTTAGATAAACTCCATGTCCTCCTGAAGAAATGAAGATAGACAGTGAAGAGGGGGAGGGTATCACACAGAGGGCTGATATTCAAGAGAGGGTACAGAGCCTCTCTTTGAGCAGACATTTGAGCAGAGACCTGGAGGTGATGACAGAGTGAGCCATGAGATAGACGTCAGAAAAGACTTCCAGGCTAAGGGAAGGATAGTAAGGGCAAAGGGCCCAATGAAGGAATGGCTTCTTGCTCAAAGAATCAGTGACCAGCATCTCCAGGCTGGAGTGAATGAATGAGGGAAGGGGGGGTGGTGAGGCCAGAGAGGTGGGGACTTGCAGACCATGGTAAAGTATTTGCATTAAGTGTGAAGCAAGGCCAGGGGAAGACTCGACTGCTGTGTGGAGGGAGAATGGACTGCAGGATGAGCATGGAAGCCTGAGAGTGAGGTAGGAACCTACTCTGGGAATCCAGGAGAATGTTGATCATGGCTTAGACTAGCGCACAATGCTCCTGCCAGGCAACTCTTCTCTCTGAATCTTTGTACACTCTGTTGATTCATTCCAGCTAACTCCTACTGGGATAGATAGTTAAAAGACAAACATTAGCTGCCTGTTTAATGGTCATGGGGGTACCTACTGTTGGTTATAAGATGGGCCTGGTTCTGAAGTCTTGTCCAAGTCACTTTACTTTGTACTTAGGTGGTCCATGTACAGTCTTCCTCAGGTCTGACATCCTCTGAGTCCTAATTTTTGTGATTGAACCTTAATGAGCTCCACCACCCAAGGTGACCACAGGAGTAATGGAAATCATTAGAATGCCCCACATGCCTCTGAATTGAATATAATTTGATCCAGATCTTTTTTTCCCCACTCCCTGGGAGCCTGCAAACATTCTGCAATACCCAAAGTCAGATCTTCCATCTTCTGTCACACTGGTGTGGGGGCTCTGATGACAAGAATGTTCACTGAGTGGAGAAGGCCCCTCCAGGAATCCCCACCCCTTCCTGTACCCAACCTCCCGTAGCTTGTGATCCTCATGAGCTTTGTTAGGGCCCTCCTAACTGTTCCTTTGAATCTGACCTTCAGGATCTGGGAGATATTGCCTGCGTCTTCTAGTATGCAGAGCTTACAGAAGGATTCTGGCCTCTTCTTTAGGAAACAAAGAATAAGGGGATATCCACAAACTCTAATCATGAGTTTCACGAAGGGAAAATGAAGCAGCATTTCCTCCTTCCACAGTAAATAGATGCTGCTGATCTTTTATCAGTTCAGTCTCCTTAAAAACACCAGATCAGCTGTCTAAGCCTCTGTAGTCCAATATAAGGGTCACATTTCAGCCCCATACACAAAAATTAGGCAAGAAATTTAAAAATATGAATCTGTTGAAATAAATATCAGCTCTTCAGTTTTTGCCAGAAGTATGTGGCTCCCTTTGGCATTAGTCCCAAGATCAAAATCCACCTATTGGACACCTTGTCTTCAAGGTGACTCTAATTTAAACATAGAATCTAATGCCTGATGTGAAACCTGCAGAATGACCATCTCCTCCCAAAACAAATTAAGCAAATTTTTGTTGGGTCGATGTGTAAGCACTGCTTTAAAAAAAAGATTTCAGAAAGTTTTATACACTGAAGTCTTAAAGTATAGCCCCCTTTTACTATAGATGCTCTGGTGATGACTATATCAAATGGGTTAATTAACTTGCCTTTTAGTTTTCGAAATCTTGGCTTAGGTTACAAGGGAACAGATTTCCCTGGTTTTAATGTGTTCCATACCAGACATTTGCCCACTTCTAAATATAAACTGATCTCCCTGTCACTGGTACAGAGGATTGAGCATTTCTGAAGCAAGCTGAGGTAGTCTAGGGGAAATTTGAGAATTTCCTGAGGAACTTAGAGGAAGATATGAGCCAAGTTTTATGGTAATTGTATTTACTATTTAAATTAATAATTATTATAGTCTTATATGTAATGTTCTAATTAGTCATTATATGTATCTAATTCTCCAAGGACTTCAGTTATGCCTTGATAGTGAGTTGGAGGTTGAGTATTATGGAGAAAACCCTGGGGAGCCCAGCTTATTCAAGTGGGGGAAATGAAGGATAAAGAGTGATTTATTGACTATTTTTAAATAATGGGTTTTTCTCATAAAGAGGATGACGTTGGACTACCGTTCACAGAAGTTTGAATAATATGAAATGAGTTTCAACTGAAGGATGCAGGATTTAGGTAAAGTACACAGAAGGATTTCCTCGTAATAAGTGGAATTCAGAATAGATGGATTTCTAGGCCACAGAGGGAGGGGGGTGTGGTAGTAGATATGTGGATGGTAACTGTTGAAAACGTGAGAAAAGCACCAAAAGTAAATGAAAGCATGGAGCGTAAGTTATGATTTTGTTTGTTCTGATACATTCTATAAGCTGAACATTTTTCATCAGGATGAAACATGAAAACCACCACCATATCCAAGCACAGTCTGTGCTCCATTGAAGGGAAGCCCACATATGGAGTGATAACTGACATCACCCAGCCAGAAACCCAAAAAATGATTTTTGACCATTCTCAAAGAGTGCTTATGGTGTTTATAAGTCTATAGATACTGCTTTATTCCACCTTCATACTTCCATACAAAAATAAAGTGTCGGCATCATTAACGTTTATGGAGTCACCCAACAGTTTCAAGAGTGTATTTCTTTATTAGCAGGCACAGTATCTGAGACATGTCACTTTTTAAATTTGTATATGTGGCTGTCATTAGGAAGTTCATCTCAGATATGAGTACCCAATTATGTAAATTCAGAGATACTGTTTTTTAAATGTGTTCTGTATACATTCATGGACTGTACAAAGTAACTTTTTCTTATATTCTTTTAAAGGTTATATATAAGTTACAGTGCAGTTCATCAAACGCTTGCAATTGTAAGATCATACCCAAAGGGATAGCTAATAAATCTGGGTTAAATATTAACTCTTCTTTAAAAAGATTCTATTATGTGGCATCTTTAAACATCCAAATCAACTTTTGATTTCAGTTTTTCTTTCCAGCTAATGTGTTTTTGTGTAATTACCTTGAGATTTCCCCCCAGCGCATAAAGAGATTTTGTTACCTTTTGAATATAGCATGCCTCCTCTTTTCTAAGGGAAACTTTGTGGAAGGTGTGGGGGGGAGGGACGGAGCTAGTCTTTTATTCTGCCTTATTAAGGCATCTGTGCTCCCCTGCAAATTCTTGTAGGTAGTATCAGGGTTGATATGCTTAAGTATAGAGATGTTGGCTTCTAAGACGTAGTCTAAGCACAGAACCTTTCAAAAAGGGCAACGGCAATTCAAAATAGTTAACACAGCTTCTGGATCTTTCACTAGAAGGGAATTACGTCCTAGAGGCTGACTCACAAAGTTACTTTTAAATTATATTTCGATCTGATGACTCCAATAGATTTTAACCTCCCTCAGTGGCAGGGTTTATTTTTAGTTTTCCATGTATGAGACATGAAGAAATGACTAGCTAAATAAAGCTTCCCAACCTTGAATGAAAAGTTAAAATTCTTGCTTCCACTTCCTCAGCTAACTCCTCCCCCGACCCGTCTTAGCACTACAAAACTCAGCAGTTTTTTTTTTCTTTTTTTTCCCCCTCCAACTGGTGATCATTTGATTTTAGTCAAACTCCCAACTGGCCAATATAAATGCCTAGAGAGAGAGGAAGGTTGCGTAGCCTGTCAGGAGTAGCTCAAGTAGCTGTTTGTTCAAAGAACTTGCTGAAGCAGAAACAACCCTTTTTGTTTTGAAAGCATGTTAATGTGATAATGAAATGCACAAAGCAAAGAGGTTCATCCATATAAATGGGTCATTTAAATAATGAGCAAGGAGGAAGGATGTGGTTTGGTGTCAGTACTGATTAATTAGGACATAAAAATAAATAACCATCCCAACATTGGCTGCCTCCCTTGAAACTTACTCTATTAGTGGGCAATGAAGTTAATGCAATTGACAGTATAATTACAGGTTAGTTAACAGAACAATTCATGAAGAGGCTCTTGCTTCTTTTATAGCTTTAATTAGCTAGATAGTGTCTAGGTTAATTTTCTCATCTCAACTTTGCTGATCTTCTGGTTCTCATAGAGAAATCTAGTGTTTTCAACTAATCTCTTAGACTGTATTGGATCCTAGATAGAGATATATAGTTTTGTTCTAAGTATTCCATTCAACCAGCTTCTATTAAATGCCTGCCACGTGATATTCACTGTGCACAAACATGCTAGTAAATTTACAGACCTATATTTCAGGAAAATACAACAATGTTTACCAATGACTTTATTGTACTATCATCCCTTTCTCTGGAATCTTTGCACCTTTCATGGGCAAAGTTCACATTTTCTAAGGTCTGATGTCAGTGGACTGTATTAAAGGTGATGGCGTATTGTCAGGTTGATCCCCTCACCAAAGAGGTAAACCTTGAGGCAACTTTATTCAGTCTATTTTACACAATCATGATTGAGGATAATGTAAGGTAGTTGAAAGTTAATATTCAACCCAACTTCAAATACTCAAGGAACACATACCTTGAGATCTATTAGCATCACTAGAAGTCATTGAGACTACAGGAAGGACATTTGGAAAACACACACACTCACACACACACGTGCACACACACACACACCAGGTTACAGGAAACAACAATAAAACCCTACATAAAGCCACTTGGGATTCCCCCTCACTCTCACAGTGTACCAGAAAGTGTAAATGTAATTTAGTTCAAATTTTCTTGGCACTATTAAATGATGAATCCGAGGCTGGTTTGGGCTTAGGACAAGTCAGATGTAAGTTGGTGAATACTCTCAAAGAACTAATTTCATTCTGATAGAGAGAACCATTTTAATGTTATTTCCAAAAGTCTATTTTAGCCTTCCAGCGTAGATATAACTTTCTTCTATTGTGAAATGAGAGAAGAAATCAAAATTGAATTGTGTTTTGGAGAATAAACAAGAAAAATGCTCTTCAAGTTGTAGCAATGATTGATGTCTTCAGATCACTTCTCCAAGATCTACACTTTTCTAGATTTATTTATGTATTTATTTATCCATCCATCCTACATATTTCCCAGGTTTTCAGTGCAAAGTAAATCACCAAGACTTTTTTTGACCAAAACTTGCCCCTTTCCTCTTTCTCTCTCCTTCCCTCTCTCTTTCCCTTTTCCTGTTTCTCTCTCTCTCAGCGTAAAACAGGAAAAAAGCCGAACTTTCTGTTTTCTTCACAATGGTTCATTTGTATTCTCTGAACCCAAGACTAAGGCAAGTTCTAATGTCTTACTGTTTTATGTCACCACTGAGGTAGCAGTGACATGCTGGCCGCTGATGAATAAATATATTTATCTGGCGTCTAAAGCTGCATACACTGTGAATAATGAGCAGATGTTAACAATTACTCTAAATGTCCTGGATATTTTGTAAAACTTTTATCAAACTTATGGTGGTTTATTGATTTAGTCAGAATCATGCCTTGGGCACAAAACATATTGTCATATGGTATTCAACGTGGGCAAAATGGATGTCCATTAACATTTTAAACTCAGACACTAGGGTTTTGCTTCTGGAACTTTCTGAACAATAGTTCTCTCTAATATGTTCTTACACTTCCTGAATAAAATAAAGCATATCTACTGGCAGATTTTCTACAGCCTCACCTTTTAGAATATGGTACATAGAAATTAGGAATGGAAAATCATGAATATGAAATTTGAACACCAGCTTCGTGCATTTTAGGTAAACATTACAACCCAGCACAGTGAAACTATCCACACTTATTTTTCAGATAAATGAACAAAAATCTATATTTCCATTTCTCTGGAGTTATGTTTTGTTTTTTGTTCTTTTTTAACATCAAGCCATTTTCGTTGAATGATACAGAAAGTCACTTTGAATTCAAATATAAAATAAGGCCATCCATCATGTTAACAATTTAATTACCTGAGTATATATTTTTCCAGCAAAAAACCCCATTATTTGTTGTGTATCTTATTACTGAGCCATTGCCTCAGGACATCTTGGCTGTCATCAAGCAGGCCTTGTGGTAAGAAATGGCGAGATAGGGAGCAGATAAGCCAGGCAGTCCTCTGCCTGCTTTCCAGGCCCACTCTGTTCCGTGTTTGCTTGAGGCCTCACCTGTTAGAGTCCCTGTAAGCTTTGTTGCCACAGTGAAATGGTGACTTGTAAAGGCAGCGAGGCGTGACAGAGAGAGTGAAAGGGTCGAATGAAATAGAAATGTGATATTTTCTATCTTCCGAGGGCCCAGGAAATAGGATTCTTGCTGCCGAACTGGGTTTGGCATTCGCTATCACACTGAGTACAAGAAAAGTCGTGAGATTTATTGTTTAGGACTCAGGGAAGAGGCAAAGTAAGCAATGGACTGAGTTTCTCTGATTGTTTGAGCATCTGCCTTCCCGGTGGTCATGGATTAAGGAATAATTTCAAATGAGGAGATTAGAAAAAGGGAGGCAAAGTGGAAAAAAAGCAGCTTATGGGCCTTCTCAGAGCCCTGGGATTTGGGGGACCCCAGTCCCCCACCTTGGGACTCCCCAGGTGGTGAAAAAACGTCTGTGATACAAGCCTGTTATTGTTTGCTTGCTTGCTTTTTAATTGCATGCCCTGATGACTACAAATACCTGTAACAACATACGCTAATCCATTGATGATATAGCAACAGTCCTATCTACTCTGGGGGGCTTAGTGGGTGTAAAGTGGCAAGGAAACTTTTCCTGCTTTTATGGTTTTATGCAACATGATGGTTGACAGTTTTATTTTGGCCTGCTCCCTTGCAGCAAGCATTGTCAACTTAGGAGGACAGAAAACAAAAACCAGACTTCAACCAACCATTTGTGCATGCTGCCTGTTTCCTGGCTGGATAATGTTACAAGCAAGAAAGGTGTTCTTATTAAGGCTCTGAATTGGGGATAATTCTTGCATTTCAGAGCAGAGGCCTGATAAATGATAGGGACAATAGGGCTTGGTCTACAACTTTGGGTATGAATCTTCCCGATATCAGGGGCAAGCTGCCTAGTGGAAAACTTTTGCTTCTGAACCTTGTCCAGGTGGCCCTACTGGGGGTCTCAATCTCTCTCTCTCTCTCTCTCTCTCCTAACTTTGGGACACATAATTCAAGAAATATGCTCATTCCAGCTTTTGCCTGAAGAAGAGCTGCTAATTATTTTATGGTTAAACAAATGCATGGAAGTCTCTTTAAAGCAGATTTCGCTGGAGATGATTCACCCACTGCTGCTGCTGCTGAGAATTCCTTGATAACTTTACAAATGCATCTGATTTTTACAGTGTATGCATGTTTTCATAAATGGAAACAAATAAAACAGTAGGCAAGGGCTTTCTCAAAAGGCTTGCCAAGTACATTAAACACACAAAAGTACATTCGCAGTGAAAGTTGGTTGAAAACAGCTGTTTTAAAGGATTCTGGGTGAATACAGTTAACAGCACCATCATTATAAGACCTGAAGCAAACGTGTTACTGATTACACCCCATTAAGAAATTGGAATGTGTTCCCCCAAGGAAACACCACAGCACATGCTATTTGAAAATAACAATCAACTCCAAAACACGCAGCTATGACTTTCTCATAGATTGTGTGCAGCCTATCTATAAAGATAAAACTCTCAGGAAAAGGAGAGTACATCTTATCTTAACCAATCAGAATCTTTGTAACAAGTATCCTTCGAGTGGAGGTTCCTCAGCGTCTGTCACCTTTTCCCCGACCCTGCTGGGGGTCTGCCTCAGTCCTGCTCTCTGTGGAAGTGGTGCAGGAGAACAGATACGAGGGAAGGTTGGGGTTCGGTTTGCCAGAACATGCAAATCCAGCTGTCCGGTTAGTGCGAGTGAGAAACGTGGTGCGGTTCTAGGTCAGCTCCTTCTAGAATGTGTTTGCCCTGGGAGCACAGAGCGCTCTTCAGGGTGGCGCACAAGGCTGTGGCGGGGTCTGTGGGATATGGAAAATTTAATAGGGACCATGGGATTTCTGCACCGAGAAATAATGTTCATGTGTTGAAAAGGCACTGTCAGAATGCCACGTAAGCAGGGCCTGCCGCACGTCTGTGGCTCGCCTGTTACTGTTCGGCTTGTGTCTGCGCAGTCTGTCCGCCGTGGCACTGAAGGGGCTCTACAAACACTTTTCCTAATGGCCCAGAAGCCTCCCAAGGGTCCTTGGGGGTTAGTTGGGAAGGAATTTAAGTCCAGTTCTTGGTAAGGGAAAAAAAAAAAAAAAAGGCTTTTTCACCCTTTCTACACATCTGAAAGGAGGGTCAGATTTCTCCTCCTGATGAAAGAGTCACTGCTGGGGACTAACCTCCTTTTACACTGTGGGGCCACACTGCGAATCAAGGTAGGAAGGGCAGTCTCTCCTCTGCCACTGCCGGAGCCGGTGGGAAGCACCCCAGTGCCCGTGGAAGGAGGGGTGTCCTTATATACACACCAGGCAAAAATTATAGCAGGGCTAATATAAACATGATATGATCATATAATAAAAATTTTGTGGTCATTATTTCACTTGTGTGAGGCAGAGGCAGCTTCGAGTCCCTGCAATGGGACTTTTGACAAGCTCTAAAAGTCTGTGAACCCCTATGTCCTTATTTTTTAAAAGAGCTTATTTTTATGACTTATTTTTATAATAAGATTGAAACAATAACCTTATTTTAGACCTACCATCCACAAGTTTGGGAGCAGTGCATACTAGGTAGATCAATCAATTGATCTATCGATCCTTGGGGATTGATCCTTGGGGGCCATTTGAGATTTCAGATCGTGAGAGAAACCTAATTGTCTGTGGATGGGGGAAGGGTTCCTGGGAAAATCCTTCTCCGGCACACATGTGGAACTTTGGAGACCACCAGGGTTAAGTTGAGGCAAAAATAGACTTTTTCAGCTAGAGCATGTGAGCAGTGATCCTACTCTTAAACACTCAAGATTCCCAAGACTTTGAGGAGGCTGCCAGAATGTGACCTAAGGATATCTGAAAGCCTGGTACATACCAGGTTATAATATCCGTGAGCTTTAGGGCATCATAATGCAGCTCCTTATGTGCAAACTAGCATTCACCTTCCTTTCTTGCATGGCTCCCCGAGTGGGGCAGCTGTCCTCTGGCAGTCTTGGTGGGGCAGCTCTGAATTCAACAGAGGAATCTGGTCACAGAACCTGGCACTGGAGCGTGCACCTGAAGGAACTGTTGCTAATGGGGACACACTTTACAAAGCACCTTTTGTCCAAGCCGACAGTGAGTGTGGGGGAAAGTAGTGGAAATGGTGATAAGTTTATTACACCAAAACTTTGATGTAACAGATAAATATATTATTGATAACACTGCAACCGTGATTCTTAGGAAATGTTTTTGATAACATGACACAAATATTAGTATTACCAACTATCAGTAGAAGTCATTTGCCACAAAGAAAATACAGTTGATTTTGAACAAAGGAAATGGTTGTAGATGTCTGTTGGCTGTGAGGCCATGTAACTATGTAACTATATCTATCACCATTTCCATTTTCAATGAATTATGGGCAAGGTAGATAATTTTAAGGAACCTGCCATATTAGTGCATTTTAAAAACGATTTGATCATTTATAATTAAATTAATTTATTGCCCATGAAAAAAGAGAGGGACATCTGTAAAATTGTACCCAGAGAATCTCGAGCTGAGAAATGATTAGGTATTTCAGATGGCCAAATGGAAGTGAGCTGGAGGCTGTTTCTCCACATTTAAATTTTATTCTGTTTTATTATCACTACTATTAGTATTATTTTAATAATCAGGATAACTTATTTTTCCCCCTGGCAAACAAGGTATTTTTTTTCTCTTATAAAGAGAATTTTTTTTATATTACATAATCTCTCCCTTCATCCCTCATTCTTCCCTTTTCTTCTCAATTCTATTATAATTTACTAAACACCTGCTGTGTTCTAGGTACAATTTAAGTTACCAGAGATATGAAGAGAAAATAGATTGAGTCTGATTCTGATCAACTTGTATAATTTCTTTTGTTCAAATTCTGGAGGTAATTGAAGTAATCATATACTCTGGATAGCCTTGTTCCTGTGGAAAAAACATTTCCTCATAGACTTACTCTAAAAGAGGGGTCTCTCAAGTGGGTTCCCATATGCCAGGGACTATAGAAAATGATCTATGGGGGTATAGAAAAAATATTCAGACTTATTTCTATTATTTTACTGTCCTGTTTTATATTTGGATTTTTTAAGTATATGTATCAATATTATTATGTCATATTATGTGTGTATGTTAATATAGTAGCATGGTGAATTTATCTATATTTTTATTATATTTTATATTATTTTGTCATTATATTATTTATTATATATTTATAAATAAATATGTATATTTGGGAATCCATGCCCAACAATTTTTTTTGACAGGGTGCATGATAAACATTTGAAGTCTACTGTTCTAGATTACATTCTCCATGAATGCAGAGAGCCTCTCCATGTTGTTTGGCCTTTCACTGTGAGTGACAGTGTCTGGCTCATTTGAGCACTTAATAAAGATTCAGCAGAAGAATGAATAAATGAATGAATAGACCAACAAGGGGTTTCTGTCCCTTTCTTTCAGAGCTGCTGAATCAAAAGTTGCCCACCCTAATAAACTCATTAACATGTAGCAATGTGCTAGTTAGCATATGTTTTTAAAAAGATTTTTGATGGAAATAGGATCTTTTCTCTAGGTTTGAGTTTAATTGTGGGTCTCTGCGGCACCATACTTACAGGGGAAATCTTTAGGAGGGGATAGAGATGTGGGATTCCTTCTAACCTACCTTCTGGGCAACTGTGCATGCCACTTAATGCTTGGTCTTAGAAATAGTGAGCTGTGCAGGGGCGCCTGGGTCGCTCAGTTGGTTAAGCATCTGACTTCAGCTCAGGTCATGATCTCATGATCCATGGGTTCGATCCAAGCATTGGGCTCTCTGCTGACAGCTCAGAGCCTGAAGCTACTTCAGATTCTGTGTCTCTCTCTCTCTGCCTCTCCCCTACTCATGCTCTTTCTCTCTCTCTCAAAATTAAGTAAACATTTAAAAAAATTTTTAAAAAAGGAGAAATAGTGAGCTATGGAGCCAACCCATGAAGGCACCTGAAGAAGGTCATCTGTTGAATCATCATTTCCTTTCTAGGCAGGATGATGCAAACAAATGGGTTTGCACTCTACATTAAATGATCTCCACACACTCCCCCAGAAACCTAGTTAAGTGCTAGAATTTGGGTGTACTTTTAAAGATAATGGTTATTTGACCAGGAAAAAATGTGGTAAGGTTGTGCTCCTTAGGCTTGTTGAATGAGCAGTGCTTAACACAGCCATTTATCCTCTTCTCCTTTATTTCACTAGAGAGGGAGATACAGGTTTTGTGAATAAATGGAGGCTTGGAAGTATAACGTACAGTCCAAGGGAATTAATATGCAAAAAAATAATAAAAATAATAATAGCTCCAAACAAGGCACCTCTGGTGATGAACATTCTGATGGATTTTTTTTCCTGCAAATTTGTCCTTTTTACCATTTCTTTTTTTTTAAATTTTTTTATATTTATTTATTATTGAGACAGAAACAGAGCATGAATGGGGGAGGGGCAGAGAGAGAGGGAGACACAGAATCTGAAGCAGGCTCCAGGCTCTGAGCTGTCAGCACAGAGCCCAATGCAGGGCTCGAACCCACAAACCAAGAGATCATGACCTGAGCCGAAGTCAGACGCTTAACCGACTGAACCATCCAGGCACCCCTCCTTTTTTACCATTTCTATATTTAGGTTTCAAAGAATTCTTTTTATGAATATATAAAGCATATGATTTTGTTTTGAGACAAGACGATCACAATGATAAAATGACCTTACATCTATTGTGTATCGTAGTTCAGAGTTCATGAAGCATTTTTACACTGATTATAACATCTAACTTACAGCCCATAAATATATCTTTTCTAATTTTATGGAGAAAAAAAGTAGAAATTTCAAGAAGTAAGTGACAGAAAGCAGGGCCTTGATCTTTCTAAGCCCAGAGATGTTTCCTTTACATCGGTATTTCTCTGACTGTAATGTGAATGCAGTTTCCCTGGGGATCTTGTTAAAATTCAGATTCTGATTCAGCACTTCTGGGGTAGGAATTGAGAGTCTGCATTTCTAATAGGTTCCTAGGTGATGCTGGTGCTTTTATCCACTGATCATACTCTGAGTTCCAAGATTCTGCCCCATTACTGGTTCCTATGTGATATGATTCAAGATGGCCTTGTTGAGTAGCTTAGTGTGCTATGTTTAGGATACTCAGAGCGAAAGTTTTAAAAATGATTAGCACTGCTTTTCAGCTGGGCCATCAGACAGCCCAGACTTTGGGTAACATCTCTTCACTGCCCTCAGCTTTCCCCTCTGCCATCCGTCCTTTCGGTCTAAAACACAATCTTATCATGCCATTGTCAACTTTAAAGGTCCACGTGGTGCTCCATTTCCAATAGGATGAATTGCAACTTCTGAGCACAATGAGTATGAGGGCCTTCATCCTGTCCCTTACCCTTGTACCTCTATCTCCTGCTGCAGCCTATGCCATGGCCACACCCCTCCCCATCCCCATATGCTATATTCCATCTACCCCAAATATCTCACACTTCCAAAATATAGTATGCTTGCTCTTTTGCTACCATGGAATTTCATTTCTAAATCTGTTCTAGTTCTTTACATAATCATTAGTTTATAAACTTCTCTCATTAGGTTGAGAAAAGTTCATAAACAATTGTGTTTATAAACTTCTTACAAAAGAAAGTGATGGGGTCTTAAATTGGTGCTTTCGTGTGTGTGTGTGTGTGTGTGTGTGAGAGAGAGAGAGAGAGAGAGAGAGAGAGAGAGAGAAGATACCTGGCACTGTTTCGTACATAATAAGCACACAATAAATATTTGATGAATGGATGAATGGATACACTAGATGCCTGATACAACCACAATCATGTTGGATTCATATATGAGGCTGGTGAATAGTTATGAAACTTGAAAGAGAGTAAATTAATTAGGCTCAGATATTTGCCTGGATTTCACAATAAATTGTTCACTGTAATAATTTTATTATTAAGGAAATACACAAAAATTTCAGACACTGTAGAACATTTATTTAGCTGGTCCTGACCAGCGAATGTCATGTTTAGAAAGAGAGAAGGATGTATCTAGCTCTAGATTGTGCCTTATTCTGTGGCATTTTCCAGAGATTCCCCCCCCCCTTTCCTGCCAAATTGATTTCATTCAGAAGAGTTATAGTCTGGGTGACTTATGGATGATAATGATAGCTGCCCCATTTGTCTTTTTCCCCTCGGTCTCTGTTCTATAATTTCTATCTGTGGGACTGCTTTTCATTTCAAAGACATATGTGGAAGAACTTTCAAGAGATGGCATTTTAAAAAATCTTGACTAACTCATAACAACAATGAAACACTAGCCTTTGGTTTTGCAAACAAAATAGAAGAGCTTTTGCCTTTTGGGAAGCAACAGAAATGTCAACTTTCAAAAGGGTAAGCGTGTTCTTTTAGAACATCAGTATTATATTTTGGTGAAGAAAAGGAACAAAACAGCATCATCAGGCCATTATTGCTAATTAAAATGTAGACTGACTACTGAGTAAGATTTAGAAGATGTACTGAATAAGTAGATATTAACTAAATAGCATTATCTTTGATTATATTATCACAGAACAAAATTCTATATATATACAATTATAATTTCACACCCACAAACACATAACCATATCTACATATGCAACCATGTAAAATATCTTCTATTTTCCAGAATAGGCTTCTCTGACCTTTCTGTTATTAGAGATCTAAAGGGCTTTCCTTTTTGTTCTTTTCTCTTCTTTCTGCTCCCCAAATTCCCCTTCCTGAGCTTCTCCCACCACCACCCACTTACCCAATTTCTCTCCTTCCCTCATATGTATCACATATTTCCCACTCAACAAGTATTTAACAGGTTGCCTGTTCTTGTGTGTGGAAGGAGGAGGGAGTGGAGAGTGGTACTGAAGAGATTTACCCAGTGAATTCCAAAGTCTCAACCAGGGAATAAGACTCTTGATTCTAAATATAAGGCAAAGGCATGACACAAACCACAAGAAAGGTTGGGATTTGTGGTTGGGTCCCAGTCCTACTCTAAGTTGCTGAGGTCCTGATTATTATGGTGGTGGATGAGGTGTAAGGAAGCAGAGCTCCTGCTCAATTTGGAGGAAATTCTGGGAAATCCAAAGTAGAGACCAAGGTAGAAACATATTTGGGTGAACTAAACTCATCCTGGGCTGATAACTTAATCTAATTTTAGGTTTCTATCAAATATTGGGGTGAAGACTGTTCTTCTACCTTGAATTTAGAACTAACCCAGCCTGCCCAAGACAGGGCATCAGTGGCTCTCTCCTGAGGGGGGTTGGGAGTAGCCAGCACTGCAACATAGTTCATGGTTGGAATGTCATGTCTTCAAAGTAGTGAGTGCTTTTGAGCATCTTGATACCTCTGGAAAGAATCAAACAGTTCTCAATATTTGACTAGTCTTTCAAGGTCAAATCAATGCTAAAGCAGTGGATAAGGCAAGGGAGAGTGAGTTGGTCACTCACTGCGCCCTCTGGATGGTGCTAGCTGAGATTGCTCTAAAGCAGCTCCGTTTGGCCACTCAGCTTCATCTTTTGCTTATTTTGTTACCTTTCATTCTACCATATTGGTTATCAAACAAAGTATTAGAGAATTAATATGAATAATCTTATAGGTGTATGGATGAACCTAAATAAAACTTTCCACTGAACCTTTGGAAACAACCCTTAGAAATAATGTTTCTGAGATTATACAAAAACTTTTCATTTTTATGTTGACTTTTACATTACAATTCTCAAAAAAATTTGGAAGCCTACTAATTTTTACTGCATTAATTTGGCATACTTCAGTTTAAAATTTGCACCCAAGCACTAAAAATAAATTGGACCCCTGTTATAGCCATGTAGGATTGAATCCTGATTCATGGAACTGAACTTGTC
Source organism: Cryptoprocta ferox (assembly GCA_028646485.1). NCBI lineage: Eukaryota > Metazoa > Chordata > Mammalia > Carnivora > Eupleridae > Cryptoprocta > Cryptoprocta ferox. The sequence goes on from CM053573.1 coordinate 91,272,739, forward strand.
CAATATGCACACTGACCAAATCACCAGAAATTTTGGTAAAGTGAAGACTTGTCTCAGGATGAACACAAAATTTGGATGATAGCTGAGGGAATATCAGGGGGCTTAAGGCTAATGTAGTCCTTTAAAAAGAGCAAGAAATAATGGAGTATTTGTGTACATATTGATACAGAGCTTGGTGAAAAATACAAATATGATGCACAAATGGTATCCCTATACATCGTGTTTGTAAGTGTGTGTGTTAAACAAATGTTTCTTGAGAGTTTACTTTGCTCTAGGAACTGTGCACGGTAATGTGTTTGTCAGTGTAGCATCTGCGATGCTTCACCACAAAGAAAAACTTGAGTTGGTCCACTCAGAAACACTTTGAGCCAGGAGAATAATTAAGATTTCTTCAGGGTTAGAAAAAGGAAACTCGGAGACTGATATGATTAATGGAATGGATTTGGATTTTCCTCGAGCAGACAGTACAGGGGTATCTCTTTGGGAGAAACCTTGGTTGGAAGTGAAGAAGAATGTCTTGTGGTGTGAGTTCCCTTGCTACAGTCTTATTTAGTAGTTGGAGCAGAGTTCACGTCTGGAAGCCCTCTGAGAATTAGCCATTGTGGAGCGCAGTGAACCAAGAGGAAACAGAAGTAATATATATTGAAAGGCTTAATCTGATCTCTTGCCTGTCTTCAAAGGAAGCTTCATTTGTAAAGGACATGCATGATCGTGAAGAAAGGACCCCCATTAGGCAATGCAAGAATAATGAAAGAATCTATGACCAAAGCCTCTGATGCAGGGGGTTAAGAGATTTGCTCCATGCCCAGGTGGGAGACTGATGGAGCGGGACTAAAATTTGCCTCTTGGATCCTCTGCTCAGTAGAGCACAATTCCTTTCTTTTGCTATAAATTAAGATTTATCTGACAAGAAGTTTCCACATGGAAACAGAAGAGTGAGAACCTGGCAGGGCAGGGTTCATGCTCATTCAATTTTGTTGGCTTTTTGTTTTGGGGGAAGGGTTATGTTTAAGTCAAGGACAAAGTGAACTATCCTTGAAGCTTGTAAGATAAGGAGAGAAACACCACTGAGGTGGACAAATGCACATTCCTGTTTTCTGTCTTACTCTATGGTGTTTGAAAGTGTCCTCAATGACCTAAAAGAGAGGAGGAAGTCTCATGGAGAAAAGGCAATCTGGAACTCTCAGAGAATATGTGGTGTAAGTGTGTGTATGTGAGTGTGTGGGTGTTTAACATAAATTGGCTCATACTGTAGGTTTGTTTATGCAGTTTGTGTCTTTCATTCAACACAAACACACACACACACACAAACACACACACACACACAAAGACACGCCAATATTTTGGTAATAGTAAGTGCTTTATATATAGTGCTCATGCTATGCCATGTATTTTCCAAGCACTTTAGATACTACAAATTATTTAATATGCACTTACCACATTCTTTTAAATCACAATCAGTTTGGTTATTTCCTAGTTGTTGGATATTTATTTATCCAACGTTTTTGTTGTTGCTATGAACAATCTTACATCAACTCTCCTTATGAATGCTTTCTTGGATACGTGTGAGTGGTCACAAAAGAATGAAAAAGATCTAGTAGTATCTTCTGATAACAGCGGTTGCCTCTGAGGATATGAACTGAGTTGTAGTTAGAGGAGCTTTAGCCTTATATATAATGCTGCAGAAGACTTTCTAAGAAAAAGGCATTCATGTATTACTAGTATAATTAAAATTTAATTTTTTTAATTTTTAATTTTTAAAAACTAATTTTTAGAAATAAGAATGGGGTTAGAAGTCCTTAGGCACACAATTAATCAATCTGATCATTTTCCCCTCACTTTAAAAATAACATTTGCTATAAAATCTTGGATGTGTGGTCATAGGATACAAATGCAATGTTCTCAGTGTTACAGTGCTTGTAAAATGCTTTATACATTCATGTTACTCTGATTCTACATATCCGGATTTTAGTTATCAGTAAAAGTACCAGAGAATCCACAAGTAGTAAATATACCAGTGAGTGTTCTCTGGTTTTGATAAAGGTGTCATCTACACTGAAAAAAAGAGAGAGAATTTAAGCCGTATTAGTAAAGAATCAATTCAATATGATAATTAACATATAGTTTTGAAGTTTCATAATCACTATGAGTAAATACCAGCCTCTGTATTACAAGTGTACTAATTAGAGTTAGGTATACCTTTAAAAATTCATGTCGTGCATTGCAAACCATTTATTCTGTAACTCACTCTGAATGTATAGTTTCTGGAACCTTAGTTCTGTAAAGCAGTTATAACCGTGTGACCACCCTGCACGTATAAGCTTGTGGGCACACACATTATCAAATGGGAGCAGTAAAAGAAGAAAACAAAGAAAAGGGTGAAATCAAATAGTGTATTTTAAATTGGCATTTGTGTATCACTAGAAAACTAAGATACTTACTAGGTTATCAATGTTCCAGCACAGAGAATGACCTTGGGACTTTATCAAGCCCTCCTGTTCACAAGATATAGCATAATTTAAACACTGTAGGCAGGAGCCCTTCCAAAAACAGAGCCAATGACGACACTTGGATAACCACTGCAATCCTGAGTAAATACCAGTGGTAAAAATTTCTTTGAACACCTAACCTTGTAAGGATAGAGAATGTCTAGTTGCTCTATTCTGTTTAAGAATGACCATTCCTATAAGCAATTTTTTGTGAGTCAGATCAAATGGTGCCAGTTAGTTTTGACTTTCTGTTTTTTTTTTAAAGTCCTTTCTTTAATCACTACTCTGGGACATCCACACCATTTTGACAGATCCTACAATGAGCATTTCTCTTTGTAAGGTCATGTTTTGAATACTCCATTTACACACACACACATGCACTATACACACTTACATCTGTACCTTTTCAGGTCGAAGGGAGGATTTCAGTGTGAACTATCCCGTAACTTGGCTACTTAACCTCCCTGTTTTCTAAAAGTTTTTTTCCCCTTAAATAGGATTGGGCCAAAGGAAGAATAAACGTTTTTTATGGTTTGAATATGCCACTCCCTATTGCTCACTTTTATGGAGCCATGGCCTTTTATTTTAGTTTATATTGTATATCTGTGCTCACTTTGAAGTCCATTATGAACTCTGGAATCTGAGCTAACAGAACTTTCTGCGGTGATGAGAATGTTCTGTAGTCTGCACCGTCCAATAGCACTTCAGTAGTCCCTAGTCCTAAGTAGCTATGGAGCACTTGAATGTGACTATGAGGAACTGAATTTTTAATTTTATTTACTTAATAATGTTCAATTTAAATAGTCATCTGTGACTAGTGACTACTGTATTTGACAGTGTAGCTATAAATCACATATTACCAAATTCACTGAGATCTAAAAAATCTTCAACATTTATATTAGTCCTTGTCGATGAAAATCTCCCTTTGGCTCTGCTTAGGGATTAAATTTGTTAATTTAATTAATGAAACCATTATATAATTTGCCTGCCTCTAATCCTGGGTTTATTTGTCCTCCAGGCTTTAGTTTGTTTTGTTGTGTCTTTTTCCCTGCTTAACCATCCACCACGCTACCTTCAGCTAGTAAATATTTTTGAAAACTTACATTTGGAAAATAATGTAATGCTGTCAAACAGGAAAATGTATTTAATTCATGAAGTATGTTATAAAAGTTTACAGAATGGCTTTCTTAGATTTCTAGTTTTCATGAGCAAAATTACCTGGATTTAAACAAATAGTATTTTGGGGTGTCTGGGTGGCTCAGTCTGTTGAGCGTCCGACTTTGGCTTAGGTCATGATTTCACAGTCCATGGGTTTGAGCCCCATGTCGGGCTCTGTGCTGACAGCTCAGAGCCTGGAGCCTACTTCAGATTCTGTGTCTCCCTCTCTCTCTGCCCCTCTTCTGCTCACTCTCTGCCCCTCTTCTGCTCACTCTCTGTCTCTGTCTCTCAAAATAAAGACATTAAAAATAAAAAAAAAAAAACAAATAGTCTCTCCTTTCTTGAAAATCAGACAGATTTTAAGATGAGCATTAATCCTCACTCATCTTTATGGAACTTCAGGGAGGGGTGACACACTCCATCCTGCCTACTGAGTTTTGGGCACAGGCTGACTGTGACTCAATGGCCTCCACACAGCCGTGACTTAGCACTCTGTGACAAAGCCCATCTTCCTCCCAGGGTTTCCAAAGACTAACTTGCCAGTAAATAGGAACTTCCTGCTGCCCTTGTGGGACTTTTGAATGATTAGGATGAGCAATGATTCTCTAGAAGTGGGTAGAATGTTGAAACAGTAAACATGCAGATTGCATGCTGTGTGTCCACCTTACTCTTCACACATGCCGCCCGAGATAACAGTCCTATAGAGAAACTGCAGCATTCTCAAGCTGTGCCCATGGGCTCCTTTTCTTTACTTAGAGGCCAACCAGGATGCACCGAAAACATAACTGATAACGCCTAGATAATTATTGACTAGTTTTAGTATTAATGGTGGGGGCTGTATTCATTTTCTCTTCCTGGTTATGTTTCATTGATGTAGTTTGCTTATTTCTATGTAGAAGCATGATGATTTTCACTCTCTTCGATGAGAACTTCAGCGCCGGACACAAAGGTAATTTGGTCGAGTGACCCTACAACATATATGGCTTTAACATTTTGAAACGTTCCCTTGCAAATCTATCTCTGATGTCGAATGTGCTGGTGTGGGAAGAGGTACAACATCATAGACTGTATTTTGTCGACCTTTCCTTTTTGACAGATGTTCTGAATTGTCAAGATGCCTTATTTGTGGCAAAGGGACGATGTGAAAATGTGTTTTTATAAATACCTAGGTTTCACCTAAAAACACCATGTGGGCAGCAGAAGCATAACAAATATTTGGAAGCAATTTTTCTCTTCTCCCATTGACTACCTTTTTTTTCATATTCCTGTGTCTCAGGCTAGATGCTTCAAGCAGAACTTAATGGGGTGAGATGTCTCTCTTAGTCCAGTTTGCTCTCCTCTGCCCCCGGCTCCTGCTTTTCTCCCAGCCCTCTCTGTCTCCCCTCCTTCCTACCCTTGCCAGATGTGAGGAAGGGCAAGCTGACCTCCTGCACCTGGTGCCCACCCTGTGACCCTTTTCTCTCGATTGGAAAAGTGTGAGGGATGGGGTGTGGGGAATTATATTGCCAGACAAAGAGAAGTTGCTCAAAAGTGTATGTTGAAGTAAATACACAGCCACTGACTTTTGAAGGTCATAGGGGGAGGGGGGCGGTGGGCAGCCAGGTGTGTGAATGATTTTCTTTCCCTTTTTCTGACGCTTTCACTGTGAAGTCACCATCCACCTCCAGCCTCTGTGAGGGTCTCCTCAGTATCTAGAGATAATTTTAAAATTATAGTGAGACCTTATCAGAATGTTTTAGGGATTATAGATGATATAACTAGGGATGATATAGAATATTTTGTTTTCAGTTACTGTTCTGTTTCTTTAATGATATATAATGATAATTTCTTTCTCTGTAGCCAGATTCCTTCCCCCTATTTCTCTCACCTTAAATTATTTGGGGACAGTGGAAAGAGAGCTAGACTGAGTTCCTGTCACTAACTAGTTGTGTGCTACATGGAAAGTGCTATGTTAGGTGGTCACTAACATTTTCTTTAGCTCTAGGAGTCTGTGATTCTATTCCTTCCAGAGCACATGTCTTGCCCCCAGCTCCTATCTCAGCCTCTTCTTGTCTTTGACTGTCATGAATCATGTCAGACTTCCAGCAGTCCAGGGGCCCTACTTTGGGGACTAAGGCATTTTCACAAGCCTCAGGGGGGACTCACTTTGTGTTTAGCAATGTGAATTCGTACTGCCAATGGGTTAATCTTCCAAGACTAAGTGCAGATTGGGTAAAATCAGAGAAGATCAATGGTTGTAGCCTGCCATGAGTGGGGTGTTCAATCATGCAGGTTTCCAGCCAGATTTTTAGAAATCTGCATCGCAGAAGTCACCTGGGCATCACACCCCGAGGAACTCTGGGTTAATGTGTGGTGAACAGAAATATCAAGTTTATGCCTATAGGGCAGTTTTCATTGGCATGAGCTTCAGCCCAGAAAAAAATGGCCTTGGTAGTGTTAATTTTTTTATGGGCAGTTGCACGATAGCTGGTCTTGGAATGCTAGCAGCACTGTTGCAGAACTAAAAATGTTACCCTGAGACATTTTAAAAGAGCAATAAATATCTGGTTTTAAAACACAGGCATTAAAAAATTATAAACTTGGAAAGGTTTTTTTGGTTGTTGTTGTTCTAACTTGGGAGTGTTAAAACTGTCTTTCCCTCCCTGACTTCTCAATAAGCAATTGTTGAGGTCTTGATAAGTTAGCAATTATTCAACTGCCTTGACACTGGGATGTTTTGGCTTTAACAAAAGGGTGCCTAGTGATGAGGCCGTGTCCCTTAAAGAGGACAATTTGGCTTCACAGTGTGAAGATGTGGCTGTGCTCAGGCCTGGGGCTGCACATGCTTTGTGTGCTGTGCCAGGGACAGTCCTTTGATGTGGAGGGAGTGGCTCTCAGGGAGGGCAGGAGTCATTTCCAGACCTGGGTTGTACGAGTGTGACGTGTGCTCTGGAAGCAGATTGCAACCAGGGGCACTCGAGGATAGCCATCCTGTGGGATTGACCCCCATTGGAGAAATGAGACTAGTCCCTACCACTGTCTAAATGGAAAGGGTGCTTGGGTCAGGGAGGATTGTACTTCACACTTGAATGTGGCCAAGAAAGACTTAACTTCTTGTGATCACTCTTAAACCATAAAAATAGAATTACAAAAAAAATTAAAAATCAGAAACAATTTCACTCTCTCGAGTTTTGCTTGGTGCCGCCTAATCAACTTTCTTAATAGTCTCAACTTTTTCTCACTTAATATTTTACCATAAGCTCAAATATAAATTTGAGCCTATATTCCTGCATTAGCTTCATAATTGCTATTATAATGGTAAATAATAGTCTATTAATGTACAATAATTTGCTTTTCCTTCTATTATTAGTTACCTCTATGATTTATAATTTTATGCCATCGAATGTAATATCAAGTAAACCAAATATAAAACCACATAACAAACTAACAAATATAACTTTTCCTTGTTGATATGCGTCGAAGGAAAATTTCTAACAATAAAATTATAAAGAGAAAGAGTCTAAACACATTAACATTTTTACACATATTATAAAATGTCTTTTCTTGCTTTCCAAAAGAGTTCTAAAATTTTTCAATTTTAGTATACTCTAGCATATGAGTGTACTACTTATACTGAGTTTAATATTTAAAAATATATTTTAATATATAAATTTAAAAATTGTAGTTAGATACACAAATCATATTACTTGAATATATGTATATATAAGGATAAAACATAGAACCTTGAAATTTCTTTGTGATGTGCTTCGATAATCTGTGCAGGTGAACAATTTGTTCATGTACTAAGAATTTGTTTTTCCCTTGTTTGAAAGTCTACTTCAGTTCTCTGTCCATTGTAGTTTTTATAAACTTGACTTAGCAAGCTAGCTAGCTGCCACACATTTGATATAGTGCATCTTTAAAGCTTTACCATTTATTATACAGATTCTGATATCAGACATGAGGCTAGAGCATTGTCCCTTTCTGATAGAGGGCCAGTGAGTTTGTAAGCCCTTTATATTATCCATTTTTATTGGGTGTGCTTGAATGTGCATGGGCAAAATGATTCCTTTTTAAATGACTATTAGGTAAATGCACACAACACCTATGCTTTGGGCCAAGTGAGTGTGAATTAAAAAAATAAAAATATATAATATTATATTTAAATGTATATTTATATACTGTATATAATATATAAATACATATTTATATATTTATTGTATGTTTATATATATTAATGTATATATAAATAAATGAAGACAAAATTTAGACACAAATATTTCCAAATCCACTTAATGGCAAGCTGTGTCATAATGAAAACCTATTCTCTTTTTAAAGTCCAGGTAAAACTGGGAGCACCTGGGTGGCTCAATTGGTTAAGCCTCCGAATTCAGCTCAGGTCATGATCTCACTGTTTGTGAGTTTGAGCCCCGCACTGGGCTGTGTGCTGACAGCTCAGAGCCTGGAACCTGCCCTGGATCCTGTGTCTCCCTCGCTCTCTCCCCCTCCGCCCCTCAGGCTCTGTCTCTCTCTCTCTCTCTCTCAAAAATAAATGAACATTAAAAGAAAATCAAAGTCCACATAAAACTGAAGAAACTAAAGTTTTCTTGTAACTAAAAAGAACTCAAATAGTTAGCTATAGGTGTCAGAGAAATCTTAAATAAGTTGAAAACCTACTCATGATATACTTGATGCCAAGGGCAAATGAGGCCTTCATTTTCCTGGCATTCGGTGAGGGTAGCTTAAGAATTCCTGTGACAGAGAGCATGATTAAGATTTTTATGGAGCAGAATGCCAAGAAATTAGGAAATATGTTCTAATTTGGCAGGAGATTAACTGGAACACAGTTGAGTTTTCTGTCACACAGCAAACCTGCAAAACATGGCGATCATTTTCACTTTCCAGTCATACCACAAGTATGTTTTGAGTTCATTATAACTAAGTTCAGTGCCTTCTAAATAGAGCATTTTGTCCAAATGGTATTCAGAATTTGTTTGCAAAGAGAATTTTTTGATAGGTGACTTCATATCACAATGAATCAATTGGCACATACATAGATTTCTTAAAGATGGATATAAAGATACAAGATAGAGAAATAAGCAATCTTTTTCAATGAGAAACTTGATCCATGATTCGAGCCTGCATTTAATTGTTAACTTAGCATCCTACCTTGGGTAGATAGAGCATTCAACAAACTCTCCATGCCGGAATGTATTAATATAGAAAAGGAGAGGAGTAACATAATGGAAGCCTGACCACGGAGCAATCACATTAGAACACAAAAGTAAGCCCATGAAAGGTGGGTTGTATGTGCACTTCGAGTCACACCACTCACAGATGCAAAGTATTATTCAAAAACTGGATCTGATAAGGTGATTATTGCCTTTCTTCCTTAAAGAACTCCTTGACAATTCAGCTCCTTGGTCTAAGAATTCCAGACCTGACTTGCCGCTGTTTACTAATTAAACTTAGTAATTAAAATTAAACTAATTACTGCTTAGGAATTAGAAAGAACTTGTGTGTCTCTCCCATCCCCCTCCCTGCTTGAAATTCTTAAACAAGCATTGGGTGTGTGGTAAATGGTGCGTTTTAATAAATGTTTTGTAAAGGCCAATTATTCAGTCAATATTGAATCGTGTGATAGGAAATACGGCTGCTTAGCTACAGGGAAGATGTCTACATACTATTGGCATCTGTTGGGTAGGTAATGTTCTTAAACCACCTGGCCTTCTTCCAAACTTTGATTATTCATAAATCTGTTGAGTGTGGTAAGTTGCACTATTAGCGTTTAATCTTTTATTGAAGCAAACTCAGGAGACTGAAATCTATTTGCTTTAGCAAGCTTGTTCACTGATAAATGTATGATTTAAAATTTTCCTTTTGTGAATTCCTCTGGGCAAGAAAAACACAGCTGGGCATAGCACAGATCATATTTATCTTTTCATTAACTAAAGTACAAGAAGATAGTGTTGTTGGAGGCGTATTAGGAGGGATTGCTAAAGAACAGTCCTCCTCCTGTTTGCACACCCACTTGAGCAAAGCTTTCCAAACAAGTATTTGAGATACTTGTGAGAAAAGCTAGTTGAATTGTCAAAAGAAGATCAAGTGAATGCATATGAAGTGGTTGGATTTCAGATAACATTTTCCTCCTGAGTGTTCAGATTGGTTAAATATTAGAAGAAGGGAGATAATGACACTGTTTGTCGCCATAAACTTAGACATATTATCTTTTTTCACAAGGTTGGTATGAAAGGCATATCAAAGATTTTCCATCCCAGATGATTTAGTTTCAGTGTGGCAAAGGGCACTGTAGGTACAGAAAGATTGCTTGGATATTAAGTGCCAGACAGGAACATAAAAACTTTGTATAGACCTAATAATAAATATAATGTTTATTTTTGAAGATAACACAATAACTGATTGGCTGTCATGGGGGGGCGGGGTTAAATATATAAATATTTAATTTTCCAGCATTATCTTTTCTGCCAGGGGGAAGATTATGAAAATTTTTGTGAGATTTTGGGGGCACTTATTTGCCGGCCATTAGGGAAAATCTCCCAGAATGTGTAGGTGACCTCTGGTTTATATGGGTTGATAATAAATTCTTCACTTAGGAGAGTAAGATGAAATTATAGGCGTCTCCCCTCCCCCATCTTTTCCTGCATCCCTGGATCATGAGGGTGGAGATTGCTTGTGCTTCTATAGTTTCTCCAACTGCTGGCAAAGTGGATGACACAGTAGGTGACTAATAACTACAGATTGATTTGTGATTTGTACGCCCTTGCAGAACTTCTGGGCTCTGCAAAGATGAGCTATGCTGTAGATCTATTCTTCCATCCGCTTCTGTCACTCAAGCAGGAACAGGGAGAACAGGAAAGGGAGGTTCCTTTCCAGCCAAGTGTAGTGCAACTCCAACCCCCTTAAATTCGACCCAGGACAACTTGGAATAGGCCAATGGTCCATTGCATGAGTCACAGACACAACTTGGGCCAAGGTTAATCTCTTCCCTATTGCCCATCCTCCCTGCCCATAGATCTCATTCCTAAGTGAAACCAGAAGTGGGCAAGGACAGCTGTTTTCTGCCTCTATTTACTCAGAGTTAGGCCAAAACATTTTCAGTTAGCGATGACATTTACTAAAATATTAGCTTATTTTTTCAGCATATTTATTTATTTTGGAAGAGAGATAGTGCATGCACACGTGCGCTTGAGTGGAGTAGGAGCAGAGAGATTGGGAGAGAGAATCCCAAGCAGCCTCTGCACTGTCAGTGCAGAGATTGACGAGGGGTTTGATCCCACGAACTGTGAGATCATGACCTGAGCTGAAATCAAGAGTTGGATCCTTAACTGACTGAGCCACCCGGGTACCCCTAGCTTACTTTAATTAAAACTTGTTTAAGTGGTCATCTGCTGAGTCATAGATTCTAAGGTTTAAAACTACTTGTCCTTATTTTTCTTTTGTTTTAAAATTCATCGACCCGATATCAAGTTTTTTGTTTCTTTTGTTTTTAATACATTGGCATTTAAAGATGACATTGGAAAAGTAAGGATGATTTTGAAAAGTAGTTAAAAATCACAACTATAGTGAAGTGAAATACTTTTCCTTAAGATCATCCAGCCCAACTGACTTAGTTGGTAGAGAAGAGAACTGAGGTCATGAGATGGGAAGAGAGGCCACAGGGTTCATGGAAAGGCAAGGACTAGAAAACAAGTTTCAAGCCAATATTTTTTCAACTTCTCTGTTTCATCTGAATGAGTAACAGAAACTTCCAAAAACAGTGGCTTAAAATTTAAAAGAAGTATGAAGGCTGGAAACCAACTACTGGCACTGCAGCAATATGATGTCATTAGGAACCCTGGATGCTTCTAGCTTCCTGCTCTACTATTATTAGATGTGACCTCCATCCTCCTGTTCTCAAGATGGTTGCAAAGTGCCAACCGTCCTGTGCATATTCTAAGCAAGAAAAAGGTCAAGAACAGAACGAAAGAATGGTACAAGCCAGGAAGTCAGCTCCCTTTAAAGGACTTTCCAGAAAGCACCCCCCCACCTCCAGTGATAATTGCTTATGTCTAATTGAGCAGAACCCGCCCAGCTGCAAAGCAAGCTAGGAAATGTAGTTCTACCTTTTTTTCCCTCTCTTCCTTCCTTCTCCTTTCCTGCCTTTCTCTCTCACTCTCTCTTACTCTCTCTCTCTCTCTCTCTCTCTCTCTCTCAGTCTCTCTTTCTCCTCCCTCTCTCTTCTTTATCTCCTTATAATACACTGAATGAAATTTGATTTATTAGTAGTAAGATCAAAAAGACTTGATATTGGTAGACAACTTCTTGTCCCTGCACCCTGTATATTAAAGCAATTACTTTAGGGTTTGGAAGTATAATAGCATTTCCTGAAGTTGCCTGTATGAAAAGACCAAACAACATGAGACCAGAAATTCAGGTTGCTTTATGTGAATGAAACAATGGGAAGAGAGCTTAGGAACTGTCATCTCTGACCTGCAGGTTGGCTTCCCATGTTCAGTGAAACACTGTTTCCATTGTTTCCCTTGGCTTGAAAGTGAGCCTGGTCATGTGTACCATACTAACTTCACTTAGGCATGCTTCATAGGTAACTAATGAAAACCTCTTAAATATCTAGAAGTAAATATCAAATAGTTTGTTTACTTCACCCTGCATGTTTAATGGGTAGACAATTTTCAAAAGCCTGAAATTACAAACCGTAGTAGGTAACTTAGGACCATGACTAACAATGAGAGAATCTCCCAGGTCCTGTTGAAGGGATGTAAGCATACTCACACATAACTTTACTAGCAGATACATTTGTGGGCAACACAGAAGAGGATTTATTTGCCAGTATCTCATTGGTTATGAGATTTACGGTGCTGTCTGGCTGTGAATTTGTCTCTAACTAAAGTTAGTTTCCTTTGTTGAGTCAATTTCTTTCTTTTATGTTGATTGAAGTGTAAGATAATTATTTAGAGTAAGAAATTACCAAAGTGGAAGTCCTCCTCAGTGTCAGACTGGCAGCCATGTTACCTGATAACTAACGCACTCTATGTTTACTGTCTGTTCTGCGTGGGATAGATTAGAGACCTCTGCAGACATCAAGGAGATTTCAAGAAGCAGTAATGTGGGAAGATCCCCACATCCCAAAATCCATTAATGTCACCATGTCCCCTAAGTGAAGAATGGCTTTACATTCAGCTCAGTGCTACTGACTTCTTAGCCCCTGACTACTGCAGTACCATTGGACCTAGGAAAGGGAAAGAATTGCAGAGAATTAGAACCTGATATTTTACCTGTCATGCATGGGAAAATTCAGTCAAGGATAGGGGTTGAACCCATCCTCTCCCATTAGACATTTTCTAAAATATTTGACCTGATATGCATCCACTTACCATTTTATTCTCCTCCTGGTGTTTCATTGCACCCAGGGCTGGCGAAAGGCCTTTGGGTTCCCAGCTCTCTGACGTCACACATCCCTTCACTCCAGATCTCTTACCTGAGAAGGACCTAAAGACAAGGCTTGTCAACCTGAGTCTTCCAGTGATAACTGCTGTGTGAGGTTCCAAACCCTCACTCACCATTTTGAAAATTGGACCTTTAGAAGTTAGCAACATTAATATTAGTGTTCATAATGTTTTAGAGTTTCTTAAGTGTACTTTACCAGATATTTGTTGCGTATTTGTGCTGTTAGGCAAGAATATTCTGAATATATAGATTTTCAAATAACAGAGTTTCTTTGGAGCCCATCTCTGTCTTCACACATGGCGTGTACGGCCGTCTGTCTGGATTCCATCATGCCTGCCTGCCGTATCTTATCAGTGCAGAGCCTGGTGAAGAGGATCCTGTATATTAGCCACAACATGACCTGTGTGGCCAGGATCACCCCTAGCAATTATCCTACCGGTGGTGGAGTGATTTAGAATGAACAGCTCAAGGATGCCATTATTTACCATATATCATAGCCCCAGATAAGGTTAATAAAATCTTCCCTCCAAATTGGGGGTGATTTATTTATCAAGAATATTGGCAACCAAGCTTTTTCTAACTTCTTTTTGTTTTGCTGCTGCTTAGTAGATCCTCATTGGTAGAGATCCTGACAATTCTAGCTCTTGACTAATGCAACTACTCAAAGCAACAGTTAGCCCTGAGCACAGTCCCCAGCCAGGCTCCTGGCAGGAGTCCATGGGAACAGTCTCCTTCCCTTGGCAGCCGCCTGAACAGCAGTGTGTGGAAAGGACTGCTGGCAGTTGGCAGGATGAGAGAGGGTCTGTACAGCACATTAGGTTTAAAGACTCACTGTTCCACGTTTACTCTGTTTGTGTAAAATAAATACGGGAAGCCAATATCGGATATTGGGTTTGAAGCAAAGATACATCTCACAGTGACTAGGGATGAGAGTGCAGGAGAAATGGCCCCTCATTATCTGTGTGCCTTAGGTAAGTTACTCAACATCTCTGAGTCTGCTTCTAAACAAGGGTTTTGGATTAAATAGCTTCGAAGACTCCTTCCCTTCAAACATTCTGTGGTTCTGTATCACTAGACAGTCTCAGAAATGTAATCCTCTTTGCACCTGATACTTTGCTATTTTTTAGCTATTGATTTTTTTATTTATATCCTCATTGTTTCCAGAAAGCACTTGAGGCAGCTTTCAACAAAAACACAGGTACAAAGGGGGAAAACAACAACAACAACAACAACAAAGACAATCAACATAAGATAAATACTGAGAAGTAAAAAAGATCAGAGAAAGCAATATACTTAATGCTGAAGAGAGGTATAGACTTTCTGAGCTTCCCAGGGGCCAAGGCAAAAAAAAAAAAAAAAAAAAAAGCAACATCACCAATTTATGGAAGAGAAAAGGACACGTGGTGTTTATTTTCCCATGTTGCATGTTATATTCATATTTTACCCAGAGATTTGGAAATTAGGTACATCATAGCCCTTGGCATAGTCTACGTAGATTTCAGACTTTAATTCCAAAGCTATTAATCCTGGACCTAGGATATCTAACATCTGTATCTACCATGTGTCAGAGTGATCACATTCCCATTCAATCTATTAATTAATATCACAGCTCATTTTCCTATCTCAGCATTTACTTTATTTTTCTGGGGAATAGTTGATTTTTCCACATGGAGTAAAATACAATTTCCATTTGTTATCTTTCTACTAACGTGAAATTTGACGTATTGAAAAGAAGCACAAGTTATTTTACTTAATAATAAGCTTTCACTGGGAGTGTAGGATTTGTACCCATACCCCCCCTTTTCTCCAATTCCTTCATGCTAAAACAGGGGAAGACATTATTATGCAAGCAAATGGGTCCTTGTTTTTCACTGTTATAAGCAATCTTTATTAATTTTTGTTAGTCTAACTTCTATTTAGACAGCAAACTCAGGATTTTATTTAATATTTCAGTGGCGAAATTGATTGGGATCTAGAATTAACATGTCTCTTTTCTTTCAACCATCCTATTCATGAGCAAAAGAAAATTGAAAAATGACCGTGTGTTTGCAAGCATGCGCACACATGTATGTGAGAGGAGAAAATGTTCTGTATATTGTCTAAAGAGAGATTTATGTGTTGGAGCTCCTGCTCTGTCAATTTTCCATGGTAGGACTTAAATACCTTTTGTCTCAAGAAAAAGTAACAAATAGCTAATGTAAAATCCAGCTCATTGTTTAAGGGAAATTTATGGGTTTTCTTGTTTTGGGTCAGGAGAAAAGACAGGAGGAAGTATTGGGGAAAGAGCTGAAACGGAGCAAAGGAGTGATTGTCTTCACTTCTGCCCCCAGTCCAGGTAGAGGTGACAGCAACCTGATGCATCTTTAATGTCACTACTTGTCTCCCATGATGTGCCTCTTTGGGGCAAAAACAAACTGAATTAACTTTTTTCTGTCACTCTATTAGTCACAGTAATTAATATCATTTCCCTCAACAGATAAATACCTTAATCTCATGGCTAAACACAACAATTGTATAGTCTTGCTCAATCTTTGTTTTGTGCTGGTTGGTGGGCAGGAGGGGGGCTGTTCCAGAAATGAGCTTGAGGATTTTGGTTTCCTTGTGATGTTTCTTTTGCAACACAAGGTTTCTAAATTCTTCCTGGGACAGGAAGAGAAAGATAGGAATCACTGACTCTAAAGCTTTCAGACTGAAGTCACCATCATCTGGATTTATGTGCTATTTGTTAAGCTCAGTCACATAGCTCTAGCACAGGGCAAGCAGAGTTGGGAAATTAAGAGATTAAATACAGGAATTGATATGGGATGGGAAAGTTGTTTTCCTTGATGTCTGAGAAACACCTTGTGTAACTCTTTACACAGCGCTTCAGAGAGGGCTTCCTGGAGGGACCATTTGAGTAGGAGTTTGGTCAAAAGGGGCATTTTAGTCCTAAAGGCCTATTCTCCTGTTGTGACAATCAAATAGCAAGATATGTGCCAGTATGCTATGAAATAAAGGTGTATTGTTATTACTAAAATGCCTTTGGTCAGCAGCATTCTTTGGCCAGGAGTGGCAAAGACATATTATTTTTAAAATTTAGACTGTTGCTACTAGTAGTTTTGAAGGAAGCTCCTAGAGAGCAGCATATTTTTCCTCTGATCTGTTCATTGACTTACCCAAGCACTCAGATCAGGGCCTGGCATGAGATAGACATTCCATACATATTTGATGAGCAAATAACAACTTGCAAAAGACTCAGCCCAGTATGTTTGTTTCTTTTTTCCTGCAAAACCAGAGGTAATTGATTCTTTTTAGATTGTCTGTTTACAGTCAAAGATGAGTGTCGAGCTCCTACTTAGAAAGTAAATGTGTCGTTCTGTGCTGCTTTTCTTGTAAAGATAAAACCAAGAAGGTGGGTACTGCCCAGTAAGTGGTCAGAACCACAGATACTGTGCCACTGACATATCCTCTTTTTTAAGTTTCTTAACCTGCAATGTGTGTTTAGGAGAAAGCTGACGGTGGCTTATTGACACAGAATTTTGAATATTTTAACATCAATAATTTGACATGGTGCACAATTACTCAATAGTCACAGTGCTCTGTGCCTATAAAATCTGTTATTGCACAAGAGGCTAAGAAAAATAGTTTAGATCTAAATTTAAATAATTTAGATGTTAATAAAATAAAATAAATCTGTCCTCTAAGATATCTCATTGTCTCTTACAATAACGTAAAGTTACATTTATTAACTTTTATTTAGGAGCTAATGTTTTGGACAGGGGCTATTAATGTTTACACTGTAAAGGAATGACTTAAAAGGAAAATTTATTACACAACTAGGATTCCAAAGGGAATGAACACTACTTAGGGAAAAAGTCATCTATGATCATGATCATGGAATGTTATTATTATTCCTTTTTCACATCTTTGGAGTCATAAGAACTAATCTTCTATCTATACACCGAATTCTGACATACAAAAAGTGCCATCTTTTCATTAATGATTTGTTAAACATCTACCCTAAGTACTACTAAGTAGTTTAAAATATTCGGTAGCAATATTCATTAACAAGTAATAATTAAACCTGTTTCCTCTGGCTTCAGAGAAATTTCAGAATCCCTTTTTATCTTATCTTGTTTCTCTCAGTTACCCTGCATTGATCAACAAATAGAAAAATCTAGAATTTGTTTTAACATATATTATCATTCTTGACAAGTGCAGAAACCGAAAAGTGGGAGAAACAAAGCTCAGTGCACAGCTATTTTAGGAGACTTTGATCATGTTGGAATATGGGCAGAGAATAGAGACTGATAAACTCATATAGTTCTTTGCCATGAAGGCTACTTTAGCGTGAAGCCAAAAAATGAAAGGGGTAGGCTTACTTTTCACAGATTTAACCAAGAACAATGACACCATTTGCAACCACGGTGCAGAGCCAAAAAAAAATCATTGCCAGCATGCCAATGTATACTCCCTAGAGAATAACTGGAAAATGAGAAACGCCTGTCAGAGATTAAGTTCTATTTCTAATGGAAGCACAGAGCAGACTGATGTCTTTTTAATGAAAATGAACATATCACAACAGATGAGTTTTATTTTTTAGTTTTGATGTGAGTTCTTTAGAACTCTGTCCCTGGATGTATTCTTTTTAAAAGCATGTTTCAGAATGGGATGAATAAGGCTAGCCAGTTGAGGAACCAATATAGGTGAAACATTTAGTGGACCAAGGAATCTAATCAGGGAATCGAATGTATCTAAAAATAAAGGGACACAAACTTATTAATACCAACTAACAAAAGATTAAAACTAGAGATTAGTGAACATTTCCCCATTTTATACTTGCTTTTAGTCATAATAGGTAACATGTAAATAGTTATTTTGGGTCTGTCACTATTCCAAGCACTTTATATGCATTAACTCATTACATAAGAACCCATTTGACAGGGGAGAACACTGAGGCACAGAGAGATTAAATAACTTGGCAAGGTCACACAACTAACTAGTGAGATGTGAAGTTGAGATTTGAACCCACACAATCAGGCTTCAGAGTCTGTGCCCAACATATTGCCCTATCATTAGTAAACATATTCCTTGTTGAATACTTTTAGTCAATATACCCTGGACTCGAATAGGCCCTTATTTGAATAGTAGAAGATATTTTGAGAGAAACGGAAACACATACACACACACACACACACACACACACACACCCATGACCACAATAGAACCAAAACACCTAAACATAGCACTCAATGATGTTCATAGGACTGCTCTTGAAGCTAGTTATGCTGGGTAACGTAAGATTTGAGTCACTACCTTAAAACATGTGGGACAAAGAAACTGAACAATGGAGGGTTGAAAAGTGGTAGCTACTAGGAAAGCCTGAATTGTTTCTCCAAGAGAAAGCAGCTAGGAGTTAAGAAAACAAAATAAAAAATGTAGGACACTTTCCCCTCTTGTCTTGGTTTCTGTCTTGGCTCCCTTGACCGCATAGTCCTGCCTGTTAAATATGACACAGCTTATTAGAGAGACCTTGATAAAGGATAGTGTTGGCCATAACAGCTCAGTACTTCAACTTGAAGAGTTTTCTGTATCCACAGGAGAATAGAGACAGCCTGAGATTCGGAATCCCTAATTATCAAGGTTCAATGTGTGTCCTCAGTCTTATCTGTATAATAGGAGTGCTAAAAAAGCCATTGTATTGGGGTTGTTTAGGTGTTCAATGAGATTAAACATGGGAATGCAGCATGAAGGCCCTTTTAACAGAAGACTGGTAATACTTGGTATTACTAAACTTAAGTGAGTTTTAGAATTATTTAGGGCTGTGGAGGCACTTAAATGCTTTGTGACAAAATTGTGATTAGTGGCTTTGAATAGCACTGTCATATGGATCATTCCACGTTTACAGGTAATGGAGTGGGTGTTCTCAGAGTTGCCAGACATAATTCTTGAGGTAAGCATCATCTAAAAGGTGAGCTAGCACAACCTAATCAAAAGAACAACAACAACAAAAGAAACATTTAAAGAAACAAACAAACAAAAATACCCAGAGCAACAACAAACTCAGAAGCACAAAGTTCAGAGAAGGGAGCCAGGAAGGATTTGGAGCAGATGATGTTAATCCACTATTTAATATGGCAATTGACTCAGTAGAATTTGGGAAGATGGCAGTGGAGAGACTAATGGACTTATTTTTTGGGGGGAGAAAGCCTGAGCTCAAGTTCATGCCTGGGCTTTGAACTGTTGTCCCACCACGTTCCAGTCTGCTTCCCTCCCTACTTGGCCACCGTGGCCCTCAGAGTTATCTTTTTTTAATGAGCAATTATCTTTTTTTAATGAGCAATTAAACTCATAAACTGATAACTTGGGCAAGTTGTCCCATTTCCCTGGGCTTCAATTTCAAAACTGGAAAAAAGTGCGGTTATATTCAACTCTAAAGCCACTTCTAGCTCTACACTCTGGTTTTTAAGATCTTTCTATGATGTATTTGTCATGAGTTTTCTGAAATCTACTTTTTCTTTTAATCCGTCACCATGGCTTGCACCTGGTAGTTGCCTTCTTGTGTAATAAGATATGAAGGCAAGTGTGTATCAAAATACAATAGATAGGAATCACCCCTCTGATTGCTAGATGAGATGCTGCCTAATTTATGAATAGTTTAATAAAGCCAATTAGACCTTCAAAGAAAAATACAATATACAGGTTATATCTCTAAAGAAAGTAGAAGCAATTCTCTACAAAATTCAGGCAGCTTCTCCACAGCTCAGTGGTTTTACTTGATTGAAAAAAGACCAAAATATTATGTGATAGAAGGAAAAAAGGGAAGGGAGAAGGGAATAAATTTAATTATCCAAGGTCTTTCTCCAGAGAAGTAATCATTTCACCCTTCTTGGCTGAGTTGCCACGGCCCTCAAATCGGAAGAATTAGAATCTAAAAATTGTGAAAAAATTAGTTGATACAGAGTTCAGGGATTTTCTTCAATGAGGCCTTGAATAAAAACCTGAAGATTAAATAACTTCCTAGCATCAGTCTAATACTGTGTGGAATCAACTCTTACACCAACATAAATATAGAGTGGTAACAGGAGATTGATCAACTTTGGTAGAGAATTTCAGCTTTGATGCCAGAAATTCAAAATTATCCTGGCAGAGCAGAAGGATGTACTTAATGTTTTCTGGAAGAAACATGCAAATTACCTCATTCTTAAACATCCCCTAGAGGCCATTATTATTTTTTTATTCCATTCCCAAGTATTACTCACAAAGTGGAAAGGGATGACCAATTTCTTAAAATGCTCTTGACACTCTTTGGTGTTTATAATGTATATTGTAGCCTTAGTGAAGGCCAGGTACATTTACACCAGGCTATTTATATTTCTCTGGCTTTGCTCCTTTTCTTTCTTTCTTTCTTTCTTTCTTTCTTTCTTTCTTTCTTTCTTTCTTTCTTTTTTTTTTTCTTTCTTTACTTTCTCTCTTTTTCTTTCTTTTTCTTTCTTTCTTTCTTTCTTTTTCATTTTAATTGAATTGGTTTTAAACAGCTATAAGATTTTTAAAAATCAAATGAATTCTCATTTTTGGACCGCTTATGAGTGATTCTTACATCCATTATCACTTTGGTCAACTCCACAGCCTCCCATAAGCCTGTCTCTGTTTGCTCAGCTCCAGCTCTTGTTACCCTAGGACTTATTTCAGGAGAGTCAGCATCATGGCACCTTGGAAGTTAAGAGATGGCTCTATGCTGGCTCTGCTAGGACTGAGACCTTGGCAAGTCATAGTCCTTGGCCTCAGTTTCCACATCTGTAAACTCATTAAAATGAGGGTATGAGAAGGCAAGAGCAGGGAGTCTAGACACTATTTTCCATCTTTCCTGTCCTACAGTTCAGAACTTTCTTTTGTGAACCTCCTGCTGATGGTTGAGCATGCCTGCAGGATCCAGCTTAAAACACTTTGATATCGACATCCAGCATCTCCTTCTGTGGAAACATGACACTCCTTAGACTAGCTCCATCTTCTGCCGGCTTGAAATCTGTGCTATTGAATCTGCTTATTTTTTTTTCCCTTATATTCTCTCAGTAAAAAGCATGGCTGTCATGACACTTAATCCTTGAAATGACTGTTAGAAATAATTGATCAAAGAGTAAAATCATATCTTGGTGCTGGAATGTGTATGCCACAGAATTATTTTTATTTCAGGAAAACTTATATATAACCTTGAATTTTAAGTTCAGTAGAACAGGCAATGTATTTGTTTAGAGGGCAGGACCATTAAAGTCAACTTTTTTTTTTCTTGTTTGAATTGGATAAAATTGTAATATATCCTTTACGTCACAGTAGCACCCTAGTGGTTATCATATTGCATTAGTTACATGAGTTTTCAGGGAACATTATACAGTATATACTGCCTCCAGTAAATACACCAGTCATGCTTATGGTTACATAGTCAGCGCCAGGAAATTTAGGATGACATTCCCTGCAGGTTAGTAATTCTACCCATTATTTATATTGGTTTGATTTGAAACTAGATGAGGCTAAGTATTTTTGAAGAATTTTATGACAGAATTCTACAAAAAGTAAGGAATGAATATTTAAAATGGGTTAAATATCTTTGGATTTTTTTTTTGAGATCACCTAATTTTGTCACAAAGTCAAATCATTGAGAAAGTCAGAAGAGGGCTTATTCTGAACATAAAATACAAACACGTCTCATCTATAAATTGAAACCACAGGTAAATATAAATCTATCATGTGCATACACTTATGGCCTGCTCCAAGAAAGCAGAGTTATCCCAATTGTTTAAAAAATGGAGAAAAAAATCAGTAATGAGACTGTGACAGAGTTGCTGAAGCAGATGTGGAAATTGTAGAACATCATCTTGGCAGATGAAGTAGGCCCAACCAGCTGGATGTCTTCTGAAAGTGGGAATTTATCATGTCTAAGCCACAATACAGAAGTCAGTACTTGAAAATGGTTGTCATAACAGCATAAGATTTTGATGCAAACACTAGATGATTGCAATGAACTTGACCAATAAAGTCTGTGCTGCCATGATGAATTAAGACCAGATTATTTTGAGCTTCTAAAATAGCATCTTGCTTCCAAGGAGATCAAAGTATTTCACTTCTTCTGGTTTATAGACCTCAGGAGCAAGCAGAAAAATAAAGAGGCTGATCACTGAGATTTCTTCTGAGTTACACCATTGTATTTAGGTCAATAATCTAGCCTTACCTTTGTCCCCTGCTTGAAAAGGGGACTATACTTAGTGTCTGGGAGAGACAATACAAGCACAGAGCAAAGTTTGTTTTTGCCAGTTTAGAGATGTATCTGAATGATTGCACCATAGTATTTTAATTTATAAAAGTGTTACTACTCAGCTCACAAGATTGGTGTGTTAGATAAGTGAGACACTGTGGTTTTGTGTCCTTGACACTTTCTTTTCCAAATTACGCTGTTTGCTTCTCTGTCAATTATGAAAACCATTGTAAGTAATGTGAAGAGATAGTAGCTGTGTGATTATAGGCAAGTTATCTAAACCTGATAGAACTGGATTACCAAGGAAGTCAAATAGGTTTCAGCTCTTATGTATCCTTTCAGTTGGTAGATCTCTGATTCTCTGGAATATTTCAGAAGCTCTGTCTGGCCCCATGATCTGCTAGCAGCAATGCCAGCCTTACATTGAGAGGAGAGACATACACTCAAGGGGTCTGGTTTTGCCATTGCTGGACTAGATGAGCTCCATGATTACATCTAGATCTATCATTCTGCCCTCCTGCACCATGATTAGTTCCTCTGTGTCCACTTCCAGTTTTTTTCATTGCCCTAAAATATTTGAAGTCTTCTGGAATTTTCCATTTTTTTCTCATATTCCTTATAATACCCAACAGATACCTCTTTCCTTTTTCATACTTCATGTGAGGTGTTATCTGAAAGTAGTATCATCACATTTGTTGAGAACAGAACCTACTGAAAACAACATCAGTTATTTAACAAGAAAGTTCAGGAAAGTGTTATTCACTTGTTTTATTAATATAAAAAAACAAAATAAAATATACAAAAAACGTTTTGTTCCTAAGAGAATAGGTTGTTAAGGTGGTGAAATCGCTAGAATATAAGCTTCAAGTGGGCAAGAACTTTTGTCATGAAGAGTGCCTGGAACCAAATAGGTGCTCACACTAGCATTTGTTTCATGAATAAATTAATATCTGCTGAATCAGCTAGGAGAGACTGTTAGAATATCTTTTACCTTGAGAATCTCAAACAGTGGGGCTAGAGCAAAAACTAAAAGTCAGTTCCTAGGTTTAGGGATCAACTCCTTGGAGGACGCATTCCTGGAAATGTATTTGGATTACGTTAGGTGATCTCCTACACCATAGATCTCAGCTTTTATTTTGCTTCCCAAAAATATCTTCTGGTTGGTTACAGATGTTCACTCCAAGATTTTTACCATCCCGTCCCCAAAACAATATGCTTGGTGCTATTGTAACAGAATTGTACCATAAAGTCTGTGGAAACTCAGAAGAGAGAATTTCAATTTATAAAAAAAGTCATCACGTGATAGTTATGAGGAATAACTTATACAAATGGTTTTGACAAGAAATTATTAAAGAGTTTGTAGAAATTACAATATCATTATTCTTTGGATCATTACAATATGACTTACCACTTATGTCATTGGATTCAATTAAATTTAATAGAATAATAATGTAATGAGTGTGTACTATAAGGCTTTTTGTGTTAAATATAGTTGGGGACAAAGAAGTATACAATATGATTAGGGTAAGTTGTTTGATTACTTTTTTGTTAGAATTCCTTTTCTAAACGTGTTTATGTTGACTTTTTATGTTGGCGTTAAGTTGTGTTAAGGTATTATAAGAATTATCCCTGCTTTTCTTTCTATCTGAGAAAAAATGGTCTGCAAATATGTAAATTCATAAAGTAATATGATATATATATATAGATGTATTCCATTAGCAATAATGTTTTCTTAATAAATATGTAGTATATAAAATTATGTCTTCCTACAATGAAAATATGTTACTTTAAGGTCCTGATAATTGACGCATTTCATCCTGCTGTGTGTTCCAAACAATTTTTAGAAAATGAAATCTAATAACCCAAGAAGAAAAGAAGCAACAGTTGCTTGGACATGCTGAGAATTCCTTTCGTGACACACTGAAGAGATGTTTCTTGCCCTTCTCCTTAGTCAGCTTTAGTAAAGTTCATTATTTTAAATTCAAATGATGTCAGTCACTGTCTAGATGCAGACAGATTCACAAAGGCACACACGCGTGTGCACACACACACATGTATATACATATTTTTTTCCTTTTTTTAATTGTGGGCATTTTTGTTAAATTGCAATTTCCAACTAAATTCAAACCTTTTGGCATTGGATTAGTATATTGTGCTCATGTTCATATTCATTTATGCTTGGCAGAATGCAACTTCCTATTTTGAGGAGGGAAAGATGCTAAAAACCTCTAGTTTTAAGAAAGACAAGGCTTTTGAATGTCAAATAGTTCTAACAGAAAAATATTTGATGAGTTAAGTGTAAAAAAATAAGAAACATATGGATTAAATTTCACTGAAAATGCACATGGGCTTAAAAATTAAGGGAGAAAGTACTTGGCAAAATATGGTTTTGGTTTTGCCAAATCCAAAGTTTGAGAATAGATTAAGACATTGAACAAACCCAAACCATACCTGGTGTTAGCCAACTGTTATCCTGCTGTCTACAAAAACCTTTTGATGAGGACTGGCCTTTCTAAAACTGTTCATGACACCTGAATTTGCCATGTGGTGTCTTCTGTCTTCTAGTGCCACTCTAGACCAGCTATTTGACAGTGTTCATTTATAAACCTAAACTTTGTTAACAGATTTGTTGTGATGATACATTTATGGGTGGACTTTTAATAAGGAAGAAATTAGTTTGAGACAGGACCGTATTACTAATTCAATGGAGGTCATGTTTAAATATAGAAATCATTTGTAAAAATATATATTATAATTATAAATGTTATACATGTTTTACATAAAATTTAAATATTTAGATGTACTATATTGAAATATTTTACTACATTATAGTACAGATTTTTTTAAAAAGTTTATTTATTTTGAGAGAAAGGGTCTCAGAGAAAGAGAGAGAGAGAGAGAGAGAGAGAGCATGAGTGGGAGAAGGGCAGAGAGAGAGAGAGAGAGAATCCCAAGTGGGTTCCATGCCGTCACCACAGAGCCCAACACGGGGCTCCAACTCACGAACAGTGAGATCATGACCTGAGCAGAGATCAAAAATCAGACGCTCAATTTACTGAGCCACTCAGGAGCCCCTATATTACAGATTTATTACTATTATTATGTATTGGGAAATATCCCAACAATCTCCACTTTCTGATCTACCAAAACACCTTTTCTGTTTTTCTCTTCTGATGCCTAGCATGTAGGTCATTGATTATGGTTACCAGTGTGTACAGCTTCTCTCCCTTCTCAAACTAAAATTCATTTTGTGAACTATTTCTGTCTGATGTGTATTCTTATGTGTCAACGATATCTAGGCTACTATATTTAAATACATAACTTTAGACGGAAATTGTTGCATTCATAGATAAATATTTTACAAAATATTTTAATAGATAGTCTTTAAAAATGAACTATATTACCATCTTGTCCAGACCCACCTTTTCTAAATTTCTTGTATGTTCATAAATAGTAATATTTTATATTTGATTAAAACTGCCCTACACCCACTTCAGACCAGGAATGGGTTTATAGGAATTCTCAACGTCACAATCTCAGTAAAAGAAATGTGTGTCCATGACTACACAACAGGTATACCAGAAATGATATAAACAGTT
This sequence comes from Cryptoprocta ferox, assembly GCA_028646485.1. Classification (NCBI taxonomy): domain Eukaryota; kingdom Metazoa; phylum Chordata; class Mammalia; order Carnivora; family Eupleridae; genus Cryptoprocta; species Cryptoprocta ferox. Next base: position 91,298,658 of record CM053573.1, read on the forward strand.
TGGGTTGTCTTTCCCCCCCCCCCCATCTGTTTCTTCAAAGACAATGTAGCAGTAAGTTCATATTCTGAGTAATTAGACCTCCCCTGAAACACATACACGCTCCCACAGTCAACAGACTTTTAATAAGTAAGCACCATTTCACTTTGCAAGCAGTAGTATGATATGCCTACATTTTAATTACACACATATTCAAAAGTTCCAAGTCTCTCTGTAGTGCTGTCCACATTTCATGCTGGAGACACTTGGCCAAGACTCAATTCATATGTCCTACAGGGTTACATATGATGTGGCTCCTCTCCCACTGGGTTACACAGGATATGAGCTGGATCCTGGCGGCTTCTGAAACAAGAATGAGAGAAGCTCTTGTGGAGTAAATTTAAAGAGAGAAAAAACCTCTCTCTGGCATTGAAGTCATTGGAAGTTTGGCATGTCTAACTGGGAGTAGACCTTGGCTCACAGAACTGAGAGATAGCTAAACAAAGATTTGTTCAATTTGATAAACTCCCTGGCTGAGACTGCCTTGCCAACTTTCTTTCTAAAGCAACTTTTCACAGCTGAATTATAAAACCTTGAAAATCAAGGGTTTGTAATGGAAATGCTGACAGATGCAACTAACGTGAAGTTGTACCAACCAAACATTGCTATCATATTTTATAACTGTCTGAGAAGCTTATAGAAAGGAATGGTACATTTGCTTCATGGGATCCATTTCCCTTGCTAAAAACTACCAAATGGCCTCACAATGGACTCCTTTACAATTAGCTGTAATTGTAAATGTGTATATATATATATATATATATATATATATATATATTCTCTTTATGAAGAGAATTGTAAATTGTAAATGTGTATATATATATATATATATATATATATATATTCTCTTTATGAAGAGAAGTGTTGTGACTACCAACTTCCTGTAAGGCTTGAAAGCAAGTGTTGTCTCATCCTATATTCTGGTTTTAAATTTGATAAAGAAAACCCAGCCCCTGCCTTTGGTGCCTAAGTACTTCTTATTTATGTATTCTTGGAAAACTAGGTAAGCTTTTTAACAATTTTATGAAAAAAATATATTCGTAGAGATAAACCTTCTTCGTAACTTTTAAGCAAATAGAACAATGTGCTCTAATACCAAAGTGTCCATGGTGGGCACTAGTAAGTGAAAGAAAATTTCAGTGTAAAGTGTTACTATCCGCTTAAAGGTAATATATACTCTTTGCACAGATATAAGAGTACTAAGTTCCATTTATACATCCTTTTGAATTCTTATTGCTTTTTACTTAGTTTACCATATTTCACACATACTCAAATTAGATTTCACAGAAAATTTCTGGTTAAAGACCACAGGAATAATTAGGAAATCAATACTTATGGAAATAATAAGCCACAGTGTTTTTTTATCCCTCTACAATAGCTGAGAGTTGACACTTGGATTTCTGAGAAAATTAAGAAGGTTTAAATATAGCTTAAGTTCTAGAAATACTCAATGGATATAACTTACTCTAATATTCACGAGTGAGAAATGATTTCTCTGGAGGCAAAAGGACGGCTTGTTGGTCAAATATTTGCCTTTTGTATAAAGGCCTACACTTGGTCTGGGGGTTCCTTAGCAGAAAGGAGAAGTTACAGTTAACAAATTAATGAAAACCAAGTGATGCCTTTGAAGAATTCTTAAGTGAACCTTAACCAATGCCTTGGGCTACATGTTCAATGTGCACAAAAAAATTAAGGTGAACTGGCCACTGCTACTAAGAGTCAATTGACAGAATGCATGGGTCATTAATTTTGTGTCCTTTGTTTTGTCAGTGTGTTTTCGTGAGGCCTGGTAAAGAAAGTAAAACCACTGAAGCTGAAAATTGTCTGCTCTGTAGCTCATTTCCCCTCCCAGCATGCACTGACCCAAGGGAGTGGGCTTCAGGTCACCCGCCCCCATTTCCCTTCAAAACACTCCTGGCTCCTGCGAGTTTGATAACAGATCCATTGGTTGGTGGAGTGGTTAATTCTTGGCAAGTTTGTGCTTAATCATATGCAGAACGTAAGTACCAATAAAAATAAGATGTCTGCTCACACCATTTTATTGTATTTTAAAAATAAACTCTGGAACAGGCTCTGTAGCCTTGGTTCCATTCAGTTATAGAAAGAGAGAGAGTGGAACTTAAATTGGTTTGGTTCACCTTAATTCCCTGTTGTTTCATTACCAGTAGTTCCTGAGGGCCACCTTCCGGCTTTTTGTGCCATGAATGAGTGATATAAAATGCCCATAATACTGGGGTGGCATCCTAGGGTCCTGGTTGGCTTTAAACTATGTACTAAGTCACTGTGTCCAAAATGTTATTGCTTATCAACAATTCCATAAACCCATATCAATTCAATCCAGACTCTTTCACATTTTATTACCGCATAACTTTATTTAAAAACAGATTTTTTAGGATCAAAGTTTTTAAAAGCTGGTTGCCATATCAGTCCAGATTTTCCAATCTTGGCAACATTTTTATAGCCCTTAAAGTAGAAATGACACACATTGGGCTGAATCAGAGGAGGCATACCTCTGCCTTGGGCACAGTGCCACAGAAGTTCTGCAGAGCTTAAGCAAAGAGTATTCGGAGGTTTTGTTGATTGAATCATTCACAGTAGTCCAGAGATCATGGAACTGTGGGATGTATGTCCTTTTCTTTGGATACTTTTATCTGTGTGCTTTGCTTATGAGTAGTACTAGTTGGGGACACTGCATGTCAGATGTAGAGATGATTTTGATCCAGTCAGAAGTGGTTCTGTTATGGTAGTTTATGTTTCATTTTTTATAAGCACTTATTATTCATTCAGTTGATATGGAAACCATTTAAGTGTTCGGTCATTTATTCACTCATTTACTCACTAATTCATTCAGCAATTATGCCAGGTACATGGTAGGGGTTAGGTAGACAAGGATAAGTTAGATCATCCCTAGCCTAAGAAATCTTAGTTTTGTACACTTTCAGATATATAAACATACATTGTAGACTATGTTGGGAGGTAGGGCATTTGGGAGACAGGAGGAGCGTGTGGCCCTCCATATGGATGAGCCAATGAATGGGGTGATAAGCATACTTGTATTAGTTTGTTAGGGTTACCATCACTAAATACTACACGCTGGGTGGCTTACACAACAGAAATTTATTTTCTCACAGCTCTGAAGGCTCAAAGTAAAAGATCAAGGTGCCAGCAGGTTTGGTTTCTTCCGAGGCCTCTGCCCTTGGCTTATGGATGGCCACCTTCTCCCTGTACACTCACATGGTCTTACCTCTGTGTGTGTTCACCCCTGATATTTTTCTGGGTGTCCAAATTTTCTTTTCCTCTGAGGATGCCAGTCAGATTGGACTAAGGCCCACTCTAATGACCTCATTTTAACTTAGTCACTTTTAAAAATCTCTCTCTCCAAACACAGCCACATTCTGAGCTACTGGGGATTAGAGACTCAATATGTAAATTTTGAGAGCACACAATTCAGCCCCTAATAGCAGTGAAAGAAGAGACGACTGGGGAGATGCCAAATAGACATGAAGCAAAAGGCCATTACTAGAACAATGCCCATAAATGCATCCTGGAACCCGTTGCACTGTGTGTACAAACTTAATTCCAAGACCAAGAATGTATGCAATGCAAACTGAGAGGTAGATTTAGCAGATTTCTACTTTATTAGACAATCACATGTCTACTATACGCAAATCACTGAGCTAGGCTTTGCTACAGGAGGACACATCAAGTAGCTAAAGCAAATCATTCAGGGGTCTCCAATCTTCTGGATTTCCACATCTTCATCAGAGGTTCTTAATTCTGGCTACCTGTTATAATTGCCCCTGTAGATTCAGATTCATTCATTTGGAGCAACATTCACAAATAATTCTAATATTATTCTCATGATGTCATATGGTTTAAAAGTTGTTAAAAATTCTGAATACATGATAATAAAAATAATGGCTACACATTGTTTTTATGCTCACCAGGCACTATATTAAACTTTTACATGTATTACTTCATTTAACCTTTACAATGATTCTGTGAAGTATCATTACAATAATTCCCATTTTAGAGAAGAAGGAATCAAGCAGCTACATAGAGCAACTGGCAGAATTCACCTAGCTGATACCATACTGACCCAAGTTCCAGTTTAGTTGAATTTCACCACTTTTTTCAAAGTATTTTAGAGAAAAGTATGTTTTATGTAGTTACATTCTTAGCATCCAAAGATTCAGTATGAATGTATAATGGTAGACTTTATTTATTCTTTTAAATATCTCAGTGGCAAAAGTACCATAGAATATCCTTCTCATTTGAGTCCGCATTTTAGGGGTTGTGGGCTAAGCACACAGTAAGTATTTAATAAGTGTTTATTGTCTAAATTGTTTTAAGGGATAAATTTGAAACATGTTACATTAAAGTATTTGTTAACTCCTGAATACAAGAAGTAGGTAGAGAGCTTTTCTTCTACACAAGAATCTTCTTAAATGATAGGCTCTCACTGGAGAAATGGGTGTGTGTTTCCTAATATTCTTCATAAGGCTTGCAGCTAGCACACTAATCAACAAAGAATTGGCCCTGCATTTTTTAAATAATGAGGTAGCTCAATGCAAAGGACAACAGAAATAAGAAGCAAACATACTGGAGAAGAGGTAAACATAGGAAAAGTATATATGCCCTGTTTTAGTTAATAGGTAGGATTATTTACTTAACTTTTACAGGGATATGATAGGATTTAACATATTTCAAAGAGTGATAAGTTTGTGTGCTGCATCTTAGTAAAGTGATCCTGTGACAGCTGTGACTTGGGACATACCTGTCAATGGAACCTCTTCTCTTCCAATCAGCCCTCATCTGCAGGATGGATGCACAAACACCATCTTCCAGCCTGAGACTGCCAGCCTCTTTACCACCCAATTTTGAATTTATGCAGCTTTCTAAAATGGTGGAATAACTTGTTCAATAGCCTTCATGATTTATCAAAGCAAAACCCATTCTGGTTTTCTGATAATGCTTTCCAATAAATTGTTCTTTTTTGTCATTGTTGTTAATTAGGCTCAAAACTTTCTTTTATGATGTGGCTTACCTTTGCAAAATATAATATTTTAATAGTATGGTTGCTTATTATCTATAATCAGGCTCAGGGTCAATCTCTAAGAATTCCCATTAATTCCAAAGAGAAATGCTCACTTTTATTTCAGGAAAAAAAAAAGTCTTGGCAGACAAGTAGGGACATACCAGATGGAGAAGGCGGCTGTGCCACATGGATTATATGTTTTTCCCTCTCTTCTTATTGATGTCTTAAGTTGAACATGTTCCATCTGTCCACTCTCAATAATGAATAGCGACTTTTTTATTGTAAAGGTAACAAATTCCATATAGGATAAATTAATTCTAGCATATAATGAAATGTACAAGACTCAATGCTCTGTACTGTGCAGATTTTGAGGATTATGTGGGGAAGTGTGGAAATCCAATACAATTCCTAGAGCAAAGCATATTTCTACTTGGAGAAGGCATTTAAAAAATTCTCTTCCAAAACCTCAATTTTGTTCTCCTTTAGGGATTAAAAATCTGAGTGATGGGTTATAGGAATTGTTTGAATCTGATTTATCTTTTAAATTATTAATCCTACGAGAATGATCATTTAAAACTAATTTCCTATCACCCACAGTAAATTATTTTCCTATCACTCTCATAAAAAATTGAAGATTATTAAATCACCTTTCTTATGTATTGATTACTGTCTAAATCCAGCTTGTCAAATGCAATATATAGATAATGTTTTAAAAATTCTTTATTCATAGCTTTTGTCTTTTTGAGGCTAACTCCTCTGGTTTGAATCTTTTATTCTGTCTTATGTCAAGGATGGTGGTTTTTCTACATTCGAACCATCGTGTGGCTATTTTGTTGCTTTTTGCATATTTCATTATTGATGCAGTTATTGATAATAATACCTACGTTTTATAATAATAGCAACAGCTACTATTTAAGTCTTGCATATTTTAATTAATTTTGGCGGGACCAAATCTTTATTCTGTCCCTTGTTAAATGGCTGTCCCAAACACTTCCAATGGAAAACCAATAAAGGAGTCATAAGATTTTTTTATTGTTTAAGCAGGATTAAAATTTAAGCAGCTGTTTGGCTTGGTTACTACATATATTTTTAAAGCCTTGTTTTTTTGGGCATGTGTGTGTGTGTGTGTGTGTGTGCGTGTGTGTGTGTAAGATCAACTATTCCTGGCAGTATGTTTTGAAATACTAACTTCTTAAATAGCTCAAGACCCTTGCTTTTAATTTTTGTCGTGACAATCTTTTCGTTCTGGGTTTTTTTTTTTTTTCTTTCTTTTTTGGTCCCCCTTAAATCTGGAATTGGAAGTTATTCTTTTTTTTTTTTTTTTTTTTTTTTGCTTACAGATAATTGAAACCGACTAAACTTGTTAAAGTCAAAATCAACAACGCCATGCTTTATTACATGCTTCCATGTTTGGTCACAGACTTTAGTAGATCCTGCAAATGGCACAATTTATGCAGTGGCATGTCAGAAACTTAATGCTGTGATTTTCCTCTTCCTAATGGAGAATTAAGAATCCAAAGGGCCCGAGCTATTCACATGGACCGAATCCCCCACGGCTTGGGTGCAGAGGTCTCGCAAAAATTTAGTAAGTGAGAAGGAGAACAAAGATTCTTAGTTGGAGGGGAAAAAAATTGGATCGCCTGTGGCTGAGAAGCTGAGGGGGACAGGTAGGCACAGTGGGGTGCAGGATAATGAGGCACATGGCAAATGTGATGCACAGATGTTAAGCCAACTGTAGCTCCGGCTCCCAAAGTTGTGCATGCCACAGCACCATGCCTTGGGGCTATGTCTACACCAGAACATTTGGAGCAGTAAACGACGGCAACATTAGGTTCAAATTAATCTATTACTCCAGAGCTGTGAAATGTTGGTTGCTTGTTTCAGAATTACATTGCCTGTGGGTGAAATGTTTTAGGTAGATTTTAATGCAAGCTCATGGCTTGCTGAGGAGATTAAGAGGAGAAAGGGAAATTAGAACAGTTAGGAGAGTTGTGGAGGGGCACATTTCTGGTTAAAGTATATGAAAAAGTATTACATATTTCACGAGCAGGTCTGGTCTCCTGTTGGCCACCTGCTGGGACTGAAATATCCCACATCATAATGAAGGCAGGTTTGCCGAAGCCTTGTAAATACTTGAGCCCTGCAATTGAAGAAGGCAGACAAAGGCGGCTTTGGGGTCTCCTGGAGACTTTTGAGGGTAGGACCTGTCAGGCGGGTGCTCCAAATGAATTTGGGAATTTATTATTCTGCACTTGTTAAGTGGAACATGTAAAAGTTTGCATTTTGGTTTTTACCCTTATGAGTTTCAAGTAAATTTTGCAGTAACAGGTAGCCTTGTGACTTTTCAGAGTACATTACAAAGTCATCTTGTCCCCCTCCTTCTGCGCTTGTTCCTTCACTGATATTGGCAGGTCCATTTTCTCAAACCTGTGTGGGACTCAGATCCTCTCATTTTTCCAAAGTGGCAAAACTAAACTTTGAATTAACTTGTATTTTTTTTTTTTTTTTTATCAATTAGAGTTTATTCAATCAGAGGGGAAAAACTGTTTGGAAGTATCTATAAAGAATTTTTTTACAATATTGTAGTTTTTCTTATAAAAACACTTAATTGAAATGCCTAAGAGCTGCTCAGCACAAAAGTCAATAAAAACCCTAGAATAGAGTTTATAGGGGTTGTCTATGTACATAATTAAATCCTTCAGGCACTTTAAAACTCTGCAAAATAAATGGTTATGCAAGAATAGCCTGCTGAGAGAAGAAATGCTTGTATCAGCTTTAACCAGCTGCCTTGTGTTCCATGTTCCTGGGTTGGAATGAGAAAGCTATTAGAACACTGGACGACTGCAAGCCACATACAAATCATCTTTGTTACTGACACTTGGGGGAGTACTTTATAGTGGCTGTCAAGGCCAATACAAAACATGGTTTGTGCCTGAAAAAGTCAAGTGCCATTATTTAAGAAGATGTTAGTTAATCCAAATAACTGAGTAGCATCCAGGATCTTCACTGAGTTTAGCTGCTATAGAACCAGATTTATTATCGAGTCTGACTTAAGTAAATTAACATGCAGGTTCACATTCTAGATTTGATGGAATAACAAAGGTTAATTACTTGCAATGATCTATGCTGGAATAGGAGTAAAAGGGGAGAACTGTATTTAGATTTAATTTCACTGTTCTTTAGGGAATACTATTGAGGGGATGGGATTATTATGGGGGGGGGGGCAAAGGAAGGAGTGCCAAGGGAAAAAAAAAAGCAGTCTAATGAATGTAACCAATAGAAAAATTGTAGGTTTGTTTCTCTCCCTGGCCCTCAAAGTTATGATAAATGATAGCACAAGGAAAAGATAACCTACCATGAGAGTAGGATCACCAAGGCCAAATACTAAAACTCCCAGCTGACTAGCCCATACACTGCAGCCTCTGTTCGTGTTTATTTTTTCTGCTCACTCTTGGTTTCGTCAATCAGTATGATAGACGATAAGTCCTGAGTAGAGCAGCCCGCGTCCTGCTCTCTCACGGTGGGTAGCATGTTGTGGTTGGCGCCGAGCAGTCGGAGGGTCGCCCGCATCAGGAGCACCAAGGGGATGAGGTTCGGAGCAGACTTCCAGCAAGCCGGCTCCTCAGAGAATAGCAGGCAGGGGCGTTATCAGCCGAGAGTGGAGTTGCCAAGAAACTGACCACACATTAGTAGCTTTGTTTGGGTAGAGTCTAAGGGGGCTGTAGCTCACCGACTTGAGACACTTTCTGTTAAATCATCCCTGGCTTTACGTGTTAAAAGAAAGCTTGTTCAAAAAAGAAACCATGGCTGATTGCCCCAGGCAGTCCTATGACAAGGATCCTGAGTTAGGGATCTGTGGGGTTACTGTGAGGAGGGCCAGTGAACATCAGTTATAAAAGAAACAAAAAAAGGAAGAAGACTCCCTTCTTGGGTCTCCCATTTATTTCTAAATAAACTGTCTCCTAATGTGCAAAATAACATTAAAAATGCCTTTAAAAGAAATCCATGTACACAATGGGGAGCTTTAGTTAGTTGGTGACATATGAAACACTGCTCAGTTAGCCAACAGCTCATCAGATAAATGGAATTTCCTGAATGCTATTCACAGATCACTAATGTTGTTTATCTACTCTCTCAGAGCTGACACGTTTTTACACTTTATTCTACCAGAAGATCTTTACTTTATTTCACTCATTGGAAACTTTTAGAAAAAAATTTAGGATGACTATTTTTTTTTAAACTCATTTTGTAGAAGCTCAGAGACAGAAAAAAAGTCAAGAATCTCCTGACTTGATTCACCAAAGTAGCCAAAGTGAAATTCTTATGATATCTTGTGATGCAACATTGGTCAAACATTTCCTGTTCAACACTTTTTTCCCCTAGGTATTAGTGCTTCTTTTCTCTAGAACAAATGCTCTGGAAATCTGGGGCTCTCTATTTTTGTAAGAAATTTCAAATAAGTGATCAGCACACCTTCTCCAAAAGTAATGCTTTCCGATAGGAACAGGAAGACAAACTTGACAGTTCGATGTATAGATAATTTTTCTCTGTCTTAGAAATCACATTGGTGTACGGAATGTTTCCCCTTGCCTTAAGGTATGTTCCATAAACAAAATGAATACTTTCTGATTATGACCCTTTATACCTGGTGTTATTACTTAAAACTGCTGATGTATGTTAAGGTGAAACTTAACACTGGAATATTAGTTTTATTTCAGTTAATTATGTTACTAAGAGCTCATGAACCCAAAGATTTAGCGTTGGTCTGTTTCTAGTTATCTTGCCAAGTTTTTTACTTGATGGAGGGGGTCTGTTTCATTCTACTTGGCCTCTCCACCTTTGTAACCCCTGGTTTCCTCTCTTCCTGAATCACAAGGCTACGTTCTCCCCTTCTGTGAGAAGATTGAACGCTTATTCAACTCCAAAATGACTATGGTCCCAAAATATCAACAGTGATTTTTAATAGATCTTTGCCTATCAAAATATTGTTGCTGAATAATAGGGTAAAGGCAGTTGTGGCTGCTGATAGGAAGGAATCTGACTATTAATAAAAAGCAGACAAGGGTCTTGAAACAGTACTTCCACTGTTACAATTTAGACACTTTATATTACTTTATTTAGTGCAACACCTGCAGCTACTCACATTGCTGGTGGCTGAAATAATCCAGGTCCACACTGAGAGAGTATTACAATTTCATTGTGCTATTTGTGCTTACTGTTTAAGCCTTTCTCACAGGAGAAAGCATTAGCTAAGTGTACAGTAGATAATAAAAAGGGGGATTTGGGCTCATCTGTTCCCCTTAAATCTGTCTAATAAAATCTCCCTTTGTAATTAGTATTTGACTCCTTTTCTTCCACTGGCTGGCACCTGGAGGGGGGTAGTGGCACAAAGGACTGGCATTTACCAAAGTTTTTTTAAATATCCCCACGTTTCACAGTTTTATGGATTATGCCCTCTTCTGAGCCTTGGAAACAGTATACACTTCCTAACATCCCTTTCTGCAGATGCTTTAATAGATTTCGGATGGAAGATGTTTGCCATCTCAACAGAAGAAAGAGGGTCGTCATTTTAAGGCAATAATAACAAGCCATTCTTCATCTTTAATTGACAACTTAATTTAGATTTCAGATTGGTCCTTTTTAGTGATGCGCTAGTGTAATTTTGACCAAAAAAATGCTGACAATCATGAATCCAAAGGCATAGTCTATAAAATGCTCAAGTTAAGCACATTTCTACTTTTAGGCATACAGATGTGGGGCGAAGGGTGGGGGCTGTGGGCTGAAACCAAGCCAGAGGTCATTTCTTCCTCATCTATGTTAGAACAGCTCAAGAGTTCAGGGGGATTCATACCCTTTGACTTTAATTGCTCTGGGCCCACTGAGGCAAAGCAATGGTGCTCTATTTGTTTTGGGGTCAAAGAGGCAATCACAAAGGCTTTCAGAATATTTTCAAACATTTGGGGGAGATAAATAGTTTTCAGACATTTTACAATCATAAAACTAGTTTCTAGATAGTTGTCTAATTTCCTAAACCATGCTTGCTGAAGTTTATTTGGTTATTGAAACATTAAGCTTAACCAGTCATGTTCTTTCTACTTTATGAAAATGTAGACAGGAAATTATCAGCAAATTGCTCGTTTAGAATTAAAGACAGGAAATGAACTTCAGCAGTTGAATTCTTGTAGTAAAAAGCTTCTACCTAAAGCATAAGTAAAGCCAGCAAACCTTGCTTTTATTTTTAAGTCTGGGCTTCGTTATATCAACACAATAGATTTAGATACTCTGTCTTTTTTCTCCTTAATATTTCCATATTGCTTTTTACAGTATCCACAAATGTTTCTGTTACTAATTTCCTTGTAATTTTTAAAATGTAGCTTGTGTTTCTATACCTTACTTATTTGGAAATACACCATTTCTTGAATTACATTAATGGGTTAATGTAGGATGTGACTCAGAAATAGTGACTTTGCTCATTTATTTATTAGGGCATCAACAAAGGTGAACATCTCCTTGGTTCATAGTTTTTAATCTGAAATTCCAGCAATTCTTACTGAAATCTTGATTATAATATATTTTAGTATATATTCCTAAATAGTTAATAACTTTCCCTTGAGATGAACTTTTGAAGTTATTCCTTTTGATAGTTATTACCTAGATTTTATTCTTTATATATTATATTGTTAGTATGACCAATATATCAGTGGTATCTACAAAATAATTCTTGTACTTAATTTTCTTTTATATTTTTGTTTTGCCATTTTTATTTCTTTCTATATTTCAAATATTCTAATATTCTTTAAAGTTCCCCTTATTGGTGTTACATTATTTAAATAAACCACAGACATAATTCTCCTCCAACAAAATGATTTGTACCATGTCTGACTATTTTGATTACCTTTAAGGAAAAATGAACTGCTTTGGATTAAACAAGAAAGAACCTGAAACTGCAGCCAAACTTTGAACCATTTACTCAACTTAGCTTGAGGAAGTTAGGAAATTCTGGTTTTGTGATTAGTTTAAATTTCACTTTTACAGCAATTCATGTTTCTTAACACTTCGTTTAGGATTTTAGAACCCATAAAAGGTGAGAATTACTCTACATTCCAACATATATCTATTATTAATCTATTATTCTATATTCTTATTACCTATCTGTTACTGTGAAGATGTAATATATTCAAAGTAATAATGTAAGTAAGTATATGACATTCTTGGTACTTATTTGGTGTTAAAATTTTATGGGATCAATCATATTGAACTTTAGTATGTGTCAGTTTATAATATTTTGTTAAATGACCAAATAGTGGATATAAATATTCTTGATGTTGTTCTACTGCCATTATGAAAGTGAAAACTCACATTTTTCTTTCTTAATGTTCAAACGAAAACTTCTTTAACTAGATTCCATAGAAGATCTTATTTAAGAGACAGTTGATTTTCTAATTAGACTTGTTGATGGGGTTCAACTTTATGTCTGATACAAATTTTTATAACAAAGTCCAGGGGATATTGTAGCTAAACCTTTGGGAGATATTGCCTCCAAATGGCTTCACTTAGTGATTACTTTTTCAGTGGTATGGTTGTAGGTTTTTTGTTTGTTTGTTTGTTCTGTGGTTTCTGGCTGGGTTTGCCTTACATTAATATGAAGTGCATCGTAGGTTTTATCTTGCATATGCCTAAGTATAATATTTTTGTGGTCAATTCAGGTAGCAAATTATTAAATTTGATGTTTCCCAACATTTTATACCTCTTTTTATAAAATCACTGTGAATTTAAAGTAGTTTCCTAATATATGAATTCAGACATCTAATAGAAGAAACATGACTAAATTCTAATTAGGAAGAGGTTTGAATCTTAAATTCATATTGAAGCTGGCATATGAAAATAATTATCAACATGTATTAATTTGAGAGATTTTTTGAGGAAGGCTTTGTTTTTGTAGGAGAAAAATACCTTATGGTAGAGAGTAATAAAAGTGAAATTAGATGCTAATATTGAAAATCCCAGGATAAATTTCAAAGGGCATTGGACGTTAAAGAAATGAGTGAGGTGTATTTATAGCTTGAAATTAGCTGGTAAAATTTACTTTAGACTTTTATTCTGCTGTCAAGTAATGTTTGGAGAGGACACTTGCATTTATGCTAGATATCCTTTTGTTCATTCAACAAATTTGTTCATTCAACAACTAGAAGGTGCTCATGTAGTAGTACTCGGTGGTACCAAGGAAGACACATTTCTTGCTCTCATGAAGCTTATATTCTAGTTGAGGGAGACAGCACATCAATAAAGATTAGTTTAGTTGGTAATTTGGTGCTGTAAAGATAAACTGTTACAGAGAGTGAGAGATTAAAAGTAATCAGCTAGCATTTAAAATATACCCACTTTTAGACTGAATACTGTAGTGAGCTATGCAATCTTTTTCTGGGTGAAATCCTTGGTACTTACTTAGGCAATAGCTCAGACTCCCATGCGTGAGTAATAAAATGATAAAATTCAGTGTTACTTACATTAAAGATGTTTCATTTTAACTGAAGTTATTTAGTTTTTGCTTGTTTGTTTAGGGATCAGATTAGAGAAATGTTCTCGTGGAATGTAATTCTGAGTCCTTTGCTTGAGTTGAACAGTTATGAACCATTTTTTGATCATTTGACGTAGTGTAATTATTGCTTAAAAGGTTGTTTTCTACTCTTCACATACCATCCTGGAGGATATTACGTTACTTACTGGAGTTCTGAAGTGTTTGGTTCTGTTTCATCTATTCAGATTTAATTTAGGAGGAGCTTCATCCAGATGTTTTGTTTATTTGTTCCCCAATTACGTGTATGAGATTTCAGAATTTATGAGATCACAGGTCAAGTGAAAGGTCACAGTTGAGAGGTCAAGTGAGAAGTTAAAATTTGCAAACGAAAGAAATGACAGGACAGTGCCAAATGAAAGGTCAAAAGTCAAGTGACAGACTCAGTATAGATGAAAGCAAATGGTGTTTGTTGAAGGTCTGAGCACCCTGAAGTATCTCAATATTCGTGCACACAAAGTTAAAGGTTTGTAACGTTGGAATTCACAATTAATAATCATGTGCCACTTGTTATTATACAAGTGTATGCTATTTATTCACAGAGAAAAGCACCATTACATTAAGTAAAAAAGGTTTTCCTTTTATTGATTATCATCAGTCAGGGTTCCTCTTTTCCTGTGATAGATCTTTGAGATATACACAGAACACCCACATTTGGGAAATTCTGAATAGCTTTTTCTTTTTGTCAGGGGTAGGAAATAGACACATGAAAGATCATGAAAGATATGAAAAAGCTTACTTAAAATCAGTCTGAAAATGAATTTCTTCTTTTGTAGACTTCAGATTGATTCTTCCATGTGGTTTTATTTCTTCACTTATTTATTCCTTTCTCCATTCACTCATTTATTTAACAAATGTTAATTGAAAGCCCAGTCATCTTTGTTTACTTCTATTGAAACATTCTAAGAGAAAACTTACTTGTGAGAAAAAATTTCTGCTTGTAATATGGCTGGGGCAACCTTTCCAAAGTTTATGTGCTCACTCAAAATTCCTTGATAGTACTTATTTTTTTTAAATGCTAAATGGTTTGATACTGGAAGCTATGAGTGAGAGATGGCAATATTTTTGTCATTGGGGGAACTAAGAATGAAGATGTCAGTGATCTCTGTTTTACATGACTATGTAAAGGTCAAAAGTCATTCTTACTTACCTATATATATATATATATATATATATATATACTTACCTATATTCTTACTATTGTATTAATTCATTTATTCTTTCTCTAAAGAAAATATTTTCCTCTACCCTGGTAACAAAAATATGGCAGCCTGGAGTTCTAATGTGGATATATTGTCATTTATCCATCAGATCGATCACTTTATTTTTAAGGAATAGTAACCATTATTAATACACTTGGAAGTGTGTGTGCGTGTATGCACACGTGTGCAGATTTGTCATTAACAATAAATGGTTCTTTGTGGTGTAGGGGCATTTTATCGGTGATTTGTTTCGTAGGTCATACAGACTGACCATTCTTCGAAAGCTAAGTATTAAAAGGAGGTCTCTTTCCATGTTCTAGAAATAAACAGACATTTTATGACAAAATTCAAAAAGTGAATTAATATGTCAGGGATCTCCAGCTCTAAAAGCAAAAATTCACACACAAAAAAGAATTTGCTTTATATAGAGCCCTATGCTGATAGAGTACATTAGAGTGAAAGCTTATTAACAGGTAAAAGTCTCACTGATGACAATAGAAGTCAGTGGAAAGTGAGTAAGAATTGAGTCTCTACCAAACCATAAAATCAAGCTTTAAATCATAGAATAAGCACTATTGTTGTCCAAAAGAAGTGTTTATTTTTCCTAAGTTTTGCCTTTCATATCAGACTCATAAATTTTTTTTAATATATACTTTGAAAAGTTAAGGGCAAGCCCTGAAGGGTGAAATATTGCAAACCAATTAAAAACAACTGAAGTAAGATTCTAAAATACAGGAGTTTTCCAACTCATGAACAATATTTAGAGAGCTGGTTAATTTTAATTCCTCTGGGAACCCTAAGTCTGGGCATTAATAGGTTTAGAGTGATAAAAAAAAAAAAAGGCCATATACTGTGCACATATAGATGGTGTTGTCAAAAAAGAAGCAATTAGTGGCAAAGAAAGCGTAAGTATGTACACATATGGTGAGCAGGTTGAAATGTGAAATACAGCCAGGGATAAGAGCCAATGACAAAAAAGAAGTGGAAGCCGGGCTACTGTTTTAACTTACTTACACAATGGCAAATCAATGATTTGCACACAAACAGATCAACTTAGTGATTGCAAATAATTAAAAAATTTTTAATACGATTCTGAGATTTTTTTTTTAACAAACTAAAAATCTATTATAGTACAAGCTGTTCCTTCATTTCCTTCTCTTTCTTTTTTTCTGTTTTGCCCTTTCTTTCTTTTGCTTTTCCTTGCCTTTTCCTTTTCTTCCTTTTCCCCCTAAATTGCTTTGTATCCCTTCTCCCCAGTCTTCCTTCTTTCCTTTCCCATCATTTCCTCGATGACCCAATTGACTAAATCAATAATTTAATTCAGTTTGCTTAATTTAAAAGTACTTAAGAATCCCTATAGAATCTAAAATGAGGATTTTTCCCAACCTGGAGAAGGCAGCAGAGATACAGTCCAAGTGACTTTTGACATCTTTCACAATGGTTATCGTCTGGATGGCACCACGTACCTCTTTGGAGGATGGTAAATGCACATCTCCCCAAGCCTGTGTCTATTGTTAAGGCTTGTGTGTCCACTTCGAAATCTGGTGGACATCTTCTTTAAAGAAAATCTTCTTTAAAGAAAATCATATCTTACACACATTTCTATAGAAAGTTGACCTGATGGGACACATTTACACTTCAGTTTTCTGAAAGTTATACAGCTGTCAGTATACAGTCTAACAGGCAGGTTGTAATTTTATCTACTAAGTTATAGATTGTGTGTCACTTTCAAGAGAAATAAGTGGATGTGAAAAGGAAATACATTTAAAAATCTGATAACCAGCCACACATATTTTACTCCTCCAAGTCAGGAAATTGGGGGACATGCACAAGTTCGTTTCCAGCATAAAAATCGTATTACCGTGACTAATTCAGATGCAGAAGCCACTTTACAATGGAAGCCAGTATAGTACGGAATAAATAGAAATAATATTTAGTATTATTCTCCATCTTAACCTTGTTTATTTTGGCCATGCTTCTTTTGGGGGATGTCATCTTTCCCAAAACCCAATTGCTAAAAGCTGGTTTCACTGGCAGAGAAATAAAAAAGACAGTCGAGTGAGGTTTAGAGAGCACTGCAATTAGTTCTGTGTGTATGGAACTGCTTATCTGCCCACAACTGGGTCTGAGGAAACTGCTTAGTATTTATTAGGAGTTAAATTTATATGAGAAAAAAACAGATGCTCAATTTTGCTACCTTTCCTTTTAAAGTTTAATGTGCTGTAAAATACAAGGATCTGTACAATTAAGAAGAAGGTGCTTTACGCTTAAACATGTGCCAAATGCCTTTTGCCTCCCTTTTCTGCAGATGCCCTCCTGTTTCTACAAAGCACCCAATTATAAGTCCATCTCCAGATGAGATTCCCAATACCATATGACCCAGGTTGCCGTAATTTAGGCGAAACGACCTAAAAAGTTATCAGACGTGATGGCTGGAATCCTTTTCTGCATTCTCTGGTGTTCATCCAGGATTAAGTACTATGTTGGGGACCAGGTACTATAAAGAGAATCCTTCAAAAGCAGCTCCAGGGTGCCCCACAATAATTGAAATGTAGGAAAACTAGTATCAGACGTCAGTATCTTTCATTTGGATTTGAAAACAGGAAATGACTTGGCATTTCTCATCTTGACTGGGAGACAGGCCCTGACTCCACAATTACAGAGCATAATTACTCCAAGCTCAGTCTACGAAGAACCCCCAACTGCTTGTTGAGGACCTGCCAGGAAACTGACCTGGGTGAATGGTCTGGAAGAGAACATGAGGTGACAAGAGGCTGAGATGCCATTTTCAACTAAATCTACATGAAAGGGCTGCTTAGAAAGGTAGAGGTTGTTAAAATCAGCTTGGCACAGGGACATACTAGAATTTAAGCTGAGAAAAACTGGCAACATGCAGTGTTTGGGGCCTGAATCAAATATTCATTGAAGCTTTGAATAGTGTGGTTTAAAAAAATCCTTTCAAGAATTTTATTTTTAAAAATCCTCATTTCCAAACCACAGCACAGAGTTGAGAACGATGTATATACATATATATGTTTTTCAAATGGTTACTGGATTTCCATGTAAAATGGGACCATAGTTCCTTATATTCCCTCTGCGACTAATTTCCTCCCGTAAACATCTTACTCTCTATTGATGTGTCTGATGTTACTTTCTACAAATTCACAGCTCATTGTGATTCTTATGCCAGTTGCAATACATAAGTTCTTTGAAGCTTTCCTTTTTTTTTTTTTTTTTTTTTTAAAGATCAACCTTTCAGCTATTAAGTTGGCTACTAACAAAAGCTTTTGTTGTGGTTTGCTTATATCATGCTTGGAAGGACAGCAAATAATAGGTTACAGTAGTGGAACTGGAAAATTTCAAAAGACATGATTCCTGTGTCCAAGTTGTTTCTCACTTTTGTTGTAGAATGACCTCAAAATAGCAATGTTTGGTATGGTCTTTCAGAAAGCCCACCAGAGTTTGGAATAACTCGAAAAGGTAAGTCCAAGAGAAAAATAAGAACTTTGTAGAACCTTGGAACTGAATTCCTTCTCACTGGACAAGAGAAGGGGAAAAGCTTTGAAATCTCGTATGGGCTTTAGCTACACTGGTCAGTCATTTTAACTTAGATGCATTAGGTTGGGGACAATGTCATCTCCATGCACAAGGGCACCATCCATGGTGGGCTTGGGCTGCTCAGAACTTGCACAAGACTGACTTTCAAGTGGCATCATCCAGTGTCAAACGTTGAATGCTGAAAATACACAGGATTAACAACTTGGAAGGGAAAAGACCCCTACTGCTGAACTTTGGCACACTGTCCAAACTGAGCAAGTGTTTAGAATAAATACATACATTTGGATATTATCTCATTAAATAACCAATAAAAAATATTGAGAACTTGCTCTAAGGAATAATATCCAAATTTCTTCCCTGGCCATGGGGCCATCAATGATTTTTCTTTTACCTTCATTTCATGTACTTCAGCCATGTTGGCTTCCTTTCTGCTCCTCAAAGATTTCTCTTTCTGGGGTGCTTCCCCCACCTTTTTTGTATGGAACACTCATTCCCATCCTTCAGGTCTTGGCTCAAATATCACTTCCTCAGTAGAGACTTCTCTGACCACAGCTGTCTAAAGTTTCCTACTTCTGTTTCTTCTAATCTCATCATCCTGTTTGTTTTATTTCCTTCATGGCACTCACCATAGGCCATAAGTATCTTGTTAGTTTATTTATGTATTTCCTTGTTATGGTGTGTTCCTCCCCTCCTGCCTGCCCAGAATATAAGCTCCTGAAAGGCAGAAACTTGAGCATCAAGTTTACTTCCTCATTCCCAGTACTTAGCCTGGTGCCTGGGCAAGTAGGTGCTCAATAAATGTTTTGTGAATGAATGAATGAAAAAAATTAATAAATGGAGGAATTAAAAAATACATACATTAGTGCATGCATTGTGTTTCTTTTGAAAAACTTTCAACCTGATTCAATAGACACAACAAAAGGAAAATAAGAGAAGACTACAATTGTGAGGAATTTGAGATATCAAGATGATAGATGCAACAATATCTAGAATTATAAGAAATATCATTTTGGCCAAGAATATTTTGAGAATCCTTTGTAGACTAAATACGTCTTATGATAGAATTAAGGATAAGGGAAAAAAGGATATTTAAAGGGTATTTAAAGAATGTCTATGAATGATGATATTATAAATGTTAAAGTTCCAAAGGCAAGTTAAAATAGGTTATATTATTTATTGTATTATTTTAATACTAAGAACAAATTCACACTCATGGCAGGAGAAGTCACTAAGGATCCTATTTGAGGGAGGATGTTAAGAAATAATTCTGTAAGTAGCTGAAACTATCCTTGTTCACTGTGAAAGTGAGCTGATGATTGGCCATCACAATGACCAAGTAGGAAATAAAGTCGAGTAGGCCTATGGTAAAAGTTAGACTTTGAATTCTAAAAGGTAAAATCCCACTCTCTCTTTTCAGCAAAAACTTTGAGGCCAACCCAGTCTGTCATTTTTGCTGTGAGTTCTTTCTGAGCAGGATTTACCATTCCAGGAAAGAGCTAAATGTGAGAGCTGGGGTTCTAAGGAGGAACCTTAATCTAGAGCTTGATACTTATTAGATGTTAATGAGAAATTAAGTAATAATGAATTGGCATCTTAGAAATCCATCCAAACTTCCTTTAGAAAGACTGGTCTAGTTATAGCATCCCCTATGAAAGCAACCTTTGACCTGGTTTCTCAAAGAAAAGCTAATGGTTCTCTGTGTACAATGCAATCACTGCTTCATTGTCATATCATCAAGGAGGCAAGATGCTTCCTATCCCATGTATCTTAAGAAAGGAAGAACTGGTATTCTTGATAAAGGGAGCCCACAAGACAGAATTTTTTTTTCCTTTTCAGTACAAAAAGAGAACATCCAGAGAAAGGCCAAGATGACAGATTTAAATAACAAAGGTCTAGCCTAGAGGGAAATGAGGTGAGTATGTGAGTTTGTGGCTTCTGAGCAAAGGTAGCTGCCTGCAGACACCACAGAAATTTTCTGTAAAATGAGAGGTAAATTCAAAGAGAACATTTGTGTAACCTATAAAGAGGACCCTGAAGTAATTCTTCCTTGACAGAAAATGCTGGGCAGTAGAGGAAGACAACTCAAAAATGTAATTAAGTTGGCTTTTTAGCAGTTTTTAATCTTCTTCTATTTGGGCTTTTCATTGTTTAGTTTTTATTGTATTTAATCAACTCCATGTTTCACAAATGTTTTTGAGCCACATAGGATTATGACATGAAAAAAATTCATAGCTAAAGGAACAGAGAATCCATATAAGTGATTAGAAAAGAGTTTCATATTAATATGATTTAAAGCATAACCGTACCTGACTGGAGAGGCTTCTGAGACACAGAAGATCTCACACTCATGAATGCTTGGTTCCATGGCATAATCAGAGTAGCCAAACCACTGAGAGGCCCAGCTTTTAATAGTGACCTGCAGGAGGGGACCAGGAGCTATGGGAGAGTGGTAGAAATGGAATCCACCTCCAGAGCCCAGGCTCTGGTCTGTTCAGTGAGCCACTTCCACCTCTAAGGACCCTCCCATAACTCCCTGTGTGGTGACCTCCACTGACCTGAAGTAGGATCGTCAGCCTCTCTGTGGATCTGGGATTAACCCCCCACCCGGCCCTCAGTCATTGGAGGGTCTGATCAGAAGGCCAAGCAGGAGGTGTTGTGGCCAATAGAGAACATAATTTCTGAGACTTTGTTTTCCAAGTTTTTTTGATAAGATGCTCTTGTAGCTTCTTTAGTGTCTGCTGACCACCTTTCCACATGTTTGTTTTGCGTGGTCACCAACCATCTCACACACATGGAAGGCACTTTCTAGCTAAGCATGTTATATCCCCAAGGGGTCTAAGGAAGCTCGTCAGCTCCTTCCAAGGGGCTGGTAAGGTTGGCAGTTTCTTTAACAAGTAGAGCAGACTTTTATGGAACCCCTCTGGAAGATTTTAGTGTAAGTAAACGGACCATTGACCAGAAAGCCAGAAACAGCGTTTCCAAGCCAGTGCAGTTAACACTCACATATATGTGAGTGTGAAAAGCTAGGGCTATATAATCAGCGTGCATTTTATCAAGTGGTTTTGTGTTTTATTTAAAAGCATTGTTTAGCATCTTCACTATGTCCAATGTTATCACACCCAGTGAGCCAAAATATGAGTGCACAGTTTGAGCCTTAGGAGTGGCCCACTCTGGGATTTAAAAGGTGCATTTGAGTTAAAAGCATAAAAAAAAACCCTAAACTTTTAAAACTGCCGACTCTTGTATCCTTCTAACTCCAGAACAGCTCTGTCTAATGCTGTCCAACTTGGCAATAAAAACAAAATGAAGAAAGCCGAAACACTTTTAGACTCACACCAAGTATGCAGTATTTCAGTCTGACAGGATTATTCCTTGGCTGGAGTGACTTATGTTGGAAAGGGAAGTTTGCATGGAAATGCCTTTGAGGTTAATTGTAATGTCATTAGTGTGATGCTATAATCACATCTCTGAATTTCCTTCATAAATTTCTCTTCTATTTTTATCCTGTTTTTATTTTTAATATACTACTTTCTTGAAAAAGTTTACTATAGTCTTACAAAAGTCCCCCCACCCCGCCTTTTTTTTCAAGACTCTTGAAAAACTGGTCTCTGCATAAATTATAGTTTATAAAAGCGTGGTAATCTGTCCTCTGCTACTTTTCAGTTCCTTTTCATTTTTCGATCATAACATCCCCCTGCACAGGGGATGATTTTCAGTGATCAAATTCAAGTGGCAGCAGGTATTGTACTGAGGTTAGGAGAAGCAAGTCACATGCTAGCATTTCCATTATGACTTCCTACTGTAGTAGGCTAAACCACCATAGATAATTATTTTTAAGAAAATCATCTGTTTAGCCAAATCTGTGGTAGATTTGTGGCACAGACTACAGTAGAGGAGGAACTCCGTCAAAACCACAGAAATTGCTCAGGAACGCTGCGAGATTGTTCTAATCAGATTTACTTCAGGCTACTCTGCTTGTCCGTTTTTTCTGTGGGGACGGAAGCACAAGGGCTTGTCTCTGGGTTCTCTAGTGTTCCCAGCATTGTCTGTTCCCTTGACCTTTGAATACATTTGTCTCAATTGTTCTTGAGGTCTGGGAGAAAGAATCTCAGATGAGAGAACAATTGTTCCCACTGGGGACACTACTCCAAACTCACCCTTTGTTGTTTGGCTCACTCTCACAGGGACACAGTCCCAAATTTGGCAATACTGCCCTCTTGCCTGCTGCATGCTGGTTCCCACTTCTAGAAACATATCTTGTATGTGCTAATCGTGAACTACTGACATGTGTCTAATCTTGCTTCCTTTTCGAAACAAGCTATTTTATCGCAAGGCTTGCACCGCACTGCATCTATATCGATAACTCTTTTCACTGGTATCTCTCCCCTGCCCCCACAACACATTTCCCGGCCAAAAGCTGCGTCTAGCCTGCCAGTCAGAAATGGCAAAACTTTCACCCAGATTGCTAAGGGAATAGATCTTACAGGTTTCCACCACTCAAGTGTGCTCCTTTATCATCCTGGTTCGAGTCAGAGCCTGTTCATGACATCCTTGTCTCCATAGCCAGAAAACCAATTGCACTAATAGTTATCGGTTCTTATGGTAAGAGAAGCGAAAAGCTGTACAAAAATTCTCAGTTAGAAACATTTACCCAATAGGCAGATTTACCCATTTGGTAAATACATTCCTAGTTTAGGAGAAATTGGATAGTGTACCAAAACGGAATTTTGAACCAAAATCGCAACAGGATGGGACAGAATTTTTAAAAGAATTGTAAAGTTCAGAATCCACTTATATGTGTCCTCTGTCTCCTTTCTCTCTGAGTATATCTTATAATAAAAGAATTAAAAAGAGAACTTGCATTTTTTTCAGATCATGAGAGTTTTTAAAAACTTAAGTCATTCTGTAAAATCTGTTTAGTCCTTTTCCCTATCAGTAAATGATTGCTAATATTAGTACTATGTATGGTCTTAACTACTTCCTCCTTCCCCCAGCAATCCATCACCATGGGCTATTTTATAACATAAAATAGTGAGTTTTACCAAATAGTTCGAATAATCTTTTTCAAAGAAGG
Source organism: Cryptoprocta ferox (assembly GCA_028646485.1). Lineage (NCBI taxonomy): Eukaryota > Metazoa > Chordata > Mammalia > Carnivora > Eupleridae > Cryptoprocta > Cryptoprocta ferox. The sequence goes on from CM053573.1 coordinate 91,322,141, forward strand.
AAGCTGCAGTGTCTAGGAAGTGAGTTTCCTATGGTCACTGAGTCAAGATATTAAAGACTGATAAGGTTAGATCCCTCTCATATGGAGGTTAGATATTCCCTTTTATAGTTTCTGACCATCTTCTCTCAGATCAAATGACTTCATCCATTCTCCTGCTCATTGCCATGAATACAATAAAACAAAGTGGGGTTTTTGTTGGATTTTTTTTTTTTTTTTTTTTGGTAAATGGGAGAAATAGAACGGCTTTTAGGGCAGTTCTGAGTATAGCACAAGTCAGTTAAACTGCAGTCAATAAGAACTTTGCGTAAGATCTCTATATGTGAACCCTGGAAAACTATCCTGGTTCCCCTTTACTGATCATCACTGATCATTGCATATAATTTTTTAAATAAAAAAGAATACATCTGCACTGTATGTAAATGTCTGAAGGGGGAAAATATAGCACTATGTTACAGTGCTAGTTTTCTGACCTTGGGCAAGTTACTTAAATTCTCTATTACTTGATTCTCTCATGTATAAAATGGGGAGAATTACTGCACCTTCTTGGCAATTAGTAGATGCTTAGTATTAGCTGCAGGCACAGACTCAGTATGAAGAAATTACAAAGGTTTAGGAAATAAAATCTATGTAACTCATGACATTTAAATAGATAAAATATTTTACATGTACTTTTCACAAATTGCTTTATTCATCTCTTTAATAGTTCTAGAAAAAGAATGACCCTGAGAGACTATGGGCCTGGTAGAGAATCATGCTATGCTTCTATCCCTTATTCTTTTTTACCCAAGTGAAATTAGCTGTAATGATCCGCTTAATGGGCTCATGGTTACCCATAATATTCATTTCACCCTCCTTGCACTTGGATTAAAAAAGAAGTGTGGAGCAGGGGTGGTTTCGAGGAATACACCTTGAAGAGAAAAAAGAGATAACTGGCCATCTAGGGCAGTGCGTGATGGAATGTGTGCTCAGAAATGGTTAATTTCATGAATAGGTTAGAAGAGACAAAGGAAGATTACATGTTAGAATCAGGTGCCCTTTGGCAATTTCCCCTTTTCTATCTCAAATATACTTTATGGAACCATTTCCATTGTATGCTACTAATTTCTTTTACCAATCTGTAGCCCTTCAAGCAATGGTTTTAGGATAAGCCACCTAATATTTCATCTGCATCTGCAAGACAAGCCAGCGGAATAGGGTACCCTTGGGTACAGGTCCTTTTTTTTTTTTTTCTTTTTTTGGAATTTTACATTTGGGAAAAGATACAGCTAAGACCACCAGCCCAGAGCTTTTTTCTCTCCTATGTGCTTCCAAAGCAATCCTTCCCATACTTACTGACCTGGTTCACCTGCTCCATCCATAGTGGTTTGGAGATGGTGACCTCCAGGCATACTCTTCTAAGCTACTAGGGGAGTAGAATCCCTCCTTAGTTAAACATTAGCTCTTAACATACAGATTATGGGATATTGAAAATGAAATCCCATCTCTCTCCACTTATATTTAGAACACAGAATTTTCCCCATGGTTTATATATTCTTAATATTATATAGTAATGTGGATTTCATACCAAAAGTCACATTTTACTGAATGTGATACTGAATTGTACCATTTCTCTATAAAACTCACTTTAGAGTCTTCCAAATCAAATTCATTAGACTTGTCAGTATCATCTCTGTCTTGATTTACCTGAATTACTGTGTTAAGCACACATTTAAGTATGTGAAAATCTGACCAATGTATTTAACAGACTTTGTGAACTTTTTATTTTTTAATAAAACTTGGTTTTGGAAAATACACACATACATTTTGCCAAGAACTTGCCCCTTAATGTTTAATCTTGTGGCTTTCAGGGGAAATCTAATTTGTATCCTTCGTTTATGCTCAACTCAACAGATTGTTGCACTGTTAGCCAAGTGCTGGATGGCCTTACAGCCCCTGGGACTTTTCAGGTTTCTTGATTCTCTGTAGATCCTATTGCCTTCCTTTTCAATCCCTGGTGGATCACAAATATCGTACATTTTAAACTCAGTCCAGCCATGTTAAAATTAAGTCACACTGTAAACAATGGGTTATCTCAGTATTTATAAGGCTTGGGGCATTATTTCTCTCCCTTCATCCTATCCTCAGTGGCCTCACTCTGTTTTCACTGTGAGGTTTGTTGGGGTAGGTCAGAATATGATGGTTGAGATATAGGGTTTTCTACTGAAAACTACCACTGATTGACTCAGGGTAGAACTACGCTTTTCTGTGTGGGGATGACAGTGACGTGTTAAATGCAGTAGGGCTAGGTTTGGAGAGCACTAGGATGACACAGCTCCTCCCTGAAGCCGTCTAAGCAATAAACCAATTTACTTGGGCTTTCAGTGTTGGATGAACACCTGGCTTCTTGCCATTGCTTCAAATTTCCATCCACTCACCTCTTATTCACATGCTTCATTGCTGCTGGGCTTTTGTTCTCCCACAGACACTCCTTTGCCAGTGTAAAACATAAACATAGGTAGCAATATCGTTGGTGGTGAGGGGTGGAGGGCAAGGAAGACTTGGAAACATGCCTTGTGGGAGCTGACATTCTTTATCATCTCTTAGATTATTCTCCCCCTTAACCTCTATGCTTCTTAGCACAGCAATCCCACCCCTTCCTAGATGCAAAGGCTTAGTCACTGTGCATGACTTGGTTTTTATCTCTGAAACATAATCTTTCAATGTTTGGGGGCAAAACTTGATAGTCCTGGTACCTATACGGCCTTTGTCTTTTTCTACAAGGTGTCTGTGTTTGAAAAAAGGAATAATTGGCAAGAACCCTAGGGCACAGTAATCAAATGGAGCATTCCCGAGGCTCAGAAGAAAAAGTACGAGTCACTGTTTTTTCTTTTTTTTGAGAAGAACTTCTGGGTTTTATACATGGCAGGAGTTCCGGGTCTCCCTCAGTGTTTTCTTTCCCGTGCCCAGAACTTCCCTTCCCTGCCTCCCCTACCACACCCTCCATTTCCACTGTTTTGGTTCTCTTGGCTGGACCCTACCTTGCTGGAGTTCCTACCTGAAGTCCTGGGAGTTACTCCTAGTGGGTTAGAACTTGAAGGAAGAGAGAAGGGCTACAGAATCTTAAACAGAAGAGATGCAGCTTCTGATGTCCAGAGTAAAACATGAATGTCTTTTCCAGTACTTATTGTTGAATCAGATGGTTGGACACTATAGTATTGTTACTACTTGTAATAGATTACTTGTTCTGTTATAGTACAACTGTATTTCATTGTCACATCAAGTATCACTCTGATGTACCATGTGTCATAGTGTTTCTAAGGGAAACTAAATGATAATTTCCAAGCAATAAATGTGTAGCTGAATTTATGCGATCTACCCAATTTTTTTAATTGGGAGATATTTTGTCCCCAAACCTCATATTAAAAATATAGGACTTTGGGTATGAAATTCTCTAGTATAGAAGGATGGATCCTTATAGTCATTCCTATACCACAGAATCAGTGATAACCATATCCAGTCCCACCATTTTATAGATGGAGAAACCAAGGCCCGGAATGGTGAAGTCTTGTCTTCACTGATTCTTTAATATTCCCTGGCTTTGCATTTTCTTTTAAAAAATGTAAAAAAATCTAATTGTTCCATGGAAGAAGGCTCCACTCATTCTTAATGGAATTTCTTTTTATTCAATTTTGTGGTGTCCACAACAAGATTATAAAAACAATAATTTGATTTAGAAATCTTTCCAGCTTCAGCAAGGTTACTTTGTGGAGTTGTAGATAAATGACCAGAAGAAAACTTCACAAAATTAGCGTTTACACTTAATCTGGCAACGAGCTATAATTTGATTGGTAAAAAATTCATTTGGTGTACCTCTGGCCCTTTGCTGCTGGATAATGAAAATTTATATCTGCGTTTCAGACATCTGGGGAGGACCTGACAGCTTGGGGGCCGGATGAAAGATGATGTCACACTGACCCCTGTCAGCATTTCCTCACAGACTGGTTACCCAAAACCCAACAGCAGCCACACTTTTTTTTTCCCCCTGCCAGAGCAGACTCTCATTTTATTTTGGAAGGTTAATGACACTGTAAATCTAATAGGCCATTTTAGTGCCATCATGTGGATATTAAAAAATCATGTGACCAGTCAGGGCACCATATGTGGGGTTCGCTGTTGTCTAATGGCAGGAATAAGAGGCTATAACAAGGCGCTGAGGGCAGCCAATGTTTGGAATTAATTTCAAAACCATAGGTACCTTTACACTAATTTGGAATCCCTGCTAATGATTATTGCTTGCCATTTCAATTACTTTTGCTTTAATAAACTAGCTAATATTGGGTAATGATGGACCCCAGAAAATTCTTTGTTACTTATAAATTGATCAGTAATGCATACTCTGTGGAGCAGCACTGACTGATAGAACTTTCTGGGATGATTCTCTATCTGGGCCGTCCAGTTAAGTAGTCTTTAGCCACATGTGGCTATTGAGCACTTAAAATATGGCTCTGAGAAATCATGGCCTGAGGAAATGAATTATTAAATTTAATTACTTAGTAAGTTAAAATAGTGGCACACGGCTAGTTGTTGCCATTTGGGATGGCATATCTATGGGGTAACTGTAAGGTAAGACTAGAATTATCAGAAAACCACAACAACCAAAGCACTTTGCTCAGGCTCTAGTCTGCCTCTCACTGGAGCCAAGCTGCCTTGTGACACAAATGCTTCGTACCCTTTATAATGCCTTTGTAAAGAGTCAAGATATGTAGAACAAAGGAAGGGAGGAATGAATGAGTGCAATGAATACATGGGTAAAGAATAAATTAAAACAAGAAATTTAAATGATTTTTTTGCTGCCCAAATCACCCAAAACCAGACCACGAGACTTCCAGAAGCTGCCTGCTGACCCCTCCCTGAAACATCTCTTTCAGCCCCTGATGGCCAAAGGCCATGAATGGACAGTTTCTGGGCCCATAATTCAGATCCTTGCACAGAAAGAAGTTGGGGAGGGAAGAGCAATTCTCTTTGGGTAGCTGGATCATTGATTGTATAGCAAGACAAAAGTGCGTAAAGGGAAACTGGAATAATTTGTTAATTTATTCTAAAATGTCATTTACTAAAGTATTTTTAGGTAACCAATCATGACTGTTATATAATGCTACCCTCCTAAAATTATGACAAGGATGATAGTTATGATGATGATAATTATAGTAATAATAATAACAACACATTTATTGCATACTGTCTCAGAAAAGGTGCTAAATTCTATACAGGGAGTGATTATCTTATTTATTCCTCACAATATTATGAGATAGTCCTGGAATTTCCCCATTTTACAAATGAAGAAAAGGAGAGAATGTAAATAGCTTGCTCAAAATTATGCAACTACTAAAAGGCAGAAGTGGATTTTGAATCCAAATGGCTTAAAACCAGAATCTACACCATTAAGCTTATTGTATACTCTTTCCTTATTTCTCTCATGAGTTTCATTGATCTGTCCAATCATTCAGCAAATATCTCTTGAGCCCTAACTATGAGCCAGGCACTATTCTAGTCCCAGGAAATATACTAGTCAACAAAACAGACAAATATTTCTGCCTTCTGAGATTTTTCTCTCTATTAGTAAGCATAGATAATAAACAAGCTTAAAAAATATGCAGCTTATTATATAGAAATAAGTGCTAAGAATTAAAAATAAAGAAAGGAAAAAGAAAGTAAAGTTCTAGCAGCTGGGGGACAGGTAGAAACTATAGGTAAGTAAGTCTCACTAAACAGGTGATAGTTGAGAAAAGAAGGAAATGAGCTTTATTTTCAAATTCTCCATTAAGCCTCCTATTTTTTTTCCATGAAGAAAGTTAGCTATAAATTTACATTATAATCTGGAGATGATCTTAAGATATTTTTAAAGACCTGATATACCGTGACATTCATGTGGAGGCGGAAACCATAGAAAATTCGGTACCTCTGCTTATAAAATTATTTTCAAGTGACTCCTTTGATTCTGTGGACCTTGAGTGTTTGTTTTTATAGCAAGTGGGGATAATGGGCTGAATTTTATAGTTGCTGCAAAAAAGACCACAGCAGTGACACTGGGAGGTACAGTGAACTACAGACCCAACAGGTACAACACAGGCAAGAACTTGACAGAGCTCGGGATACTGGAGAAAAGCACACCCACATACAGCTACGTGTGTGGGGCTGGGTGGGTGGGTGGTGTGGAAGGAGTGAGAAGAGTGTTCACAGCTGGATCTGCAATCCCATCCGAATTCACTGGAATAATAAATTTAAAATCAATACAGTGCCACATTCTCGGTCAAAATAAAATTGTAAAGGTAATTAAAGGGAGAAAATTTAAATTCCCAGAATGAAGTCAGGCAAGAAGTAGCAGGGCTTTGTGCATACCTGGTACAGAAGGGTGAAATAAAAGAACGGCGATACAGACCTCATCTGGTAGTATCTGAGCACAAAATAGGAAGTTTTCCTAATCTGACCTGGTATTCCACAGGTTTTGAAGTCCAAGTGTGAGACCACGTATCTGGGAGACACTCTGCCTCCCCCTGCCTCCCCCTGGCTGTATAGCACTCCTGGGCCATTAAAATACTCATTCCAATCAAAAGGGAAGTGTCCTTTTGTGATCCCTGGCATCACTTCCTGTTTTTCCTTGTAAACTTCCCACCCAAATTGTGGTATTGTTGGGATCATTGCCTAAAGTAACTTTCCATTACATTGGTGAGCCACTACGTTTTTTAGAGCATGCATACCCCCGATGTTAGCATTCTCCATTAAGATTGAAAAGATTCACCCAAGCTAAGTAACAGACTGCTCTGATGGCTACTCTGTTGAAAATGTTATCCTCTTATATTACAATGATACTGTTTTCAGAATGTCACAACCTGTTACACAACTTTGATTAAATGGATCATTTTTCTGGAACTTGACTGAATTTATAGATTTTTTTAATACTTAATTTTAAAAGCACACAGTAAGACTTCTCTTGGTTCATCATTAAAATATAATTTCTCTTCTAAATCCTCAACCTACAAGCTATATTGTGAAAGTTTTAGCCTGGCATGATTTATAGTGGTCAAATTATTACTGTCATAAGCATTAACTTCACTATACAGTTATTAAAAGAAAAAAGAAGTATTTAATCAGAGACCCTCAGACTTTAGGATGTATAATGAAATTGTCAGTGCCTGGGCCAGGCTGTAAAATGCCTACTATGTTTGTGAGTGAGTGAGATAAACAACTCGATGCTGGTATTTTTATAAGTTTTAAATTATGGATCCTATATTTAGTTTTAAGTAGTTCATGTAAGTGGTAATGAGTTTATACTAATTGTGAGCAATTTATTAAAAAAACTAAAGATTTTACTAGTTTATCTGAACTAAATCAGTAATGTTCTGGTCAAGTACCATGTTCTAGTTTATTACAAACCCATAATGTAGCCTTGTATCCAAATCTTTCCTGTTTTTGTTTTATACCGTCTTGCATCCACATAAGTATGTGATAAAAAAATCAGAGGAATACCTCAGGAAAATAAATCCAGGTCTAGCTATAGTTCACTCACACAGAGAAGAGGTGTGAGAAATCTTACCTGTGGAGATCAAATAGAAGTGAAGACAGAGCCACGTGGTCAGTGGTTACTGTGGCATCACAGTCCACCTTGTTCTGTCATGAGTTCATCCTCTAAATCTGGGGTGCCCATTATCTGCACTGTGGATAACCCATCCTCTTGTATGGGAATGGGGCATTCTGCCAATTGCTCTGTATGGTACAGTGGCTGACAGTGGCTAAAGCAACCTATGGTGGATATTTATGACTTTTAAATGATGGGACAATGTATCTATTCTACTTTAAGCAGTTTTAAGTACTCCATGTAAATAGCGGATATGGAGATGGCTTAATGTGCATTTTTTGTTTGTTTTTAGTGGGAAGGTTTGCTTAAATAAGTAGTGCATTGATTTCTCCTCAATTTAGAAGTAACAAAAAATGAATGCAGGAAGCTTGGTGGAAAACCACACTTGACCACTTGTGACCATGTCAAATGTGGTCAAATGTCATTTAAGAGATCTGGGAACATTTCAGCTATTGCTTTAATACACCTAAGCACTGCTAGAAAGAACACAACTGATTTCTATTTAGTGTTGGTAGCATACCAAGAGATGATTTTTACTTTCCAAAGAAATTCATCTAACTAAGTTTTCCATACCCATAAGCTCTGAATAAGTGAGAGTAGTGCTGTGAATTTGATTGAAACAGTAAATTTTGGGGGGAAAAAGTTAAAATGGTGGTCATTTTGACATCAAACAATGGCAACCAAATGTTATTTTTGCCATCCTACCATCAGGAAAGAAAGACTTGGAACTTAGGGATCAATGATAGCAGCCAGCAAACTTTCTTAATGTGCAACAAACAAGAGGTGGAAATACTGTTGAGTCGACTTCACTCAGAGGTCCAGAAAAATTAAGGTTGACACTAAAATAACTTTGGCTTACATACGACTCACAGCAAATGCTAAATAATGAAAAAATATGTCTTTTAGGTCTAAAATTTTCTGGGTTGTGAGAAAATACGAAGCATAAATCATATCAAACTATTCCTGGCATTAGGCCTTCAGGATGCATTTGTTTGAAATCAAGGGCCAAATTGCCTGGAAGAGCGAAAACTACGAGATGCCAGCTGAGGCGGAATGCCAGCCTTGGAACTGACACATCATTTCTGGAGAGATCCATATGCACGACCCGAGTTTGCCTTCAAAGTGGTTTCCTTGGATTGATTTTGTAAATTAACAATATTAGGCCTTCTGTAGGATAGAAAGTGCATTAGTCACACTGCTCTTACTTTACCCAGCAAGGAAATCTATTGTTCTTTTGTAATAAAATGGTCCCGGGGAGGGGTGAGGGTGTATTTCGCCACATCAGGTAAAAGGAATCACACTCAGTTTTCAGGAGGTTTAATGAGGAATTTTAATAATGAGAGTAAAAATCAATGAGCATAACTTCACTAAATGACTCTGAAAGGGAAACTGAACCGGCTCCTGTTTTTACAAGTGTATGTAACCATCATTGAATGGGTGCCAAGCATCAATAGTTCCAAGTGAGTAAGGACATAGGATATGGCAAAAAACTCACAGCAATTTATTACCAGAATGTTTTAAAAGAAATGGAGGATTTCAGAAAAGGAGAATTTCCACGGATTCATGTTTAAATTCACCATAAGTGATTAATCTTTGTGTTCCATTTTTTGTCCAAGGTCGGTTTTACACACCATGTAAAATTGCTTCTTTTAGAAGAAAGTCTGCTGTTTTCAAAAAAGGAAAAGGGAGGGGTGGACAGCGGGTCTCCCGGAAAATACTTCATAAGTCTCCTTTCACATTAGTTTTTTTGTTCTTTATTTATGGAAGACATTAATCCACAAAATATTGTGTAAGGAATAATTAAATAGTGTGGGATATAAGGCAAACTTAAACAAACATGGCTACTTTCAGTAAGTGATCCTGGCTTCCTAAAAACTGCGCTCCTATTTTCAAACTTCTGTAAGAGAAGCCTGGGTATTTGGTGTTCTGAACCTTCACGTGCTCTGATTTTTGCAGAGGGAATTCTACCTAGATTTGTAATATATATATATAATATATGCCTTAGGTATTAATGAATATTTTCCCTTTGTAAATTTTCAGACTGATTTATTCTAATGGTAGAAGGTTGTAATATAAAATAATAATCATTGTGTTGTCATCTCTCATTAAAGAAAATATATTTATTAGAAAATCCAGGTAGAGATAAAGGTTTTGAGAATCATCCTCCAAACATTTCTTAAGATTCATTTTGAATTACTTCATAACATGTATTAGCATTAAGGTATTCAATCACTTACAGTAAAGGCTAACGAGAGAGCTAAAAATGAACAAACAAAAAAAAACCTTTTCCCCTCATTGAAATGTAACCAAGAGCTTCTGAAAGCTATAACTTAAAAGATATTTAAGAGTTTATTTTTAATCAAGATGAAATTTCCTTGCATCAGTTTTTTTTTTTAATTTAAGAATAAATGTAGTATTCCAGGTCTGCATTATTCCTGTTTGCAAACCTCAGTGTGTCCCTTCAAATATGTCTTTTCCATTGTTTAATATTAAAGACCTGATTATATAATTAAATTAAATTTGACCATACATAGTGGGTATTGCCTGGGTGCAAGTTTAAGTTTTGGCTGTTCAAGCTGCAGGCTGAGTGAGGCCCTGCTTAATCCCACTGACACCCATACATGTTACTTTTTTTTTTATGTTGGTTTGTACAAAGCCACAAAGGGGAACAAATATAGCTGTATTGCCTGCCTTCAACCAAAATGCTTTAGCAATTGAAAGATGGGGGCAGTGTAGACACTCAAAAATGCTTTGAGATCTTTAGATGAATGGTATCATACAGATGTGTATTATTGCTAATTCTTTGTTCTCAATCACTTGTTTTCAAGGACACTAAAATCCATGTAGCTCCTAAAAAAGATAAATAAGGGCAAGTCACTTTTCTTCCTCCAGTCACAGACTAAAGAAATTATTTCAGATAATATATAGCCCTTCAGCCATGAGAGCAGGAAGTGTTTACTGCTGAAGTTGGGGTCCCAGTTGGTAAAATAAACGGAAACTTCTGGTTCAGTTTTAGGACCCTCTTTCAAATAAAAACTTCATTTTCTCTAGACCAACAAATTGATTTAATCTTGTATTATTGGCAAAAAATTTCATTAGGTTGGGACAGTCTTTAAAGAGTTCAAAAACACAACTTTGGGTTTTTTTTTTTGTTTTTTGTTTTTTATTTTGTTTTTGCTTTAAGAGAGAAGTTTATTGGAAACGTAAAACCTTAAACACCAAAATATCCTATGGCATTTTCTTCTCCGATGATCTTTAAAAGAAGTTCAGGTTCATTGGTTTGGAGTTATCCAAGTGTGTCCCTATTTGAAAATGGACCCCCATGTCACCATCTCAATATGGTGAAAGTTGAGGCAGTAGAGTTGAAATGGAGCAAAAATGATTAGTTCATATGGGGCAAACATTTTTTTCAAGAGGAGGTAAAGGAAATGCTTTAAAAGCTAAAACAATAAAGTTAACCTAGCTCTTCATATACTCCTTTCTAATTTTTTTGCTTCCTGTTTTATTTTGATCTGCCAAAATGCTATGTGTTTGGAACTAAACCTAGCTCTACTTTTCATATTTCCATTACTTTGGAGACCCAATAATTAAACAGATATATTTTGAACACTTACAAGATGATCACAGGCTATAGGTCCAGTAGCAAGCAGATAGACAACATCTGTGTTCTCATGGAGTTTCCATGCTCGTGGTGAGGGCTGAAGTTCTATTAGGAAATAAATAAGCAAATTGCAAGTAGTAAAAAGGGCAAAGAGAGATAGAATGAGGTGATGTGACTGACTGAGAGAGTGTTGTGATGAGGAGGTACTTCAAGGAGGAGGTGAAGGAAGGTTTCCTGAAGATGGGCCATTTGGGTGAGGTGTGGAGGAAAGAAGGAGTTGTCCATGTGAAAACCAGATAGGAGAGCATTCCAGGCAGAGACAATAGCAGGGACAAAAGCTCTGAGGCAAGAGCAAGCTTGCCTTATTTTCATAACATTAATAAGGCCTGGAGCATAGTAAGCAAGTGGGGAGTAGAACAATTGAGGTCAGTGGGCTAAGTGGAAGCTGGAACTGGTAGTGTAGAGGTCCCAAAGCGGAGGTAGCCAAAGCCAAAGTGGGTTACCTGCATCATCATGTCTTCACACTGTTTTAAAAGATAGTGTAAGTGGTTACTTGTTAAGTTTATCCCCTTACAAGCAGTTAAACACATGATTTTCACCCTGTCCCTTTTATTCACTGAAACAGTTAACTGTAACCCATATGCTATAGCCATGTGAATATGGCAGGCCTATATAGGTCATGGCATAAGGGTTTTGGATTTAATTTTTTAAGTGTTTTTATTCATTTCTGAGAGACAGAGAGATACAGAGCACTAATGGGGGATGGGCAGAGAGAGAGGGAGACACAGAATCTGAAGCAGGCTCCAGGCTCTGGGCTGTCAGCACAGAGCCTGATACGGGGCTTGAACCCACAAACTGTGAGATCATGACCTGAGCTGAAGTTGGATGTTTAACCGACTGAGCCACCCAGGCACCCCTGGATTTTATTCTAGATGCAGTAGAAAGCCATCAGTATTTTAGTAGGGGAACGACATGATCTGATTTGTGTTGTCTAAAGATCAGTAGTTGCTGTTAGGAGTAACAACTGTAGGGATGTTAGTGTACGGACTGCTGCATTAAGGGTGGTAGCTTTGAGGATTGTGGTGGAAGTGTAGAGGGAGAGAGAGAGAAATACGGACAGTTTCTGGATATGTTTGAAAGAAAGCACACCCTAAAAGCTTTTCTGATACAATGGATGCAGATAGAAAAAGAGAACTTGAATATAACTCCTCTGAGTTTGACTTGAGGAAATGGATGACAGGTAGAGCTATTTGTGGGGTAGGGTGACTGAGAAAAGAGTGTTAGCCAAGGGTGGGTAGGGAGGGAGGTACTTCAAGAGTTCTATGTGAGGGAAACTAAATTTGAGATATCTATTAACCATTCAGATGGAAATGTCAAGGGGACGACTGGATACAAAGATCCGAAACTCAAAAGCAAGGTTAAGACAGAAGATATACATCTGAAAGTCATGAGCATGGATGGACTTTAAAGTTCTGGAACTGGGTGGGGGCCCTTAAGAAGAGGCTGTGGAGGGGCGCCCGGGTGGCTCAGTCGGTAAAGCGTCCGACTTCGGCTCAGGTCACGATCTCACGGTTCCTGGGTTCGAGCCCCGCGTCAGGCTCATCTGACAGCCAGCTCAGAGCCTGGAGCCTGTCTTCAGATTCTGTGTCTCCCTCTCTCTCTCTGACCCTCCCCTGCTCCTACTGTCTCTCTCTCTCTCTCTCTCTCTCTCTTAAAAATAAATAAAACATTTAAAAAAATTAAAAAAAGAAGAGAGTGTGGAGAAAGGAGGAGGGCTTAAACCTAAACTCAAATACACTATAACCGTCAAAGTAGTAAGATGAAGTAGAAGCTCCCTGTGAAATAGAAATAAGGAGTGTTGTGACATGCAAGTGTGTGGAAGAGCATATTTTAAGATAAGGGTAGTGGCCAGTGGTGCTGTGGAGGAAGACAGAATCAGAGAAGTGAACAATGATTGGTTAATTTCACAAGAACACAGAAGAATGGAGGAGATCTCTACCTTCCCCACTAGGCAGAGACAAGAGAAGACAAGCAGATGCACTAACCAAATAATTGGTACAATCGATTGATAGGAGAGGTTTTTATTTGAGTGTTTCTTTGTGATTTTGGTGTTTTGCTAATCTCAGTGTGATCACTGAGTTCATGTCCCAAGCCCCAACGGGTAACATTTAGGCCCATGAAGGTAGAAAAATACATCTCAAAAGAGAGAGCTCATGAGATCATGGTGGGTGTGTAAAGTAGTGCTTCCACTTGGAGAAGCAGTTTACAAGTTTCTTACCATATAGTCCAGCAATTCACTTTTAGATATTTATCCAAGAAAAATGAACAGACAGGATCTACAATAAGACACGCACACATGTTTACTGTACTGTTTAATCGTAATATCAAGAAACTGGCAACTACCCAAATATCCATTAATTGTTGAATGATTGGACAAATGTGGTGTTTTCTGCATTGGAATACTTCTCAACAGCATAGGAATGAGCTATCCATACATGCCAAGCAATGGATGAATCTCTCAGAACTTGTGCTGAGCAAAACAAACTGCACCCAAAAGAGTATAGGCTCTCTGATTACATTGGTATGAAATTCTAGAACAAGGAAATGAACCTATACTGATTAGTATAGAAAAGCTAATCTATACAGGTCAATAATTGCCTGGGGTGGGTTGTGGAGGAGGGAAAATTGACTGAAAAGGGACACGAGCAAGCTCCCCAGGGGGATGGGACTGTTCTCTCTTGTTTGAAAGGGTGGTCGTGTGGCTATATACATTTGTCAGAGGTTATTGACCTACTCCTTTAAAATGAATGAATTATATCTCAATAAAATTGATTGATTGATCGAGAGAAAGTGAGATCACTGTTTCTCCTGATTAGTTTCTTTAGCCCTAAGTCATTTTCCTATCACATCTGTAAGATATTCTCCTTCTTGATTACTTTGAGAACTCTTTTTTACTGTTTTATGTCTGTCAATATGTCACTCAATTACTAATAACTATTGTATATTGTATAGATTACCTTCCATAGACTCCTTAACAGTAATGCCTTCATACCTTTAGACATAATGCCTCTTTACCTTTACATGGCTATTTTGATCCTTACTTTAACATATGAGGTAATTTAAATAAAATGTATCCAGATATGTTCCTAAGTGCTGACATCATTAGCTTAGAACATCTGTAGCAATGCTATTGACTTGACATCCTCAATGATGCAAATTCCATTGTATCTTTTCCGATAAATGACATCTTGAATCAACAATAGAGACTATCACGAACTTTTGTTTTATAGATAGGTAACTTAAGCTGCACTACAAATTTCAATATATATACCTAACTCTTTTTCTTAAAAAAAATTGTATCATATATCTGAATAGTGTCTAGAAGAATTCATAAAACAGAAAGATCAAGGCATTTTGCAATAGAACTGGGCTTGAATCTCAGACTTGCTGTCAGCCAACCATGTGAGATTGGGCAAGTTCCTTACTCTCCCTGGGTTTTAATTTCCTTATCTGTAAGAAGTAAAATAATAATTACCTTTCTATCTTGTTATAAAGTTTAAAGATAACATATAAAAACTTCCTAGTGCATTGTGTGGCTTGTTAGAGGGGCTCAAATATGAGAAAGGAAAGTCTATATGTTATTACTTCTGTTATCATGTAGAATTGTCAGCATGGGCAGGGGGAGGGGACAGTGAAGGAATCAGGAAGACTGGTTCTGAATTTCCAAAGGACTGCAGATACTGGTTAAAAGAAGTACATTAGCTCTAAATTCCGAACTATAGCCTTTTCAATGGCAAGGCAGCATTCGATGAATCATAACAGAAGACATAAGCAATTAGGCATTACCTAAACCTTCTGTGAAGTTTGTGATTTTTCAAGCTTTTGAAATAGAATATTCAGAAAAATCATTAACATCCATACTAGAAAACATTCTCTTGTTCTTCAAAATTGGTATCGATCCTCACCTGCATATAAAATACATATCCATCCACACCATGCACACGCATACACACACACACAAATCGGAGGAGGGTTTTTGGTTTTTATGTGGGTTTTTTTCTTAAGTGGGTTTTCAGGACTTAGGCAACCAGGATTCTGAAAGTTAATAAAAGGCCCCATTACCCTATTAAAGTCTTTCTTTTTACATACTATCTATATTTGTTATAGTTTTCTATGTGAGTAAGTGCTGCTTTTCTGACTTTACCAGATATTAATTACAGTTTATTCTCTGCTTAAGCTCAACTGTTACTGTAAATGTGACTTCCGTCTTCTGTGTATCTAAATGGGATATTCTGAGATAGTCGCTTCTTCCTGAGGATGTGGAACTCCTTTCCAGGAAACATTGAGAACTATTCTTAACCTGGAACTCCTATACATCTTGTGTCATCCTTCAGAGATATTGTACCTTTCCCCGCTGACTGCCCCATCATTTATATACTCACTGTTTATTTCCCAGCTATTTTAGGAAGACCTTTCTTCCTCAATGATGAAAGACCACTCCCATGAATTGAGTAGCTATTTCTTTAGGCAACAGGTCACCATCATTTTGTGTATCTACAAAAGTGCAAAACTGCTTTTAAAGTCATTTTTCTATTACACATCATTTTCATACCCAAAAATATGTTTCATATTTCCATTTGAATATAATACAATCATCAATTACTTTTTGGACCAGTGTTTGTTAACCCTACCTATTCTCTAGAATCATCTAGGGAATTTTTTTGTCTCACGTATTATGCATGGGTACCACATTTAGAAATTCTGATTTAATAAGTCTGTTGTGGGGCCCAGGCTTAATCATTTTAAGCACTCTATAGGTGATTCTCAGGTGAAGCTAAAGATTGAGAACCAGTGTTGTAGGTGCAAAAAGTTTTTGCAAGTTTTAAAACACCACAGCCTTTAAAATAATAGAGTTTCTCTTGTACCTCTGAAGAGTCACTGAAATCTAGAATGAGGTACTCTTTAAGTCAAATGGTAAGGAGGTAAATAAAGCCGTAGTTGCTGATGACCCTGATTTTTAGAGTTTTTCATTTTTTTGCCCTCAAGTCACTTTTCTCTTAACCAAGTAAGAGAACTATGTTGGAGGATAATGTGTTAATAGTGCCAAGAGGGAAATGTATAAGATTTGACCTCACTCTTCATCTCAGCCCTACCATGAACAAGCTTAGAGTCCTGGGCAAGATAATTTCCAGACAGGATTCACAAGCATAAACATATCAGGGTCTAGGAAGGTAATATGAATATGTAAAACCCAAAGAATGGACCCCTGGACCAGGAAAGGACTCCCTCCAGTTCTAAAGGGGAGTGCCTTTGCTCAGCCCCAGCCACTTGTTTCTATCAGAGAATGCAAGTTAAGTGTTGCCAAATATTTACATATTTAAAGAGAAATAGAATTTCTCCCCTTTGGGATGAAGTTTTCCAATTACTTACTATTGACATCATTAGATGCCAACTTTTTTATGTGCCTCATTCATATCATAGGGCTTAATTTGGTCCTCAGACCACCAGTTTGCAACATCTGGGTTAAATGATTTCTAAAATTCTTTAGATTCTAACATTCTAAGATTCTAGGAGACTAATTTGGACAAAACACAAAAATACTCCCTTAAGGAGGGAAGCTGTGATTTGAGTATGTGCTTAATTGACTTTTCTTTTCCTGAACCTTCCAATTTTTCCTCCTTATTCCACTGGCCCTGGCAGCTTACCTTTCTATTCAGACCCATCCCAGAGTTGACATTTCAAGGATTTATGCAACTATTGCTAATATGCTGTATTTACAATGTATAGAGGATGCTGGTGTTATGTCAGAGGGAAACCTTGTCTTAACTTTTCAGGAGGGAATGGAATGTACAGTACGGTGTGGCTTATAAATCATTTTCAAATTAGTATTCTGTACATCTGGAGAAGAGTACATTTCTACTCATGCATAAATTGCCTATGAACACATTTCAAAAACCTATGCTTAATCTTAGCAATGAACATTTCAAAAAGTAAATTAATATCTTCAAGGGGAAGAAATACAGTGTATTAAACAGGAACCCACTAGAAACTCGATAGTTAAGAGTCTGTCAGCATTTCCATTATAAGCCCTGTTTTTGAGGGGTTTATAACTCACTTATAAAAATTCATCGTAGGCTGGGATTTGGCATGTAAGGTCTCAGCCCGGCAGCTTGACGTGATGGTAGGTCTGAAGGACCTCAGATTCTTGTCAAAGGGATACTATTTCAAAGTTCCAAGATGAGGTCTAAATAAAGAGAGGGAGTGATTTAAACCCACAGAATCTAGGAACTGCCGAGTAAAACTAAAATAGCTGCTGTAAGAGCAGCAGGTTGAGGCTCGGTTTTGCAGAATTTCTTACCATTGTCTGCTCTGAACTGTACATCTCGTACTGCATAGGGTGGACTTAGCTTCATTTTCTTGTCTGGGTCACACTCAGTGTAACCTTAATTCTCCTTTTAAAAGCTTAATATATTATCTGTTGAGGTTACAGGTTTAGATGAACATTTATAAATGAGGCTAATTAACATGAAACTTGTAACTCTTTTTTCTTTCTATTTGAAAAAAAAGGTATTTTTAGGAAGTTGCAATAGAGTATAAAAATGTCTTAGGCCATTGTAAATTTTTAGTGCAGATAGCTCTGTGATCTGTTGCATGTTTAAATTAGCACAATATGTATTCATTTTAAATATTGATCTTTAAGGAAGCGACGTAATAAATCTGAATACTCTTTTGCATTACTGTTTACATTAGGTCTACTCCAGATTAAGAGAGACAGTTGCCTTGTAAATTTGCTTGCAGAGTAAGCAGTGGCATATAAATAATTCTGTTTCCGATTATACAAAACAATGATGATAAACTATGGGGAGCTGGGATGATTGTGCGGAGCTTGGCTGAATCATAGAGCCAGACAAGGTCTATGAGCAACTGATGTACAGCTGACAGTTGGAACCATTGTTTAGATCAGGAAACAAATGAAAAAGTGGCACAGAACAAAATTCTATAAACATAGCTCCATCAAGATGTAGTTCCTCTCCAGCTGTAAAGTTTCTAAAGAGCTACCAAAACTATTTAAAAACATAAAAACACAATTGTTTGGCTTGGTAATAGTAACAATTTGTCTGTAACAATGTTAAGTATGTTGTGGTAACCTTCATGGGGAAAAACCCTATGGATGGACTTGGTTGTGGTTTGGGGTTTCCACCTTCTCCCAGCGGTGGTTCTTGAGTTGTGGCATGAACTGGCCTTTGAACCATTTGATAGCTCAACCAAATTTCAGCTAGGAATGTTAAAACATAATGGCTGAAGATTAAGAATAAATTTACACCTAGGCCATATAATTCCAAGGCCAAGATCAACCCATTCCCTTTAACGTTCCCATCATCTATTCCAGAGTGCAAATATTCACATGGAAATGAGGTTGGTTGAAATGTTTAGCTTATATTGGAAAACATATCTGCTAAGCAGCTGAGAAATGTATTCATTTCAGCCTTTCCATTTGACAGGGCTCATTCTCCCAAGCAAAATACTAAGAATGCAATGACAGCAGCTGAAGCCGTTCCATTTCCTGTCTTGCCTTTAATCTCTCCCCGGGAAAAATAGTTCTTGAAATGCTATAATGTGTGTGTATTGACACTCTTACTTAGATTTTTAAATAAGGCTGACCTATTTATTCTTTATGCCAGTAAAGGGTTTTTTTAAGGGTGTTTATTATTTTCATGATTAATAATGATTATTATAATCATATCGTGCTTTGCAGTTGATAAAGTGTGTTCATGTGCATTATTATATATCATTACATCATTGCCATCATTAGAAGAACTTCAAGAAATGAGTTGGATCAATATTATTTTTTATCCCAATTTTTTAAATGATGAAAAGAAGTTCAGTGAGGTTAAGTGATTTGTTCATGTTTATATAGCTAGTAAGTGTCAAACCTATACTCCAATCCAGCTATTTGAACTCTAAATGCCATGTTCTTTCCACTGTGGTTTTAAAATGACCTGTTTTTTTTTTTTTTTTTAAAGGGCTGCATTTAGCACAGGGAGTCCTATGGAAGACGTGTGTAGATTGATTGGCATAATGTACATCAAGACTTCTTGCTATTCATCTCTTTGTTGCTTCCTGTTGAGGTGGGGCAGATGATATAAAGCACAGATAGTTCTGAAATTCAGTTTTAATTAATGGCTACAGCAAAGTCCATGAGTTCATTTTGATCATGTATATCTTCAATATAACATGAAGATGCTTAGAAAAATAGTGAAAAGGTATGAAATGGCAGGAAGTTGGAGAGAAATGGTAGGATGATGGCTGTGTTTATGCCAAGACTTTTTTTGTTTGCTAGTTTAGAATTTTATTTGATCATTCTTTGCAGCCCCTTGTCTATCACATTTCAGAATATATACCGAATAAATCCATCTGTTTGCTTGGCAGAGCTAATTTGGAGTCTCAGAAAGTTGGACTTAATTTTTAACTCTAAATTTTAGTTAGAAAATATTTTACCAGATGATCTTTGTACTGAAAGAGAGGAAGGATTAGTGGGAATTTCTTGAGATGTGCAAATTGAAGCAGTTAATTGTAACTGTCTCCCTGGACATAGATGTATTCTCCCACCATGGCTGGTTAGGGGGGACTGTACCATAGCAATGATAACTCCATCGAAAGTATAAGGGCCTCTCTATGAATATCTCTGGGAATTCAGGGTATTACATAACTGCAATGGAATAAAACTTCAGATGCTGGAAACTTGATATAAAAAAGCTTCAAACCTTAATAAATAATGTGGAGTTTAGTCTGTTTTGCTTCAAGCCTTTAACTTAGCAAAGATTTTCTGGCCAACTCTAGGAAGGAAAACATTCTATAGTAAAATAAAACACTAATGACTCAATACTATGTGACACCTAATGTAATGATTGCCACCCAAAATTATTTTTACCAGTTATAAATCAATTACTAGGCATAGTTATAATTACATTAATAACACTGGTTTGCCTTTCCAAATCCAAATATTATACAATGAGGAAATGTTCTGACTCTAAATGGTTTTAATTAAAGAACTAACTTTTTTTTTTAAGGTGGTAAGGAAGTATATTTTTTGTCCTCACTTCTTGCTTTTTGTGCTCATGGCTTTCAAGAAAAAGGAAAGTAATGATTATAGTAAATTACAGGAGTTGGGCAGTGGGGTAATTAACAGGTAATTATCAATAAACAATTTAACCACAAAAGCTTGGATCCTACCTACCACTTGTCAACAATAAAAGCTTAGTAACTCCACATGCCATTGAAACGGAGTCTACAGGGAGCCCCAGAAAGGACTGCTAATATAAATAAACAATTCTTTCTTGGGAGAATACACAAGGGCCAGGCTGTAAGTGACCACATAGAAGAAGGAAAGAAAAATCCAGTAGACAGGAAAAATATTAGGAAACCAAACATTTGGTTTCAGATTTAGGAGAGAAATATGAATGTACTTGGTATGGAAGCCAGAAAAATTATCTATGAATGTCTTTCTCATCCCATACATAAATTTTGTTTTTCTTTAAGCATGCTTAGAAATGTAAGATTATTTAGCCAAGCTGGCATTTTGACACAAGGAAAAAGTTGACCTTATCCAGGTTTAAATATAGTCAGCATGCTTTATAGATTGAATGATTGGTGAATAATTCACCCTAAAATATATTTTTTATGGAAATCCACAAAACTAGGTTTTGAAAGCATCTTTAAACTTTATACAAACCTTGATTTGAAAACTCTTCCTTTTTAAAATATGCCAGATCTATATTACTATAGCTTGGGGCAGGGTGGGGTGGGGTGGGGGGAGGTGGTGGTGAAGGGCTTGCAATTAGCTCATGAAAAAGGAATCATTTAGTTCAGACAAAATGACCTGACCCTACCGACAATGAATAATAATATAACTCTCTATTTCTATTTCATTTTGGCTCTGTTAATGTGGCATTGGGATACAATTTGAAAATAGCTAAATCAGGAATTGAATTTCCTATTGGGAGAGATTTTCTCTTTCTGAATTTTGTTTTGTCTACACACACACGCACAAGTCCTATGTGTCTAAAATCACATTTGAATATATCACAATCAGATGCTCTTATTGAATATTATCAACACCTGTTGACGTGCTTGGCATAATGCAAAGTGCATTAAGTAAATATGTTCTCTGTCATCTAAGGCGTGAGAGATAAAACTGTCACAGAATACATTTGAAAGATGTACATGCAACTGAATAAACATTGAGCAGATGTACATATTCAATAAAGATTTCATTATCTCCAGGGCAAGGGGTAAATGTATATTGTGGAGTGATGACAGTAAGGCAAGTTGTGGGGGTTGCAAGGTTAGATAAGGGAGTCTTGAGGAGACATTGCCATCTGACTGCCCATTAGTCAGGAAAACCTTTGGGTAGTGGGGAGATTCCATGTCCCATTTGAATGGTGGTCTACGGCAAGCCCGGCACAGCGGAGTGGGCAGGCCATTCCTGGAGGGGGAAGGAAAAGCTAGGATAAAACTATGATGTCAACAAGAGGTGCTGGCCTGGGCGGATACTGCCAAGGGATCTAAGGAAGACCTTACGCTAAAGCTACAATGTTAATGCTTAGTGTGATATTTGAAGTCCTGTGAAACCTAACTGACCTGACTCTACTGTGCGCTATATTTTGCCCGAACTTCACCTAAAATCGTTTTCATTTTCTCTCTTGCCTGGCATTATGTCTGCCTAAATTTTTTCCTTCAGATTGCCCACATCCAATTGCATTCATTAGAACTTCGCTAAATGCTAAGTTTCCCATGGTTTTCTTAATTCCCTTTTGAATTTTTTTTTAAGACAGACCTAGATCTTGTTAAAAAACCCTCCCACTGTGTCTTCTGTTACTAAAAAGTAATTAAATAAAAAGTGAGGTTTGGATACATCTATCATTTAATTTGAAATAACATATGAATATAGAGAGGAAAAGTGACTTTGAAAGATCAATTCTCAAATTTTGATTTAAGAACTATGTTATTAGCCAAAATAATATGAACTGAGTCTATTCTTTTGACCTTGCAAGGTCTAACCTAGTCAATTATTGCAGCAGAGCAGGGAACCAAAGAATGGCTTTGAATCGGTCAGACCCAAACTGATTTAAGTTTTCATGTGGTTAAATAGACATTAGTTAAAAATAATTAATGCTGTCTTTGACCTTTGAAATGAGGAAGGACATTCATGGTCCTCTCTGACTGCCCCTCCATACATGTGAATCTACTTAACTCATTTTGTTACTTAAAATAGAGATCTTTTTAATACAGTTTGATATTAAATACCTTGAATAACATAAATGAAGTTGTATTCTTCATAAATGAATGTTGCCAACAACTTTTCCTGGAATACTTAGAGCATACTTTTTTTACAGTTCACCAGCTGACTTTTGAAATATATATATATATATATATATATATATATATATATATATATATATGTTTTCAATAAAATAACCCTAATCAAATCCCTTTGGCACAGCTTGGCAAGATCCCCTTGGGGTTGTGTTGAGAAGATCATTGATTGTTCCCCTTCTAGGTTTTAATAAGACCCAGCGGGGGCGGTTCTGTTGTTGTGTATGTTAGACTCATAGAGTTTTAGGGTGGACTTCCTAAATTGCATCACAATGCTTTGCTACCAGAAAGAATTCCTTTTCTTTCTTTCCTTTTCCTCCCATTATTTTTCCTTTTCTACCAATTACCATTGCAGTGTGAAGAAGGAAGAGCCTCATTCAACCATGAATCCACTTGGCTGTTGCTAGAGTAGAGACAGAAAGGAAGGAACAGAAGGATCCCCAAAGCAGGCTCTAAATAAACAGTAACTTATAATATGGTTTTCATGTTGTTCTTCATTATTTTAAAAATATTTCTAGCTCAGATATATTTTGGGGAGTTTAAAAAGTATGCTCTAAAATAACACAGTTTTAAATCAACAATGAAAGGCCAATACAGGTAACATAGAAGATACATAAAAGACAGGCACACAGGAAACAATCAATTTGTATTTAGTGAACAAATGAATAAATGAAGCCCATCTAAGCTTTTATGCATACCACTCCTGGTTTTTTCATCCTTGTCTAGAAAAACTCGTATTTGTTGGGTTCCCAATTAATTGTTACTTCACAGGAAGGAAGTAACAATTGCTGCTGCTCTGATGACTGCTCTTTGCATTCTAAATTATGTTCCAATTATTTGTTTCTACAACACGCTAAATTTCTATCATATCTTTTATCACATTGTGTTGGGATCCAGTATTCAATGTCTACCCGCTCCACTGTCCAGGCATGTTGTGGATGGTGTTCTGTTCCGACTGCCCAGTACAGTGATTGGCAAGTAAGCATCAGAACATAAACAGTTCAGAAGGAAGAATGGACAGAAGTAGAGTTTGACTGGAAAGAGCACAAAAGAAATGAATAGTGGGGGATGTCTGCAGAGGAAAGAGTCCATGGCAAGGGAAGAAATTAGATAAAGGAGGAGATGCTTGGAATGGCACAAGGGGAAGAGAAATCAAGACTTTGCAATGAGACATTCATGCCTAAGCCATGGAAGAAGTTATGGCATCAAAACAGAGGGAGGAAGTAGGTAAACAGAAGGAGAAGCAAAGAATAACTCACAAGAATGGTAACCAGAATTTAAAAATAAAAAACATCACAAGGAGGATTTTGTTCACATATTTTCATTTCTGACTTTTTTTTAATCCCTTCTAGGCAAGGGGAGAGCAAAGTGAAGGGAGAGCTTGATATAAAAGTTTGACTTAAGATGTATATTTTCCCCCAAAGTAAAACCCTATTTTGTAATAAGTAAATATACAGCATTGAGCCATTATAATAAAGAAGGTATCTGTTGTTTTGAATTGGTCTCAGCAACTTGCCATCATTTTTTATTGTCATAAGTCATAAAGAGTTTACATATTTTAAAATCAAGTATTTTTTTAGCATTTACACATATTTTCTTAAATCTACTTTAATGTTTGTGAATGAAATCTATGATTTCCATGATAACATGTTCTTTGTATCATTTTGTGCAAAGAGGACATGATTTGGTATTTGTTTTAACAAATCTGTCATCCACAGTGATGTGCTTTACTATGGAGTTTTTACCCTTATTAGAAAACAATAGTTCATAAGAAATGCCATAGAAAGGTCAATGATAAATCACATGCATGTCAAATCACATGCATGTCATTGTACTACATTGCTACCTCCTCTTAGGGTGGGGGCCAAAATATAATGTCTGCAATGGCACAATGTCAAATCAGGGTTTTTATCAAGGGACAGTCATTTTTAGAACTCTTTACCCCTTAGTCCTTATTGACCTCATCACCTGACAAACCTAAATAATATTCTTAGTTTGCACAGTTAAAATGAGTGTGCACACCACATCACTCTGCAAGTTCATTTCTCTTTCTGTAGCTAAATCTCCAAAGCTCCTATATGCCTAGAGAATTTTGAGATGTAAATTCCAGTTTCTTGTGACTCTAATAGGGATCAACTGGCTTTAAGAGCACACAGTCTGAAGTGGTCACTAACATTATTATTGGAATAGTTTTGTATTCACATGAACATGCTAAGATCCAAAGCTGCAAGGAAATCTGTCTGGAAGCCAATGAAGTCTGTGGATGGAGAGACACTATGTGAAGTAAAGTGTGATATACTGGAGACTCTATTCATTTCTTACAGTTCACAGATTGCCCTTTATTTTTATTTAGAGTGTGATCACTTCTCATTTTTGTTCTTTTGGCCTTCTTACCACTGATTTATGATCCTTGTTATCAAAACTTCTCCATAAGTAATTCCAAAATAAGAAAATGGTTAATGTGTGTACTAAGCAACAATCAAAACAAGACCGCGTCTCATTTTCAAGCTTTATGAAAATCATGAGGCATTCTAAAATGTGAGCTGTGTGCGTTTATGTATTTATCACAAATCATTCCGTGTCTTTAACAACTCTATTTTTCAAACTAAGGCTTAATTATTGTTGTTGTTTTTAAATTTTTCTTTCCCCTTACTTAGAAAATGATAGCTTAAGACATAGGATACCTGAGAATTGGGAAGGAAACATTAGAACTTATGAGCGTCAAGTGAGATATAGATATAAAATGCCATCTCATGCAGGTTAGTCATATTTAAAATTATGTTTCCTTTACCGAAGAATGTACCCACTGATAAGGTATCTCATATAATCAATGGGCGTGACTTCCTGTGAATGCAACTCAGGCTGAATCCCTATAGTTAGTTAATAGCAATAGAAGGAACTTGAGCGACTCTCTTCTTCTATTAGAGACCTACAGAATCCTGGCTAAGTAGGAGGCTTAGCCAGAGAGCATATTGGTTTCAGCAGACTATGGTAAAGTTAATTAAGGATGATTAATGGAGCATTTTCCTTCCAATGATATCTGTGACAGAACAAAGCTGTCTGAGGCTTGTCAAGCAGAATTTGAGTTGAATGAGTATTTATGTGATCAAATCTGAAGGCTGCCTCTTGACAGAGCGAGGATTCATCAATCAATTGCTCTGGCTCGCAGTGGTGGGAAATTGGTCTATCCGAGTAGGTTCTGTTCCCATCCCCCATTTTTTTTCATTCAATCATCCCTCAGGCTACAATGCATCTTTAGCTTGTACCTCTGACCACCTTAAGGGCTATCAGAGAAAAGTAAAGGCAAGAGCAAAAACATCTATTATGATGGTTATTTCTCAGCTGAACTCAGACAATTGATTTCTTTTAAGGAGAGGGTAAGAAAGTGACACAGGCCTGTGCAAGGAATTAATTGGCATTAACAAAAGTTATTTTACAGCCGGATGAGAAATGACTGTGGGCTTAGTCAAAAACTGTCATATAGCTGTACTCTTTTTGTGTTTATACCTTTTTTCCTTATAAAATCATAGGCTCTTTCTTAAGCTCCTATAAAGTCAGTTAATTCTAAGCATAGACTAAAGAAGGAAAACACAAGCTTATGCTTCAGGTTTTTGTTTTTAGCTGTATTCCACAATCTGCAATGCTCAGTTTTGGATTCTACATGCAGTGGTCACTGGCCTTGCAAGGAAAGGTGCTGCTGGCCAGACCTACCTGGACAGACAGTAGGGCTCATTTTCACTCAGGATATAGAGTCTTGTTTAATTACAATGGAACAGTGTCAGTGCAGAGGTGCCATCAGGGATTAGCTCCAACAGAGTATGCATGTTGAAAAGTTTATGCGAGTGATTTCATGTGTGTTATCCAATTTGATGCTCACAAAAAGTTGACGCAAACAGGGGAGCTATAAGAATTCCTATTAAATACATGAGGAAATTGAGGTTGAAAGAGGTTTCATAACTTGCTAGAATGATATGGCTGTATGTGGCTGAGATGGGACAGGGGTCCAATTCTGGTCACTCCCACTGCACCCTTCTATCTCTTTTGTGGACTGTGTTCTTTCTGGGTGGTGGCTAACTGCTTATTTGCTTTCTCAAATGATGACACGATACTTGTACCCAGAATGTAAGTAATGAGTGGGTTTTTAATGGCCAATGCAACTTGAGCAATTCAGTCTGATATTACCTCGGCTGATGCTATATTTAATTCTGAGGCAGAATGACTACAACTGGGAGCGGAATATTTCTGGCTCGGGGAGGCCTGGAGAGTCTTGGTGACCTCAGGAGTAGCACCCAACTGCACAGTCTCTTCATAATGTCCATGTGAGAAACACACAAATAGAGCTTCCCAGAAAAATAGCCCCAGCAATTCCTGAGATGTGCTGTTTGGAAGAAAAAAAAATTGTATACATACATATTCATACTATTGTTATTTATTGAGATGTTTATAAAAAGGCATGATTGAAAAACTGGCTTCATAGAGCAGAGAAAGGATCTCCTTGGTTATTTATCGGGAAATTTCATTTTCCCAAATCTTGCTTACTCATCTTGTAATGTCATTGGTTTCATAATCTACATTCTCACTATCTTTGGGACATATGAGTAAGTACACAATAAAATACACAGTCAGTTTTACATAAAATTGTGACAATCATTAGTCAATATAGTATTTTTAAGAAAAAGTTGTGTTTTCAGAGTGCAAAGTCAGATGAAAAAAAGGAAAATGATTTAATAAAAGGATTGCCGATGGATTAGATCAATTTCAACTGATACTGATTTCTCTTTATTTGTACATAAACACAAATGCAATTTAGCTCTTGGTGTCTAAACTATAACAATGGGTTTAGATTTCTAAAATCTTTTTGAAATGGGTGATTAACATTCCAAAAATTCAAGATAAGCCTTAGCTTTCTGCCCTGCTATCCTTGGAAAGTACATTAAATATTTTATTATTTAATATTTCTCTCTTTAGACTTTTTTTGTGAAAATATTGAAGGGTCTTACATTGATTTGTTTTCCTTTTTCACATATGTTTGTGTAATAACTGAAGGCCTCTTTTGTGCTTGTAAATATTTTTAGATGGATAATTCTTTATTCTATAAAATGTTTTAGGATACAATATTTATTTATTTTAAATTAGAGGGAATAATCCAAAGAGCAAAAAGGGATGATCCAAAGGCAGCAACACAAAGAACTGAACTCCTCAGTCCTTGCTTTATTCACTTTGCCCATTTGAGAATTGTTGTTAAGGCCAGAGATTGTGCAGGAGATGCAGAACAAAAAAAAAAAAAAAAAAAAACCCACAAAAAACAAACAAATCAAAACAAAACAAGCCTGTTTTTCCCTTGTTACACTCATGATATGCCTACGAATACTCCTGGATTATAGCAGCTTTATGGGTGATCATATCATAGCCTGAGCTTTAGAAATTGCAGTCAACTAAAATCCCCATGTCTGTGTCATGTGAGCTATTAAGTCAGATTTTTCTCCACTTACTATTTAGGCAGTTAATTTCTTAGACCTAAGAGCAGAATATTCATGTCTATAAAATTTAAAAAAATATATTTAGACATATATCTCTGACCTAGTAAGATAATCTAACATCTAGGTTCTCTTATTTCCTGATCTTTCTACTTTAACCTCAGGCCTACTCCTGCCCTGAGGTTTATGTCACTTTGTTATCATCTCCTCCGCACCACATCCAAATCACTGATAAAAAAATGTCTGAACAGAATAGGGCAATTTCCAGGTTGCCATTGAGCCATTAATTATCCCTCTTTGCATGTCCTTGAGCTCAAATATCCAACAGACTCTAATCAGTAAAATGAATCAACAAGATATTACTTTTATATGTTGGATGATTACATGATGTCATATTCCAAAGTTGTGTAACAGTGTAGGTAACAGTTATTCAGGGTAGGTTTTTAGGTGGGTTTGTTAAATTGCATAGTAACTGCAAAATTGACATTCACACTATCTGAAAGTATCCAAGCACTGCCAAATGAAGTAGACCATTTGGTCATTCATTAATTTTGGTAAGCTAGACTAATTTAACTAACTCACTTGATTGATCCTACATGGTCCAAAGCAATGATGGCAAGATACTGGTTTGGCAGTTGGCAGTTGAAAAATGAAAAGGAATGTCATGCATATATTTTTGCCTATTCTTGCCCACATTCTTTTGTAACATCTCACCTGGACAAATTAGAGGATATTAGAATACAGCATGTTTGTCATGACTTTCATTGCACAGAAGGCATGGAAGTATAGATTTTAAAAACTTGGTGAAAAATTATTTGAGGTTTCCCAAAATGGCAAGAAATCTGAGAGAACAATTATGTATATGTATAACTTATATATGGATATATTTTATATCTATACATAGACGTGTCTTACTGTCTTGACTTATTAAACCTATTTTACAAGATTATTACCAACGGTCGGGGCTTTGTTACTCCAATATTTCTAGAAAAAAATCTTCAACCAGAAACACATAAACAAACAAACACTAGAGCTTGGGTTCTCAGTGAAACAACTGAGACTTCTTTTCAGGCCTACAATAAACCTTTGACTAGGATCTCAAAATTTATGCCCACTATTGTTCATTTTTAGGTTCCTGAAGAGTCCAGTCTATAAAAGTTTTGATTCTAAGGCCAGACAGAATCACAGACATGAAAACTAGTTGATGTCATTGAAATGGCAGTTACAGACTTATTTTATCCCCCCTAGTCTCTAATCCTGACACACATGCATTTTTCCCCTGATTTTATTGAGCAACCCAACATGTTTGCAGTGTGCGAAATCTCACCAAATCAGATTTTGATGCTTTTACTCATGTCTCTTCTTTGCTCACTACGCGACAAGGATATTTTCTCTCTCCTCTCCGTCTTTCTGCTTTCCCTCTCACTGTCTCCCTACCTCCTCCTCACCGCATCAAAACCAAACCAAAACAAATGAAACCACCCCAACATATTATTCCCCATCTCACCTCCAGGCTTTAACACCGGACACCACTCTTCTCCATTTTAGGGGACACTCCTGCTGTTCTTTGGGCTTCAGCTCAGACCTGCCTTCACCCAGGAAGTCTTAAATATGTGCCCAAGGCCCTTTGTCTTCTTGCCTCATTTCTGGTACAGGCAGGTGCCCTTCTTATGTGCTCCCACAGACCTGCCCACGCTTGCTCACATGTCGGTGTCTACCCGCAGCTTGGAAGCTCCATGAAATCTAGGCCTGTGGTGGCCTTGTTTTTGGGCTTCCAGCTACATACAGTAGGAACTCAAGAAAAAATAAAGAATGCGAGGGAACAAGAAATAAGGGGATAGAGGGAGAATGCTGGTTTAAAAAATTTTTGTTAAATGTTTATTTATTTTTGAGAGAGAAAGCACAAGCAGGGGAAGGGCAGAGAGAGAGGGAGACAGATGATCCAAAGTGGGCTCTGCATCGACAGGCTGACAGCAAGAGAGCCCCATGTGGAGCTCAAATTCACAAACCGTGAGATCATGACCTGAGCTGAAGTCGGGCACTCAACTGACTGAGTTGCCCAGGCACCCTGACAAGGCTGTTTGATAGAAAATAATTTTTAAAACTCTCTTAAGTGCATCTTCAGATGGAAAACAGGCACCTAGCAGGAATCTCAGTAGAAATGGGTAAGGAGTCAGCCCTCCAGATGGACACAGGCCCTACTATTATTGGTGGCTGAACTAGTGCATCAAATCATAGACTGCATATTTATAAAATCAGCCAGTTCCATACATGCTGAAAGCTTGAGAGTAGATACGGCCCCTAGAAAGGTGGGTTTGTATTGATAAACAATGTGATTGCCACGGCCCACTTTCCAACTACCGTACTGGCTTTGCTTTCTTGCTTCATTACTAGCCATCTTCAATCTGTGGTCTGAGCGCCTATGCTGCTTATATGCTCCATAAAATCTCCTCCAAATTTTCCCGAGGTAAAATCCTAATCTTCTTTATAAACTGGCCGAGGTACCATGATTAAGAAAACTGACACCAGTTTAGGAGCTAAAACAGTCTGTTTAAATCTTGACTCCATCACGTATTAATCTCAAACAAGATTGTTTTGTAATCTTGAACGAGACGCTTTTTAAAAAAAATTTTTTTTAACGTTTATTTATTTTTGAGAGACAGATCATGAGCAGGGGAGGGGCAGAGAGAGAGGGACACACAGAATCGGAAACAGGCTCCAGGCTCTGAGCTGTCAGCACAGAGCCCAATGCGGGGCTCAAACCCATGAACTGTGAGATCATGACCTGAGCCGAAGTCGGACGCTCAACCGACTGAGCCACCCAGGTGCCCCAACCAGACACTTTTGAACTGAACTTTCTTCATCTGTGCAATCAGGAAACTGGCTGACCCATGTGTAGATTCTTCAGATGATCAGACTCATGGGAAAATATGTTGTAAATTCTAAGCACTATGAGGCCACAAATTGATAGCAACTGACAACGGAGACATGGGCATGAAGTTGTCCATCCAGAGTCATGTTGAGTTTTATTTAGCCTGAGAAATAGATCTTTACTTAATTCTGGAGTTAGGAAATGGGGTTTGGAATGGGGGTGTCTGTATAAAGAGATATTTGTAAGTGCCCTTTCTTGTTTTGAGTACCTCTGGAAGAGGCCTCCTACTTTATTGTTCACTACCCTAAAAATTTATCCAGATTTCTAAAATACCTTGAGTCCTGAATGTTTAGATTTAAATTATATTTATATTACAGTTGAGTACCATTCTTTCCTTGCCTAGATATGTGAATACTATTTTTGTGTGCGAGTAAGCTTAAAAATTGACTGTCTAAATATTTAACCAGGGTTATTTTAAAAGAATTTCATTATTTATCTTCTTTATGATTTATATTATCACATTCTGTGTCTGTAGTTATGGTTTATCATAAGCAGCCCATCTGCTACAACGGCCAGCCTGGAACATTCATATAAGATGAGTTCAGATATCATAAACATGACAAGAGATGGGTTACATTCAGTCTTTCTCCATGTTTAACCAACTTAATTTGTTTCCTATGCAGAAGAGGCTCTAAATTTACTTAATATATGTTAGCACTTAGGAACACAGTTAGAAACAAGGCGAAGGTCTTAACCTATTCGTAAATAAATGAGAAGATTCCTGTCGGAGTGAAAGAGAGAGAGAGAATTTATGTCAAACAATCAGGAATTTAATACATAGTGGTCTTTTAGGATGTCCAGTTTGTGTACATACTCTTAAGGCATGATTACGAATAACTTCACTTCCTATAAACAATGTGACTGGAGAAATTACTCACAGATACAACAAAAAGGGGAAGAAAGGTAAGACGTTTTAACTAAAGCCAATAAGTGAATTACTTTCCCTGAAAAGGTTAAAAATGGCAGATTTATTTTTCGTTGCCATAATATTTGTCTTTGTTGGCCAGCTATCTGAGGTATTCTCCAGAAGATGCAGGGCTCATTGGGACACCACCACATGACCCCAGGTTCAAAGTTAGACAGAGTTCTGAAGGATTTTCCCCCTCTGTAGTTTGGGGACCTAAGGAAGGCTAAATCTATTGGCTAAATAAAAGTATTGATACTGCTGTAGCGAAAGCTTTCAGTGATTATACTGGATTTCCCTCTGCCCCTGCTAAAGGTCAAGTAGAGGACTTTTGAGTGCAAGCAAAAGACTCATTCATTTTTCACTCTTTAGGTAAAGGACTTATGTCATATTATTAGTGAAAATGTGATTAACTGTTAAAGCAACATAGGCCTTAATGATCTATAAAGCCATTTCTCTCGAAGTTATGGATTCATTGCTCTGAGGTACTAAATATATGTTGTTCTAGAATCATGCAAGTCATGAATACTAAAAATAAAAATAAACATATTTCTTTGATGGTGATTTATTGCCAAACAATTTGGAGCTAATACATTCACATTATAGGATGCAAATACAAATGTGACATAACTGAGTGGGCCTTTAAGATGAAGTGTCATTACTTTGGGAAATATGGGCAGTGCTTCAACTTCATCACAGCCTTTGTAACATAATGTTTTGAGAGCCTGTGACTGATGTCTCAACTTGCAGCAGTTTGGTTCTTAAATTCCATACTTAGCAAGAGAATGGTTTCATTCAGCCTCATCGATGACCTAAAAACCCATATGTGGGCATAGTATACGCCATTGTAGATTAGTATGCGAAGATGGGGTAAACTGAGATTGGGGGGTGGGTTTCTTCTGCTGAGATGCTGAGTTTACAGTGAGCACAAAGACAGCCATGGCAGTGGCAGACCCAGAAAGGATGGTACTGCAGCCCTAGTTTAGAACGGCAGGCCCCCTTCTCTCTTCCAGGGGCTCTTCAGAAATGCTCCTGGGAGTACTGATGCTATGCGCGTGGTTATTTTTCTGTATCTGGATAACATTCTCGAGTTACCTGAAATTACTCGGCAAGCTAAAAAGCTGCACAAAAGCTGAGTATGTCTACGTCAAGTTGATTTTGCTCTCTTCTTTACCATCTCCATCTCTTCTCCTTCCAGGCCCACAACTTCTTATTTATCTCTTCATTCCTTTCATTCTTTCTTCTTTTTATTGTGTTCACTCTCCTTCCTTGTCTTTCTTTCATGTGTCTTTTGCCCCTCTTTTTTTTCCACTTGTGTTCCATGTTCCTCCGCATCAGGGTAAGGAGATAAGCTGACATTAAGTATTGAAGGAGTAATACACTTGGTACCGTCAAGAATGTGCTTAAAGGAAAGAGGTTTTCTGGTGTCAGGAGAGAACTGCTTTCCTTATAACCGCGCATTTGAAGTTCTCTTCTAATTCCGGTACTGGCATTGCTAGTTTTATTCCTGGAATCTAAGTGGATCCACTGTTACGTCAGCAATTCCTTCTACTGGTACAATATGAATAATACGGCAGTTAACAAGGTACTCGTGCAAGGCTTAAAAAAAAATAACCGAGCAGGTGGAGAGGAGCACAAAGGAAGCAAATGATGGAGAAAAGTACATGTTATGTGAACACTGCAGACTGCTATACAAGTGAGACTGCCCCAGTGCGCGTCTAATTTATGTAGCTGATAACCCGAGTTAACAGAGACCCTGGCACTATTATGGAGGTAATATTTTCTCAAGGATGTACAGTCTTAAACAACTTCTTCCTGTATTAGGTTCATACATGGTTTTCTTTAACATAAAGCAGGTATGTCTGTTCTCTTGTTCCATTTCATTTTCTTGGAAAAATAAATTTATTGCAGGCTGGCTGAATGGAAATTCTGCTTACTGTTTACGACTGAAGTTGCTCTCCCCTCTCCTGTATTACCCAGGGAATTAGTTCAATATAGAGCCTTATTCCACACCCATTTCTTTATTTTTCCCCTCTCCATCCTTCTTTCCAGGGTTCTGTTTCAAACCTATATTGCCACAGAGCAGCTGGTAGCATTTAGCAACCACCTGCACAAGTAGTTCTGTTTCCAATGGAAGAAAATTTAGCTTACATAAGGCAAAAAACTGTAAGGTGTCGGCTTCTCCATTTTTATTTGTATTTGTGTACATTTTCTTACTCATTGATGAATGTTCTGCTAAGTGAAACTTAACTCCTTGGTAAAGAATGAGAAACAGTATGGTGCATGGTCATTTGTTACGGTAAGGTTTGGTTAAATTGAAACTCTGTCAGTAAGGCGAGAGGTTGATCTTAGCCAGGAAGAGACTCTTAAAATCTTTTACTTCTTTGAAGGGTGAGAGGGCACCCTCTTGGGTTGGAAACTTCTACTCTGATTTTCCAAGTACCAGTCCCTACCGAAGACTATGACAAGTGTCACAGTGTGTGCTGGGTTCCCCTGAAAGGCATTGTGCAGTCAGACTTTCAATACCTAACAGTAAATAAATTACCTTCCTACTGCTTGGGAATAAGTTTAAACCTCTAAGTTTTTATTAAATTGTTCACATAACTACACACTGAATATTGATCGGAACTGCACTAGCAGTGACTAATGTGTCAAGTAGTGACTTTCCTTAAATCAAGGTAGCTATTCTATAAATGAAACTCCAACCTAAAAGCCGGCCATCGACAAATAATATCTGATGACTAACTTATGTAAGCAAACAGCAGCTCATAAGTCATTTTTCTTACCTCTCTCATTTAATCCTCACTTGCCATCCCCCCCCCCCCCGGGTAGAGGAAGTGAATTAGAGGAAGGCTATGTGACTTGCTCAAGGTCACTTAACTAGTAAGAGTAAATTCATCCAGACTTCTAGCATAGTCACCTTTTAAGGAGAAGAGTTTAGCAGTTAATATTATTTTATACAGGCCTAAAAGTTATTGTGAGCCACTATATATAGATATGTAGTTATTCACTGTAGGAGTCTAGACCATGTAAATACTATCCAGGAATCTGAACCATGTGAATAAATGTTAGATTTCTTTTTGAATCCCATTGTGGGATGGAAAGTATTCTAGAAGAAATTTAGAAGAGTATCATGGCTTTATAGATTAACAAACCAAAATATATGATGAAGGTCATACACTAGTTACTGGTAGTGCTGAGACTAGAACCAAAATAATTTCTTCTCCCCTCCCCTTCCATTTACCAAGTGAGACTTCTTCCTTGCCTTCAGAAGTTTTAACGAGGGATACAGTTAACTGAACGGGTACAGTGCTGACTGTCATGGCGGAGGTATAGGATATTAGGTATGTGTGATGGTTGGGAGGGATATACAACCAAGTCTAGAGACAGTCAGAGAAGGTTTCCTTTAAGGAACATATCTAAACCAACACCTGAAGGATGATTAACTTTATTCCAATTCAAGGGAGTTATATGGTAGCCGAAAAGAATGTTCAGCTATCAGCCCAGAGGCGAGAGAAAGCACGGGGCAGTCTGTGACATGACACAAGTTTAGTATGTGTGTGGGAGGGCAGGGAGTACTGAGAGAAATACTGAGATGAATTCCCTTTAAAGATAAATTGAATTCAGAAGGCATTACATGCTTGTAAGACACTATTTGAAGCTGTGAAGATTACAAGATAATACCCTTTAATGATAATAGAGTAATCTAGTGTAGTGAATGATAAAATGATAAATCTTCCCTAAAAGGATACAGATGATGAACTTCTCTTGGGGTTCAGAGTGGAAAGAGGTCGTTGTGGGCCATGGTAAGCAAAGAAGGTGGCAAGGAAGGTTTTGAGAGATGAGTAGCATATCTGTAGACCATACTTTTCTGCATCCCTTTTCCCCATGGGCAAATAGTCTTTACTATCTGTCTCTATCTTTTCAATTTCCATTCAGCCTTCATCTTAACTATGACCTCTACTTTGTCCACAACACTTGAAGAGGTAGTAGTGATTCTAACTGCCAAATCCAGTGGGTTTTTTAGGCTTTAGCCCACTATAATATCCTCAGGAAAATTTTCTCCTGCCATTCCTCCTCTGGCTTCAGGACCACCACTTGCTTCTGGGTTCCCCTCTGTCTCCTTTTATCCCTCTTCACAGACCTCAAGTGTTGGTGTTTCCCAGGGTCCAGACCTTAGCCTTCTTTCTTCCTGTAGTCTTTGGTCTCCTCAGGTGATACCCACCTTAGGCTCCGAATCTCCAATTCCACCCTCTTGCCAAACATCTGTTCCTGAATATCCTGCCCCACTTCAAATGAAGTGAAATCCATCCTTCCTCCTCCATTATTTCCCATTTGTAGTTATGGCTTCATCTTTTACCTTGCTCCTCAAGTGAGAACTTGAAAGCTTACCTTGACTACTTGCATTCCTTTTCTCATCACTCATGTCCAGTGATTTGCCAAATTTAATATCCTACTTGAGAGGTATTCCTTGATTCTGCCCGATTCCCTCAAACCATACTGCTTTTCCTTTGATTCAGAGCTTCACCACCTATTGCCAAGATGGCATTTAAGAGTGCTCTCCCTTCCATTCAGGACTATTTTTTTCTAAACATCAAACCTGACATAATCTTTATTTGCTGAAGGCACTACTGTGTCTCCCCATTGTCCATGGCAGTAGTTTTTGACTATGTTCTGCTGAGTTGCTGAATCCCTTC
This sequence comes from Cryptoprocta ferox, assembly GCA_028646485.1. Lineage (NCBI taxonomy): Eukaryota > Metazoa > Chordata > Mammalia > Carnivora > Eupleridae > Cryptoprocta > Cryptoprocta ferox. Next base: position 91,358,743 of record CM053573.1, read on the forward strand.
AAGATACCTTCTAGAGTAGCACTGGCGGAGGAGAAAGCTGAGTGAGCTGTGTTTCCTATATCTCCACCTCTTCCTCAACAAAGCAATACCACTTTTTACTTGTTAGATATTTGTGGTTTTGTGTAAGATTTGTTTGGGGAAAAACAAGTGTTCTGCTGCTAAAAACTTTGGAAAATTGGAAAATCGAACTCTGTAGCCTGATAAACATGGCCCTTGGTGATTGGGTTCCAAACCTCTTTAGCTGCACCTCTTCTGTCCCTTTATCCCTCACCCTAATCATCATTTACCCAAAATTCTCCTGAAAGACTGTGCTGTGGCACCACTCTGTGTCTTTGTTTATGGTGATTTTCCCTCTTGGAAGTCCCCCATGTTGGCTCTCCATTCTCTTCACCTTCCCTAGCTGGTAAATTTTAGATGATTCAACTCAAATCTTGCACTCATAGCTGTCCCTGAGAGAGTAGTCTGTGTAATCATAATCTCTTCTACAGTCCTCAACACATCAGTTGCCTCCTCTTGCAGATTGTTCCCCTGTGGCCTCCCGGATGGCAGAGAATGAGTCTTACTTATATATTGGTAGCCCGGTGTCTGTGATGCAAGAAATGCTGCTCAGTTAATGTGAGCTCTGGCTTTTTGCTCCTCCTCCTGCTGCTGTTGCTACAATGGCAAAGCCAAAGGACAGTTTTGAGCAAAAGAGGGAAATATCAAGAGTGGAATTTAGGTGTTTAAGGTCATTGTCTCAAAGTCAAATGCAGAATAGAGACAAAAGAAGAAGTCTAGGGTCAGGGAGAGAAGGGTCTAACAGAGATGCTCAGAATCAAATGGTATGAATTAGAGTAAAATCTACCACAATTCATTGCTAAATTGATGGGATGAGAGAATATATCTCAGAGGAGAATGATCGAAGACTAAAAAGCATGTTCATTTTCTTTAGAAATCCTAACTGTGGCAATGAGATTTTTTTGGTCCATTCCTTTGCATTGTGTATTTATCCTGTGGAGAGCAGATAAGCTACTTGGTTCTACCGGCCCTCTCCATCTCCATCACATAGCTGGAGTGGCAGCAGCAACAGTGATATGTCCTTATGCATGCCAAACACTGTGCTCTCCACATTACATGCATAACCTCATGAGAGGTAGTGAGACAAGTACTATTATTGCCTTCACCTTAGAGTGTGTATGGCAAGGCTCAGAGAGGTGAACGAACTTACACAAGGTCTTGTAGCTCTGAAGTTGTGGAGCCTGGGTAGGAACTCAAGTCTGTCTGAATCCAACCCTGACCTCTATTCTACTCACTGCTCAATCTCAACAAACTCTGTTTAGCCACATACTTTTTGGATCTAATATCTGAAAACTCACGGGTATTCAGGTGACCTCCTTCATTAATGCAAATCAGGGATGTCAGAATTCCAGAAAAACAAATTCCCTAGATGTCTAAAGGCCACCTCTTTGAGCCCGGTGGCTTCCATAATGTTACCATAAAGGACGGAAAACTTTTCTAAAATCATTATTCTATGAAACCAGATAGCCAATCTTATCGGATTCTTGTCCTAAATCAAAGTAAATTGGCACTGAATGACTCTTTCTAAAGAAAAGTGTGTAAACTCTGGTACATGGGCTTAACCTCTGTGCCATCCAAATTAAAGGCAATTTTCCTACACTTGTGAGTTCTTGCCCAGGTCTCACATAACTGAAGTTGTCTGATAGCGTCCAGCAGATGTTCACTCACAGCTTGCTTCACAGGGCTAAACAGTTGGATCTCAAATATTCTTCAAAGTGAAGTGGGCCACATGTATCAAAAATTGGGATACTGTTTTAAAAATGCAAATTTCTGTACTTAGCCTCAGGTGTCCCGGTTTAGAAGCTTTGGGGCGAGGCCTGAGAACCTGCTTATTTCTCTGAAGTGAAGCACAGTGAAGACGCGTGTGGTGACGGTCCTTGAAATAAAGGGGAACTGAAAGTGCTGAGCATGGCTGTTAAAGCATGCAGACATTTAATAATAGCTGTTAGCCTTGGCAGTTCTGTTTTATATTGCGCCCTGCCAAATGCCTTTCAGCTAGGGACCTTCTGCAGTAATTAATCGCAAGCATATCAGCTCTGTAAAGGTTTTGACTCCGTGCAAACAGCTCTAGCACCTGCCCAAGTGATCCCTCTTCCTACCATTCTTCATTTTGTTGTTTAGCTCTGTTGTTTACCTCTGATTTGCATTTCTTATCTCCAAATATGTATATGTAGGTTGCTAAGGGCCTCCTCTGAGCGGGAGCTCTACCTGTGTCTCATTTAATTCTCATAAGACCCCACAAAGGACTCATTATGAGTTCCATTGCCAATGAGAAAACCGAGACTTCAGTAGTTTAATTAATATGCCCAAGGTCATGGAGGCAGGGAGTTGGAACTGAAGTCCGAACCCAGGTCACCTGACTCCATAATCATGCTTTCCTTCACTATGCCAGGTTGCTTCATACCATTTGGCTTCATTTTTGATAGGTGTAGATCCAGCTACAGTTTAAACATCTATCCAGGCCTTGTGGGTAACAATGCCACTGGTACATTTCGAATCCTCATCATAGGCTATATTCTAGGGAAGAACAAGTAAATTGTGTCACTTCAACTTTGAGGCATAATTAAAGTCTGGAATTTTTAGGAGACGTTTTTGTTTGTTTTTAACCAATCTCAGTAACCTAATTACAGGTTGGTGTGTGGAGTCAGGGTGTGTTGGGTCTCTTTTTCCCAGTCACCACTGCTGATTGTTTTAGGCAGCATTGACCAATAGGATTCTCTGCAAAGATAAAAATGTTCCAAATCGGCATTGTTCAATACAGTTGACACTAACCACATATGGCTATTCAGCTATATGCCCAGCATGACTGAGGAACTGAATCTTTCATTTTAATTAATTTATGTTTAAGTGTACATAGCCACATGTGGCTAGTGGCCACCATATTGGACAGTGTAGGCCCAGATGGGTCTACAGGAAGACAGCAAGGTGAGGGATTCAAATCTGAAGCCCGTATGATTTGTGCAAGTTACCTGATGCATCTTTTTTTCATTACTTTAAATATAAAATGGCAGTAGTAATAGTATGTGCCTCATAGCTTACTTGTGAGGATTACAGGAGCAGTTTTATGTAAACATTCTCAGCACAAGCATAGCACATAGTAAGGGCTCATCAATGTTAGTAGCTATTATTTTTAATGTTTATTTTTGAAAGAGAGAGAGAGAGAGAGAGAGAGAGAGAGAGAGAACGTGAGCAGGGGAGGGGCAGAGAGAGAGGGAGACACAGAACCTGAAGCAGACTCAGGCTCTGAACTGTCAGCATAGAGCCCGACGTGGGGCATGAACTCACAAACTGTGAGATCATGACCTGAGCTGAAGTCGGATACTTAACTGACTGAGCCACCTAGTTGCCCTATTATTATTTTCAGTTCAACTTCCTAAATAATTTGAAGTTGTTTGCCTTCTTTTTGACTTGAAATCTACTACTTGAAATAACATACTAGCTGCTTAATAAATATGTATTGAATTAAGTTTTTGAAATCTCAGAGTTAGGACTTTTGATACATAGACTGATGTGCATATGTAGAGAAAAAGCTGGAGAGTCTCCGAAAATGCTTTCACTTCTTCAGATAAACAACAGGAAAGTAAAAGTCGGTTTGTCAAGACAAAGGAGAAGAAAAGGAAGTGAAGAGGCTCTAATACTTAGAAAAAAGTAAAATAAAATTCTCTCATCTCTTGTCCCACATGACTCAAATACCCATGACTTTAAAAAGTACATTTCAAGTTTGAAATGTGTGAGGAGGCGATCAAGGAAGGGAAGGGCATTTTAATAGGACACATGTAAGTAGTAGGAAATGATTGCTCATCAGGCATATTATAAATCGATCTTGGTGAGTTTTATTAGCCAGTCTGTATCGAAATCACCAGACACACCTAAAGACACTTGCACACCACATTTAGTGTGTACGTGCATGTCTCTTTGTGTATGCGTACATATATTAAAACTGACATTAAAATTAGATAGTAAAACTTTTTCATTTAGTGCCAACAAAGTCTTAGCCGTAATAAATTGAAAATGCGAACTACTTTGGCATGCCTTAGCTTTATAAAGCCCTGTAAATGGCTATACAAATATTTTTCTAAATGCAAATCATATTAGACCTGAGATTTAAAGTACTGTAGATAGGAAAGAGAGGTAAAAAATTTCCTTTTTTACTTCGTGACCATATTATAAATGCCAGACAATGGAAAAACTAGTAAAATTAAAAAGGCATTCTTAAAGTAAAACAACATACTGGCTCACAGATTGTCTTTCTTCATCATCTGCGTTGTGGATTTATAGCCACTATGCTACCAACGACTTAGTGGAACAGGAAAGGACTCACGGTGCTTTGGGCTGGCCTGCAGGGCTAGGACAGAGATGGGATGGGAGGCGGGACCTGAGAGGCCCCATGCTATCCGTGAGGGTTTGTGGCTGCTTGGCTGACAGCTTAAAAAAAGAGAGACCAACTGCTCCACTAAAGGAAATATAATATGATCTTTTAATGAGCTGAATGTGGAGAAGTTTTTGAGGAAAAGGAACCGAGGTCCTACTGAAGGGATTTGTTGGTCACAGTCTACACCTTCGTTAGCTGTTAAAAGGTGCCAAGCATAGATATTTGGCAGTTTACTCTCAAGTAATTCCCTCCTTTTAAAAACTGTCCGTGGCATGCTACCAAGATGGCCTTATTGTTAGGGCTTTGTTTAATTGTTGACTTTGTGTTGATTTTTATTATTCAAGTAAGCCCAACCCATTGTTTCAGAGGTCAAGGAGCTTTTTCATTTTATTTCTTCCCAACTGTAGCCCCTGGTCAACTGCACTTTCTTCTTAGGCAAACTTTCTGTAGCAGCTGGTTTGGAAACTATCATTCCACACATCACAGCAAATCTCAGACAAGTTGAGTTTAATTATTCCCTGTTGACTAGCTCTGCCATTACTAAAATCTCTTTTAACACGCTGACATTGAGAGTGGAAGTGTAGGGTTTCCAAGCTCTCAGCACAATAGCTTTTGCATTAATATCTCACAGTTTATTTCATGGAGTAGAGGCCTGCTTGTGGTGTCTAAAACGTGTTTAAACATAAATTGCAAAGAAAGGCATGGTGACAAAATGGACCTGTATATAGGGAAAAGAAAACCTCCGAATAGGCCTAGGTATTTTTTTAAGTGCATTTCTCTTATTAAAAACTCTTTTTTTTTTTTTTTGGCCTTTCAAGAGCGCGTCGAAGAGATTTTAATCACCCTTTTGTTTTCGTTAATTTTTATGTTTTATTACTCTGCTAAATAAATAGTATGAGTATAATGTATCCCAAACTAAACTTTTCATGATGTTTAACAAACTATAATTTCATGATTAATAGTGCCTAATCTGAATGTCCCATGAAACTTTGTGCAGCAAGAGGTGGTCAGTGTTACTAAAGGTTAGCAACCACACAAAGGGGACAGTTCAGTGATTGTTTCCAAGGAGATTTTAAGTGTTACAAGTCATGAGAAAAACAATAAAGATTTGGCATTGAATATCTAGTATAACATGTCCTAGTATTTCTCACTACCTAGAAATTAAGGAATATAGATGGGAAGAACTGAATATGTTTTAATATTTTTATTTATTTCTTTATTTTCCTTGATTGGATTTGATTTTTTATTTTTTTAATGGTTATTTGTTTTTGAGAGAGAGAACGAGAGACAGGTTGAGTGTGAGTGGGGAAGGGGCAGAGAGAAAGGGAGACACAGAATCTGAAACAGGCTCCAGGCACTGAGCTGTCAGCACAGAGCCTGACATGGGACTCGAATTTGCTAACCCTGAGATCATGACCTGAGCCAAAGTCAGATGCTTAATGGACTGAGCCACCCAGGTGTCCCTGAATATGTTTTAAAAATTCATTTTGAAGTATCAGACATGGGAGAATCTAGCATGTGGGCACTATTGCTTTAAAGCTATAGGCGCTTAGTGAACGACATCTTAGCTCGCGAACACCCATTGATTCCAATAAACACATGGCCAGAATCTTCTATTTCTTTGGTAACCATACACTGTTTTCCCCACCTAAGCCTCAGGCTTCCAAATTATGCCTGTAGAACACTCTGAAACATAGTAGAAGGGACTCTGAGGGACCCAGGTCCTTCCTGATGGGGTTACCTTGACTTTGCTTTGTTTGGAGGTTAAGGCACATCACCAATTAATATTTTTTAAAAAAATCTGATTATGCCTCTCCCATATCAAAAACTCTTCAGTGGTTTCCCACTGTGTTCATGACAAAGTTCAAAATTTATATTATCATTCAAGAGGCCCTGCATCATCTGCTCCTGCAAAATCTTCAGCCTACAACTTCTTTCCATTTTTCAGCCATCTCTGTTTCTTAAACTTGCCCCCAGGCTCTCACACACTGTATACATTCATTCATTCATTTATTCATTCATTCATCTGTTCATTATTTTTTTTTTAATGTTTATTTAGTTTTGAGAGATAGGGAAAGAGTGCCTGCACAAGCAAGTGGGAGAGGGGCAGAGAGAGAGGGAGAGAGACAACCCCAATCAGGCCCCATGTTCTCAGTGCAGAGCCTGATGCAGGGCTCCATCTCATGAACCATGAGATCATGACCTGAGACAAAATCAAGAGCTTAACTGACTGAGCCACCCAGGTGCCCATATCCATTCATTATTTCTTAAATACTGACTGTGCCAGGCACCATATTGATTGCTAAGGGCTTTGTCAGGGGGTAAAATAGACATTATGTGTACCATCCTGAAGTTTATAAACTAGTCAGGAAGCCAGAAAAGGAATGAGTAACTATAAAAGCTGTTCTCTCTGATTGTTTTTCTATTGCACATGGCTATCTCATTCTTATATTTCATGTCTCACATTAAATATTCTGTCCTGATGGAGACTTCCCTGATACTTCCTATAGGTTAGAGCCTCTTAAAATATGCCAAAGAAATAAAACAGAGCAAAATTAGTAGAAATTAGACTTAAAGACATCATAAAAGCCCAACTTGGCTCTGTGGCTTCTGGGCTCTTCACAAGTCTTTGTCAGTCATCTTTACTCATCTGATGGTGTTTAGCTCCTATGGTTTAAAGCCATGCCTAGCTTTTAGGGGGAGAAGCTGACATACAAGATAGAGAAGAATCTTTAAAGAATTAGAAGGAATCATTTGTTGAGTCTCTATCCATCACGAACATTTTACTCCTACTAAAATAGTTGATCTTTTAACAAATATTGTGAACTACAGCCCAGAACTCTAGAGACATACCACTCAAATCTGCCCCTGGGACCCCTCTGTATCCTCAACTGTAAACTGGAAATAATAGTATCTATTTCTTAGGATCATTGGGAGAGTTACATGAGATAATAAACACAAAACCATCCAGAAGATGTCTGACACGTTGTAAGTGCTGGCTTATATTGTTTTTCCTTTGTGTAGATGAGAGAAAAGGCTTGCAAGGGTTAAGTAACTTTTGAAGACTATAGAGGTAGCAATAGAAAGAAATAGTCAGGACTGAGACACAGCTCTGTCCAATTTCAGACTCTCCTATCTCTACACCACAGCAGGTAAATACTTACCCAGTGAGTGAAGGTGATAGAAAAGCCCATCAGTAGCTACCAGAAGAGTAGAGTCTGCTTTTAAAAGCATGAGTTTAAAAAAATTTGTCTTCATGCCTGGTTTCTGTGAATAAAGTTGTGCTTGATTCCTTAAGTAATTGTCAGCAGTGGTCATCTGAGTAATGTGCCAGATGGTTGCATAAATCCCTGGGAAGCAGCATATTCTTCTGTTTAATTTTAAAAATACTATGTGTCAGGTTCAGAAGGGAAGATAAGAAAGGAATGACCTTGTCTTGTGCTGATAAATTGCTTTCTCCAAATGTACCTTCAGTTGGATACCATTTTATAGAATCTCTTTCCTTAGAAGGTCCAAGGAGCCATGGTTTAGAAAAAAATCCCTGCCATTAATCTGATAGGGTAAAATATGTCTTTTAAAAATTGTCTGTAATTGAAGCATTGTTGATGTAACTGATACTTCAGGTATAAAATTATCACTTAGATTTTTCTTTATAAAAAGATGTCTTTATTAAGGCTGCTTCTTGCATTTCATTTTTAAAATTATTACTTTTTTTTTTTTACCTACCTGTCCTTTGCAGTAGTCCAGAGCATTGAAAAAGAGACCTTTAGGTGCACCTGGGTAGCTCAGTCAGTTGGCCATCCAACTTCAGCTCAGGTCATGATCTCACGGTCTGTGAGTTTGAGCCCTGCATTGGGCTCTGTGCTGACAACTCAGAGCCTGGAACCTCCTTTGGATTCTGTGTCTCCCTCTCTCCCTCTCTCTCTCTTTGTCCCTTCCCTGGTCACACTCTTTCTCTCTCTCTCTCAAAAATAAATAAACAATAAAAAAGGGAAGCCTTTATAATTTTGATTCCTGTTCCTTACACTAGTAATGTATAATAATTCTGGAAGGAAACACTTGCTGGAAGGACCAATCCCAGTTTGTTCAAAATTTACTTTTAGTTTAATTAAACATCTAATATGATCCAGTTTTGGAAATATTTGAGTTTAGTGGTAACTGTAAAAACAGTTATTTTTAAGAAAACAGACATAGTTGTTTGCTTATGAGGCTGTGGAAGCATAGAAAAATGCCCACCACTGGGCATTTGAGATTTGTTGCACATTTCTATAGATGAAGTCTTTAAAATAATGTGTTAGCCAGATAAATGATGAGTTAGCCAGGTAAATAATGGGTTCAAAGTATATTCTGAGAAAAAGGGACCTGCCAAAGTAAAAGCTTAGAACATAAACCAGGAGGGTGAATATAAGAACTTACAATCTGGTTTGTGCCTATAGACTGCAAAGCATGATGAAGGGAGTAAGAAGATGTCAGTGTGAGAAGATTAGTGGAGGCCACGTGGAGCATTCTACATGTCAGATTAAGTTCCTTGTCCTCCAGGCTGTCAGTAATGGACAGTCACTGAAAGACTGTAAGCAGCAAATTAACATGATTTGATCTGTATACAAACTAAATCATCGGCTGCATTAGTCAGAATGGATCTAATGTGGACAAGTCTGGATGCAAGGAGTTGAGTGTGATGGTTAAAGATGGAGAAGATAAGCAATAGTGAGAAGCAACTGATATGAAAAATATTTAGGAAATACAATTCGTGAGGTTTGGGAATTGGTTGGATTTGAAACATGAGAGAGGTATAGAGTCTAACATAGTGCAGGCCGGAGAGAGAGGGAGCACAAAGTGTTTTTAGATTTGGCCATACTGAATTGAAGATGCCTCTGGGACAACTAGGTGTACCAGTCTGGAGTTCAGAGGGGATAGACATTACTGTGGATAGACATTATTTTCAGGAAGTTACCAGCATAGGGAGGGAGGGATGATTAAAGCTTTGAGAATGGTTAGAAGAGAACCTAGTAGGCATGTTAACGGGAAAAAAGGCTGAAGACAAAGCCCTGGGAGAAACCCAGCGTTTACTTAGCAAGGGGAGAAAATGACCCTGTGGAAGATCCTGAGAAAGAATCCAGAGGAGTAGAAGGTAAGCGAGGGAAGAGTGAGTGACCAACGCCAAAGTCATAGGTGTTTTCAAGGAGGACGTGGTTATTAGTGTCAAATGTTGTAATTTTCACCTGTATTTTATATTTATTTCTATGATCATTTTTTACTGTGTTTGATGATGCTAGAAATAGGTATGCTATGAATGGGGGTCAAAATGAAAAGAAAAACAATATGTCCTCTCCTTAGGGTAAACTATGGGGAGACAACATTGACGTGTAAATAAAATAATTATAATAACAATCATTTAATTGACAATTACATAGTATTTTGAGTTTATTTGGTGCCCTGATATCTAATATCACTTTACTTTCACATGAATCTAGTAAGAGAAGTTTACTGAGATCTTAGATTTCTTCCCTTCTTCCAACTGAAGAAGCCAGTGCATAGTGAGGCTGAGTGACTTGCCAAGGCTAGCTGCTGGTGACCTTAGAGCTTGGACAATACAATATTATGTCCTCAGCTTCCTGACCCATTGGGCCTTCACAATACCAAGTTAGGAATTCAAACATGATGCAGCATAGTATAGTCCTTCAGTCCATGGACCCAAAATCTTCTTCAGGTGTATCACTTTCCTCCTAGTCTTTAGTAATCAAAGTCTTCAAATTCATAAAATTGCAATCATTAAAATATCAATTACCATTTTTATATAATCTCTTTTCTGTTCCATTTTCCATCTGTAGAAAGAAATTTTCAATTATAATTTATTTCTTCTGAGATTAAGTTTATTTGGGGGATAATTTCTAGATGCTTAGGACTTTAGTTATATCTATAAGGGTATCTATGGGAGCAAATAAAGTAAAAACCTATACAATCCAATGGAAAGAAAGAAAATAAGTTGACATTTGTCAAGATTCTATAGAATATTGAGAAACATTATTTTTAATAGATAGATACTAATAATGGATAATAATTCGGACAAGACAGCTAATAGATAATAATCTGGACAAGACAACTAAAAAAAATTAAATCCAAGTCTTGGGAGGGGACAGGGTTACATTATTCGAATCAAGGTACTGCCATCCCAGTCCTTAAACATGAACAGCATGTCTGTGTCAGGTCAGACCAAAAGCAGACTTTAAAAACATTGTTTTTTGCATATATTCCTCTTAGTAAAAATTTGTAGCACCTAGAACAAAAAGACAATTCTTGTTTCTCATTCCTCAATCTTTTCTTTGTCAGTTTTGCCTGTTAGATTTCATATAGGATTTCATATGAATTTCCTCTGTCTTATACCCTACTTTGGATGGAGCCCATTGAATGTTGGTTTAGTTTCCTATTGCTCATTCTTAAGTGACCCGGTGTGTTCTTTTTGTATTAATGTTTACTCTCTTGGGAACTTTCTATTTTGCTGGAGTCAGTACTCTGGCTTCCTTTTAGAAAACTAAGGCCAGTAGTTCCCCTGCCCCACTGCTTCATCTACATCTTGATAGTTTTCTCTAGTACTTCTTTCAGGCAAGTTTCCCTGTTTCAATGGACTTTTCCATTTTACCATAGCTGAGGAATAACTTCTTATCCCTGTTATTATACATATTCATCACTTCCTTCCTCTACCTTGGAGTAACATAGAGTAAGTGTTTGGCAAATGACTATCGAATTATTTATTCCAATCATCATTTATTTCACTTAAAATTATTTTCATTTTCTTCTGGATCAATTTCTAAATACATTTCAGCATCATTTTTACACTTCTCTTTTTAAAGGACTACAATGGCCATAATGTAAAATGTTAAAGAGTTTAATAACTGTTATAAAGCAATATTTCAAACTTCATTTTATCCAACATATATTGATTGGGTACCTACTTTGTACTCACTGGACTAGGCATTAGAAGAGATATAAAAATAACAAAGGTCCTATCTCTAAGAAGAACAAAGCCTAATAGGGAATTTAGGATGAAGGAAAATTGAACAATCTACCTTAATTACTATGGGTTATTAATAGATTTCTTCATGCGAATCAAAGCAGTTTAATTCATTCCTATAATCTCAGCAAATGTTTCCAAAAGAAAAATACAGTACCATTTTATTTGTGATGTCTTCTTTCCCCAACCTTCTCTATTGCTTCTTCTTTGCTAATAAATAAATAAAATAATCATCATCATCATAATAATGAAAGTATTTTCTGTTAGAAAATTGGCATGTTTAAAATTAATTATGCTTGTATACTTAGAAGAGAAAACATTCTTAAAATAATGCAAGACATTTGTGAGCACACAGTGATATAAAAATAGAAACAAATTCTGTCAGTACATTTTTAAATTTTCTTATTAATTTAACAACATGGAAAGCAGAATATCCATGTTGGTGTTTTATCCTATACGTGTGAAAGACTGTTCTGTAACTTACAAATGAAACACTGCCCTTTGGGTTTAGAATTTGCAATCTCAGAATGGAGAATCAAAAGCCTACAAGACACATTGGAAAGGACATTATGGGTAAATCTCCAAAGCACCTGTAAGTTTATTAAAAATGGCTTAATACAGTTAGTTTGATTTTCTTGTGAAGTTGCCAAGTTTAACAGTGTACTCCTCTTCAATAATATGAGAGGAAAAACATCCCCAGCTGCTACTTTTGTTTGAGGAGACACTGAGTCTTCCAATCCTACGTAAATTGTGGGGTAGATTCCCTGTGAAGCGTGTGGAATGTTTCTAGAATTAAGGAAGCTGGCTCATAATTCAGAGTAAAGAAATCATCATAGCTTTGGCTCTGTGCTGAATGGAAAAAAAAAAAAAACTGTCCAAGTTCACATTGTTGGCACCCACCATAGTGTGTATACTTTTGAATTGTGCCTTCATTTGACCTGATAGAATTAGGTACTCTGGGAAACAATATAATATGGAGGTTACTTCTGAGAGAACAGAGAGGCTTGGTGTTGACTCTTAAAGTCTGAGTTGAACAGACAATTTTAATGATGAAAATAGATATCTAAATCAACAGAGGTAAAAATAGAATGACTCGATCACAAGAGGGTTTGCAATATTAGGCATGTGTACGAAATAGTTTGTGATAGTCTAGGGATTTCATTTCCGGCATGAAATACATAGATGGCTAAATATAATTTTCCTAAAATATTACTTCATTGGGCCAGTAGTAAGATATCATCTTGGACTTTGTATTTTGGCTGGCTGACATTTTCTTCTTTCCCATGAAAAAAAAGTAGAACTGGCCTCGTATAGAATTAAACAGAACAGAGTGTCGTTCTGCCCCTCTCTGTTTATTAAGATAAACTTCTGATAAGATGGCTAAGCAGGAAGTTGGAATAGTCCAGAGAAACTAAAGACTGCTTCTGCTTCTCACAATCTGGGACATATTACTTTACATTTAAAAATCTATTTTGAAGTTTCCTTTTTTTATTTTTTAAAGTATAAGAGGTGCTGAGTTTTGAATAATACTTTAGGTTTCTTTTTAGTGGATATTGAATAAGTGTGAAAAAATGTCAATATTTTTATTTGTATTAACACTCTGAGGTCAGAGCAAACATTTAGTAATATGAGAGAAAGTATGCCACTTGCGTTCTGGAATGTTTGCAAAGAACATAGCAGAACACACTTGGAAGTATAATTACCATCATTTCCATTTATGGGTAATTTTTATAGCATGTTGATTATTTCAGTCCAAATTAATGAGATTAATTTAACCTATTTTTGGTAACTCCATATGTTGATTTTCTTATCATAGTGCAAAGTCTTTCTTCTACTTATATGTCTGAGTCAGGGAAAGATTTCACCTGTGACCCAGGATAAGATATTAAGCACTATATTTCTTCTAAAAATCAGGTGTGATTTTCCCCCCTACATTAAATAATAATACAGAAAATAAATTCTCCTTGATAGCTATTTTCATCAGCTAGAGCACATTGTTACTTTAATTTAGTCTATACTTATGGAGTCAACTTGTGCCAGACAAAGGGGATATATTATCTATAACTTTTTATAGTGTAGAAACCAAAATCTTAGTAAATATAATTTATTTTTACCCACATGACTTTTTATTAATACTATGTGTACATTTAGAGCAGATGAATTTTATACTATTCTAAATAAAAAATATTTTGCTTTTACTATATTCTTTAAATTTTTATACATGTTAAATAAGTTATGTCCTTGTGTGGAAATTTGAATTTTTTCTTCATATTCCAACTTTTCCGTGTGACTTTGCCAATAGTCTGGTTTCAGTGGGAAGAGCCCTCGCAATGAAAACAATGTCAGAGAGGTTGTTGCCTATGTTCTCTAGGATTTTGATGGTTTCCTATGTCACATGTAGGTCTTTCATCTATTTTGAATTTATCTTTATGTATGGTGTAAGAAAGTGGTCCAATTTCATTCTTCTGTGGAGGTGGGTGGGAGATGGGCCAGATAGGTGATGGGTATTAGGAAGGGACTTGTGAGGAGCACTGGGTGTTGTATGTAAGTGATGAATCACTGAATTCTACTCCTGAAATCAATACTGTATTGTATGTTAACACACTGAAATTTAAATTAAAGAGAAAGAAAGAAAGAAAGAAAGAACAGAGAAAGAAAGAAAAAGAAAGAAAGAAAAAGAAAGAAAGAAAGAAAGAAAAAGAAAGAAAGCCAATGTACTATTTGGTCATTTATAGCCCAGGCTGATTATAAGCTTTAAGCACCAAGATTCTAACAAAGTGGACTAATGAGGTCTCCAAGACAGTTTTGATATGGAAAAGAAGATTAGATATAGGGTCGACATGGACTTTTAAGATGACATAGGAAATGAATTTAGAATCTTTTTGGTTTGCCCATAACCAATTATTAATGTAATTGATGTTAACAAATCTGACCGAGCAGGATTTTAATCTACAACCTGGCAACATTCACCAATTTCACAGCTACAATTCTTTAAGCTAATATCTCTCAGGCAAACCAAAATAAAATAATACCATAATTTAATAAAGAACCAAGTAGTTTAATTTAAAGCAGCATGGGAAAAAAAGAGATGATACCATAAGGTAGAAAATTATCAGCATTAGCTCTGGAATCTGAAGCATTTCCAACAAAAACTCATTATAAAGTCTAAAAGTGGTTTCAAAAATTCTACTAAAAGTTATCAAATTATTTATCAATAGAATTATAATTCCCGGCCCCCCCATCCATGTGTTCATGTGACAAGCTGTTACTCTCTTTCATTTCTCAGGGATTTTTATTTATTCCATTTATTTTATTTATTTCATTTCACAGAGAATATTTTAAAGGCAAATTCTCCTAAAGGATCAGAGTCAGCAGCTGGGGGAGTAATAACTCTGTTAATTGAAGTATGGAAACTGAAAGGGCAAGTACTTAAAAGCCATTTAGACGTTCTTGTTTTAATAAAAAGTATGTTTTATTAAAAACAGTTTTGGGGATGCCTGGGTGGCTCAGTTGGTTAAGCTGACTCAGGTCATGATCTCATGGTTCCTGAGTTCAAGCCCCATGTCGGGCTCTCTGCTGTCAGTGCAGAGCCTGCTTCAGATCCTCTGCCTCCCTCTCTCTCTGCCCCTCCCCTGCGTATGCTCTCTCTCTATCTCTCTGTCTGTCTGTCTCTGTCTCTTTCTCAAAAATAAACATTTAAAAAACAATAAATAAGGGTGCCTGGGTGGCTCAGTCAGTCAAGCGTCCAACTTCGGCTCAGGTCATGATCTCACAGTTTGTAGGTTCAAGCCCCACATCAGGCTCTGTGCTGACAACTAGCTCAGAGCCTGGAGCCTGTCTTCAGATTCTGTGTCTCCCTCTCTCTCTGTCCCTCCCTTGCTCACGCTGTCTCTCTTTCTCTCAAAAATAAATAAAAACATTAAAAATTATTTTAAATTAAAAATAATAAATAAATAAATATAATTTTGAAGTCACATGTGCATATACATGCATACAGAATCATAATCCTGCCTTGGGCTTGCACGTCTTCATGGAAGTATAGATTATGTACACATATAGAGTGAATTTTCAATTATCCAAGAACAAAATAACTTTTTCTGGAGGAGGGGTTGGAGGGTAGAGATTACCCATGCTGAAAAGCATGCATAGAGGATTTGTGAAAGCAGTTAAAATTAGTTAACATCACAGTAGGTAATAACTTCACAGTAGATAATAAACACCACAGCATCTTCTTCTACTTGAGAGGGGGCTCAAGTTCCCTAGCCAATCGGATGTGTCATATAAATGGAGAAATGCCCTCTACCTCCACTCACTGTCCATCCTTAGCACTTAGGAATGGCTGGTCCCCAGAAAAAGCTAGAAAGCTCAAAGACGTGCAGTAGGACTGGAGGAATTGAATCTGCTGCTGCAGATACATTTCCATCCATCTCCTAAATTAGAGACAAATCGATGAAAAGTAAAACATGTAAGAAAACAAACAATAAATAATAGATTATAAAAGTAGACAATGACATTTTGGCTATTTCTTGCCCAGCAGTTCACATAATTTATGTACATTTACAAACAGTTTACTTGCATGATTTGCATATTTAGTGTATGAAAACTTATGAACTATTGTTTTTACTCTTTCAGATATAAAACAGTATCCTGTTGTTAAATGTAGGATATACCTCACCTCGGGACATATGAATTAATAATTTTCAACATTTTGGCTTTTTCTTACATTTGTTACATTTGGTCATGTTGACTTGGCATTATGTGTGATTGCCACCCGCGGCCTCTTCATTACCTTACTTGTTATAGCCGGATAATAAGTACTGACTCCTAGACACATTTATGCACAACTCTTTACCTGGAGAGGGGTTTGAAAATAATTGTGAAACATTTAGTTGTTCTGTAAAAACTCCTCTTGTACATTATATTTGGAGTGATGTTAATAAATTGATAAAAATGTGGGCAATTCAGATCATGTGTACTGGAATGTTCAGTAGCCCCATTGAGACAGCTACTGAAAATAAGAATGCAATCTTCCCCTCTCTGTCACCCTGCTATTATTATTATTCTAATGTACATTAACCTGTAGTTTTTTATAGCCACCACATAATAAATAGAAAACCGTAAACAATTTTTAAGAAAAATTGTACGTTTTGTTCAAGGGTAAGTTCTTCTAGCAATCACCGTTGTACGCATGACCTAGAGAAAGCTGTGATATTAATGGGAAGCTATTAAAATGAACAAGGGGCAAGAATGGGAGGGAAGAAGGGGACCCCCTCCATGCAGTGTGGGAGATGGGATCCTTCAATGAGAGTGAAATTCATGATATCCATAGTATGGCCCAGCTGTTTGGGAACATTAAAAATCCCTTCACTTAAGCTGTTGAAAGCTGCAAAAAAAGACCAAATGTTTTCCATCTCAAAACACATTTTACTTAGCTGTGTTTTGAAAGCTGTTATCTAAACATTAAAAAAAAAATCCCAGCATATTCTAACATGATTTCTTCCTTGGGTTCAAATCAGCAGTTATAATTTAATTTAGGAAAGAGTGAAAAAGGTAGAAGGAAAAGGCACATTTTATTCTCTTACCTTCTTGTTTATCTTTCCTTAAAGTATTTGAAGGCCATAAAACAGGGAAATAAAAAAGTCACCAGCATACAGTTTTGTTAACTTATCTTGTGAACATTAAACATTATGCCTCAAATTTCGTATGGTACATAAAGTGTTTCGCCTTGCAAGATCATGTGTACAGCACTTCAAAAAAGCCAGTAGGACAGCTCACTAAATGTAATGGATGTGTAACAGCAGATCTTCAGATCTCTTGTATTTAGCATGACAACTTTGGGTTCTTTAGGTGCTTTAAACATGATATCTAAAACCACATATTTTTTTCCTAGTGATGAAAAACATAGCCTAATTACAAACTTCTCTTATGCTATATAGAAGGCTTGACCATCCGGTGCAATTGCAACATTTGGATTATACTGTATCTCCTTTTGTTACTGAAATTAATCAGTTTTACGACTTTGCCTTGTTTTCTTAATGCACTTTCATGTTATTTCTTACTAGAATGCATGTTCATGGACCATAGTCACAGTTTGGAAGTGTGTTGTCTAGTGGTGTAATAAACACTTTATTTCCATTACCTAAAGGTTTTAAGAGGTGAAATCTTAGCTGCTTTCCGGTTACACGCACGTGTGTGTGTGTCCTCACCAAAATCTTTAAGAAATCTTATTAAGCCGTTTCAGAAGATACCCTGAAACAAAGGAGCTGATTCCCACTTGAAGACTTACTTCTATAAACCAATTTATTTGCTGTCAAAACTTATGTTGACTACTATGTAGACAAAACTTTTGTCAGGAACCTTTACTAGGAATGTGGTTTAGACAAGGAATATGACATGGGGTCAGTGCCTTACACCCAGGATGCAGACCGTGAGTGGTTTTTTGATGATAAAAGTACAAGGAAGTTTCAAACAGTGTAAATAATCAGCTAAGGAAGCCAATAGCAAGAGCAGGCAGGCTGGATCTAGGAGGAAACTGCCACCAATAACCCCAAATGACCTTCCGTGGGCTATGAGACGTAATCATGGTTTAATGACATAATGTAAAACATCACATTTCATTGTTTTCACAGATTTATATTTGTGGACAGAAAAATAAGAAATTGTTTCATCTTCTTTTATTTTTACCTTAATGTTTTTCCGCAAATCTAAGTGAAGAATGTGAGATGAGGATAGGTAATACCTTTTGTAAGGTGATGTTTGAGAATCTTAGTATATTAAAATTTTACTTCCAAGAGGTGCTTCTCTTCCTTGTCTTGAGTGCTGAATTCCTTTTTCATGTGTTTTTTCCTAACAGACTACTATTAAAACGCATTCATCAATGAGACAGTAATTGAAAAAATGGGATGATGCCATAAACCAAGCATTGGCACAAACTATTCTCACTCTGATTATGATTAAGCCTTGAGGGCATCATGTTGCTTCTCTGGCCTCTGTGTTCACATTCACAAAATGGCTGTATTAATTACTAATACGCCATATAGATTCACTGATGGTTCAGGAGTCTAAATTGGTATTGAAAATGCCCCTTGTGTGTTCTTCCTTCATTTATCTAACATGTATTGTTACACCAAGGTTAGCATCCCTTAGGCTCCTTGTCTGTCAGTGGTTGGCTCAGAGTGACCCCAAATGCCAACTCCCAATATCAGACAGATGACATCTTTGGCAAATTAGGAGGCCAGTCTTTCTGGTCTTTATGTCTGAACTAGTGCAGCCTTGGGAAAGGATTATGGCAGTACATACAGTCATTTTGATCAGGGTTTGACTCCCATCTTTAATACTTAACAGTTGTGTGACTAGGGCAAGTTATTTACTCAGTCTTGTTGAATTCAGTTTTGTCATCTGTAAAACAAGGGTAATAATCACTCATAGCCTGTTAGTGAATTATTAAGTGAAATTATGCAATAATAAGCACTTGACATAGAGAAGGCACTTCATAAATGATTGCATTATGATTATTATATGTTACCATCTTATCATCTCTTGCTTCCATTACTTCACTAGCTTGCTAATTGGTCACCCAGTATCCACTTGCTCCACCCAATTCATTTGCCACATTGTTGCCATTAGGGTTTTCACAGATGAGAATTTGGCAAGAACTATGTCTGATTTCTTTCAAGAACGAATGAATAAATGAATGAATAAAGCTAACAAGACTGACTAATTTTAGAAACAAAATATATAACGGATATCTTTTGCTTACATTTCCAATCAAAACCAACCAATTTACAAAACATTTAAAATCATGGGTTGATTTTTAAGTGATTACAACACACACACACACACACACACACACAGAACAGCAGTGGGGCATATGTATTTAAGCATTATGTTTACAATGCAGAAGTGTCTTGTGATTTTTGTTATTGTTACTATTACTATTGCAGATGGGTTGACTATGACAGAGACTATGTCTTTGGTTGTTGAAGAAAATGGAAAGACCCATTCTCTGAAATAAAATGTTTCTAGTTTATCTACAAAGCATTACGCCTGGATATATACCTTAAGTATGTTATCAATTATTCTTAGGCTAATAAAAAATTACTCTAGAAATTTCATGAGCTTGTCTATTGCTTTTAGATTTTACCAGAACAATTATTTTTCACTGTTCCTTTGATTTATGTTAACAGATTCACCCACCATAGAGTATAAATCTGTCTGGTATGTTAGAATCCATCAAAAAATTTATCTCTTTGTTTAGAATACACACATGAATATACACATGCTTAAGCTACTATAATCCATATTTTTAGAATATATGGGGATGATTTTTAGACACCTGAAGAAAATAGGATGCTGAGTTTTATCAAAACAATTAAGCAAACATTGAAAATACATTTAACCTAAGTTCAGCAACAGTAAAATCCCCAGGAATATTCTTTTCCACCTTTGCCCAGCCTCCGAATGAGTGTATGTCTCACCTCTCCTATAAAGTTTCTCCTGCCATGCCAGCCCTCACACATCTCTCTCCTGTCTGAAACTCTGCAGCACTTATCATTTGAGCCACATAATTTAGTGCTTAATGACTTACAGTCTTGTGCTATTTGCTGTTCTTTCAAGTAGTTTAGTCTTGTCTCTCTAAATAGATTGTATGGGCCGTAACAGCAGGGACAATGGTTTATATTAACTTTTTATTCTCTCTGTCTTCTAAACCTTATCCTGCATCCTAGTTAGTTTGGTCATTTACAACCTGTGAATCAAGAGCCAAGGCATGGGAGAGTGGTGTGTGTGATTGAGGAAATATTCCATAGTTATTCCGAAACCCAAGAGTCCGTGCCAAATGTGTGCGTGGATGTGTATGAACATGTGATTGTACGTCTGCATACGGAAAGTAGAAAAAGAATTTCAAATTAGGCATAGGCCTTCGAACTTGTAGGTTGTCTTTGATATATTGCTACATTCAAAAAAGCAAGTTCTAGAATAATATGCATAGTATAACTCTATTTTGGCAAAAATAAAACACACGCATATATTTCTTTGTTTTGTGTGAGTAAAGAATACCACAAGAAAAACACACTGGGCTGAAAATTGACTACTTCTGAATGGTGAAACACCTTTGTGTTGTGTTGTTTGGTTAGGAAAACAAGCATGTATTATTTTTGTAATTAATTTGAAAGACTTCGAAGAAAATGTTTAAATAAAATGACCAGATTTTCTGTAAAAGAAAAAAAATTAAATATCAATCCAGCCTCTTTGTCAGGATAGGTAGAGAACCACAGATGCTGTGGAGAAAGCATTCCCTAAGAGTCAAAAAGTTCTGTCTTCCAGCCTCAGGCCCAGCACTTACTAGTGTTGGGACCTCGGGCAAGTTGTCTACTGTCCGCATCTCCTTGCTCGGTTTTATTGTGGTGGTAATTTTACATGTCATACCCTTTCATGGTTTTGTATCATTAGGGACTTCATTAATCTAAGAGGAAGGGATATCCCTTGGAAAGGATAATGTGTTATCCCTACTATGCTCTCTGTCACATCTGATATGGTTTGGTTGGTACTAAGGCCAACCTGGCGATCTCTCTGTGAGCCTGTGGGAATGGCGGCCAACAGCCACTTCATCAGAAGTGGCTGTGGCTCTTAGGAGTAGTCCTACTACGACAGGCAAGGGGCAAGGTCCTAGTCCCTGGCAAGGGTGGAACAGAAAAAAAAAAAAACAAATTGCTAGTATTAATTTTCACTGATACATTTGGCACCAATAAGTTTGTACTGTCTTTCTTATAGCTTTGGACTAGAGCTGGGCTAATTCCTGGCAAACAGTTTAGCAAGGCACTGCTTTGTTCAAAGATCAGCATCTTAGTCATTTTATAAACAATAACAAAAATCAGTCTGAATTTGAAAAGTAACGAATCTTCCTTAGGTACATGCCCCCAAACCATGATCGACTGTGTGCTTGGCTCTGGAATCAGGAAACGAATCTTCTGGAAATCTTGTTGTCATAATGTCACCACTCTGAAACTTGTAATGACTGCCTTTTCCCATTTTCAATCCAGTATAGCCTAAATTCCAACAGTCTTTGGAAAGCGTTCCGTAATTTGGCCTTATCAAGCCGTAGTCGTTAATGCGTCTCAACTTTATGGCTCCTGGGATGTCCTAACTATACTGAGCAACAATTCAAGAACACAAATGGAGGCAAGTAGTTGTCAGATGAGAGTGTGAAAACACCCCTTTGGAGCCACAGCAGACTGTGGCTAAATGCAGGCTAGGGAGTGCTCTTTCACCGGCCTTTAACTCACTGAGGATCTGAGGAAGTCAGGCCACTAAATTCTCCATATCCACCAAAGGGCTTTGGCTGGAGTATTTTGTACCTATTGCTGTGTCGTAAATTACCCCAAAACTTAGTGGCTAAAGACAACAATAAACATTCATTATTTTCAGTTTCCATGGTTTAGGAAATCAGGAGCCACGTGGCTAGCTGGGTGGTTCTGGCCCAGGGTCTCATTAGGTTGCAGTTAAGATGGTGGCTACAGTCACCTGAATATTTGACCAGCATTGGAAACCCCTTCTGATGGCCACTCACTCACCTATGTGGAGCTGGCCAACAGAGCAAATTTACACACCCCAAATTGAATTACCTCTACTGTGATCCTCTGGATTCACACCCACTTCCTATTCTGTATATCCTCTTTCCTTTCCCTTGAATGTTTCATATCCATCCGCCCCCACACACATTTTGAACAACTGCATCTTTTAATGGCATACTTCAAATAATGACTAACCTGTACTTCAAACTAAATTTCTGTTCAAGGTTTATTTTTAAAACATGTATCACTTCCAGTAAAATCATAAAGACTCCTGTTTCTCTTCATGTGCTTTCTTTTACCTATCTCCAAGATATTCCTATCTTAAAAAAGATTTCTCCTCACTAGCATTGGGACTTCTAGCTTAGCTGTTAGAGGCCATACCGAATTTGCATTTGTATCACTTCTTTTGGTTATTCTTCTCTGGTGCTCTATGTTTCTATTTCTACTTCTCAGAAACAACCTGTTGCCTGAGGGACAACAAATAAATTAGGAGGAAAAAAAAGTGTGTTCATCTTCTAATGTAAAAATGTCTATGAGAAAAACAAACCATAGAGGGCATTTATGTAGAAGGTAACAACTATTTTTTAGAGTTAGAACTCATTTTAATGATAGCTAATGTTTATTAGGTGCTTAGGTGCAAGGCACTGACCTAAGTGCTACGCAGGGATTATATTATTTAATCCTCTCAACAGCCCTACGAGACACTATCATTATCCTCATTTACAGATCAGGAAACTGAGGTGATAGGTAACTTGGCACATGTTCCTTGCCTAGCATATAGTGAAGCTGTGATTTAAATCCACACTGTCATACTCTAGAGTCTGTATTTTTAATCACTACCCTATTTTTCCCTCTTTATGTGTCTCTGCTATGTACCAGGCATTATACTAAGTTCTTTAATTTTTTTTTAATGTTTATTTATTTTTGGGAGAGAGTCAGTGCACGAGAAGGGGAGGGGCAAAGAGAGGGGGAAACACAGAATCTGAAGCAGGTGCCAGGCTCCACACTGTCAGCACAGAGCCTGATGTAGGGTTTGAACTCACGAACCATGAGATCATGAGACCATGAACTGAGCTGAAGTTGGACGCCCGACCGATTGAGCCACCCGGGTGCTCCTATACTAAGTCCTTTATATACATTATCTTCAGTTTAATTCTGATAAGCTATGATAGAGGTTTCATAACCATAATTTTAAAAACAGCATCAAGAAGCTTAAGCAACTCTCTCAGTATCACAGAGCTAGCCACAGTCTCCATCAAGGTCTCCAGCATCAAAGTCTACAGCTTAGCCAGAAACTGGGCAGAAGACTGATGTCTCATGAGCCCGACTGATTTCATAGTTGCAGGGAGGAAACCTGTGATCTACTGAGCTGGGGGGAGAAGAGCTTCTTACTTCATCTGGCAGCTTACCACATTCAGTCCATCACCTTCCCTACTAAAGGCCACAAGAGGCAGGTTGTTTGTGAAAACAGACTACTGCCACCACATCCTAGGTGTGAGTGATTTGACAGCTGGGTCATGTGAGTCATGCAGGAACCACTGTATCATCTGGACAACATTAAGCAAAATTTGGAGAGACAAGGAAGAATTAGAAAAGAAGTGTTGCTTTGCCTTCCACAAATAGTATGGGTAGAGGATACATTAATTATTTATCTTGATTATTTACTTTGTCAGTGCTATGAAATATTTTTCAAAACCTAAACCAAATTCAGTCAGTTTACATTTTATTGAGGGCTTATTTTCTGCAGTAAGCAAGTATTTAGAAGTCAAGTATAATCCAAATTTCCCTTGCTCAGCCCTTAAACTCCCAGTATTAATACCAGTTACCTTGGCTTTGGTTGAGCATCAGAGAAAGGGATGTATAGTATTTGCATTCAGATGTTGCACGGTGTGAAAAATACATAAATCTAAACCTTAGAATTACACACTCAACACAACGAGATTCTCATAACAAAAGGCATTTGATCCTTGATTCCTACCCAGGGAAGAGATGACTCATGTGCCCCCCTGTTCTCTTTTCTGGGTAAAAGATCATTTATTCTCTCTCTGTCTCTCTCACTGTCTCTTTCTCTCAATCTCTCCTTCTTCTCTCTCTTCCTCTTCCTCCCCTTTCTTTCTGTTCACAATAGTTGAACATCAGTAATTTGATTGTGTGTGTTACAATACCACTGTACCATCCAAGATTAAAATTTAGCAAAATATATTTTATAAAGACTTTAAATGACTTTCTTGAAATATTTCAGAATTGATTACCAAGGAGATATACTTAGGAAATGGTACACATTTCTTATGATACTTTTTTTAGAAATACAAAAGCCACAAAATTAATACGAACAAACACATTACATAGCTAAAGTACTTAGTGAATCATTTAAACTTGATTCATCTATCCATTGTTTTGAGAATGTATGAACTTTGCTGGCTACTTGTAAGAGTGAAAGTGGGGAGGAGAAATATAAAAGTGTGTAAGATGCAGTGTGATATCACACAAAAGCATGAGTTTAAAATTTAAAATTATAGTCATTTCCATCTTACATTCCTAGGCTCATAATTTCAGTTTTCTTCATCTTCTGACTGGGTTCCACATGTTATTTGTAAATTTATAGTACAGATCATATGGGAGTATAAATTATGTGTGAATCAGGGTGCATATTTTTCTTTCCTCTTTAGGTATTTCCATTCACATCCTTTCTGGCATTCTCCATTCTAGTTGTAGGGCACTGCATTAGCAAGCTTGGATTTGTTTTCCAGCCAAGAACTACACACCAAAGCACAAATACCTTTGAGAATCTGCATCTTGGAAGTTGACCAGTACTTAATTCTGGAGTTTATAGACAGGCTATATTAGGATTTTATTTGAAGCTGAAGAATTGACTCAACAAAATTTATAGAAAGATATTTTTAAAACCATGGCTGAAATCAATGTCCATATATTCACAATGATACTGCGATTTTATTGGTACTTTAACCAACTATTGGAATATTTTGACATTTTACTTTTTGATTTGTATCAACATATGTGATACCCATTCAATGGATTATAAGCTTAACACTTTCCTGATTCTGTAGGATTTAAATGGTTTTTTTTTTTTTAACTATTTAGGTATCTGGCTATGGTTGTTAACATAATAAAATGGAATTTTAAGATTTCCAACATGGAGAAAAGATAAATGTTTCACTAAATCATTGATAAGAACTTAACATATTGATTGTTTTTTAATAATTCTGTAATGGACACATGATAACCAGCACCTGCTATCAGAGCTTTGGAGTGGAGCGATAATTCTAGGGCCAGAACTGCCTCACCACCCCTCCCCCTTTATTTAGTATATGCCTCTTTAGTTAGAAGCAAGCACTTTCAATAGATTACAAATTAATCACATTCATTAGTGTTCTTTACAGAGAAGACTGTTTGGTCACCCTTGTGAAATGTTCTGTTCTTCAGGATGATGAGTTAATTCATCTGGAACAATGCTAGTTCATCAAGGTTTGTGGTTTATCTAAAGATCAAATGCCTGTAATTTTGTATGCCATCTGATTTAATGTCCATATAGTTTAGTGGTTAGGCAGCCATCAGCTGGCACAACACATGAATCTAATATCAAAAACTGGAAAAAGGCAAATTCTTTAATGTTTAATTCGGGCATCCTTAGTCTGAGATTGACTCACTGTTTTTTTTCTCTCCTGGGGAAATGCAGATCTGGATAATGCCAAATCTTATTAAGAAAAACCCAAATAATGTAAAACATTGTGTGTAAATAAGCCCATGGTAAAATCTATGCTTTCGGAGAGTTTGTAACAGAAGAGGATAAGAAAGTGTGGGTTGATTTTGAAATGAGATTAGAGACATTCCTTTGGAAGGTTCTCGTACCATACACTCAAATACAATTACAGCAGTTCACAGGGCGAGGATCAATTGGCTAGAGTTTGCTGATAACCTACTTTTCTTGTCAGCTTCATAGACCTTCCAAATGCTTTCAATTTGAATGAAAAGTTGAGGCTTGATTTTGTCCCTATTCATCTATTACTATTGGGTACTAACATTTTTGATCAAGAGGTAAAAAAAAGTCCACTGATAGAAAAATATTTAGAAGAATATTTATATGCTTTACTGAAATGGATGCAAAGTAACATAAAGCTTTATTTCCAAAATCGTTTCCCTGAGGTGTCCTAGTGGAAGGGGCAAGGGGCTTTTGTACATGTTTAAATATTTTTGTTGATGCCCCATTAAACAAGTCAAAAGGTTTCTTTACTGCAGTACTTCTTAAACTTTTAGAGTCTTAGAGCATTTACCATGTTGATGTTCATTGTGAAGCCCCAAGAGGGAGTTATTACTTTATTTAACCACAGAACATATTTTCAGGGAAGACCTATTAACATGTCACTGATTAGAAAATGCTCACATGAAGGGTGTTTCTGCCATTAAACAGCCTATAGGTAAATTGGCAGATACCATATTCCAAATGACCCTAAATATGATGACTGACTAGTGAAGATTTTAATAATGAGTAGTGTAAGGGTGCCTGGATGGCTGTGTATGAGCTTGACAAATAGTACTAGTATTTCTATTGTTTCACCTCCTGAATGCTGTGACTATCAAGAAAATGTGAAGCGCTCACATGAACACAGTTAAAGGACCAAGAACTTCTGTTCATATCCCTAGTTGCTAACCAGAACTAAGGATTTGTGTAGAGGGAAGAATCAGGATATGGGGCTACCAAGATAAATTTGACATCAAATTAGAGAAGAGATTGCATTTGGAATAAGGGGCTTTATTTTCTAGCAGATTAGGATCCATAGGAATCTTCATTAGTGTGTTTTTTCCTTTTCTTTTTACCTTTTTTTAGGTACAATAAAACATTGTTATAACTTCATTATTTCAGAAAGGCTAATTTTTGGTCTAAAGATACAATAAAAATCAGACCTAATATGAAAAGGGTCTCCATTAGGCCAGTGCCAGTGAGAAGATGAAGGCTCTGTAGAAACAATTTAACAGACTGACCAAGTCAGTGACTGTTTACTGGGGATAAGGGAAAGGAAAGAGTCCAAGATGTTGTCCAGGGTTGGCACTCAGGTAAAGCGCATATGGAACAGAAACAGAAATATGAGTGATGGGGGAGGAGTAACATGCCGCTTATGGGTATTAGCAGTGGCAGGCATTTCTATCTCTAAATTCCTTAAAAGAGACTTATCAGGGCATCAGTTGATTCCCATGGGGGAACGATGTTAAATAGTCCAGTTTTCTTGGCTATTATTGCAATTCCTCATACATCTAGGCATAATTAACTTACTCTTACAAGAGAAGTTCAAAGGTAGTTTTAGCTTATTATGAAAAGATGGGGCTGAAGATGTCAGTATAAATAAAACTTGATCCCATCTTTAAGAATCATAAGATACAATGACCCTTAATGACCCTTAAGGAGGATTTTTGATGATTTTAATAATGAACAGTGAAGAGCATTATAGATACTACTGTAAGGCAAGGTAGACCTGGCTATAAACCAGGAAAGAAACATAGATGATTTGGGGTGAATGATGAAAAAAGGTCAGACTTGGTTGGTAGGAATCAGTGGGCATAAAAATAGGGGTCTTTGAAGGGTAGATAAAGTTTCATCCAAGATAATCAACGCAAAATGAATTATAGGCTGAGGAATGATAATGGTTAAAATAACAATTATTTTAGTAACACCAATAAAATAATAGCTGTTTTTATCGACCATATGCTATGCACCATGCATGATTCTAAGTGATTTACATACATTGCTTCATTTAATTTTCAAAAAATGGAATGAGTTTACACTGAATCATTAGACAACTAAAACCCATTGAAGAATTTTTAGCAGGGGAGTGATTAACAGCGGATGCTTGGCAAGATGAACAGTATTGGGCATAAACTTGTGGGCAGGTGAGCTGTGATCAGAAGATCTGATTAAGAAGTCACTGCAATAATTCAGACAAGAGGTAACAGGCATCTAAGCCAGGCATCCAAGGGTGGGAACAAAAATCAAGGAAGATTCTGATACATTTTTTCAACAAACATCTACTGAATACCTCTATATGACTGGTGTTGTATTAGGCTCTGGGCAATGGAAGCAAATAAGATATACCCAATCCCTGCTATGCTGGCACTTAAAGTCCACCACAGGACATGGTAGAAAATAAGTTTCCTGGCCTTGGTAACAAATATTGACCTAAAACTAGTCCAGATGTGTGTGTATTGGTGTGTATATGTGTGTGTGTGTGGCTTCCTAACCTGTTTTTTCGGGATCTTAACCTCAATGGCATTTTACCTCTGCCTCAGAGCTCTCCCTCTTACTGATTGGCAGAGAACACAGTGGGTAGGACAGAACAAACTCAGCTGCAAGCCAGACAGAGACAGACATCTTCGGGGGTAGCACAGCTTGAGAGAGCAAAAACATTTTTCTTAAAATTCTTCTCTTCCATAGGTCAGGGTAAGGATTAGGGCAACTGGCATTGGAATGGAAGAAAGAGGATAGAAAAATACTTCTGTTTCGCCATTCCTCAAAATATGGACTAGACTATCTTTCTCGTGTGTGTGTGTGTGTGTGTGTGTGTTTGTGTGTGTAAGTCTGTTCTAACCCATTATACCAACACCAATACTGGGAAGCCTATAGTGTTTTGACCTGTTCCCATGAACTCAGAGCAGTTCACACTCCTATTACCCAACTTATTTTCCCAATACTCCTTTTAGGCTGATATTATGAAACGTTCATGGAAATCAACTCAAAGGTTGAGTGACTTACCCAAAGGCACATAGCTAGGAGTGGAGACAGAAGTAGAGAAAGGTCTTCCAACTCGCTTCCCCCACAAAATTAGGAGTCTACAACCACTAAAACAATGGTGTTTTTGTAGCCTCAGGTAAGAGGCTGACCCTCAAGTTACTGCATAGTGTGCCAAAGAGTGTCTTGAAAGATTGAATTAATTAAAATTAATAAAATAATGAAAAATTAATTCCTAACAGAATTGAGGTTAATTTTAAAAGCATTTAGTACCTTAATATTTTGATCTAAAGTTAGGAAGAATGAGGGATTTGACTTTTTGAGACTAATTGTAATCATGATTCAGGTTATCATCTAAAACTAAATAGATAAAAGTGATTTTTGCTCAATGACCTAAAAATGTTCATTGTCTGAACAGCCAGACTGGTGTGTTATATGTTTTTTTAAATTATTTATTTTTCATTGTTTGTGAATATTTATTTGTTCAGTTTTTTTCTGAATGCATCTTTTAATGCATGCACCTCAGAGCATTAAACATTTCTACTTAGGGTGGATAAGGAAGAGAAAAATAATGGTATTTCATCTCTTTTTCCCTACCAAAATTTTACTATATTTTATTAAAGTTTTTGTTTTATAACAGTGTTTTCATTTAAACTTTGTATGAATTTGTTGTTGTTATTGTGCTTTCGCCACAAAATAACCACTCAGCGTAATAGCTTAAGACTGAAATACATCAAAATAGCCCAACAAAAAATATTTTAAACATGGCAGTCTTAATTGGAGTTTAGGAAATAAATCTTTGAGTATAATAATTTATTCACTAGAGCTGTTGTCTCAGCAAAGTATTTCATCTTAGTTTCCAAAGAGCTGCTAGTCATTACTAAATATATTTAAAGTAAAGCAAAAAAAAAAAAAAAAAAAAAAAAAAAGGAGGGAAAGAAAGAAAAGAAATTCACTTTCATTCTGGCCAAATACACAATAAAATACTCAAATGGTAAGAAAGTCATCTGCATTTTTTAAGAGATCAGCTAGGCGATTATGCTTGTGTAGTTAATTAATCAAATTGGAAGTGGGTAATGGTTCGCTGGGGAAACTTTTATATCACAGTATCTCTTATGAGGGATCCCACGCTGTAGGGACAATAACAGGGGGCTAATTCTGAACGCACACAGTGCCGTCCTACAAAGACATCAAGATTTGTAGGAAATCAACCCTCCAGCGGTCCTGGCAAGCCAGACTGACCCCAGCAAATGAAAATAATCAAAAGTAATTAGAAGCGTGCTGGACTACTCCTCGGAGAGCCGAGCGGGAGAGTAAACATGCCTGAATCCTCGAGCCACTGCAAAGGCCCATGTCTGAGCTGTTAGGTGCCCTGACCTTGTCCACATAAAGATGTGATTTATGAAGTGCAGGGCACGGCAGCAGGGCTTCTGTCTTCTCCTGGAGAACCAAATTACTGAGGTGGGGATTAACATGCTTTCAGTAGGGCCCATTTCCAGACCAAGGGAAATTTTTTATTTACATTTTTTTTACGTTTAATTTCCTTTTTTTCTTTTTTTTAACAGCCCCCCCCCCACATCCTTAGATTTAAAAAAAAAAAAGACAAAATCCATCAAGAGAGACAAGAAATATCTCTCCTGAGGAGTGATGTATGTATGTATGTATGTATAGACATTCAGAGCCCTTTTTGTTTGTACACTTACTGTGCTGGACTGTTTTGTTTGTGTCTACCTACCCAGAACCACAGAATTCACCTTCAAATGTAGGGAGCCCATCTTGTGAAATACGCCCCTGATTCAAACATATCAACTAAAATTAAACAAAATATTCCTTTGATTCCATGGCTTTCTGACCTCGTTTCTCTGGCTAGATGTTATGCTTCGTTACAAGGCTTACTCTTTAAGTAAAAGGATTTGGGAGAAGAACTTGTAGGTGGTCAAGAATTTGAAGGGAAAGAAAAAGGAGAAACAAATTGGAGTTTCTGTATTGGGAAAAATATTTATATGAAAATCAGTGGGGAGTCTCCTGAGTCCTAAAGACATACTTACATATATATTTTTTTTATCTTAGTCTCAGTTAAGTTAGATTTTATAAAATCCTATTCTGATGTGGAAAAGGAAGCATCGATTTTCTTTTTAAACACACATCAATATCTATACATGAAGCTAATTTAATTAGCAAGCAGTTATTGTTCAGCCGAATGTCACTTTCTCAGATTATTTCATGCTTCTTGACATGAACTGTATGAAACAAGCTTTAACAGGATCTCCATGAATGAAACTGCACTTGAGAAATGTAAAAATGCACTTGTATGTTCTTGAAAAGCTACAAAAAAAGAGCGTTAAAACAAAAATATCAGGCTTGAAGTTCAGTGTATATTTAGCCACCTCAAGAAACCCAAAGCTGTGGAATTAAGGGAAGTCTACTTAGGCTGAGGTTATAAAGTGCCTTCCTCTATAAACTAAAAACATAATGTCAGGGTGAATGGGAACATACTTTATTAACTTTATGGTATTGAAAACTGCCAGCAAGTTGTCTTGTTTTTAAATATTGTCCTCTGCAGAGTGTTACAGGGCTGTTTGTCCACAGGAAGCCTATTAAAAGTGGACAGTGCAGTCATTTCATCTGGCTTTGGCTGGACTGCTTTTCTTTCCTTTAATGATGTGCTGGAATGTACCATGCCCATAGGGTCTCCATTAGCAGAACTTTTACTTCTGGGACAACCATGAAGTTGAAGGCTTAAAAGAGGCATCAGCTTACAGTCTTGTGGGAATCACTTGAATACTGAAGCACTAACTTCTTACTGCTTTAACTAATATATTGACTTATTTTAAATAAACAGTTACACAATGAAGGCAGAGCCAGTGGCCTTATTGGAAATCTTTGAGCCTTTTAAAGATTCTGCAATCCACGCAGATGGGGGAGGAAGGAAGGGGCCTGAGGAGGGTTTATGCCCTTTTCAAACCAGGAAGAAAACACATTAACCTCTCCCACCCCAGCCCTGCCATCAGCCAAAGGGGGATCTTTACAGCTCCCAGAAAATCTATCAACTCACACTCAAACCTCATATTTTCCAATGCCTTTTTCCTGGTAAACAACAATTAACAGAATGGGACAGAAAAAACAGTAACTCCTTCTGGAAAAAATGTTTTTAAAAGTAAGATTCTCTTTTTAAACAGTGGTGATGAATCACTCTATTTTCTGCTTTCTCCAGAGTTATACCTTTGCTATAGTATGTTCTTCCATTCCTTCCCCTTAATATTTAGATCATTTGTCCTGATATGTGTTTGCAAATTAAAGTGGGTTTGAGATTATAGTAAAACCATTATTTTTAATAGCCCATTTCAAGGGCAGCGCTAAACACTGCAGAACACGCATGTTACTGATTACTGCTGAGCAGACAGCGGCTTTTGCAGATTAATTTGTAACTGGGAACTACTGTAAACAGATTTCACCCGAAATCCCAAGGAATAAAGGGAATTGGTGGTGGTATTTGGCTCCTTGTATTTATTTATTGTTTTAGAAACCTCCTGATGGAAAGCAAGTTAACGGGGGGGGGGGGGGGGGGGGG
>CM053573.1:91391164-91404447 GCA_028646485.1 Cryptoprocta ferox
GGGGGAAAAAGTGGGGTGACTCCGTCTTTCCGCGAAGTTATTATATAATCAAAAAAGAGAGGGGGCGGGGTGTGAGGGAGGGAGAGAGAGGGAGCTCGAGAGCGAAGGGTGGGGGGAGCGAGAGCGAGGGAGAGAGATTGATATTTCGCGTTTGCCCGGGTCCTTCTGATGACTTCCTTTAGTCTTTCTCACTAGTAATTCAATAGAGAGCAAGACTGATGATGGTGATATTGATAAAATAATGATGAGGCTAAATAATCCCCCATCTCTCTAGATAAATCTTCCAAGGTTTCAGAGAGAAGGCCTTAACACTTTTGGCTCTGTTTGGAGAAGAGAATTCCCTAAGTGGAACTAGTCCTAGCTCAGGCCGGTGTCCGCGGTTCTGGACCGCTGGGTGCAATCGGCCAGAAGCTCAGCAAGCGTGGGCCGGCGCGCTGGGCGCAGGGCAAAGGCGGAGGCCGACGTCCGGCAGGCGGCAGGGCTTCACCTGGGTGTTGAAGCAGCCGCCGCAGAGCCTTAATTCGGGGCGCAACGCCATCTACCGGCCTCCTGCCGCATATGCAAGTACCCGGACCTTGAAAGTCGCCCCGCCTCCCCCACCCGAACCCAATATAAGAGAAAAAACTCCGAGGCCCTTTCCGCGAACTCTTAATTTAGCCAGAACCTGCCACTGATTCTACCCGACCTTTTGTTTATCTACCAACTTTTCTCTTTTTCAGAGCCGCTTTGTAAAGGGCAAGGTGGCGGGGCCGCGGGGCTGGGGCGGGGGATTGGGGCGCTCAGCTCTCAGACCCCCTGATCAGGCCGCACTGTCTGAAGCAATCGGTTCCCCAGATTACTTGTATTTAATACACAATGCATCATAAAACAAATCCCTCATCCTGACAGGAAGAAAATAGAACAGCTCATAGCTCGAGCCCGTCCAATTTATGGCTAAATTAAAAAAAAAAAAAAAAAAAAGGTCTCCGACAATAGGCAAGTTGAGGAAGGGCAGGAAATCAATGGCAGCAAACCGGGGGCTCTTAAAGGTTCTCAAGCGCCGAACTCTATGGGAATATCTGACCGGGTTTTAGGTTATTTACAAAGGATTTTTCCTGTTCTACCTACCACTGCTGTGCGATTTTCCCTCAAACAATGGCCATTATCTGAAATAACAGTTCAATGTCACAGATAACAGGCCACCGAAATGAATTAGTCACCACCTCTTGTCATTTTCTCTCCCCCACATCCCTCCCCTTTGTTACTATTTTTGTTTTTTAAATCAGCATTTTGGGGCAATATACATCTACTAGATTTACACGTCTATTTGCACTTGGAGAAAACAAAAAGGGGACTTGGCGTTTTCCCCGTTCGCTGATAAAGTTTAACATAAGCGCGCTTTCCATAGCCTTTCTCTCCACCCCTCCCCCGCAAGGGTCCTTCGACTGGCTTACTTTGCTTAACTTTCCATTGTTGAGTTGAGAAGTTGGATTTGTTCATTTGTTTTTATGAATGGAGTTTTGTGATTAAAAAAAAATCATCTATTTCCATTTAACCGGTGGGTTTTACTAAATTTTCAAAGGTTGGCTATAGGTAAATCCGTAGACTCTTTAATTTCGTCACGCATTCCTATGTTCTTTCTTCCAGTGCTGTTTCTGAAATGTTTTGATAAAAAGTGACCATTTATATTAGAAAGTTATTAATCACTGTACAGTACTGATCCCCCAAAGCAGTATTTATAATGTTAAAACCTTAAAAATAACCTGAGTTGTCAAACTGCTTAATTCCACCTTTGGCCGTTCATGGTGTTTTAATGAACGTATTACAGAATATGGCAACAACTCACCAGACAATTGTCAATCTCTCCAAGACCTTAATACGCGATTTGGGCAGGTTATTGGCAAAAAAAAGTTCCAGATTTTTAAATTACTTCCTTTAAGACAAATATCATTTGAAAACTAGTATGCTCTTTAGCTAACCTAACTATAATAATAGAGGGAACAGAGTATGAATTTCAATAATAATCATTTAAAAAGATGCTTAGCAGAAAACTGTTGGAAATGGAGATGTCAACTTTCACTGTTAGGCTGCTGTTTTCTGAGAATTTCTAAACTATTTACTAGGTTTTACTAGGTTTAGCATGAGCCAGTGTCTCTTCACCCTAAACCCCATTCTCATTCTAGCCCCCTCCAGGGCCCCACCCCCAGGCTTGGTGCACACACCCTCACCGCCCCCGCCCCCCCACAAAGCACTTCTCCACCGGATCACTCCCATCCCCCATCTCCAACACACACACACACACACACACACACACACACACACACACTCTTACACTTGTGCTTTCAGGACACCTAAACAGAGGGTATTTCCCTAGGGAAAGAAATCCTGCCTGGCGAGATCTCCCCATTGGTTGTTTACCCGGAGAAATCTACATGCTTAAGGGGGATGGTGTATCCATAATCAGTCTGTCCCTATAGGACTTGGGTCTTGGCGACCTTTTTGTGACCTCTCCCGCCAGAGGAGGCTGCTGTCACTTTAAAAATTTACTGAAAGAGGAGCTCCGTCTGGCTTCCGACACTCTGGGCGGCAGGAGATAGCTCCCTTTCTCCCTCGCCCCGGGTTCTTTCTGGATGGCCGAGCAGATCTTCTTTAAAGAGACAGTTCATGAAATAGAAACCCGGCGGCTGCGCTTGGAGTTGCGAAAGGGGACGATCCCGTGAGGGTCTAGGACTGGGGAAGGCGCTGCGGAGGATCTGAAAGGGGGCTAGAGCTCCCCTCGCCTCCCCAGGCCCCCCACCTTTTCAAACTCTCCCCCTCCTGCCTGTTTCCCCCCCTTGGAACTGGGAGAGAGAAGTGGAAGAAGTTTTAGTGGGTTTCAGATAACTTTCATTACACATCGGGCTGATAAGAGCAAGAGAAAGTGAGAAAAGAGGGAGGTGATGTGAACCAGAAGGAATAGCTCCGAGCTCGTTTAGGAAGGGGGGAAAAAAAAGCCAAAATACACCAAACCCAGGTCACCCAGACGAAAGGAGACTTCATTTCTGGTCTTAAAAATACACTGTTGGCGGACAATAAATCTGAAACGCGTGGTCCTGGCGAGCAGATCCTAGAAACGGACAAAGTTATCAGAGACCTATTCGGAAATCGAGACGCGAGGCTTTCTTTTTTCCTTTTTCTTTCTTTTCTTTTTTTCCTTTTTTTTTTTTTTTTTTTAAACATCCCGAAACGTGGTTCGGGATCATTTGAAAGGATTTTCGTGCAGGAAAGCTGGGGGCTGCTGATTATTTTATTTTGTTTGTTTTAATTCTTCTGTGATTGCCTTTTATTGCTGAGTTGAGGCCATAGAAATCTTAAGGTAAGAGAACTCACTTTAAAAAAAAAAAGTCTTGGCGATGTGCATAGTTTGTAACTTCGGACACTTTTCCTGCCTTGGCACCCCTTCTCCGGGGCACCCCCGCCCCCCCCAGCCTTCTTTTCCTACTTGCCCGCAGTCTCGCGGAGCCCTGCTGCTTATCTACGTTGCTGGGACTGGCGATTTCCTTGTTCCTCCTGACGGTGCGGTCTGGACGCGTCTCCGGGGTGGGTCGTCCGGCCTTCGGTGGGTCTTTCTGCCGGCTGTCGGCCTTTTTCCCTCCCGCTCGTCTTCTACTTCCCCTCCCTCCGTGTGTCTGTCCGTCGGTATCAGGGACGCAGAAGGTGGGGTTGCCAAAATCTGAATTCCTGGCACCGGCCACGCGACTTTGGAGCCGCTTTCGGCCGAGTTCCACCTTGCCAAGTAACAGCTTTGCTGTCCAACATCGTGTGCTGCTTCGCGAGAAAGTCACATTCGGACCCTTTGGCTAGAATGTAGGGATTTTTTTTTTCCTTTCCTTTTGCTGTTGGTTTTTGAAAGGGCCTTTCTCTAAAGTCCACCTAAAGGGAATTCTTTTTTTTTTTTTTAAGCTATCTTTGGAACTTGACAGCTTTTAAAAACACAGGAGTGTGTTAGATGAAATGACAGAAGATGTGTTGTTACTTTATTTTATTCGAGATTACCGAGACGATTAAGACATTTGGGAGACAAATGCACTTCTGCTAGCAAATCAAAAGTGAATAATTCACCCAGGGGGGAAACGTTTCTGGAGAAAGTTAGGCTTTTGTCTTGGGGCAAGAATATTGAGAGTAAGAAAGTTAATATGTTGGTGAAATATTTGAATAATCATGTAACATATATGTAAAAAGACATTCTTTGGAAATGAACCTGTTTTTAAATTAATTTCACTGTTGACAGTGGCAATGGCAATAATGTTAACACGGAATAAAATTACACCTAGAATTTTTATGTGCAGTATATGCAATACTTAACTCCCTGCTCCCCCCCCCCCAGCCCCCCCAAAAGGGAATGCTGGAAAGCTAAGGGGATAGATGATGCTTGACTTTGAAATTAACAAGTTTTCCACCTCTTTCTGCAAATATGAAATGGAACTGGTGTAGCATTTCACTGACTTCACCCTATTTCCTTCATTAAATATTTCTCTCGTGTGTCAGTAGAACTGCCTTTTTGTTTTTGCTAGTCAAGAAAACAAATACCAGAATCCAAACAAGCCAAAAAAACTAACAAAACAAAAATCCCAACTTTTTACTGTTTTAAAATGTGTATTGCTATTGTTATTTATGCTCCTCGTAGACATCTGGGAGAGGTATCTCACGTTGCCATTTGAGTTACTCAGCATTGCAAGTTGAAGAAAACAAGTTAAAGTTTGTAATTTTACAAATAAGAAATTGTTAAAATCTGTCTTTCTCACTAGAGAGGGTATTTAGTGTAGACTTTCTGTTGTGAGTGTGAAGAGGTGTCTTGAAAAAGACGTGTGTGTGTGTGTATGTGTGTGTGTTATGTGTGTGTAGCAATTACTATCCCTATCTTCTGTTTTGATTTTTCTTTTTTAAATTGTGGGACTCCTTATTGCCCTTTAATTGCCTCATGGCCAAAGGCTTATTCATAATGCCTCTTGCCTAGAGCTCTCAGAGCCCTGGGCTTCTTCTTGAAGTTTGTGGTGAGTTAATGAGTTGAATCTGCAACTAGGTGATTACCTGAATTCTATGCAAGATTGCTTTTGGTCTATATACCCAAGAGTTTAGTTTTTACTTTTAGATAGGTGTAGATACAGCAAAGTTCTCTGGGAGTTCTTTAATGATTTTTTGTTCTAGAGTGTCTTATTTAGTCTGTGATAGGAAACTTCCTCAAGTTTGTATTAACTGATTGACATGAAGATTACCAGCTTTTCTAGTTACTTGCCATTAGGTCAAAGACTCTGCAGCTTTTAATATTGATGTTTAAAACATTATTGCTGCTAGTGAATTGCAATAGCTTTAAGTATGCAAAACCTCAAAAATGGATGTTTGCCATGTCGATTTTTGTTTAATAGGTGTCCTAAGTAATGATTAATATTCAGTATAGGCCAAATGTAAAATCTTATGAAAAATAACAATACACAAGCCTATTTAATGATGGCAATTTATTACAGCATTATAATATATATTTTTACTTGTTCACAAGCCAGTTTTGTTATTTTGCTTACTAAACATAAAATTGAAACATGCATTGGCATGTGTTAACTAAAACATTAGGTTGCCATATTTTGCATGAGTGTGTATCAATCGTTTGTTTTCATTTGTTTTTCTTAAGTTTTGTCGGAAACATCTATGGGACAAATCTTATCTTTTTCAGTTAAGGGTATGATTTAATTGTTTCACGGTAGTGAAATACAGAGTGAAAAGGAATTTAATAGTATTTAAAGTTTTTTAATTGAATTAATTTAAAGGACAAAAATGTGAAAGTATACAGTTTCATGGGAAGACAGTCTGAACCTAAAACATTGACTACTTAGTTTAGAAATATTATGTAATATGTGCTATTCAATGTGATTTTTTATAAAAATCACATTGAATAGAACTAAGTCAATAGCACTCGTTCATGCATAACAAGGAAACAAGGATTTTTTGAAATCAATCGATCAGTTTTTGCAATAATTTACAATTGCTTTGTTCTTTTAAAAAACAGTGCATTGCTGCTTCTAAGATAACTTATTATCATTCCTCCTTTATTAATATGCATGCTGTCTGACTTTTTAAAAAAGGATTTAAAGGAGGACTACACATGAGTAAAATACTTTCAAGCAATTAACTATTCTAGTGAATGAACTGATATGGAAACTGATTGTTCTCATCTTCTTCCTTCCAGATCTTAGATGAGTTTTGCAATGTGAAGTTCTGCGTAGATGCTAGTCAACCAGATGTAGGAAGCTGGCTCAAGTACATCAGGTTCGCTGGCTGTTATGATCAGCACAACCTCGTTGCATGCCAGATAAATGATCAGGTACGTTGTAAAGATTTTCTTGTCTTTTCTTTGAGGGCACTAAAGTATCAGTGAAGCCTGAAGAATAAAAATAACAGTGAGCTGCAGTAGACCCTTGTGGCCTGTTTGTTGATAGGGTGAAAGGTAGTGTACAAATATAAGTAAGATGCAGAATAAAGTTATTTGCAGCCCTGTTTTCTTTCAGTGCTACTTTTTTGAGTGCTTTACTCACTTTGTAACAGTAAACTTCGTATATGTTTTAGTTTTCTGAGTGTGACTGGGTGATTTAAACACTGAGCACTATTTATTGCTAGATGTTCTTTACCTTTTTTTCTTTACCATCATAATAAGGAAACATTCATAGAAAGTATTGAGGTACTCAATAACACTTTATAAATTTGTGCAGAAATTGGAAGTGATACACTTGAAATATCATATATATCTTACTTGAAATAGGTAGATATATATGGATGATCTATACGTGGACTTCTCTGACTATGCATTTTATATTGACTTACCTGATTATAAATGAGTAACACTTTAAGATTAATCAAAATACTTTTTTTGTATATGTGAAAAGTAGAAAAATATCACTGCTGGAAATTGCTTTATGGAGGCCCATGTAGTGAGGTTAACTGTAATAACAATAGCTATGAAATAAGATCATGAAAATATCATGAAGCATATTTTGCACTCAATAAAGTTAGGTTATGAATCTTGTAACTTAGAATGACAATACCTAAAACAACGAGAGGTTTAGCCTGTTAATTTTTTGTTTTATAAACACTGCTGGGTTAGAATTTAATTATGTTACCCATCATTTATTTCTTTTAACCCAATGGTTGCCTAAATTAAATATGTTTCAAAGACCATATTAAAATGGTTGTGTGGCAAATTTACTGTGAAAATCACCACCAAGAAAAAGAAAAGTTTAAATTAGATGTTTCCAATTGAAAGCTGTTAAGTAATGCTAGCGTCATATGGTCTAAGACTCTGTTTCAATCATCATTATGAGATTATTCTTTGGCATTTTACCAGCTACCAGATAATTTTTACTGACTAAACTGTATGAGGTAGTAAATTGTAAAATTAGGTTTAAATGGGAATCATTTAAAAATCTTCAACATATATCAGAAATAATAAACCAATCAATTGGATGGTGTGTTTTTTTTTTTTTTTGTCTTTGCTGTAAGAAAACAAGAGGCATTATTGACAGAGGAAAACATTATTAAATTAACTATTGATTGGGGGCAGAAAATATCCCAAGTCTGTCATATGAGTTACTGTCACATCAACAACAACACTTTTTGAGCACACACTATTTGTAGATGTGGGAAATGCATGGGTGTTACATAAATGAATGATTTTTTCAGGCTATGTTTCTTAAAATAAAGGAGCTGATGGACCTCAAAAGGGAACTGTAAGATGAAATAATGTAATTATATCATAATAATTATTTGCTATCCACATTTACTGACAATAGGAGTTATCTCTCTGGAGAGATCAAACTGTTGTAGGATCAGTGAAAGAATGGTGTAAGAATGGGACTCGTGGCCAATACATTTTTTTCATTTAACATTTATGTGTCTAATATTTTATAGAAAATACACTCATCATTGGGAATCTTAATTACATTTTTTAAAAAAGCAAAACTATTTTCCTATTGCTGACTCTGAATTAGCTTGCCTATTAGGGTAGGCATTTATATTTTAACACAGTTACTTTTGAGGTACATGTTGTAAAATAGATTGCTTTCCAAAGAAAATATGCTGGTTTCATACTGTAATGAATAGCATGTTTACTTATTTTAATGGAAGAATCAGGGAAAATAGTTAATCAGGAAAAACATAAAAGGTCAATATTAGACACATACCTATTATTTCTGTAAGCACTCATTTTAAATATGTGTGTTATGCTGGCAGAAATCTAAGATGGTAACAGAGTGCATATCAAATAACATCATTGTGAAATTGACATTACATGGTCAAGTAAGTTCACCCATAAACAAGGAGACAGGAAAGCCAGAGGTAAAAGTCAGATTTGTGTGATAGGCTATATGTGCATACAATCCTGCTTAGCCCAGTTGACAAGACAAAAGAGAACAGATACTCAAACAACGTATGCATATGTTATAAATGTATTCATCTATAATCTTGTATGCATAGTTCT
Source organism: Cryptoprocta ferox (assembly GCA_028646485.1). Classification (NCBI taxonomy): domain Eukaryota; kingdom Metazoa; phylum Chordata; class Mammalia; order Carnivora; family Eupleridae; genus Cryptoprocta; species Cryptoprocta ferox. The sequence continues at coordinate 91,399,647 of CM053573.1, forward strand.
AAAAGTTAATTAAGACTGCAATTTCAGACAGCTTTGAAATGTGAATGCTGGACTAGGTACAATGAAAAAAAGAGCTGACTAAAGAGATTTTGTAGGTCTATTTTTTCGCTCTCTTTTCCATGAGGAGTAAGAGCTGCCAAGTGGTGAGCAAGTCAACTCATCACATAAGGAACACTCCCATTATGTGAGATATATTTAAGGTCCATAACGAGAGACCCTGGATCAGGGGTAATTATTAAACACAAACAACATCAACTCACCTGCACGACGCAAAAGTAAATGAGACACTCTTCAAAGAAATTATTTTAAAAAAATGTTTCTCTTCACTCCAATTCTGAGCTAGAACTCAAGTTTAGAAAATGAATTTTAATACCACGACAGGTATAAGTCCTGGACTCTAAAGAGGACGAATGTCAGATGGATCTTTCCACTGTAACCTAGTCATGGTAATAATTACGGTATCTAACAAAGAAGGGAAAAGATAGCCCGGCACAAAACAAGGGTGTGTAAATTATAGTTTATTTTTGCAAAGGTAGATATTTTTAGAAATTCTGACGTTAAAGTTCAAGCTTAGTCAATTTGGATCAGTTTTATAATGATGTGTAGGAGTGATATAAAAGTGAAAAAATGTTCTTGCTAAGATGATAATACAGTTGATGATAGTGAGATGGTCAAAACGTGTGTACTGGATAAAACCCATATTGATTTGAAGAAGTACTTAGAAACAACATGGATTTTGATTTTCAAGTAAAGTGGGAAAGCGATGTAATCTGGTTCATCTCATAAAAACAAAGGCCATTTGATTAACATTTTTCTAATACCTCTGTACAAGCATTTTATTTGAGGGAATTTTCCTGAATTTAAATTTTCCAGTCGATTTCTATGAATTATTTTATTTCAGGATTTTTTTTTTCCAGGTCAGAGTGAGCTTTGTGGCAGTTTTCTTTCTTAATGCTTCCTAGAAAGCCTCAAGCTTATTGTTTTTAGATGTCTCTTCATGTTTTCAAAATTATTGCAGTGATGTTTTTGGAGATAGGAGTTCTGAAAATACTGGCATGAGCACTTAAATCATAATTTCTAAGTAGCTGCAGCTTCTGGCTGTTATCCTTTACCAGCTCCCTGAAAATATTATATTAACTGTAGTAATTTATCTTTTTAGAAGAAGGCCACACCAAAGACACTAGTAAATTAAGCTCCAAACACATTCAGTTCATAAAATAGAAGATCCATTATAATATCCAAGGTTTCTTATCCTTGAAATCCTAATTATTTTCCCCATAGTCCTTAAAGTTTCTGTACAATGTTACATAGCCACACTGCTGTGGCACCTCATTTAGCTGGATATTTTTATTAAGACAGAACAATGCTTCAACATTTTTACATTTTACCAGTCTGAAATTGTCCCTGGTTGTTTTCAGGAGCAAGAGCTGGCACTGAGAGGTAGAGCAGGGCAGGAGCAAAAGCAGAGAGTTGGATAATGACAGCTCTTTACAGAATAGATCCTCAGGAGGGTCAAATACGTAGAGGAAGCATGAACACAGTTAATTACTTTGAGTTTCATTTGCATCTAGAATCACCCATGTGTCTAATGTTAAGAAGGCAAACATCTAGATGGTTTGCTGAGGTTTTCTTTCTTTTTTATTCTGGTTAGTTTGATGTCCTTCCTTTTGATGTCTTGTAGATATCTTTACAGACCATTCTGCTGGGTGGAGGTAGCACATTGTTTTAGATTTGGTCCCAGCCTGCTCCTGCCTTTCCCTCCATCCTTTGTTAAGTTTCCTCAAACCTCCACATTTCTATACCTTTACCTTGATCAAAGACAAGATAACCCATAGACCCCCTATCCACCTCAAACAAGGCCAGTTCTCATCTATGATACGTTCATAAATTTGAGGCACTTATGCAATAGCTCTTTGGACACAGGTTTTCCTCTACTACTTCATGGTGAAACCATATTGGTTGTAATCAGACAGATCATGAAGGCACAAGTCGTGTAAGTTGACTTTTTAGACTTAAGATCTGCCTTTCCACTCATGATAATTAGAATGAGCTGGGTGTGTGCTTTGGGGTAACATTTTATATGTATGTGTGTATTCTGATCACGGAAAGGAACACGGGTTTCATTCAAACTCCTGGCCTGCCCTTAATATGGTCTATAACTGGAATAAAGTTCTCAGAAACCCAAGACCTTATTAATCTTGTCATTTACACAAGGTGATAAGTCCTTTCATTTTTAAACAGGCCCTTGACAGCTGGTATTTAGTGAGTAGAATAAGAGAAGTCTGCTGTTCACTTTGAATAAAAAGAAATGTGTCAATAAGAGATTATCCAATGCCTGATGTATATTTTGAAGAAATAAGATATAGAAGAACGGGGGCCGCTCAGAGAAATCAAGGTCAGCAGTCACTTAGGGGATTCTGCCAGCTCTCTTGTGGTTAATGAACAGCAGCAAGATTCTACAGTGTTTTCAGTTGGAACAGGCATTGTTCTCGTTTGTGCTTTACCTTATAAAGTTTTAACTGCTTCCAGGACGATCATGGCTGGATTGGCACACCCACTTTCCCTCTCTCCTTAGGTCCACATCAATGGTTCTATCAGACGGCTGTGACACTAGACCAGTACTATTACTGCAAGCTTATTATGGGCTCAATTATCAAGTTATTTTCTTTGGCTTTTTACTGAGAAAAAAATGTTTTCCTGAATTATTCAATTAATGTCATTTGTACAAAAAAAGCAGGGAAGACCAGCTATGTAAAAAGCAAAATGTAATTTGTTCACCTCTTTCCACTTTTTAAAAATGTTTGCGTCAACTGTCAGGTAATTTGTTAATTTGCTCTTCCTTTACAAGGATTTCTGTCCACATTTTCTATGACCTCTTTTGATGTTAAAATTATTATTGGCTTTGGGCATTTTCTTTGCTTTCCTTTTAAGTCAAATTCCACTTTTATACCAAAGTTATGCTCTGCTGTTTTAAGATGAATGCCAGCTGGCACTACCCAGAGACTGGCCCTGTGAACAGTGTCTAAGCTGACTCTGAGGGGGGGTGGGGATGTTGTCTGGCTGATAAGTTAACTTCCTTCACCCAAAGATGAGACTGTCTCAGACATAGTTTGCCATTTGATATTCACATGATAAAACAAACAGCACTGCCCTCCCTCCACCCAAAAAAAGTTTCCCTTGTGTCATGATACTCAGGACACAAGACAGCCATAACGCCACGCAGACTAGGAATTTTATGAAGATTCACAAATCACAGAAGTTCAATAAGTGAATGACCTGAAGTATTCTGTGCACATTTTGGGTAATTAGTGTTTGCATGTATACAAAACCTTTCATTCAGGAGGATCTCAAAGCATCACATCCATGGGAGACTCCGCTCTTTCTGGAATGGTGCCAAAAAGATAGTCATCAGAATGCATTACAATCCATCAAGGAGGAAAACATGTTGGTCAAGGACACAAGAAAAGCCTCCAGCCTAGTAAAAAACCCAAAGATGATCTTTAGCTTCCTCATCATGTAATGATGGAACTCTTCCCAGTCATTCTGAAACCATGCAGAATGACCAGTTTTCATAGAATCGGATGAAATGCCCCATTAAAGACAGGTGGCTAGTGGATATTTCTTGTGGAGTCTGTAGAATGATCCTTAGAGGTATTTAAGAAATTTACAAGACTTCCAGGCTAGAGCACTGTAGGCTCCAGGTATAATAGCAGGTGGATCTTTATCACTTGCTCTATTTATACAAACTAAAACCAACGGTCAGTTCTCTGTTATGTGTCATTCCAATAAATTACACCTGGCTTTCTCGTCATGTTATTAACAAAGAGATAAAAGGGGGGCGAGCTTCTCCTCCAATAATATTTTTGTCCTGAAAATAACCAGTGGATACATATTTTGGGATATAGGAAGGTAGTACCTTATACTTCTCAAAATATCTTTTCGTCTTTAAACTGTCATGCTAAAGACAAATATAGTATACCACCTCTTTGGAGAAATTAAGGAAACTGTAGGTGGTTTGCTTTGGTAGAATTTGGCCATGATAAAGCATCTATTCTGTTGGATAAATATCTTTCCGTTCTGTCATCAATCTCTGGGTCTCCTGAAGACACTTCTCGTTATCTCTTACCAATATGGCCGAGAAAGTATGATAAGAGTCCTTCTTCTAGAGGCTAAAAACTTGACATTACTCGTGTCCTCCTGAACATTAAAGTTTCCCACATTGCTGTGGGTTGATCAGGGGTCCAGACTGTGTTTTCTAAAGCCAGCTCATATGCACACATTGTCTTTGTGGACCTGATGTGACCTCTCTGCAGCAGCAAGGCTGACAGATGTGTTCATATCTAATGTTGACTTTGTTCAGATACGCAAACTGTTACCTCCTCCCCTCCCACCCACCTTCCAAATGTTAAAGTTTCATTCAGCTTTTCCTAGTCTTCTGACTGGTAAATTGCATGAAGCTATAGAAAATAAAGCATTCAGGGTGAATTTTGGGAGCTGGAAAAGGAAGATATCAACTGTCAACTTCAAAGTGAGAAGGACAGCAGTAGTCTGAAAAAGTTGTCTCTCAGTTCAGATTCTGCAGGGAGTATATTTCTCTATTATTTCAATTATTACAACTTCCTGAATAGGTTGAAGGTCATTCATAATTCACACTTGTGTCATTTTTAGACATGCCAAATGCAGTCTATTAAGCATAAATAAAACTTCAGTGCTTGACCAGGAAAAATAAACGGGGATTCATAACAATGAGGCCTTGTTCATCTTTTTAAAAGTAAATGATGTGTTTTCTTTTTTTCTTGTT